>JAZKJV010000466.1:287500-923528 GCA_037367405.1 Ottelia alismoides | reverse complement strand
TACATACATATACATATATATTGGTGGCGAACTCGTGGCATCATGCATTGGGGAGGGACTGATAGCAACTTGCATGTATAAATGGGATGTCAACTTGCATGGATGCAAATTGACATGTAGGAATATAAGGCCCTTTCAGTTGCTATAATAGAGGGAGGGAAGAGTTCATGTACATAATAAGTTGAGTGAAAGAATAGAGAGAGAGAGGAAATAAAGAGAGATAGAGAGAAATAGAGTTAGAAAGAGGAAAGATCGAGGTACAGAGATGATATGATCAGGATTCAGCTCATGTCTGGTTGTGAAGCAGTAGGCTAGCTCAGCAAATCGAGAAATCCTGAGTTAGGAGAATCAAGCTATGGTTATTACTCAAGAAGGTTTTGATGCTGAAATATCGTGCAATCTGCTATTTGGTGTGTTTATTATAAATATTATATGCTTGTTAGTTATTCAGCAAAAAGTGTTTGAACTACCTCGGATCCCCTTCTAGTGGTGTTGTGATCTCGAACTCAAATTTGGTATCAGATTTTGGATTGGTACTTCGAATTAAGATATTGAAAGTACATATGGCAACATCAGCAAGAAAAAGCTTTGAGACTCAGTCCATTGTCAGACCATCGCATTTTGATCGAACAAACAATACCAACTGGAAGGTACACATGCATCAAACATAAATAAGAAGAATGCAAAAGGCAATTCAAAGGCAATAAATGACATCTTATGTGCTATCACTATAGATAAGTTCAACCATGTCTTGGCATGCAAGACTGCATATGAGATATGAAATAAGCTCAGCATTACCTACGAAGGAACCTCAACACTACAAGAATATCAGGTCAGGCTTAAGCAACAAAGGTACTAGCTATTCAAAATGGAGAGTGGAAAATCAATCAGAGATATGTATATGAGATTCTCACCCATCGTCACTAAACATAGAAATCTCAAGGTTGAGATCAGTGAATTCGAACAAGTGAAAAAGACTCTGTGATCCCTCACACTAATATGGAGTACTACTACAACACTTATCAGGTATGTTAACACTCTCCAAATTGATGAAATAATAGGAAAGGTTCTCGCCTACAAAATGAAGGACCTAGACTGTAGAAGTAGAAGCAGAAACCGAGAAGAAAAAGGTGATTACCCTTCTAGAAATAGAGTTAAGCTCAGAAGAAAGTGTTAAAGATAGCAAAAAAGGTTATGGAACCAATATAAATCCAAGGAATCATCCTAACCCTCCAAAATAAGAGTTAACCTCATAAGAAAGTGTTGAAGATAGTAAGAAAGGTTATGGAACTAAGGAAATCATTCAACAGAACAAAAGGTAAATAGTTTGTTGTGTAGAGCAGCTCTCTTGGTTCCTGCCTCAAACTATCGGTGTCCAGTGAGGCTGAGAGGAGATGGAGAGCACCGCGATGCGGCACGGATGTATCATGGATCTCATCGAAGATTGGGAGAAGCCCCTCATTGCTTTCCTTGCTCTTGTCATCTCTATCACTGGTGGCAAGAGGAGGGTTTATAGCTCACCATTCTCCTTATTAGTGGATGATGGGTGTTGTTAGCGATAGAGGGTGTTTTGATAGCAGAGCCTGGCAGTTAGAGGAGGAGTGGGAGGTTGCAGTCATCAGAAGAAGTTGCTGAAACTGAGTGGGAAAATGGGTAGTTATAAGAGACGTGGGTGGAAATGGGCAATTATGAAGAGAGAAACTTGGGGTTGGAGAGTTGACCTTGGGGTTAATTCTTGGAGAGTTGTGATTGGTTGGAACCAAGTGACAGAGGGGGTGTTAGGTGGCATAAGTGAGGGGTGGATGGACCAATGACGTGAGATAGAATGGTCAAAAGTTGACCAAAAATGAAGAAGAAATGAGAGGAAAATAAAAGGATGTAAAAGAAACTTCAAATAAAAAAATGATAAAAATGAAGGTTGTCGATCTTAATGTGATCCACAACATTCACTAAGACTCCCAAATCAAAATAAGATATATGTATAACACAAACTATTTTTTAGGTATTTTAAAGTATTAAAATACCCATTTTGAATGTTTTATATTTTTTATATTTGATTATTGATAGGAATTATTGTACAAAAGGAAATATAATAAAATAATAGAAGGAAAATTACATACAAAAGTAATTTTTTATTTTTAATTAAAGTCAGGAAAGGAAAAATGTGTACATTGTATATTAAAAATCACAACATAACATGTTCTTTAGTTTTTATATTTTTTGGATTTTGTTTTTAATGGATTTTATTAAAGCATAAAACCAAGAAAAGAACCAAAAAGTAAATAAATTAAAAAGGTTAATTATATACATAAAACAATGAATCGAAGTTAATGAATATTTACAAAGTACAATTAAGTCCCAAAACTAATATTTTTGCAAATAAGCTCTGATTTTAATGAAATCATTGGATAATAATTTAATAACCTGAACTTCAAAATGAATTTGATGAATTTCAAGTTCATATGAAATGGAAATTCAACTGAGGTATTTGACCTTACGGATTTTTATGTTTAAGATCTGAGAGCATTTATTAAAGGTGGGAATTGTTTTATATTTTTATATACATGTTATAAAAATAATTAAGTCAAAAGGAGTTAGTAAGAATTTTTAAAAGTCAAGGAAGTTTGGTTATTTACATGGATTGATTTACAAATAAATTCAAAACATTTGTTTTATGCAATAATGCAAGCTAATTTATCCTATTTATTTACATATGCATGACTGTTAATTGTACAATATAAAACTCTTAATGGATCTAAATATTTGGAAATGAAGCTATATTTTTCAGTTATTAGAGTAATGAATCACAGATTCATCGACCTCTAAGGGGGAGTGTCATATGGTGTGTAGACTGCATGAGGCTATCTATGTCCTTAAGCAGAGTCCAAGAGCATGGTTTCAAAACTCATATTTCATGAAGTAGCACGGGTTCATGAGATCGATCACAAATCACACATTGTTCATTCAGAGGACTCAAGAAGGTATAGTTGCTATATTTCTTTACGTTGATGATATCGTTATTACAAGGGATGATGCGCAAGGCATTGGTGTAGCTAAGTATCTCTGTGGTCAGTAATTTATAACCAAGGATCTTCGTGATTTATGTTACTTCCTTGGACTTGAGTTTTGCATGAACTAGTGAGGTCTTGTTATGTCCCAGAAGAAGTACTTTGCAGATCTTCTCTCTGAGACAGGCATGGAAGATTATAGGCTTTCCACTACTCCCATGGACCCAAGCATGAAGTTATATGATGATGATATAGAGTAGGTAAAGAATAGGAGGTACAGGGAGCTCATTGGGAAGATCCTATATGTTACCATCACCAACACGAATATATTCTATGTAGTGAGCAAAGTGAGCCAATTCACGTAGCAGACTAGACAAGCACATATGGATCCGGTCCATATGATTCTTAGGTATCTGAAGACCTCTACCGGTATTGGTCTTTTGTTTAGCAGAGGAACATCCCTTGCCGTTACAACATGCACAAATGCAGACTATGCAGGATGTCCGAATGATGAGAAGTCTGCCTCAGGATATGTTCTGAATGATCTAGCTATTGAGGTGCCTCTTACCATGCATCTCTAATGTGCCATCCAAATTGCTATTTTCATTGCCAACAACCTTTCCTTCCATGAGAGGACCAAGCATATCGAGGTCAATTGTCACAACACTCGTGACATGATTTAGAAAGGCATTATCTTCACCTCTCATGTCAGCTCAGTTGACAAAACTATAGATGTGTTCACCAAGGTCCTACGAGAGGGTCATTCTAGAGATGTTATTCCAAGCTGAGCATGATTGATATATATGCTCCATCTTGAGGGGGAAGGTTGAGATATTATTTATCTTTCCATATGTTTATGTATTTTCTCTTATTTCGATCTCTATTATGTACTTTGCTCAAACAAATTTCCCCTCTTATATAAGAGAATCATAGGCCCTCATAAGTAAATAACTCATTCGTCTCTTTTCACGTTATAAGACATACATTGATGAAGCAGTGGAGGGGTTACAAGCTTGCAGAACTCCGAGGTTCAACTCCCAGCACTGCCTCACTCCTAAACAAGCTCAGGTGCTTGATTTTAGAAGTTGTTGGAACCACTATCTTCGTATGTCCCTTCTTGTCAAACTCAAAGGTCAAAATATCTTGGGAAGTGCTCAAATTATATATACATGCATGATAACGGGAGCACTTTTTAGACCTTTGATAAGTGAATCGGCTTGACGAAGTAAGGGCTTAAGGATCCTGAAAACCGTGTCAAAGAAAACCCCAACATTAATAGAAATCCATAAAAATGAAATAATAGTATAAATTAAAGGAAAGACAGCATCTGCAAATCAATTTGCATGGCACCAGTTTTGAGCCTTGATTTGGCTCAAATCAAAATCAATTGACTTTCCTAAAAGTGCCAACATTGGTCATCTCTATAAGATTTAGATGAAATGAATATCAAAGCATTAATATGCAGGATAAGCTCAAAACAACAAACTCGTCAAAGCTTAACTTGAATACTACAATGCTACTATGAATCAGATAATAGATATGATCAGGTTGGTCAAAGATAGCATGAAAAATGGTGGTTTTTAATGCTGAAAAATATGAACATGTTTCATGATGATATTGGGTGTAAACAGAAGTTGGGATAAATCTAATACCTAGAATGAAATTGATATTGAAATTGAACTCTTGACGATAATACAAACTTGAACCTACTGAAGGATGAAATGATTAGCTTGTGAATGGAACACATGAAGGCTCCAGTCTTCGCCTCATAGTCAAGAAATGTTAAAAGCCTACTTCGAGCTTTAAAGGCTCGAACGAGGTTAAATGGCATTGAATCTACACTGAGAGTGATCACCTTCCTCACTCAACTCCTAGAAACACTTTAGAATACTTGTTGTCACTGAGAATCGAGCTTCAAACGAAGGTGGGTCTAGGTGCTTCAATAGCGAGTTGGGTTTTTATGATTGAAAATGGGAGTTACATAGTTAGGGTGGGGGGTTCGATAGGGTAGCTCAAGGGAATGGGACGTTAAGGATATTTGATGGGGCTAGCAGGGGCATAAGATGCATAGAGGGATTATTAGGGAAAACGATGTGAAGAAGGGTCCTGATAATAATCATGCCTAGTGTGCATTTGGGGATCGTGACACCATTAGGGGGTGAATATGGATCCGGGGCAGTTTAAATACTTTTCTCAAAATAAATAAAAAGTACTGATTATTCATAATAAAAATGCCAATTAGCATGCTACACAATATTTTAGCATGAAAACCTCCCGAGAAAAAACTACACCATGGGTCTCTCGACTCTGGATTTCTCAGTTAACCTAGCTAATCAACTGCTTCACTATAAAGCATGTTATATTTATATGGATATCTCAACTATTTACAAAGCTTTCATCTTCTCAATCTTGGATTAGACATTAAGATTAACACTATAGATCACACAATGTAGTCCTTGTAGAAGAACAGATGATCTTAGACTTTCTTCTGACTTTCACTTGTATGGAAGAACTAGTGGACCCAAGTACTTCCTACAAATTTGAGGACAAACACAAACAAGTTCCTATAGAAGATGTTAACGACAAAATGGATATATTTTACAAAAACAATAATACTTTTCATAGTTATTACGAATAATTCTCAAAGTAAAGAGCAGTGACATCAAGGATAATCAGTAGAATATAATTGCACAGATACTACAAATATAAGCACACCAATTAAACCACAATATCAAAGGTAAAAAGCAAATAGAATAAATATCGTCGAGCTTGGGAATGCAGCCAAAAATAGACGGACATCAAAAAGACTAAAGCATTGGTGAGAGATCAAACTCTATTGATTTGGTACTGTTGTTGTGAAGCTATCTTCTTGCAAAATTTTCCTTGAAATATTGGATGAATCGAAGAACATGAGAGAGAATACTAAAGAAATCACTCGGAGAGAGCTTCTAGTTTCTCTAGAGAGAATAAGAGTGAATACTTGAATAGTGTGTCTTCCAACAGTGGGTATGGAGTCCCTTATATAGAGGTCCAAGAAATATGGTCGTTGGAAACAAATTTACCAGCAAATCCAATAAAATTTGAGTCAATGAGATCAACCAAATTGTTATGAACGATCAGATCAACAAGGATGGTTGATCATTTGCATGACCATTGGTCCAGAATTCAAAATATGATTGATCACTCAAAAGGATATGGTCGATCAAGGATGATAGATTAGACACAATAGCATGGTCGATCATGGTTGATCTGTTTGATATTTTGATATGAAATATTTCCAAAAGATTCTTCCCGAGGTTACAACTTTCAAAAATACAAGCAAATAATGCAACAACTTTTTGAACAAAGTTAAATAACTTTCTAAGATTTTGGAACTTTGATGCAGAAGTCACTTCTGCAATAGATTGAGATAAATCACACTTGAAGTATTGTGGTCACAGTACACAAACGAGCAACTATGGTATATTTGTGTGAGTCATCTTTGTGTGTGTCATTTTTAAAACATAGATAAACAAATAACTAACAATCTCCTCCATTTTAATATGAAAAAAATTATACACAACTTTTCAAAGCTTTAAGGAAATGTAACCAATTAAGTAGTCACTTTCAAATCAAATATGAATAAATCAAAGTAAATCAAGATAATAAGTCAAGAACTTTGAGCCTTTGATTTTAATTTCTCCCACTTATTGAAAGAATTGAAAAATTTTAATTCTTTAATTTCCAAGGTATATGCATATTATAAAACTTTTCTTTTTAATTTTTTAACCAATAATCCATTTCTCCCGATTAATTCAATGGTTTTTAAGTTATTAAGCATTAATGCTTTCTCCCCCTTTTTTGTAATTACTTAAAAAGTAGATAAAAGAGATAAAATAAAACATATATAATTCATTAATAAAAAGGAACAAATACAAATTTTTTCTATAAAAAAACAAAAAAAAATGATTTTTCATGCATGCTTCTTAACTCCTAAAAATACGTAAAAATATATCTTCCATTCATTATTGAACTAGGTTTACAAGAAAAATATTGCTTGGCTTATTAAGACTTAAATTGGATTGAAATTAATTAGGTCAAGTGGAAGTGGCCCTCAATTCCTTAAGAACAAAGTTCACTTGCATTTTGCATTTGTTTTTATTTGTATTTTGTCTTGCATAAAAAATGTAAAAAAAATCCTCCTCTGAACCATACACTAAACATGCTAAGTTGAACTTGATCCATCATTGCTTCCTTGAGTCGACCCTAGGGCTTACCCAGGTTAAATAAATATATAAGTGCAAATGATTTGATTGCTTGGTATTAATAGTGTTTTGTTTTGATTGATCTATGATTGCTCGTGCTATAACATCGATAAACTAACTTAGGACCATTTGGGATTCATCAATTGGCGTTGTTGCCAATGAAGCAAATGACATAGGTCTTATTTAGAAAATATAGTGATTAGGTTTTCCAATCCCTTGGGCAGTCTAAACATCGAGCCATTCTTGTGGTTATTTCCTTCATTTTTGTGCTTGTTTTACTCATTTATTTTATTTTAATTTTTGTATATATTTTGTGTATCTCTCTATAATATATATTCTTCTTTTTGTGTGATGTTATGGTGGACTTGGAGTGGCTTTCTTATAATCGACAAACTCGAAGTACATCAGAGGTCGGTGATTCGTGGAACGAGTCCATGGTAAATCTCTGATTTATCATCTTAAATTACATTAATTACTCTCTTGTTTAAAGAAAAAATTAATTAATCAACCTTTGTTTATTTTTAATTAATAAGTCATTTCTTGTAAATAATTAACATTAATTATTTATTCTTAATAATTGATCTTTTGTTGTAAATATACCTATATATGGTGCTATTATTTTATGTTTTTTTAATTAAAATTCCCATAAAAATTGATATGGTATTTTTCATAGTATTGTGTACATTATTATTCAAAATAACAAAAATATAATAAAAGAATTAAAATAATTATTTTAAACAATTTAAAAATGCTTACAAAAATATAACTATATATATAAGATGTATTTAGATATTAAGTTCTACACAAAAGTTGTAGATAACATAAATATCTACAATTTTATGTTAGATATTTTTCCTGAATTACTACTAATTATTTTATTCATATTTATTTCTGATTTATTCATTTCTGTGAATTTTGATTGGGCCACCTGAGGCCATCCTCTTCAGCCACTTCGCCCATTCCCATTTAGACATCCGCTCCTTATCATGATCGTTTGATCATCTTGATCAGACGGCTATGAGTCTCTCTCTCGCACGCCTTCCACACTCGTGGATCACATGATCCAATGTATGTCATTCATCTTCAACCTCCCACCTCAACCTCCAAGGGTTGTTAACCATGCTCCACTGCCACCTTCACCTATTTATCCTAGCTTCCTCTGATAACCTCCCTCCTTGATTCCACCACTAAATCCTTCCCTATTCATCCTCATCTACGCCCAACTTTCAACAACTTCCATCGACCTCACATACAGTCGGGAAAGAAACCACCTCCCAATCATCGAACCACCTGCTCTTCACTGCACAAAAGCCCTCCTCAAACATCTTCAACTGCCATCCACCACTCTTGGGAGCTCCACCTAGACTTCTCCTACACTTATATGATAGAGAAAGTCAATGAGATTGTGCGACAAAGGGTTTAACTCAAGTGAGATCCTCGGCTCCATTGGTACTGCTACAACATCATCATATGTTGCTTGAGCTTCAAACTTTTGTCGAGCTTGTAAAGCGACGACCTGATGTCCTTAGGCTTCATCACAGGCCTGCGATTCAACTTATTCTCTGTTCATCCCCGTTCCAAGTAAGATTCAATTCTTGTTTTGAGTGATTAATCTATTTTATTCACATCATATACCATTGTCTTTAACTCATCCGACCATCGGTGTACATCCATCTTTCACACGTACCCTCTAGTGATCCTTCTCTGCTTCTACATGATCGTGAACACATTGACTTCTTCTTCTTCATGTAAGGAAGAAGAACCCAATTAGGGCTCTTCTTTTCCATCATCAATTGAGGCCCCATTTTAACCCCACAACCTTGTTTTTGCCTTGGCTAGGTTTTCCAACATTTGCAAGAGATGTCGTTCTTCATTGATCGGAGAAACCAACGGAGCTCCAATATCCATTTTCTTCATTGGAGAAGCATCATCGACAAATCTCTACATGGCATCTCCTCTCTCCATAAGACCATCCTCTACTTCACCTAGCTGTCAGTAAGGTCATCATACCTTCATATTCATCGGAGGAGCGAGGAGGAGGCATCAAGGCTTCTCCGGAGCACTGCCTGCACTCCGCCTCGCGTGGAGGATCTCGGTTGAGGAGGAGATACAAGTGATGTCAGATCCTTCTCATCCTGTAGTTCAGATGCAACCACATCACCTCACCAAAGCAGTGATTCAGGTCAGAGCTTCCGATACCCAAGCGAAGGCATATACCTCCATCATGCACCGCATAATGTTGAAGCTTGCCGCCACACGAGCCTAGTGAGAATTTCCATTGCACATTTATTCCTTCATTTTACGATTTAATGCCTAGATAAATGCATGTAAATATCAATAACACACATGAATTAACACGTGCATATTCATTTATATATTGTATATAAATACATGTATTTAAATCCTAAAATGAGGGAATAAATAAAAGAACAGAAAAATAAAGGAGGTATCATAGATACTGACTATCTCTAACCCTTAAGACCAAGTCCAATATTGACTTGATTGACAAGGAATACAATAGGGAGAGATAGTGCAGAGAAACCTCACAAAAATAAGAATAAAAACCCTAATTATTTTTTTCAATATATACATTTTGGGAGCCATTTTATTTTTATATTTGTATACATTAAATTAATAAACTTTGAACATGAACATTGTAGATAAAAATACAAAGAAAAATATAAATTTTATTTCATTCAAAAATAATTCATAGTTTGCCTAGGACACACAGAATAAAAAGGCACAAAGAAATTTTCTCAAGCATTTATCTCCTTCATATAGACTCAAAATTCATCAAAGTCGCATTTATTGTTCATAAAATTAAATTATCTATTTATTGAAATGGTTTCTTTTAATTTGGAGTTAAAATGAAGAAGTTGGCTTTCAGGTCCTCATTGTGCAAGTATATAATATTCAATATATTTACCCTTTATATTTTTAACATTCTTATATTTTTATAAATTTATAAATATTATTTAAAATACATGTATATAATAAAACTAAAATAAAATTGTTAAAATACACTAAAATAAATAATGTATTTCACTATTTATGAAAATATACCTATAAGTACCTATAATAATTATATATATATATTTAACCACATAAATAACTTTAGAAAAATTAAAGAAAATTATGTACATATGTAACTAAATATAGAGTAAATATGGAAATTATATAAATAATAAAATATAAAACATAAAATAAAAATAAAATAATGTATATATGTATTTATACCTATAATATACATGAAAAAATCAAGATCTAACAAATACTGTGATAAAAATAAATAAAAATCACCAAAAATAGTTTATTAAATATGTAACATATTCCATGTTTTAAAATTATTTAAATAAAATCTTTTTCCATTTTTATTTTTATTTTCTTTTATTTTCTTACCAGCTTTGTCATTTAGCGCTTATGTGGCACCGACGTGTCCCAATCACCGACCTTGGAGTGTTGACCCCATTTCAACGCCCCCCTCCCCTCTGTTCTCCGTTAGACTTTTCAAGCAGTGATGAAACTCGATTTCATCTTCATAATTTCCCATTATTAACCCCTTGCTTAAGCTTAGTGTCAATAAAACCCAGTTAATGTCATGTAATTATTAGAGTCCTTAATAAATTAAAAACCACAAAAAATGGAAAAACAAAAATCCGTGGTATTTTTGGACTTAAAAATACCCTCAAAAATATTTTGGGTCTTTGTTTGATGTCATCTCCAGTTTTGGTCAACATGAAACTTGTAGATCTCATCAAGATCTACAAATTTCATGTTTTGCGTTTTCTCAAATTCGGCCATTATTGCCCTTAAAAATCAAAAATTCCCTCGAAATAATCTGATTGGGCCACGTGGCCCGTTCTGAGTGAGTCACGTGGCCCGGTCTTCTTTGTCTTTTCCGTCCGCGTTCCTAGCCGTTGGATCTCCTTCAGATCCAATGGTTCCTCCTTCTCCACATGCGCCTCAATCCTCGACCGTTTGATCCTTCCCCGCCTCGAATCATCGCTGCACGGTAGCGCCTCACGCAGAGCACGCCATGTGGCGTTTTGAAGACCGCTCGATCGCAACCTCATCTATCCATCACAGCCGCTCCTTTCTTTGACGCTCCTCAGCCCTTCGATCGACATTAGTCTCTCATCACCACCGTTCATCAGCGCTCTGTCCACAACAGGTCGCGTGGCAGCTCATTCTCCCTCCGATCATGCTGCCTCAGATCTGATCACATCCGCTCGTTCGCGCCCAAATTCTCGCCGTTGGATCACCAGATTCAACGGCTGCCCATCTTTGTCAACCTCCCGACACCTACCTCTCACACATGTTCTCCATCACGCGCATCTCCCTCGCCCTTTCTATTATCTCGACCACCTCCGACCACATCGCACCTCGCCAACCACCTCACGGTCTTCCCCCATCATCCCTCTACCTCGCGCATCACTCCACGACCCACAAACCCTCCTCCACTCGCTCCATGTTCCTTACAAAACACACGACTTCCAGCACTTGCACCGCCGGCTACTTCTTCAAATACACCGCTCCCCCCTCCGTTGGCCGGTGTCCACCTGTATGCGGGGCACGGCCCAACCCTCCTCCTCCTCCCTGTGACAGGGGGAGGAGAGAGGATAGAGCGACGACGACCAGAGCCCCCAGTGTCGGCCCTCCGCCATCCAAGGTGGAGCTGCGGCGCTCCTTGCCTGCTTGAGCTGCTCCGAGTTGCTGTCGGAGTCCACCGAAGACCCGGGGATCCTATGGAACCCCAAGCCCAAGCTCCCACTCCATCTCCGACCAGGTAAACCTCCTTCTTCCTTTCTTGTATTTTTCTTGAATTTTGCTTAATTTTGTAGGTCTCTCCGGCCATCTTCACCTGCCATTAACCCCCTTTCGAGCTTCGCCAACACCTCCCCTTCCCCACGACACTCTCCGATCACCCTTCCGATCCTCCACGACCTCTTTCACCTTCCGACCCACCTCCTCCGCCATTCACGGCGGAGGAGCTCCAAGCTCACACCTTCTCCGCCCCTACGAGCTCTCACTCCATTCACGCACTCACTCCACGTGCTTCGGCTATAGAACTAACATTGTAGGTGACCATCCTCTCAACGATCGGAGCGTTGCCGGAGACCACTTCTTCACAACCGTTCTTGACATCAGCGATTCGGTGGTCTTCTCCAGAGAGACCAGCACCTCGCCGAGCTCTAAGCTTCATCGATCTTCTTTCAGGATCCTTGGACGAGCTCTACCTTGCTCATGATGGAGCGACAGAGGAGGAGCTCCTTTGCCGGAGCTCCAACCTCGCCGCCAGCCGCGGATGGTGGAGAAGAAGCAATCACCGTTGGATGTCCCTCTCCAAGGGATCATCCAACGGTCCGAGATCGTCCACGTCGCCAATCAGAGCTCCTTCCAGGTACCGTTGGATCCTCAAGATCCAACGGTTCCTATGCCGCCACATCAACAATCCATGAGTTTACAGCATCCATCCGATCACAACAATCGGATGGCCCATCTTCGGCCACGTGTCATCGCCATAGAAGCTCCGAGCCTCAGCCACCGAGCCTTCACGCTTGGATGATCCATGCTTTCTCCGAGCCGACGACCAAGCTTGAACCAAGATCCAAGCCTAGCCGAAGCAGAAGCCGAGCCTCTGTTGAGTCCGAGCCTATCTCCAAGCCTGGATGGCACGTGCTGGGCACGTGCGTGTCTGGGAAATTTGCAGAGAAACCCCGCCATCTTCTCCATTTTGCATTCATCTCCTGACGCACGTGCAACACCTACCCTGGGGATATTTTCACTCATACCCTTGCGGGTTTAAATAATTGCAAATATACCCCCGCGCGTATGGTTTATTTACAGGGAAGGACTCGTCTTTATTTTTATTACATTTTAGTCCCTCCCAAGGACCTGGTTGTAGTTATCTTTTCATGTTTTATTTCAGTTATGCCATTAGCTTCTTTATTGCGTATCTTGAGCTACATATCTGATCGAGTTGATTTCAGTTTCGTTTTAAAGCTGGTTGGATGGTCTTTCTAATGGCATGCTTAATTGTTATTTTTAAAACAATGAATTTTGACGTATTATTCTATAGCCATGTGTCTCTAATTTCTTAACTTATGCCTTGTTCAAATTGAGTCTATCATCCCATTTAAATCTGAAATTAACTTATGGTTTAGTTGGCTCATCATTTTGATCTAGGGCATATCTGTGATGTATTTTCCTTGCATTCATTTGAATTATAAAAACTGGTAAAAAATGCATGTTTATTTTTTAATGCATTCTTGTGTCTTTCATAATTTGACCTATATGTCCTTAACTCAACACTTAGCTAAATAGACGAGAAATCTGATTAATATGAGAAAGGCTCGTGTCCCTGAGTTCGACCTTGGTATCTTACCAAGTAAAATAAATCACGACCATCTAATCCTTGTTTGACATATATCAATAAGATGGTCTCTTTGATGAGCCCATTTCGGCCCGACTGCTACGACATTTCCAAGTGCTAATATACACTATTAAAGGGCCGATTTTGTGGTTTATCAGGCAGCTGACTTTGCCCAATTTTCACATTATCTCCTTTGCTTATTAGGATTCAATTTATTTTGAGAATCAAAGATAAGATTACCCTCTTTCCCACGGATCATCTCAATCTGATCTCCCCATTTCAATGCCCCCTCCCCTATGTTCTTCGTTAGACTTTTCGGGCAGCCGACTTCGCCCAATTTGCACATGATCTCCTTTGCTTATTTGGGCTCAATTTCTTTTGAAAATCAAATATAAGATTACCCTCTTTCCCACGGATCATCTCGATCTGATCTTTGTCGGTCCATCACATCGAAACCCTAGTATACTTTTTCACTTTTGCTGCCTTTTATAAATAAACCTTCGAGTTCCTCCTTTGCTTGTTGATCGTCCACTTCCCTCTCTAACCCATTGAGCCCTCTAGAAACTCTACCTTGGTGATAGGAAGGTCGAACTCCTGCTCTTAGATGAGGACAAAGGAGGAGGGGGCCCATCCTCCCTTAGCCGGAGTTCTTGTTGGTGAAGCTCTGTTCCCATGTCTCCAATCATTATGAGATACTTTTCCTTGCTTATTTTCACTCCTTAGCATAACATTAGTTTAGGTTTCTTCCTTGATTTCTTTTATTTGTTTTAAATCACTTAAAAATCTAAAAATAAAACCTGGACGAAGCTCAACTCCAGCTATGATCTCAGACCCTATAAACCTGCTTCGCCACTCTTTCCGCCACAATCAGCTTCCCCTCCACTTCTACATCTCCCAGACTTCCTCCTTCACCTCGATCTTGCAAAGATCTGGTCCGTTGGGTCTCCCTCTACCACCTTGCCAGAGACCCTTTGACCCAGCTCATCCATTGCATTCCCCTGTCTATTTTTAGGCGTGGAATCTTAGTTTCTAGGCCCTTGTGCTAACCATGCAGGTCTTGGCTTGAAAGGATCCCATTTGGGGGGTCCCATGTTCATGTGAAGCTCCTCCAGGTTGTGGAACAACCATCTAGACTTTACAGCAACCATCCGCTGATGGACCATCTCCACCATCGGATTTGGTCCAGGACATAATCTTGACCCTTCGTCTACGAAGGGCTACCCATCGTTGAGGGAGCGACATATGTTAAGTGAAAAGATCCTAATCGTTCCCTAGTACGCAAGGAGTAGGTATTTTGCACTATTTCACCTTCTATTTTTGATATTTACTATTTGATCTTGTAAATATAAATATCAGTTCAAAAACTTTTATATATATTATAGTTTTGGCCCTTAGGTTTATGCTATTTGTTATAGAGTCCAAGCCATGTCACCTCGTGCGCAGTCCATTGTGAGGGTTTTTTGGGTTAATTGCATTATTTATCATGTGGTTTTGTTGGACTTATTCTGAAATTTGAAAAGTATTTCCTCGAAGGAGTAGCAGTTGAGGCGGTCTGAGGGGCAGATGGAAGATTAGATAATCGTATTAATGACATGGATCTTGCGAGAGCCTAATGTGGTCTACACAAGGAGAGACCTACACTGTCGCTGAGGCCATGACTCACGTAACCTGGAGGTCAATAAACAATTAACCCACAAAAGACGAAGCAATGCAAAGCAAATATGTGGATTTAAAATTTATTATAACTCTACAAAATGTGTATATAATAAGTGTATGTAGAGGTCAAACACAAGGAGCAAGGGGAATAGACAATAAAAATAGGAAAAAAGACAATAATTGTTTTGAGTTTTTATATTTATTTTTTATTTTTTAGTGGATTTTTATTATGCTTTTTTAAATTTTGAATTTATACAATTTTGTTTTTAATTTTATAACTTTTATAATTTCATATTTTTAGATGTAATAAATATATAGAATAAAATATTGATAAGATAATAGATAATATATATAAATATATATGAAAAAAATCGGAAAAATATCCCAGGAACATTACTTTTTATTTTTTTAACGGAACCAAAAATATTTTTGGGATTTTTTGATAACTAGAATAATAATAATTATATAACAAATAAATATAGGTATAACTACACAATATAGGCTAACATCCCTATAAATATATCTATAAATATTCAAAAATGCATAAAATAAAGTATTTTTGTCTTTTTTATGCTCTATTTTTATGATTTTTATCTGAATTTTTGTTAATGTTGTACTTCTAAGACAATAAAAATAAGAAAATAATGACTTATAATAATATGCTATTTTGTTTGGATTTCAAAATAGCTAAAATGCTCAAAATTCTCCAAAACTAATTTTAATATATAATATATAATATAAAATTCGAAATAGAAATGGATATTTTTGGATTTTTATAGAATATTTATAAGGATTTTGGAACTTTTTAATTTTTTGTGAGTTTCTTTTGTTATTTTTAAGGAATTTTGTTTTATAGTTATAAAATATGATTTTAAATAATACCTATTTTTTGAAATTTTTTAAAATGATATGTATTTTTTTGTATTTTTAAATGCAAACATAAAATAAATCCAAGGTTTTTTAATTCTTAAAAATAATAAAATAGTTTTAAATGGCCAAGAAAAATATATGTGATTTATATCATGCTCATGCCTTTAAAATAATTTTCATAAATATTTTGGATGCCAATGATATTTTTAATAAACAAAATAAAAGAAATAAAAATATGTATATTGGTAGTGATATAAACATAATTACCCAAAAGTCCATTTTGGAACCCCTTAACTAAGTATAGGGCCAAAAATGCAAAATACACTAAATATATCCAATAAAAATGCTAGCAAGGGTGTTTTTGCACTTTATAAAAAATGACATGTCCAACTTACAATTTAACTACAAAAAATTACAATAAAATTAAAATTTTATGGACTAAAAAGAAATACAAGAAATCCCAAGGCCCCATGCAAAATACCCATCCCCTCATGCACACATGCACGTGAGGTGACATGATGAGGACTAAATACAAATCTCAAAAACTTAGGGTCCTTACTATAAATTTTACAAAAATTATTGAACTACAAATGAGAGTTTATGTACTAAAACGAAAATACAAAAGATGTGGGGGTATCAAGTAAAATTACCCCCACTTAGTCGACCCAATGGCTAAGGTGATTTCACTTGACTCATGTCACACTCTAGATGCCCGATGGCGCTTCATGGATGTGTGGCTCAGATTAGATCTCAGCCACTGATATGACGGTTGGTGGCTCCAAATCGAACAACGCTTGTAGGTTCTAGACTCCAGGCACGATCAGACGACAAAGAAGTAGCTTGGAAGAACATGGAAGAATCCCAGCTCTTCTAAGCTTTGATCGAATGCAGCTTTGTCCTCCGGCCCTCTTCTGTGTTGTTGAGATGCTTAAACTCTTCCTCAAGGTGGTCTGCATCTATTGGAGATGTCGGAAATGGTCGGGACCAATCGATGGGGTCCTGGATGCTCGGGGAAGATCGGATCTCTAGGTGCCTTGAGTGAATCAAAATCTATCGTAAAAAGTCCTTTAGCCTCTAGAACATGTAGGATAGCCTTATGGTACAAAAACAAAGGTTCATGGGATTTATTTGAGTGAAATGGAGTGGAGATGGAGGTACTCCGATGAGCGGCAAAGGTAGAGGACCAATTCACTCGATGAAGGCACGATTGAGGTGGATGGATGGTCGATCAGATGGAGAAATAAAAGGGGTGAGTTTGAGGGTGATAAACAGGCTAGAATATGAGGGATTCGATGGTCGATGAAGGTCGTAGCTCAAAGCTCCGATGTTCTTTCCTTTTGTGATTTTTCACTAATTAAAACGAAATTAAAGGAAACAAAGTGTGGATCTAAGCTAAAGACTAAGATAAGAATCAATAAATGCAAGATAAAGGGGCTCACCTGACCAGAAGACCAAGGAGCATGGCTCATATGATGGAGGTCCCATGAGTGGTTGGATCAACTCGATTTGCCGCCTCTCCTTCTCATTGAAACCTTAGCAAGAGTCCTGTTGTCACCAGGAATCTCAAGTAAGATTAGGTTTAGGGTTTCGAAGGGTGAAGAGGGACCAAAATTCAAAATAGTTTCGGTGAAGGGATTATGTACATGTGATGGTTTGATCAGAGAGTGTGCTCGATTCAGAGTATCTCGAATCGATGCAAGATGCTAGCATGAAAGATCATTGACTGAGGAGAATGAATAGATCATAAAAAAATGAAAGAATCGATGGGAAATAATGAGGAAATCAAGATCTAGCTGGTTTGACAAAGCAGACTAGGAAGGTTAGGGAGTTGACCGAGGTCAACTCATATCGGTCTCCCATTAGTCCAAGTCATCATGCTAGAGGACAAAACAAAGAAGAAATACTTATCAATTCAAATTAAAATAATAAAAATTTTATTCAATTTAGTTTAAAATATGAAAATTATTTATTATTTTATGTACTATTTTATTATGATTTTTATTTATTTTTACAAGTTAATTTATTGTATGGTACTTTTTTCAAGTACAAATATAGTATATTTACAAATATATTATATATTTTATTTTTATTTTCCATTTCATATTTTGTTATTTTATCTACATAATTTAAATATTTTTAACTTATTTAAATACATATAAATATATATTTTTTATATTTTTCTGAGGTTATATGTATCCCTAATTAAATTTGTGTATTTATTATATAGGTATATGTATGTGTATTTCATCTATGTATTTGTAATGTTTATTATTTTATTAAATTTATAATAACATTGAATTATTATAATTATGTACATATATTATAGATAATTTTTAGAAAAATGTAAAAATATAAAATATACAAAGAGCAAATAAATTAATTATTTTATTCAGGTATCATGTACAATAGGGGTCCAAACCCTAACTTTTACATCTTAATTTCAAATTAAATGAAACCACCTTCATTAAATAGCTAATTAAAAGTTATATACAATTAAAGATGATTTTGATGAACTTTGAGTTTATATGGAGAATACACTTATTTGTGATGTTTAGATTTTAACTTGTTGTTTTCAGTGTGTAGGGCACACTGGTCGCTATTTTTGTATGAAATAAAGTTTGTATTTTCTATATATTTTTATCTGTAGCTTTCATTGACAAAGTTTATTGATTTGATGTATAAAAAATAAAGAATAAATTATGTCCCAAAATGGACTTATTGGGGAATTAAAAATTAGGAGTTTATTATATTTTAGCCCTTATCTCCCGCTACTTTATTTATTGTCGATCCAGTCATATTGATGCCTATGTCTCGGGGTTCAGGGTCATTTAATACATATGGTATTTCATCCCTTTTTCTTTTCTTTCTTTATTCTTTTATTTTGACTTCAAATAAAGTATTTTATACAATTTTTACAGTGTAAATAATAGATGTTGTTTTATGCAATATAATAATATATACATGTATTTAGCTAGGGTTTGAAGGTCAAAATGAAAGAATAAAGATGATGAATGGAGATTCATCACTTACTCAATAGTCCTTTTTGTCTCATTGCTAGATGTACCCAAGAAACGTTTTATGAGTTGGTCTTTTGTCGGTTATTTGTCTATCTTTATTGAGCACTTACGAGAAGTGTGACTTTTGTCTTCGATTATGTCAAAGGTACCCAACAAATGATCCTTTTTTATTTGAAGTATCTCAAGTGATTCCTTTTGCTTGCCCTTTTGCAACCGTCTTTTTGAATTGTGGATTTGATATGCATACATAACTCTCGAATCTGACATGGCATGTTGTTATGTTGTTTTTCCGCTGGACATACAGATATAGAACATTACAACATATGACATTGCATTTAATTACATTGTATTAACTGCATTCTTACCACACTATTGTATTTCAGATAAAGTTAGATGCATTGAATTAATTAAAACCAAATCTAAAATCTTGATTGCCTCCTTGTTTTTTATTTTGAATCTTACCAAGTAATCATATCTCATGTCATGATCTGACCAAGGAATCTCATTAATCATACAGGAACTGACATTCATATACACGTACACTATCCTTTCATATCTGAGTATTTCGTCAGCCCCATGGTTTCCAGATCAAATCAAAGGTAGAACTGTTCATCCAACACAGATGGTGCCCAACAGGGGTGTTAAAATGTAGCACTTCCAACACAGATGGTGCCCAACAGGGGGTGTTAAAATGTAGCACTTTTTTAGTGGAACTTCAACACCATTTATGCAATACCCCATCCCTTTAGTTCACAAATAATTATTTTTAAAATAACCTACACGACTTTTTTGTGGTCCTCTACCATATTCACTGTTTTTCTCTCGCCATGAGGACATGGCATCGCTTAATCATGGGAGTTGGTTAGTCTTTCTCAAAGTAAAACTTGTTAATCTCCAACCTTTTTATACAAAAAAATCTTTGAAATAAAAAAAGGAAATTTCCTTAATGATATTTGCAACAATTTTCAAAACATGTTATTCCTATTTTTGGAAATTATTCTTTTTTTTAAGTTAAGGATTTAACTCAGTTTGACCTCAATATTCTTATTTTTTAGGGGAATGAAGAAGTTTTCGGAATTCGAGATATTTAGGTGAGTTCTTAGTTCACTAAGTTCCACTAATGTCCAATTCTCATGTCTAAGTAGATCATGCATATACTATTAAACTTTGATCTGTTTTGAACTTCATGCATGTTACATGTAGCTCATTAATTACGGTATGCTAGATGTCACGGAGATCTATTTGGGGTGAGGAGAAATCCTCTTGATTATAGTTGGCATGTTGACAACATCGTTAAGGGGTATTTGGTTCGAGACTAAGCAGAAATAATGATGGGAGATAAGGAGATAAGGGTCTATTCTTTTTTGAATGGAAATATAGGAATAAGAAGAATAAGGTGGGATGAGGGTAGGTAAGATGGAATAAAAATAAAATAAGGGTGGAATAAGGTGAAATAATGGGTTGTGGATGAGAATAGCAGTATTCATAGAAACCGCGTCGGGCAGGGAATTGACCCCTTATTCCCGTTTCTCCAAACGAACATGAACGTAGAGTCTGAATTTGAGATATCCATAGCCTGTGCAATGAGCAAATATTTCTTAAAACTAACGGAGTTTAGGGAAGATTCAAAGTTTGTAAAACGTAAGAAGTGGTCTGCTGGTAGTGCAGTGTACCTACACCTTAAAAGATCGGGTTCGAATCCAATGGATACGCTACAGACCTCCAAAATTACTGGACCTACTAATAAAAAAAATTCGAAGGTTCTAAATCTTCTACATAATGAAAAGTGCATAGTTGTCCTTAATCATTTCCGAAATATAAAAAATTAAAAGGTTTCATTTATCAAATAAGAAGTCCTTTCCAATCAAAAGAAACACATTGATTAACATTCACAAAGAGTCCCACCATATAAGATAGATAACCTCATACACAAGTATAAAAAGAAACAAATGTATCATGAGAAAAATGCACCATATAGAAAAGAAAGAAGAAATTAAAGGATCCCCTTTCCGCTGAACATCCCTATCTATCTTGTTCTAAGAACCTAAATAATAATCATATATACCCATATTACATAGGATAGTGGCGTTAGGTACAGGGAACCTCTTGGTATGTCATCTTATCGTACAATCAACTTGTATTACAACTTGCAAATCTTAAGCACTCAAACACAAGTACAAATTCTATCTCAAAGGTTTGAAAGAATACATGATTGGTAGGATTGGAATTAGTTGCCTAAATTTTAACAATGAAAATGTTCACAGAATTGATGATTAAGGTAGCAATACTCATGATTCCTAGGGTTATAATATCATATTTTTCAATTTAACTTCATGCTCATTGATGAAACCCAGTTTCATTGTCATAATTCGCGATTATTAACCCTCTAGCTTAGACTAAGTTTTAATAAAAATTAGATAAATCCCTGTATATATCTGAGTCATAAAATAAATTAAAAATACAAAAATAACAAAATAAAAATCGTAGTGTTTTTAAACCCTTAAAAACACTCACAAAAATATTTCTCACTTTGTATGACCTTGTTTCCATTTTCGGTCAAATCAAACTTGTAGATCTCATCGAGATCTACAACTTTCATGTTTTGAGTTTTTTAAATTCGACTATTTTCTCCATCTTTTGTGAGGTTTTATTTCAAACAACCAGATTGCGCCATGTGGCGCTCTCTTGTTGTGCCACGTGGCCCGCCTTGTTGCGCGCCACGCACGCTTCGTCCACAGCCATTAGATCGCCCTCTTCTCCTCCTTCCATCTCAACCATTCATTCCCACATCCTTTCTCCGCCCTTCGATCTCCTCCAGATTTCATCTCACCCGTCCTCCAGCGCCCTTTATCTCCTATCGACACGTGGCTTGATCAAATCTGCCCAATCTTCTCCACCGTACTTCAATCCCCCCCGCATGTTACCGCTCCATCATCGACCATTCGATCCATTCCCATCCGCCATCTCCTACGTCCACTCATGCCTTCCTCTTATCTCGACACGTGGTGCTTCCTGTGCCCCCGATCGTGCCACTCTCGATTAAATCCGAGCCGCGCACCAGCGCCTCTTTCCTGACCGTTGGATCGCTTGATCCAACGGTATGGCTTTGTCATCTACCTCTGGCCCACATCTCTCCCACGTCTTCCTCCTCTCCAACATGTATCCCCCTTTCCATTTCCTGCACCTTATCCACCACCCTCTCCTCTCAGTAAATACCCTCCGACGTAGCACGTTCTTTCGCCATCCTCGCGGGAGCCCATACATGCCATATCTCCCCTCCTGTCTCTCCATATCCTCCACAAAAGCCACGCCTCCCTTCATTGGAACCATCACTTCCACCCTTCAAATTACTCAACTCCACCCCACTTCCACGTCGTCCGCCTTTACGTGGAGTTTCGCCCAGCAACTCCCCTCCTCCCCGTGATAGGGGGAGGAGTGATTGATGGTGCCACGATAACGTTTTCTCCCGGCATCGACCCCTGGCCAATGTAGGCCAGGTTCTCAGTGTCCCGCCACCGCCAAGCTGCTCCCCATGGCTGGAGGAGTTCAAGGATGACAGGAGTGCCACCGACGCTCAACCCAAACCGCCGACAACCACCAAAGAACCAGGTAAGTCCCTCCGGTCTTCTTTGCATTTTCTCCTTAGTTTCTCATAATTAATTAAGCTCTTACACAACAGTCCACCCTACGATTTCCATCTCCTTAGCATCACTACTCCTCCCTCATTCACATGCACCCACCAGCTATCCACCTTCCCTTCTCCATTGCCTGGCCACTTCCGACATTCTCCTACGTCCTTCATGATGAGCCGAAAATCCCGAATGACTAAGGCAAATCAGATAACTAAGGTCGTTGTAACCTCAGTCCCTCAAGAATCGGCTCGATCAAGAAAAATATAAGATCAGACCACAAAAATCAGAGAAGACAAAATCAATCAAAAACAAAGATATAGCGGTCCTAGCTATGAGATTAGCCTAGTGTAGCACCTAGGGTCGAACTCAGGGAGCATGAGTTGGCATTGCAGCCTATAAAGTACTCTCAAAATAAAATAAAATAAAAACAAGTATTTTTGATGGTTTTTAATAATTTTTATATTTTTTTGGATTTTTAATAAAGGTGAAAAAAATGAGAAAAGGGACAAAATCGAGAACACTCAACAAATTGTTTAATCACCCAAATATGCTCCAAAAAGTTCAAACAAAAATATTTTTATGTTTTTTAGATTTTTTAATATTTTTGGTGAATTTTTGAGATTTTTCTAATTTTTATACAATTTTCTAAAAATCAAAGAAGGCAAAAACAGAAGGTCACTATCCAGCAAGATTTATAAGACCCATAAAAAATGTCAAATGGGTCTATATCAGTCTGGAGGTAATTTTTATGAAAAATAGAAACAACAAGGAAAATTCAGAAAAAGAGTTTATTATTTTTTGAGTTTTCTACAATATTTTAGAATTTTTATGAGTTTTGAAGGGTTTTTTTAATTTTTAAGGTTTTTATAAATCCACAAATAGCCAAAATTGCGTAGAAAATCAAACACAACAAAAGCAACAAATATTTGTTTTTTTAGAATTTTTAAAATAGTTTTTATATTTTTTTATGATTTTCTAAATCAGACAGAAGCAAAAACTATTGTTTTTGAATTATTAAAAATACCAAAAAGCCTAAAAAATGTACCCAAAAATTAGGAAAATTTTTACACAGTGGCAGGGGCCAAGTGTCCAAATTTAAGGCAATTTGGGTTTAATTTGATATTTTATTTAAATGAAACAAAGGCCCATAGTGCATAGGGACCCAGATGCGAAAAAAACAATTGCAGCTGATATTAAAGGAAACTAGAGGGACTAGGGTCTACCTGATGGGTGGAATCGACTGGGGACGAGCTCGGCGAGCTCTGGGTCATAGCCTCGAAGGGACGTCGATGCCTGAGGCTCGGGCGCACCTCGCGGCGGCGCACGGCAGCAGACGTCGCCGGATCGATAGCTGGAGGTCTCCTCTCCACTCTTCGACACCTCTCTCACAAAGCTGTCACTCAGGGGAGTAAGGTAGAGGTCCTGGGATGAAGAGGCACAACCAAGGATGAAGGGAATTGTGCGGCGGAGGTGGGGCTATATACCTCTGCAGGTCCGAGAAGAAGGCGACGGGTTCGGCTTGGTGAAGCATAGACCCCTAGGCAAAAGCTCGGGCGACGGTCTCGGATCTAAAGGGAACAATTGGAGCCTGGGGTTTGAATATTTGGAGGTCGGATCGAGTGTGGAAAATTCGGCGAATGTCGGGTCGGACGTAAGATCCGCGGGGACAAGGTCCAGGGGGGAGTTGACCGGGGGTCAACATCCACCGTGGACCAATCAAAATCCGCCATTTATTAAAGATTTGGAAATTCAATAAAAATAGTAAATGACTTATTTTCGAAAAAGATAAAAACATGGAAATTGTTTTTTATTTTCAAATTATTTTTTTTGTAATTTTTATTTATTTTTTTGAAAAATAATTTATGTATTTACATTATATTATTATTATATACAAGTATATACATGTATTTATTTTTTATTTTTATTTTTAATGATTTATTTTTATACAATTATTCCAATTTTATATTTTATTTATTTATAGAATAAAATTTGGAATAAAAGAGTATTTTATTTTATTTTTATTATTTATTTATAAGGGTTAAATAAATACTTTTATATACATATGTACATGGTATATATACAAGGTGGGTTTTGATTTTATTTTATTTTCTTTTTATTTTATTTTTACATTTCTAATTTTTATTTTATTTATTTACACCATAAAATGTGGAATGTGAAAATATTTTTATTAGATTTTTATTAATTATTTACATAGGGAAAATAAATAAATAGGTTATTCAATATACAAGGTCTATGTACAATGATGAAGGGAATTTTATTTATTTTTATTTTTATGTTGTTTTTCCCATTTGTATTGTAATTTTATATTTACAAATATGTTCAAATAAATAAGCATACATTTTTATTTTTAATAAGAGGAAATAATTTTTATTTATATACATAGGTATAGGTACACACATGAGCTTCCCTATCTCTCTCTACTTGGGATCTTTTGCAGTCAGGCCCATATTGAGCCCTCCCTTGGGATTAGGTCACTCAATATTTATTCTAAATATTTCCCTCTTTTTCTTTTATTTCTTTATTATTTTATTTATGCACAAAAACATGCTAATTATTGTAATTTACACAATGCATGCTTATTGATAATTTATGCTATTTACATGAATATACATGTGTTTTGCATAGGTTTTGTAGCTAAAATAAAAGAATAAAGAGTGATGAATGGGTATTCATCACCCCCTATACTTAACTTTGCTAGTCCCTTAGCAAACACTTATTTGAAAAAGAAGTAAAAAAAGAAAAAGAAAAAGAAAAAGAGGAAAAAATAAAGGTTGATTATTAAACTTTCCTTCATTAAATTGAAATATGGAGCTCGGTCAGACGTTTGGATTATTAATTTGTCGGAACCGTATTTGGACTTAAGCTTAAAACTCAACAGCCTCTAAGTTCCACCAACCTATGATCAAGACTCCTCAATAAACCAGATCAGAACAAGTCTACATACACAAACTCTAATGACCATGAATCTTTCCTTGTACAGTGTAAGTGATATGTATCTCCCCACCTCAGAAGTAACAAAGAAACAACCTCCCTCAACTCGGTAACTCTAATGCCTCGGTCTAGCAACTCTTTCCTCGAGAAGCGAGGTATTCCCTTCTAAGTTCAAGTGCAACCGGCTCAAGAAGAGGGGGAAGAAGAGAATGGACCATGGCCAGTGTAGCCATGTATCCTTGGGAGCTCTAACCAGTGTAGCTGAGTCTCCCGCTGCAAGCTTCATGGGATGGAACATGTATACCATAAGCTTTTGCTTTATTTGACTATATACACTTCGGTGGGATTATTAAATTTTCAATCCAACCCATCACTTTTTTGGAGTTTTTTCCTTTTTGCACATTTTTTCATGTGCATCTGTACAACATATCTACATGGTGCAACATATATACAAGGAGTTTTTCCTCTTGAGCCAGTAGACTATCCCTCTTTTGAAGCTTTATTGTAACCCACGGCTTCTGTCTTTAGACTTCATAACCACCAGACCAAGTTGAGACGCACTTCCTTCACTATAAGAAGAAGAGAGGTTACGCCTAGAAGTACTACCCTCATATGCTACCCCAAGCCAAAGGAAACTGCCTCCTCACCACCTCATCCGTGGAGAGCTATGTGTAAGGTGCTGGTGCAAGTAAAGTCATTGTCTCTGAGAGTCATGCGTGTGTTGTTAAGTGCTCTACTTAGGCTCATCAAGATGACATATGCTCATAGCCTAGTGGACTCAAAGAATTAAGTCCCAATGGACCTAAAAAGTCTCAATCCTAAGCCCTATAAGGTTTCTCTTATTGTTAGATGGATTACGGTCTTAACCAAGCTTCATTTATCAATTTAATTCCAGGCCAGTTTAAATGTCAACTATGATTTAGAAAAACTGTGCAAATATTTACAAAGATGCTATTTTACAACTATTTACAATTGTGCAAAATTTTTGAAAAATGTTTGAAAACATGGATGTATGCATGAATGCGAAGTTTTGAAAAATATTTACAAAAAATTACACAAGGTTTTTGCAAACTTTTGATTTTTAAAAACATTTTACAAAAATTTTGTACTATATACATAATTTTGATATGAAAATATTTACAAGCTATTTACACAAAAAGATTTTACAATCATTTGTACCAAAATAATTTGATAAATAAATAGGTATGTGCAAGATGAATTTTATATACAAGGGAAAATTTTTTAAATTTTTTATGGATTTTTAGCCATTTTTATTTATTAACACACTCACACAAAGTACGAGTTATGGCTAAAGTATATATGAAATATATACACATCCCCCTATACTTAGCTCGAACGATGTCCTCAGAGTTATCAAGAACGATGAAGAAGAAGACATAACTCGTGCTTAGTATAGGGAAGTGAAAAGGAATGGCTATATACAAAGACGAATCAAAGAATAGAATGAAGAGAACTCGGTGTTTTCCCCCTATACTTAGGATCAAGTAATCCTAAGTATAGCAAGCTGTACATGAAGGGAAATTCGAGTGAAGGATGTACAGGGTCTACCCCCCCTATACTTAGGGTGAAATATCCCCAAGTATAGACAGTAAAAAAGGGGTAGAAAGAATCAAAAGAATACCTGAGAGGCCTACATCCCCCCTATACTTAGGGTAAAGTACACCCTAAGTATAGCATAATCATAAGATGAGAAAAGGGATGTGGGACTAAAGAATAGAGTGATATGGACAACTGGATCTATAGAAGTCGGAAGAACAGTGATAATCAGGCGTGAGATGCAATAGATGTGAGTCAAGAGACCACATCTCACGCAAAGTGAATAGGGGCAACATCAACGACCCGCGGCTCATGATCTAGATATGGCTTGAGGCGATGGCCGTTCACTCGAAAGGTAGCATCAGAAGACAACTCAGATATGTCAATACTCCCAATGTCATGCACCTTTCTAACCAGATAAGGTCCCTTCCATTTGCTCTGTAGCTTCCCTGGAAATAATCGAAGCCTATCATCAAACAACCATACTCTCTGTCATGGCTCAAACTGCTTGTGGCTGATATGAGAATCATGCTACTCCTTCACTCGCTCCTTATAATGTAGGCTGTTTGAAAAGGCGGTATCACGAAGCTCTTCCAGGGCTGCTAACTCTGTCCTCCTCTGATCTCATACACGCTCTAGATCCAAAAGTATACCTGTAACCGCCCAAAGTGACCTATGTCTCAACTCAACAGGTAAATGGCACGGCTTGCCATAAACGAGGTGAAAGGGAGATGTACCCAAAGGAGTCTTGAAAGACGTCCTATATGCCCACAAGACCGAGTCCAAAAGCTGTGACCAATCCTTTCGGTCAGGAAGGACGACTTTCAGCAATATAGTCTTGATCTCCCTGTTCGACACTTCAGCAAGACCATTCGTCTGAGGGTGGTATGGACTCGCAACTGGATGGTCTATACTGAACTCGCTAGCAAGGGCCTTTATCTTTTCGTTGACGAAATGAGACCCCCCGTCAGATATCAACACTCGAGGTACCCTGAACCGTGAAATGATATTCCTCCTCAAAAATCTGCAAACCGTCCTAGCATATGTGGTTCGGGCGGGGATGGCCTCAACCCAACGATTCACATAATCCATGGCTAACAGAATGTACTCAAATCCCTGACTCCTAGGGAATGGACCCATGAAGACGATGCCACATGCATCAAAAACCTCACAGAAGTGAATGGGTTGCATCGACATCATATCACGCTGTCCACAAGTGCCCATCCTCTGACAGTCAGTACACCTCTTCACGAACTCATCAGAGTCCTTGAAGAGAGTAGGCCACCATAGGTCGGATTGGAGCACTTTCTGTGTTGTTCTCCTCCCTAAGTGATCTCCTCCTGCCTCAAACTTGTGGCAGTAAGTAAGGACGCTGTGGTGCTCCTCCTGAGGAATGCACCTACGCCAGATACTATCCCCTCCCTCATGGTAAATGACAGGATCCTCCCAATGGTAAAACTTGGCCTTCGCGAGGAACGTCTCAAGTTTCTGCCTGGGCCAATCTTGTGGAACTTTCTTGGCGACAAGATAGTTCACAATATCAGCATACCATGGGAGTGAGGCGATAGGAAGGATCGCCTCATCTGGGAAGGTCTCAAAAATACGGTCAATCTGCTCTGAATCCTCAAGATACTCCAATCAGGAGAGATGATTTGCCACCACATTCTTGACTCCAGGCTTATCCTTAATCTCTATGTCAAACTCCTGGAGTAGAAGGATCCATCTGGTCAATCTAGCTTTGGCATCCTTCTTTGCCATGAGGTACCTGATGGCGGTATGATCAGTGTAACTGGTCACTCTAGATCCAATGATGTAAGATCTGACCTTATCTAAGGCAAAAACTACGGCTAGCATCTCTTTCTCTGTGACGGTATAGTTTCGCTGCGCGGCATCCCATCTACGGCTAGCGTAGTGAATGGCAAATGGGACTCCATCCCTCCTCTGTCCCAGCATGGCCCCCACGGCAAAATCGGAGGCGTCCGTCATGATCTCAAATGGGAGAGACCAATCAGGTGGCTGGAGAACAGGAGCCTCTATGTCACAGCTCTAGAGAGTCTCAAACGACGATAGACACTTATCATCTACAAGGAAATCGGTGTCTTTCGTCAGCAGATCAGTCAACGGTCGGGCAATCCTGCTAAAATCATGAAGGAATCGTCGGTAGAAACCGACGTGCCCCAGAAAAGACCGTAACTGCCGTAAGTTGGATGGTGGATCGAGTTTTCTAATGACATCCACCTTGACCGGATCAACCTCCATGCCCCTGTTGGAGATGATATGACCAAGCACCGTCCCCTGAGTCACCATGAAGTGACTCTTCTCCCAAGATAACACTAGGTGAACCTCAATGCATCGTTGAAGGACTCGGTCTAGGCAGTCAAGACAGGAGTCGAATCTGTCGTCGTAGACTGATAAATCATCCATGAAGACCTCCAAGCACTCCCCCACCATGTTCGAAAAGATAGACAACATGCATCTCTGAAATGTCGCAGGGGCGTTGCATAGCTCAAATGGCATGCGTCTGAAGGCATATGTACTGAAGAGACAATTGAAGGTGGTCTTGTCCTGGTCCTCGGGCGCGATGGCCACCTGATTGTAACCGGAGTACCCATCCAAGAAGCAGTAGTGGCTCTTTCCTGCCTGTCTCTCAATGATGTTATCAATAAAGGGAAGGGGGAAATGATCCTTCTTGGTGGCCTGGTTGAGTCGTCTATAATCCATGCAGACCCGCCAAGAAGTGGGTACCCGGGTAGCGATCTCCTCTCCAGACTTGCTGACAACTGTAGTGATGCCCGTCTTCTTGGGAACCACATGCAACGGACTGACCCACTTGGAGTCAGAGATGGGGTAGATAAAATCGGCCCTCCACCATTTCGAAATCTCCTTCATGACAACCTCTCTTAGATTCGGGTTCAGCCACCGCTGGAACTCATGCGACGGCTTCGCCTCATCCTCGAGATAGATATGGGGGGAGCACAGGGCCGGACTTATCCCCTGGAGATCGGCTACACTCCATCCAATCGCCTTGCGGTTCTTTTCAAGAACCCCCATCAGACGGGATTCCTGCTCTCCAGTCAATTCTGCCGAGATAATGACTGGGTACATCTCATGCTCACCCGCAAGGAACCTATACTTCAGCGATGCAGGAAGTGGCTTCAGCTCTGGATAAGTCGGTGCTGGCGGATCTGGCCTCTGAAAACTCTGAGTGAATGCTGCCAAATCTGCATGGGGGAATGGAAACTCTCGCTCACAATCAGTATCTGGAGAAGGCTGCTCTACTGGACTGTCTCTGCTCTGCATGGCATCAACCTCCTCCCTAGCTGCAAGCTCAGTGGAAGTCAAACATGGTATAAGATCATCAAACTCTGCCCAATCAACATCTGACTCCGAGAGATCTGTATCGGACTCACAATCAAACTCTGTCTCACGGTCAAGAACCGGCTCTGTTGCCTGAAAAGTATCTTGGACCAGGAATGCGCTCTCCAAGCTCTCCCCTGCTGGCGTCTCTGCATCAGCGAACTCTGAAGGTGAGAGGATGGCCTGTGCGACTGGATCTGCCCATACTGCCTCATCATCTGTAATCACAAAATCGCAGTCCTGGTGGATGTCTCGCCCTGAATCTATCATTTGCTTTGAATCAGTGGTCTGCTCTGAGTACTCTGAATCTCTGGCTCTGATGTCCTCGACTGTCTCTATTTGTACACTCTCGCCCTCGACGCGAAAGTATACCTTCCCGCTATCATGGTCGGTCACTGCCTTGGCTGCGGCCAAGAACGGGCGACCTAAAATGATGGGGGTATCGGTCACAGACTCAGGGATCTCTATGTCCAACATAACGAAGTCAACGGGAAATTGCAGGCCCTGAATCGTGACGATAACGTCCCTCAGCAACCCCTTCGACCTCTTGACAGATCGATCAGCAAGCTGAAGGAATTCCCTGCTCTGTCATAGAGTGCCCAACTCGAAGCGGTCGAGAATGGCTGCCGGAAGTAGGTTGATCGAAGAACCGCTGTCTAATAGAGTGCGGTCGAACCTCTGCTCATGGATATGGCATCTGACATACGGGGCTTCTGAATCTGGCCTCTTGGCCGGCAGACGGTTCTGGATCACAAAACACGTGGCCCGGGTAAGCACATGGATCTCAGACTGGTGGTTCCTCCACTTCCTCCTAACTGTGGTCCTGTCTCTGAGTGATCTCTGGAGTAGAGGGATGTGCTCCAAGGCCTCCTAGAGAGTCAGCTGAATATGGAATCGATCTATCATCTGCTAGCTGAACTCTACCTGCTGATTCTTTTTGGCATTTTCTCTTGTATTCCCCTTACCGAAGTGGAGTACTCTAGGGAACGGGATCACAGGGTCCTTCTCAGATGAAGGACTAGGAGAGGGTCTAGGCTGCTCAGGCACGACAGAATCCACACATACATCATGCACCACATGTGGATCAGAAGAAAATAAACCCTTTCCTTTATTTCCAGATAAGTCCTGGGATACATGAATAGATGGAAAGATTACAGGACTAGCAGAAGTAGAAACGGTGGCATCAGCACCACCCTTGGCATGTCAGCTCGTGGCATCAGCACCGCGCTCTGGCTCGGCAACAATGGTGGCATCACTACCACCTCCTCCATCTGGTGAAGTGATGGCATCACAAACCGTCAGTGAGATCAGCATCCATGGTGGTGTCAGCACCACCGTCATCATCTCTCGCGGCATCAGTACCGCGCTCCTCCTCGCTTGGTGCTCTGGAAGTGGCATGAGAATGTCTCTCAGACGAGGCGCCACCTGCCGGCATCCTACCGCTCCTAAGTGTGACAAAGTCAGTATCAAATAGATATGCAGACATATCACCAAACGAATCACTAGGAGTGGTATACTCTGTGAAATCTACCTGCTCGGACTTCCTCTTCAGGTTGTTCGGGTTCGGCTCACTCTGGGCAGGTATGGCGTCCTTCCCTCTCACAATCTCTCGCATCTCCTGGTGGAACTCGTCCATCTCCCGTCTAAAAGTAGCCTGATGCTCTGTCACGAGGCGGGCTATGTCGTCCAAGGCATGGTTCACATACGATGCCCATGAGAACCCGACGGATGGCCTCTCTGGTAGTGAGGTTGTTGCTGTGGCTGTTGCGCGTGAGAGGAGTACTGCTGATGCTGCTGCTGAGGCTGATCACGCCTCCAAGAATGTCCCTGCTGATAGGGACGGGGACCATACTGAGATGATTGCTGCTGCTGCTGGTACACTGGGGGCTGCTGCTACTGGTGATCTCGCTGATGGCCGTACTGACCACCCTGACCTGAAGGCTGCTGCTGGGAACTGGCACCTCCGGCCAACCAACGGAATCCGGGATGGTCTCGTCGGATATCGGGCTGGGGTCGGTCATACCAAATCCCGTTGACATCCATAAACGGCTCGGGCTCGTAGGAGGGTGGCGGGAGTACTGCCAGAGGCTGATCCGGCTAGTAAACCACCATCTGAGTGTCTAGCGATGGTGGTGACTGGTAGTAAGGCTGTGGCTACTGGTACGGCTCCGCCTGTACAAGGTGGACTTGTCTAGGCTGACTGGAGCTGGAGCGCTGGGACGAGCTGCCACTGCCACTCGGATCTCCTCGTGACTGAAGACGGGGCTGAGAAGCCGTCTGTGCCTCCTGGAGACACATGATCTGTGTCTTCAGGTCATTCAATGTCTGTGCCATCTGATCCATCTGTGATATGCTCTGGCACTGCTTCTTCTCTATAATCTCCATCCGGTCCTACTTCTCGCTTATAATGCCCATGTCGGCGGCTGTAGACTCGGCCTGTGCAGCCACCGCTGACGAAGTGGAAGGACCGACGTCTACCCGTGCTATCCTCTGGTACTGCACGGTATGTGGCTGGGGGCATCCCTAAGTGTAGAGTCAGGTCTGGGACATCACTGTGTAGTTCTCGGCCATCTCCTCATAGATGGCCTAGACCTGATCCTGATCCTTGGCAAAGTAGGACCCGCCACATGAAGCATTCACCAGGCCATGCAGCTCTGGTGTCAGTCCGCAGAAGAAGCTCTGAACTAAGTTTGGCTTCGAGATCTCGTGGTGCGGGCATCTGTCGGTAAGCTCTCTAAACCTCTCTCATGCCTCGTGAAACTGCTCATTGGGGAGCATGGAGAATTTGCTGATCAGGGCTCTTGTTGTGTTCATCTGCCCGAGTGGATAGTACTTGTTCAATTACTCGGTGCGGAGCTTCTCCCAGGTGTACACAAACCTCCCCAGATGCTTCAACCAAGTGGCTGCTCTATCTGCCAGTGAAAAGTGGAAGGCAATCATACGTATGGTATCCTCGTCCACCTGACGGTCGTGGACGGTGCTGCAGATCATCAAGAACTCCTGAAGATGAAGATGGGGCTCCTCCGTGGCGAGCCCATGAAACGGGGTAGGAGCTGCAGTGTGTTCGGGGGGAACTTGAAGTCCCCCACGATCGCTGGTAGAACCACCCAACAGTGCGTCAGTGTCGATCCGGGGTTGTGCAACTCCCGCGTCGGTCTCGGCTGATCTGGTGCTGCCGCTGCTGCTGCCGCGGCTGCTGCTGCAACGTCGGATCTCCTCGGTCCGTCTCCGGGCTCGCGCTGGTCGCGGTCAGCTCTCATCTGCTCCATCTCTCTCCTCATCTCAATCATGAATGCACCCTGATCCCTCAGCGGCTGCTGCACTGTCTCTAGAGAGGCGATCAGGTGGTGTTGATCGCACCCTGATCCAGGACATATGTCTGCTCTGCTCGGGGACCTCCGGTGCGGTCGTCGCTGCTGCCGGCCATGGTCTCTGCAAAGGCAAAAGACTAAAACTCAGGTGCCGATAAATCATCTGTCTGTTGTCTCGCATCTGGTACGGATAACTCAGGACTGGTAGAAGGGTGGTCAAGGGGGAACAGGGCGGAGTCGAACTCGGGTTCGGAGAGCGGGTATGAGCTCTCACGAACCAACCTAGATGAACGGGCGGGAGTGCTGAAAAGCGGTGCAGCCAGAGGCTGCCTAAGGGACCTCCTTCCCATCATCTTGATCTGGCGAGTCGGGCGGATGGGATCTGGAAATAACTATGATGAGAAAACAAACTCCAGATTCACCTACTCAACGCGAGCTGAAGATCGTAAGAGTTCGGTCAATTACCTTCTCAATTTTATTAGGTGATCAAGTCAGGATAGCAGAGTGGTTATGTGACCTGGTAGGAATCCAATCCGCCGAAAAGACTGTCCCGTATAAAAGACCAGTAGTCTGATTGGGGCTCGGATATGGCTCTAGCCTAGTGTGTGGGTCACTCTCTCGCACATGTAAACCAGACAATGAGGGGGTTGCTCTCCCCAAGACAAATTTTTATGGTGAATGTCTTTTAGGTTCAAGTTGAGTTAGCACTCCCAATTTTATGATTTTGATTTTTAGGTATTTTTCAATAACAAACAACGCCTGATGAATTTTTCGGTTCTCCTGATTATTTTAAGTCCAAAACAGGGGGAGAAGACGAAAAAGTCGATGCACGAGAATCAATGATGCATGCACGAGATAGAAGGCGTACCTAACTCCATCAATCTACATGCAGGGTGATCCGCGCATAAATAAAAGACAGAATATAAACTACCTATATGATGCATGCGGAAAACCGTCCCTAGCAAAGCAATTTCTACACGAAAGAACGGTAGCCGAGTACTCGAGCCTAGGTCCGGAGTCCTATCTTGGGAGCCACTCGGTGTTTGCCACAACAGATCCTGCATGCGTTGTATGTGACTCCTCAAGGCACGTGGACCAGAGCTCTAATAAGCTGGCTTTTTCTTGTGAATTAATTAATTAGATCCAATTATTCGAACTATAGGTACATGCAGGCAATTAGGTGTTTGGATCCTAATTAATTACGTCACAATCAAGCAAAATCCTAATCTGGGGTTGAAAACCACGTAAATCAGACAAGTAATAAATAAATGGTCAAAAACCATGTAAAACCGCGAAAAACTCGGTGGGGTGCTCCGAGCACACCGGTGCTCGGCGAAATAGACGCCGAAAAGTCACAAGTGTCCAAGTTTGGTCCAGGTCCCTGTATTATTACAATAATAAAATATGCTGAAAAGAAACCTAAACTACACTAAGCTATTCCGCGACTATTCTGCGACTCCCGCACTCCTACTCGGTTCCTTGCGCTCTCCTACGGCTTCAAAGAGAAGGAAGCTGCCTCCGACTCTCGCGGTTGCGTCGGCTTTCGAAGAAGCCGCCTCGATCCTCGGGCCCTTGTAAGAAACAAAACAAGGTGATCAGACCAGATTATTAAAAACAATCAGATAAAATATATCTACAAAATATCTACAAAAAGCCGCGAAAAAGACAAAACCGCGGAAAGATCAAAATCGACTACTAAGCCGTGCTCCCTGGTAAAGGCACCATTCTGATGAGCCAAAAATCCCGAATGACTAAGGCAAATCAGATAACTAAGGTCATTGCAACCTCAGTCACTAAAGAATCGGCTCGATCAAGAAAAATATAAGATCAGACCACCAAAATCAGAGAAGACAAAATCAATCAAAAACAATAATATAGCGGTCCTGGCTATGAGATTAGCCTGGTGTAGCACCTAGGGTCAGACTCAGGGAGCACGAGTTGAACTTGCGGCCTACGAAGTTGTCTCAAAACAAAGTAAAATAAAAATAAGTATTTTTGGTGGTTTTTAATTATTTTTATTTTTTTTTGATTTTTAATAAAGGTGAGAAATGAGAAAAGGGACAAAATCAAGCACACTCAAAAAATTATTTAATCACCTAAATATGCTCCAAAAATTCAAACAAAAATATTTTTATGTTTTTTAGATTTTTAATGTTTTTGATGAATTTTTGAGATTTTTCTAACTTTTATACAATTTTCTAAAAATCAAAGAAGGTAAAAATAGAAGGTAATTGTCCAACCAGACTTGTAAGACCCATAAAAAATGTCAAATGGGTCTATATCAGTCTGGAGGTAATTTTTATGAAAAATAGAAACAACAAGGAAAATTCAGAAAAAGAGTTTATTTTTTTTAAGTTTTCTACAATTTTTTAGAATTTTTTGCATGTTTAAGGGTTTTTTGATTTTTAAGGTTTTTATAAATCCACAAATAGCCAAAATTGCATAGAAAATTAAACACAACAAAAGCAACAAATCCTAATTTTTTTAGAATTTTTAAAATAGTTTTTATATTTTTTTATGATTTTCTAAATCAGACAGAAGCAAAAACTATTGTTTTTGAATTATTAAAAATATGAAAAGCCTAAAAAATGTACCAAAAAATTAGGGAGATTTTTACACAATGGCAGAGGCCACGTTTCCAAATTTCACGCAATTTGGGTTTAAGTTGATATTTTATTTAAATGAAACAAAGGCCCACAGTGCACATGGACCCAGATGCGAACAAAACAATTGTCAGGGACCAAATAATAACACGCGTACAAAGCTCAGGTGCCCAACATGCAAAAATCCCACAAAACACGCGCCAGGCACGCGGTTCAGACTCAGAGGAGTATATTTACAATTCCTATTTTAAAAAGTATCAAACAATAACACGCAAGGAATACAGGATGAAATATGAAAATGACCCAGAATCTCACGTGTTGACGCACGTAGTTACCATATACAGGGACTAGATTGCGAATAAAGTAAATCTGAGGTCCTCAATGCAAAATTACCAAAACAAAAACAACTAAGTAAACCATTTACAGGACTAAGTATGAAATGCAAAAATAGGAAGGGCCTAAGAGTAAATTACCCCCTCTTATTATCGGAGGGCTGGAGGCGCGCCACGTGTGAGATCGAACGGTGTAGGAGCGTTGATGCCTCTTCGAAGAACCCTGGATTGGATCTAACGGATGAAGGCACGCCACATGGATGATCTGATGGCTCTGGTGCGTGCACGCCTCTCCTCTGTGATGGACGGTCTCGATCGATCCCAGATGGATCTGACGACTGCTGGCGCGCCCTAAATAGAGGGTTGCGATTGGATCTGGAGCGTCAGGGGCGATCGGACGACGGAGGAGGATCCTCCAAGAACTCGACGCCAGCAAACTTCGCCGGCCTCCTGTGCGCGCCGAGATCCTCCTCTGCTGCTGCTGAGATATGGAAAAGCTCCGCCAAGGTGTTCCACAGCTAGTGAGCCCCTCCGATGAGGCCGACGACCACCGGAGTGGCCCGGCGACAGCGGAAGCTCGAAGCTCCTGTGCTCGAACTTTGGACCTCCAGATGAGGTCCCTTTGACCTGCAAAACCGCACGAGAAGCTTCATGGGTCGAGGGCAAACTGCCTCAACCCAGTTAGGGGCAGAATAGGGGTCGGGTGCGTCGGAACGGATGACCTCCGGCGAGGCGAAGACGGTGGAGGTCATGCCATGGTTCCGGGGTGAACCAAGGGGATTGAGTGGGTGCAGAATGTGAAGAGGGGTCTCACGGAGATGAATCGATGGTCCGATGATGAAATAGGTGACCGGAGCGGGTAGAATCGATCGGCGACGGTGATGAGTCGATTTGGGCGAAAGATGATATTAAAGGAAACTAGAGGGACTAGGGTCTACCTGATGGGTGGAATCGACTGGGGACGAGCTCGGCGATCTCTGGGTCGTAGCCTCGAAGGGATGTCGATGCCCGAGGCTCGGGCGCATCTCGCGACGGCGCACGGCGGCAGACGTCGTCGGATCGATAGCTGGAGGTCTCCTCTCCTCTCTTCGACACCTCTCTCACAAAGCTGTCACTCAGGGGAGTAAGGTGGAGGTCCTGGGAGGAAGAGGCACAACCAAGGATGAAGGGAATTGTGCGGCGGAGGTGGGGCTATATACCCATGCATGTCTGAGAAGAAGGCGACGGGTTCGGCTTGGTGAAGCACAGACCCCTAGGAAAAAGCTCGGGCGACGGTCTCGGATCTACAGGGAACAATTGGAGCCCGATGTTTGAATATTTGGAGGTCGGATCGAGTCTGGAAAATTCGGCGAATGTTGGGTCGGACGCAAGATCCGCGGGGACAAGGTCCAGGGGGGAGTTGACGGGGGACAACATCCCCCGTGGACCAATCAAAATCCGCCATTTATTAAAGATTTGGAAATTCAATAAAAAATAGTAAATGACTTATTTTCGAAAAAGTTAAAACATGAAAATTGTTTATTTATTTTCAAATTATTTTTTTGTGATTTTTATTTATTTTTTGAAAAATAATTTATGTATTTACATTATATTATTATTACATACAGGTATATACATGTATTTTTTTTATTTTTAATGATTTATTTTTATACAATTATTCCAATTTTATATTTTATTTATTTATAGAATAAAATTTGGAATAAAAGGGTATTTTTATTTTATTTTTATTATTTATTTACAAGGGTTAAATAAATACTTTTATATACATATATACATGGTATATATACAAGGTGGGTTTTGATTTTATTTTCTTTTCTTTTTATTTTATTTTTATTTTTCTAATTTTTATTTTATTTATTTACACCATGAAATGTGGAATGTGAAAATATTTTTATTAGATTTTTATTAATTATTTACAAAGGGAAAATAAATAGATAGGTTATTCTATATACAAGATCTAGGTACAATGATGAAGGGAATTTTATTTATTTTTATTTTTATGTTGTTTTTCCCATTTTTATTGTAATTTTGTATTTACAAATATATTCAAATAAATAAGCACACATTTTTATTTTTAATAAAAGGAAATAATTTTTATTTATATACATATGTATATATACACACATGAGCTTCCCTATCTCTCTCTACTTGGGATCTTTTGCGGTCAGGCCCATACTAAGCCCTCCCTTGGGATTAGGTCACTCAATATTTATTCTAAATATTTCCCTCTTTTTATTTTATTTCTTTATTCTTTTATTTATGCACAAAAACATGCTAATTATTGTAATTTACACAATGCATGCTTATTGATAATTTATGCTATTTACATGAATATACATGTGTTTTGCATAGGTTTTGTAGCTAAAATAAAAGAATAAAGAGTGTTGAATGGGTATTCATCACTTCACGATAGAGGAGCATCAAGCCTACACCTCCTCCATCCGCATAGGCTCCCGTTTCTTTCTCGTCGCGTCACACACACCATTGCTCGTGCTTCGGCTATTGGTACACTAACATTGCAGGCCTCTTCGTTGAATGACCAGAGCTTTCGTCGGAGCGTCCTTGGAGAGCTCCGACTCCGGCGTACAGGAGCAACAATGGCAATCCAGATACTCCAACTGCTCCATCGATTCAACATGATGACATCCAACCATATAGGAAAGGCCGAAGACCTTCATTGAGCCTAGAGAAGAGCAACGGATCTCCAGGCATCTCGTCGGAGATATGATTCCGCGGCTAGCCTCGCTGAGAAGACAACCTGCCAACAAACGTTTAATGGGCAGATCCAATGTCTCTAATCAAGCCACGTTGCTACCCTCGCACCTTACATCCACCATTCGATCCTGGTGATCGGATGGCTGCAATGGAGCCACGTGTCAGTCCAAGCCAACCACCAAGCCTTCTATCCAAGCCTACAGGTTCGCGCAATCCAAGCCTCAGCCGCAGCACCAGCGCACCTTCGAGCCAGCTCCGACCCTACATAGCCACCCAAACCTCGCCATTACGTGCCCGTCATGTGACTGGCCGAGAATTTTGCAGGGATACCCCACCGGATTCTACATATTGCAAATGGGTCCTGATAGCACGTGGAAACCATGTACTCCTGGGTTATTTTGCATCCAAACCCTTGCGAGTTTTAATAATTGCAAATATACCCCCACGCATGTGGGTAATTTATGGGGAGGGCCTTCCGACTTTTGAAATTTACATTTTAGTCCTTTTCAGGGACCTATTTGTTATGTTTTTCGTATTATTTCTTTGCATTTATGCTCCTGTTCTCATTTGTGAATATCTTGAGCACTCTATCTTTGTTTGAGTTTATTTTGATCTCGTTTTGAAGCTAGTCTAATGATATTTCTGATGGTGTAGTTTATTTCCTACTTTGACACTCTGAATTTTGATGTCTCAATTTAAACCAAGTGTCTCACATATAAATCCTCGTATGCCTTGTATTACTTCATTAATGAGAATAGCTTCATATTTGAACATAAATTGACTACTGTTAACTGCTCAAATATTTTGTATAATTCGAGCATATTTATATCATTGTAACATTGCATTTCCTTGTATTTTAAAAAATAAAAAATGGCATATCTTCATGTTTAATTATGCATTGTTTTTTGTCTTTTGCACTCGTTGACCCATGATTATTTTAATTCATCACATAATTTACGTATTAAAAAACTGAATTTATACTTAAGAGGCTCGTGTCCCTGAGTTCGACATTAGGACTACCAAAGTAAAATAATAAATTCAACCGCTTCCTTGGTGTTGATTGAAACATTATTCAAGCGGTCTTTGACATATCCAATTTTATCCGACTGTAACGAAACTGTTAATTCTACATAACTAGAAGGGTAAAATTGCGACTCGTCAAATGGCGTCGTCACAAGGGACACGTCTCATCTTATGTTTTATTTGGATTTTTATTTATTTAATTAAGTGTTAATTTCTGAATTCATAGGTCATGTTATCATTTTCATCATTAATTTTTTTTCGATTTATATCTAGCCTTTGTTTTTTGTGGCAGGTCCCTTGGTGTTCAAGGAGGCGAGGAGCAGGAGTTCCCCGCTGCGAGAAGCTGCGGAAGCAACATTGGAGAAAAATCGGGAAAACATGTTTCTTGCATTTGCATTTTATGTAATAATCATCTTTACAACGGTCTTCATTTGAAGACTCGCATGTGTAAATGAACGAAGTTCTCCGTGGTTGTGTGGGGATCGCCCCACTTGAGTGTTGACCTAGGATCAGGCACGCGGCTCTCTCAGCTTCTTTCATATTTTCTTTCTCACATGTTTGATCATAGGTAGGACACACTTTCATTCTAGGCGCACGTAGACATCGCTTCACTTAGTCAAATTAAAAAGATGTTCTTTCCCGCTAAGAGAAGCATGTTAGGTGCAATTTTTCATCGACTTACATACATTTGGATTTGATTTTTTAATTCAGTCTGAGTTTTCATGAATTTTGCTCAAGGCACTGTGATTTTCCTCTCGTACCTTAGATCATGATTTTTATCGACTACATTGTTTTTTCTTGACCTCCCTTCCTGGCTTGATCACCTAGGTTAATGGAAATTGGGAATGAGCAGTAGACGATGATTGTTTGATTTATGTGCTCATCTTTAATCAGTGATAACCTTAATCAAATAATTGGGATTGTTAAATGCAAGTTGACTTAAAATAGAGTAAAATATTATTTTGGGAGAGAAACACCCTTGTTACGTAGGATAAAATTTTCTTTGACATGTTTTTAGTCCTTACGTAAATTAGAATGTTTTTAGTGACCAATAAAAATGACAAGATAATCAACCAACACTTGTTGGTTTCATGTGTGAGTTGGTGAATTCAAAGGGTATTGTATGCTTATTTGAGCCTTGATTTCTCCAACGTCCTCCTCTAGACCTTAAGTACTCCATTCATCTCCGAAGATTCACTCGCTCACTTGTACATCCATCCTAACTTATTCGTTCCCCTCGGGTCTCCCCAACATCAATTATCCATCTTTATACTTAGGCTACTCTCATCCTAAGTATAGGGGGTCCTGAGACCCAGTGATCTTCTTACTCAATATTTCCTTTCCTTGATACTTATGTTATTTCTACCCTAAGTATAGGGGGCATCCTCCTCAATTTGTATATTTTTCTATAAGTAATGGAGCTTTGGATTAAGTTTAAGTATAGGGGGGTATACCATATATATAATATAAGTACTTTAGCTATATTTTGAAGAATTTTGAAGTTCAATACTTTTTTGGATTAAAGAATAATCTTTTGAACTAAGTGGATAAAAATATTTCCAAAATTTTTCTATACTATGTAACACTATTTTCAATATAAATATTTTTGAAAATGATTTGAAAAATGAGATTTTCACTTATTTTGAAAATCATTTGAAAAATGCTTAGAAAATTTATATATGTGTGACATGGTTTAGAAAATATTTCCTTGATTTCAAGGAAAGTGAGTTTGACCTGTGTTCTGACTTTAATAAAAAAATCCATAAAAATGAGAAAATCCAAATATCATTTAAAAGTCAAATTGACTACTAAACCCAAATAAGTAGCAGTGTTCAGTGATGGATTTCCCTTAGTAGAGTAGACGGTTTAGAGGACATCATAGAAGGCTTCATCCTCAAGCAACAGATTCCGGCATGTACTACACCTATACTGGCTGAATGCATATGCATCTATTGATTTGAGTTTAGGCAGTCATTATGTCTTTTAATGTTTTCATAAAAATTTCAAAAAAATCAAAACTTGGCTGAAGGAGTTGGATTAATCCCCTACAGTTTCACTTACACATAGGATCAGAAATGTTTGAGAATACATGGTTTAAAGGGTCTTGAGATTTTAGGTTAACCAGCTTTAGCCATCAGGATCTTTGACTTAATTATCCACATTTTCCTGGTTTGCTAGATTTGCGTGCAATATTGCATGTTTAATCTCCAACCTTAAGAATACGATCAACACTCCACATGCACGACTACGATCTTGATGAGATGGGTTGAAATTTCACTTGAGAGACTGGGATGCAGGTTCAAGTCTTGACTTGATCTAATAATGCTCGAGGATGTGATGAAATCATTGAAGGCTTCACGAAACCTGAGTGTCAGCATTTTTAGCCAGTATGAGAACTTGGTTCTTATGATAATCTCTTGATATTGACCTAAGTTCCAGGGTGTTATGAAAACTAAAAAAATGTTGATCAGTGCGCGCCAACTCTTGGTAAAAGTAGTGGAGCTAGCCGAAAAGTAATACAAGGTAAAGAAATATCATTGTTGAAAGAAAAGCTCTCATTCCACAAAGTCAATCATCATAGAGCTTCCACAAAAGATGAGCGCTCCCAACCATTTCAAAGTGTCCACTTGGACCACCAATATTAGGACTAGGAGTCAGGCTTGCACCAAAAAAGGGCTCTGCATCGTAAATGCTACAAGTATGGGCGTAGAAGGTATGATAGGTACTCGAAAAAGGCACACCCTGGTGTACTCCCAGGAAAACAAGTGCAGACGAATCCAACTTCTCTTGACGGAAGTACTGATCAACACCAAAAAAATATGCGTTGAGTAATAAGACACTCGAGTGGATCCTTGTTCCAACGAGAAGAGAAGAAATGACACAATCCTAAACCCCCCATAAACTATGAAAAACGAGGTAAGTCCCTCTGATCTTCTCTGCATTTTATCCTTAGTTTCTGATAATTAATTAGGCTCTCACACAACAGTCTACCATCTGATTTCCATCACCTTAGCTTCACTACTCTTTCCTCATTCACAAGCACCCACCAGCTATCAACCTTCCCTTCTCCATAGCCCGATCACCTCTGACCCATCTCCTCTACCCTTCATGGTAGCGGAGCATTGAGACTTCACCTCCTCCATCCGCATAGGCTCCCATTTCATTCTCGTCACATAATACACACCATTGCTCGTGCTTCGGCTATTGGTACACTAACATTGTAGGCCTCTTCGTTGAATGACCGGAGCCTTCATCGGAGCATCCTTGGCAAGCTCCAACCTCGGCATACAGGAGCAACAACAACAATCCAGATGCTCCATCTACTCCGCTGATTCACCACGATGATATCCAACCATACAGGTAAGGTCGAAGACCTTCATTGAACCCGGAGAAGAGCGACGGAGCTCCAGGCATCTCATCGGAGATTTGATTCCGCCGCCAGCCTCACGGATGAGACAACCTGCCAGCTACCATTCGATTGCTAGATCGAACTACTCTAATCAATCGAAGTTCGATCCTGGTGATCGGATGGCTGTAATGGATCTATGTGTCAGTCCAAGTCAGCCTCCAAGGCTTCTATCCAAGCCTGCAGGTTCGCGTAATCCAAGCCTCAACCGAAGCACCAACGCGCCTTTGCGCTATCTCCGACCCTGCATAGCCACTTGAACCTCGCCATCACATGCCTGTCACGTGACTGGCAGGGAATTTTGTAGGGATACCCCCTTGGCTTCTACATATTGCAAATGGGTCCTGATGGCACTTGGAAACCATGTGCTCCTGGGGTATTTTGCATCCAAACCCTTGTGGGTTTTAATAATTGCAAATATACCCGAACACATATGGGTAATTTACAGGGAAGGCCTTGCAACTTTTGTAATTTACATTTTAGTCCTTCTAGGGACCTATTTGTAATGTTTTCCCTATTATTTCTATGTTTTCTTTGCATTTATGCCCCTAGTTTCATTTGTGAATATCTTGAGCATTCTATCTTCGTTAGATTTGATTTTGGTCTTGTTTTGAAGCTAAACTAATGATCTTTTTGATGGCATAGTTATTTCCTGTTTTGACACTCTGAATTTTGATGCCTCAATTTAAACCAAGTGTCTCCAATATAATTCCTCGTATGCCTTGTATTACTTCATTAATGAGAATAGCTTCATAATTTGAACTTGAATGACTACTATTTAATTGATCAAATATTTATATAATTCAAACATATTTATATCATTGTAACATTGCATTTCCTTGCATTATAAAAAAATAAATGAAAAAAGGGCATATCTTCATGTTTAGTTATGCATTGTTCTTGTCTTCTGCATTAATTGACCTATGTTTATTTAAATTCTCGCTTAATTTAGGTATTAAAAATCTGAATTCATACTTAGGAGGCTTGTGTCCCTGAGTTCGACTTTGGACTTGCCAAAGTAAAATAATTAAGTCGACCACTTCCGTGGTGTTGATTGAAACATTATTCAGCGGTATTAGACAAATCTGATTTTATCCGACTGCAATGAAACTGTTAATTGTACATAATTAGAAGGGTAAAATTGTGATTCATCACTCATGCAAGTACGATGAATCATATACTCATGAAGCTGGAATTCGGTAAAGGTTGGCCATTGTTTGCTTGCATTTTCCATGCATTTTGACCTAAAAATGTAAGAACCTATGTAACATCCTTTGCATTGAATAAAAATATATAAAGGATAAAAATGCATATAAAACTATATATGTAACACTTACATAAATAAATAGTAATATAAATGTATTACTCATATGTATGTATAAACACATGTAAATCAAAGTAAAATGTATGCATACATCATTACATGTGTACAAGCCAACAAAAATAAACACATAGATTGATGTTTATATGTTGCACTTACACACATGCAAATACACATATACTTATATTTATGCATAATATACTTACTTACACTCAAGGCTAAGTTCTTTTTATGTATAAAGGTTACTTATATGAATGCATAGGACCTTGTACCCATGCGTGTGTACATGCTTATGTGTGTGTATTAGGCACATAAAAAAACTTAGATTGATGTAGTTATACTTTTCTACATGTACACCACAATACACGCATATACACATGATTAATCTCCATTTCATCACCTTTATTCTTTCATTTCAACCTTAAATCCCTAGCTTAATACATGTATAAAGCAGTAATTTTATAAAAAAATCAATAATTGATCTATATATATATTGTATAAAATATTGTATTTAATATCAATATAAAAAATAATGAAAGAAAAGAAAAAAGAATGAAATGTCAAAGACACTGACTAACCCTAGACTCCGAGATCCAGTCATCATGATGACTTGGTCGACAAGAAATGATGTGGGGGGAGATAAGGTAGAGAAACTGAACAAAAAACATCTTAAAAATCTAATTATTTTGGCCAAAATATTACATTTTAGGGTCTATTTTATTTTCCTATTTTATACTTCAAATCAATAAACCCTCAACACGAATATTGTACATAAAAATACAAAGAAAAGCATAAAATTGATTTCAAACGAATGCAGATTGTGAATATGTGTATTTTTACAATATGACTTATAAAATATAAATATAGCTGAAAGATATATTTATACAACCTAACCCCTAAGACCAAGTCAGCATGGACTGATTGACAAACAAATAAGTGGGGGGATAAAGAAGAAAACCATAAAAAGAATTATTTATACATTGCACTCATTATTCATTAATTATCGAATAAATACCAAAATTTTGATGATTTTTAATTTATTTATTCGTTTATATTTTTCACCAAACTCTTTTCCTAATTATTTTTGAAAATGCATAGAAAAATATAAAAATAAGTTAAAATAATAGTTCATATATATGCTAAAAAATCCCACTTTTAAATTGTTAATTTCTCAACTTCCGAACATCATAACATCCTCATACGAACTCCAATTTCAATCTACTTACCTTTAAAGTTCATAAAATAATATTCTCTACTTAATGAAAGCTGATAAATTGGAGTCCATTTGTGAAAAGTTGGTTTTGGGACCTAATGTAATTGGGTTTCTGGGATATTTATTTTATTCAGAATATACTATTTATAGTTTTAAGGATTTTATCATTTCTAATTATTTTCTTGTTCATTTAGTTTATCCATAAATTATTTCATAATTTTTAGATATTATTTGATATTTTAAATAAATCAAAAATCCTAATTTATAGATGAAATAGAAATGTAGCATTTATACATGTATTTATTTATGTATAAATTAAATTATTAAAATTCATAAAAATTCGCATATATCTTATGTATTATTCTAATAATTGATAAAATATAAAAATGACATGTTATTTATTAACCTATTAAATTAAAAATCAAAATCATATTTAATAAGGTATACTCTATATCTATTTATTAATATTATAGTTATAATTCATTAAATATTAATTATTTAAAAAACGAAATACTAAATTAATGTATTTAAATGTAAACATTTTCTATTGTTATAATTCCGTTTATTATTTATTAGTTATTTATTAATCTATTTAAAATCCTGGCCTACTAGGTACTGACATGTGTCAGCAGATGGAGCCTTCTCCTTCATCAAGAAGTTGATGTGTTATGTTCTACCAATCGATAGAAAGCATATCTTACTCCAACAGTCTAAATGCAATATGATCCACACATAGAATTTAAACTAATCTATATGAATGCAAGCGAAGAAACTATACTAAACAGAAACTTCTATTATCATGAAGCACAGATGTATTTGACTAAATCCAATCAAATGTCTGTTGGAACATATATTCTATTCAAGGATTTGGACTAATATTACCTAGCTCAAACAAATAGAAACCTATAATCTAAGGTGCTCAATCATAGAAAACAAAGAAAATTAAAGTCAGAGAGCTCAAATCACAGGAATCAAATGGGAAAATAAGAAAATAGGGATAAAGAAAAGGTAGGATGTGGAGAAAATAAAAACCACGTTAAGGTCTCCTAAGTGCACATGCAATTGGCGAAACATACCCCAAATAAGAAGTGTCCGAGTTTACAAACCGGGATATCATCAATGGGATCCTTCTACAAATGTAGAAAAGAAAGCCTAAGTCTAAACACTCTCTCATAAAAATAAAAATGCAACAAAAATAAATGTGAATATGTTCCTCGATTCTCTACTCCTCGTAAGCCACTCTCTTCCGTCGGTAGGCTAAGAAGGACCGAGCTCCTCCTCGATCCGGTGCATCGTCTCTCCTAAGATCACCTCCCTCGCTCGTCGGGCCCTCGCAACAAAGGTGAAATGAGAAGAATGTCAAAATAGTTTTTTATCAAAAAGATAAGCAAATAAAAGAGATATCAAAAGAAATAAATAAGTAAACAATCAAACAGATGGACATATAGAAGAAGCATAAAAAATCTAATCTACCATAACCGTGCCTAACCGGCAATGAACATATGAAATCATTCATGTCTTTAATTATTTAGTGAACAATGTGATCAAGTGAATTGTAAAAGTGTGTCAATGTAACTCAAACAATACTTGGATCAATCAAAAACTAATTATTCTAAGAGGAAAAGAATATGCCACTTATTTACTTGGTATAGCTCCTAGATTTGAACATGAGGAGGCAACTGTTTTAAACAAGGGTTATTAATTATGGAAATTAATAAAAAAATTATATTTTTTCTAATTTTTAAGTAGTTTTTGAAAACTTTATGAATTTTTTTGCAAGTTAAAGAGTTCTATATTTTTATACTTTCTGATTTTTAGTTTTTAAGTATTTTTATTTTTGCAAATTTTTAATTCTTTTATTTTCAAAAATAGATTCCAATATCGCAAAATGAAAAGATGTATTTTAAAAAGTGTGAAAATTTTCAAAAAAGAAATAAAATGCTTTTATATCTTATCATTTCTTGTTGTTTTTATTATTTATGTAATTTTTATATTTTTATGAATTTTATACTGATTCAAAATTAAAAACACTGAATAAAGGTAAAATTAACTACTATTTTTTTATTTTTAAAATAGAAAATATATGAAATAAATCTGAACATTATTTTTATCAAAAATAGTTTTTATTTAGCTTTCAAGTAGTACCAAAAGTATATTTTGTGTTTTTTAGTAATTTTATATGATTTTCATAATTTTTATGTATATTCAATTTTTTAGGGTTTTCTGGATGAAATTTTATGTGATTCTGATATTTGACAAAATAAGGTAAAACGAAGCTACTATAGGTTTTTTTATAATTTTCCAAATGCATTTCATGTTTTTATGAATTTTTAAATGCAAAAATATAAAATGTGAACTGTTTTAAATTTTTTTAAATATCAAATAAATGAAATTTCGAAACCAAATTATTAGTGTTAAAACAAATAAACATGAGTTTAAACTACATTTTAGGGATTTTAAGGAGTTATTTAACCACTTAACAAAATCAATAAAAAAATAAAATAATATACTGCAGAAATTGGACTAATATGCAATTTACAGAAACTTAGAGGCTATTTATTAACAAGCAATGGAACTACATGGTGAAATGCGCAAAAAATACAAAATAACACGTGTTTTATCAGATCAATTACATTGATAGGGACTTAATTGCAATTTTGTATAATTATCAGATCGAATAATAATAACAAAACATTAGGTCTCTTATTGCAAATTCACCACATAAAACATAACTATGCACGTGAGCTCACCAATAGAGAACTAAAATGCAAATTATAAAAAGACAAGGGCTAGATTGTAATTATTCCAAATAATAACAACTTTACATGTAACCGAATTGGATTTTTTTGTAAACAATAAAACTAACAAGGGTGAAAGTACAAATCTCACCAAGACACATGCAGGGCTCGTGCTGATCGAGCGATATAGAACATCTCCTCTAATTTTCATCTGATGATGGGAATTCGGGCATGGATAGATGGTCATAATCGAATCTAGAGCTCTTATCCTTGATCAAGGGAATCAGACGATGTCATGAAGAATGCAGTTGAAGGTCTGAAGAGATGAGTTTAAATCTCCTCGATATCCTCTGAATTAGCTCAGATATGATACCTAATGGTCTCACTACACTCAAGATCTGATTCCGCATCAAGTTGAGGTCACAATCAGTTCAAATCCCGCTGATCAAGGGCCTGGAGCTCTACGCACACAAACACCTCCAGCTACTGATCTCTCACCTAGATCTCGCTTCAATAAGCTCTTGACCCCTATAAATTATGTGTATCTCGAAGGAGAAGCTCCGGCTAAGGTAGAAACAAGGACAAATGGAGGGTGAATGGATCGATCTTTGATCAGGTGAAGGACTGAGATCAATACCTTAGGCCAGGATCAGATTTGAATGATTAGATGGTGGAAGAAGATGCCGAGAAGGTGGAGTATCGATATGAGATGCTCAAATAAGGACTAACAAACAAATAGGAGCTCTTGTATAGTGGATGAGAGGCTGATCGGAACCTAACTAGAAATAAATGAAATTTGATAGAATTAACATGCAAATTGAATGGAAAATTAACCTACGATGATCGGAGATGAAAATGTGGAGGTGATGGCCCCAAATCCAGCTATGGGAGGATAGAGAGGCTGCTCGTGGTGGAGAAGTTGTGGTCATTGATTGATCTCGGCAATTAACCTTGATTGATGTTGATGACTCCTGTCATGAAGCTCCAACTCTAGGAGCGGTTCCAAGTGTACTTCAGGGGTCGAAGATGAAACAACTTCAAATAAGGGGTACCTGGAGCATATATAGGCGTGAGGAAGGGTGAAATTTTGAATGACAGAGGGTACGCGAAATGATGAGGATCCACACAAGAGAACCAATGGGAGTAGATCTCGACTGAGTGATTTCCAATCGAGCAACAAATACGGTGGATTAAATCCGTGAAGATAGGCAAATTGTAGAATGGAGTCAGGTCAAGAGGAAGATGGGAAAGTTGCCTAGAGGTCAACAATCCTATCTAGACCAATGGGAAGCTATTGAGAACAAAGCCAAAATAGGCTACACAATAAAATAACATATTTATATAGTAATAAATTAAAATATAATAGAAAATGGTTTTAAAGTAAAAACTTTTCAAAATAAATGATAGTTATAAACGAATAAATTAAAATCTGATTTTAAATAAGTAAAATAAGTTAATTAAATAGGTTAAAATAAATAAAAAAACTTATTCAAATGTATAAAATACCTATATATACAACATACATAATTTTAATTTATTTGTTTTTAAAAAATATACATTTTTTATATTTTATTTATTTACAAAATAATTAGAGGATTTAAATAAATTTTTATTTTATTTTTATGAATTTTATTTAATAGGTTAAATAAGTAGGCTTACGTACATTATACCTATAATTTGAATAAAATTGTTATATTTTTGGTTATTTTCACTTTTGTTATTTTTATTTTTGTTTTATATAAGTAATATTAAATATATAGAAAATAATAAAAATAGAATATGTGTAAAAATATAAATAAATAAGCAAGTAAGTACAACATAGACTTATAGGTATAATGACGCTCCAAAAATCAACTTTCACATCTTAACTCCAAATTTTATGAAACCACCTTCATTTTAGAGCATATTTAATTTTGAACACAATGTAAGTGAGTGTATTTTATTTTGAGCTTTAAGACTTTACGCCTTTTCTTAGTATTGTTCCTTTTATTTTTATTTTAAATAAGTAATATAAATTATGTACAAAATAATATAAATACATTATGCACAAAAATATAAATAAATAAGTACAACGTAGACATATAGGCAATAGTTACACTCCAAAATAATCAACTTTCACATCTTAACTCTGAATTTATGAAGCATCTTCAGTTCAGAGCTCATCAAATTTTGGACGCAATTGAGTTTATAATTCTGACTTTGCAACTTTTCATTGTGTTGTTCCTTTTATTTTTATTTTATATAAGTAACATAAAATACATACAAAATAATAAAAACACTGTATGCACAAAAATATAAATAGATAAGTATAACATAGACATATAGGTATAATGACACTCCAAAAAACCGACTTTCACATTTTAACTCTAAATTTTATGAAATCATATTCATTTCAAAGCTTATTTAATTTTAAACACAATGAAAGTGAGTTTGATTTATTTTGAGTTTTTAATTCTGACTTTATGTCTTTTTATAGTGTTGTTTCTTTTATTTTGTACATGGTTTATTTTTGTAAATATTTTTATTATTTAAAACACATTTTATGTACAAATTTTAAGATGAAAATATTTTTATTTAAAATTGAATTGATGATTAATAAAATAGTACAAGACATATACAATATGAAAAGTGATGAACATGTACATGTGGGATTGATTTTATAATTTTTTATACGTTAATGACCATATCTTCCCTTTCTTTATTCCTTATTGATTAAGTCAAGTATTGACCTACTCTTAGGATTAAGATCACAACCTATAGTTATTTCATATATACAATCCCATATTTCTTTTCTTCTTTATTATTTTATTTTGGTATATATAAGTATTAAAATACAATATTAACAAATGAAGTCGGGTAGTTAATTAATGAGAAGTAGTGTTATTTACATGTGTTCTACTAAACACAGAACACACAAATTTTCGTCGAATTTGGACTTTTTTCTGAGCATCATTGGTTATTTAAATATAGAATATTCCATCAAGATTTCAAGAAAATTCAACGTACACTCCACAATGTTTATCTAAATATAGAATATTCAATGACATGGTAATTTAATCGGTCTCCCATTTTAGCAAGTTGTGTTACATGGAATCATTAATTATATTATGAAGGTTTTAATTTCTAACGCACATTTTCCATCCAATGATTGAAAGTAGTACTTTTCCAAAATCAAGGAAATGTAACACCTCCTTTGAAAGCCTCCATATATATATATATATATAATGTAGGTACCTCAACTTTTATTTTTTCCACTTCTTAAGGTATTATTTGAAAATAACTAGATCGATTTAGTCCACTATATAACAACATGGTGTCATTCAAATTTTATTTAAAACCGACATTCCAAGTCATCCATCTATAAGGGATCATATTCAGCAATTCTGAGACTGTTAAAATTTGATGGTCTTAATGGAAGGGATATGAGTCTCAAATTGAATCAAAATTTGAATGAAATCATGATGCCATCTAGTGATCTAAATACCTTTAAGTGTTTTCAGAAATCACGATGGTGGCTTACAGGTGGTGAGGTCGACGCGCGAGGGAAGCTTGTGTACTGTATGGTTCGGGGGCTTAAAGGGCGAGCTTGCGGGGGGGAGTGGGGGTAGCTTGGAAACTTGAAGGGAGCTTGCAGGTGGCTTCTTGGGAGCTTGCAAGAGGCAGGGTTCCGCGGGCCGTTTGCTTGTGCATGCGGGGGCGCTTGGAAGCTTGAAGAGGGGCTTGCAGGCTGTCGCTTGGGATCTTGCAGGGAGGTGGGGTCAGTGCACGGGGAGGAGGGGGGCTTGAAGGGGGCCTTACAGGTGGTGGCTTGGGAGTTTCAGGCGACTAGGTTGATGCACGGGGCAGCTTGAAGGGAGGGGCGATCGCTTGCTTGTGGGATAGACGCATGGGGAAGCTTGAAGGGAGGCGGCCGCTTGGGAGCTTGCAGGAAGGCGAGGTCGGGCTGCTTGAAGGGGGGGCTTGTAGGCGGATCGGTCGGCGCATGGGGAAGCTTGAAGGGAGGGGCAATCGCTTGATTGTGGGCTCGACGCATGGGGAAGCTTGAAGGGAGGTGGTCGCTTGGGAGCTTGTAGGAGGCGTGGTCGATGCATGAGCGGGTCGTACTGGGGGTTGGGGGGGCTGGTCTGGAAGATGTGGACGGGAGGCTTGGGCAGGGGGCTTCGATCGGGGGCTGCCCCTGGAAGGGGAGGAGGAGGTCACTGTCAAAGGGGGGTTTTCCTAGATGGAGGAGGTAGGGGATGAGGAGGTCGACGGGGGGAGGGGGTGGTTTTGATGAAGGCTGCATGGGCTGGAGGATGAATGAAATGATGAGGAGGTTGAGAAGGTGGTTGCATGGGCTGGAGGAGGAAGGGGCGGTTCTTGGGTTGTCGGAAGAGAGTTGACATTATTTGAAAATAAGGTTGATATTAGGGGCAATTTTGACTTTTTCTAACCTAAACCGTCAACTATATCGGACATTTTAAACGGATCATAACACAAGGCTATGTCGTGTAAGAGTTAAGCGTTACTTGGGGTTTCTCGTGTAATTCGCTATTATGCGGTGGTTATGATTGTAATTGCGAAATTACTCAAAGTTATGAGTGTAAAATCCCTTTTAGAAAATACCTTAAGAAACAAAGAAAAAATAAGGGTGTGGATAACCAAGACGACTCCTCCCTACAGGTAGCTCTATTAACCCATGTGTGTGTATGCGCATGTATCTATGTATGTATGTACAAAAGTCTAGATTCTTTCTTTAAAACACTTTCAACTTGATACTAATTCTGGAACAGTCCGGATCCTCGGTGACCAGCGGAAATATATCAAATACCACGTCGGATCCGAGTGTTACTCACAAACATCATTGATATCTCAACTAACACTCAGGAACCATCTATTTTTTTATCCATAAAAGAGTATACATATCTAATACAACACCAATATCCTTTTGTTCTTGTGGGCACAAAGATATCCTTCCTTCAAGACTCGCAAAGTCTGCAACTACCACTAAATTTCTTCTACATTGACATGTAATAAAAACACAAAAATATATGGTATGAGTCTAACGCTCAGTATGTGCCGAGATAAGGTCAAACCGGCTAGCGAAATATCAAGTCTCCTTATGCTATTATAAATAACTCCATGCATAAATAATTAGCTGGATAAATATTTTCCACAATGGATCCTTATGGAGTTTTTATATTCCTCAACCTGTAATAATGTTCATAACATGCATTATCCATGGATACATTCCTTGAATATGATCTTACTCATAGCATAATATGCATGGATTTCACTATTTTCCCATGTCAAACTACAATATCAATAATTACATAAGGATGATTACATATATGAAATTATGTATTACACCCATATACCTATTGTTATGAATTATCGCATATAAGCCCTTATTTTAACCTAACAATGAGGTTTGCTTTGTTCTCATTTCCATAATCATAATGATATATTTTTTCATAGAACTTACCGTTCACAAAAGTAGCGTCGGGGCATATTCAATCCAAATTACCCTTATGATAATGAATATAATATTTGACTGTAGTCATACAATAGCATCATATGGATTACTCATAAATATAATTATGCATACAAAAGGTATCCTTTTTATATTCATGCAATGCATACCATACTTTCCATATATGCCCTTAAGGTTAATCATATTTGCACATATGCACATAGCAATAACGTAATTATATATACCTAAGCATTTCACATAATTGCACATATACACTTATCATTCCAAACATTTGCACATATACACTTGGCATGTGACATAATTACACATATACATTTAGCATTTCACATAAATGCACATACACACTTAACATTTCACATAGTTACACATATACACTTAGCATTTCACATAAATGCGCATATTCACTTAACATTTCACATAAGCAATTGACTTCCACATAAGCACTTAGCTTATTCATGATAGATTTGTCTTATCTCATAATTTATTAGGTGGTTTTGGTGGCTTTTACCGTCGGCACAAGCGGTCACTCAATCACTACATAGAACATGATGACATTAACGCCGAGTCAATATGTGGACTTTCCACTAGGTTCCACTGAACCTGACACCCCTGGAAGGTGTTGCCCTTTAGGCCATCGATAAACGGACTCTAGAGGTGGCTCCCGCCTTAGCGTAGCACTTAGCTCCATATATCGTTGTAGTGCCAACATTTGTTTCTAATACATTTTCATATAGTAATGAACCTTTTAATTCCAATAATCAAAGGGTCGTTATTGTTCAAAATACATAACTAATATAACACAACCAAACAGTACTTGGTGTTACCATACTAGTTTAGATTCTTGGATACTATATTTATTTTCAAGTAACACACAACACAGTTTCCAGACCAAATATCTTAATATAAATTATAAAAGAATTAATTGAATGATCAACCATGCACCATTCACAGTTATACAAGATACCATTACACTTTGCAAGCACATAATTAATATTGTCAACGGTATTTATCTTATCATTATCTAAGAACTTTCCATACAAATAAAGGTCGACAATCATTAGTGTGCCATATATGCGATAAATTAAGAACAATATAATTTACATTAATTAAAAAGGCTCGTGTGTAATTGCCATGCACCATCAATTACATGCTCTTTTAATGCGATTTTATAACAATGATAACAACAATGTTACACAGACAATACATTTTATTTCTTTCCAATAATAGTCGTGAATTATTGGTGGCATGCCCTATTATAAATTTGACAACATTATGTATATATACACTTAATTAGGTTACTAACTTCGAACACAATGAAGATAAGGGTAGTCAAGAAGTTGATCACGTGAGTTGTTATGAATTCAAAGATAAGTACATGTAGAGAGAATATAAACAATCATAATAAGTTAATCGATTCATCCATTAAACATGATATATTTATTTTTGTCTCTTCAATTTCCCATAGATTTTTGTACAATCTAACATATGTAATCGTGGATGTTAACATATCCTCAACAATAACTTGTAGTTACTTTAGCATGCATGTACCTTAATAATGACATCCATAAAATCAGATCTAATTATTTCTACATATGATACATATACATTGTGCCACACAATATACATAAGTTGCATGCATAACAATCAAAAACTTTATGTGCAAGAATATGATGATTGTATATTAATACCCAATCATACCTTATATATTTTACCTATTGTTTTACCATCAAGTAAAACATATAATCTTTAGTTGAAGCAGAGAATCAAGAGATGCATTATGAACTACTCATACTATAAGCATCTAAATTCCTTACATATTGGTTGTGTCGTTGGGGCTTGCATCTAGTGCCATATAACTTATCAACAATTATCCCATCCAAACAACATATATCTACAACTAAAACCATACATAATAAAGATCAATTAGTAGAAAGGAAATCATTTAAATGCAATGTGAGAATACCGTGCATATGCTTATTATAGTATCATTTCATATCTCCAACGATTATCCATTAAATGCTTGAAAAAATACTCACATGGATTTCTTCGAGATTATGTTAATCTCTTTATTTGTAGTTAACAAATTCGAGCAAGAAACGTATCAGTGCAAACTTATATAATGGAAAATTAATCAACATGATTATGGTGAAAAACGATGATTAAATTTATCACATGTCATTCCTAAGTGTTCGACATATACCTCGATATAGGAAACATTTGTCGGATCCGAAGACAACGCGCACCGGGTCTCTCGACTTCTTTCTCGCCCTATCTCTCCACACATACACATGAATCTCCCTCTCTCTTATCTCCCTCTCACGTTCACTCTCTTTCACTCTTTTCTCTCATATCTCTCTCTCTCTCTCATCTCTCTTTTATATCTCTTGAGAAATGAGAGATAGTCTCCATTTTATAAATGAGAATCATGCTTCATTAATAGGAAGTTGAATGAGCACTTTATAACCGTCTACCTTTCTCCTCTTTTTATTTTAAAAATCAATTAGATATTTAATTCAAGAAGTAACCGTCCATTTCCTTCATCATAAGCACACATCATCTCTCTCTTCTTTTAAGATGAATCCTAACACTATCATAGGTCTCTTCCCATGCAAGAAATCCACTTTCGAAAAATAGAGATAACATGCATGGAAAAAGGGTGTTGAAATTGCCCTCATAATAACCGTCCCTCTTATTTAATTATTTTTTTATTCCTCTTAACAGTATGTGGGTTGTTACAAATTCGAAATTCCTTATATCCACAAAGCAAAATTCATTATGTTCGGAATTCGAATTTCTTTCAATCCACACTGCAAAATTCATGTCCACGAACGGCATCGCTGTCCATGCTATTCCCAATTCTGTGCGACTATGAATGCTCTCAGGTCTTTTATGTGGTCGTCTAATCCTTCTCAAAAGACACCTACTGAGACCCCGCCAGACATCTGCATCGTGCCCTCCACGTCGCAGGGACCAAGCGCGCAATTTAGCAGACACCCGGGAACCTCCACGCAAATGACCCAAGTTCCAGCAACGTCTCCGATCCGAAATGCATGAGGGAGGGAAGCACAAGACCAATGAGGCGATGAAGAGAGAGGAGAAGGGAGCGATGGGAGAAGGAGAAGAGGAGGAAGTGCTCGAGGAATCCGTGCAGAATATATTGGAGCAGGAGAGCCTCAAGTGGGTCTTTGTGGGAGGCAAAGGTGGCGTGGGGAAGACCACCTGCAGCTCCATCATCTCCGTCCTCCTCGCGCAGCGGCGCCAATCCGTGCTCGTCGTCTCCACGGACCCCGCTCACAACCTCAGCGATGCCTTCCACCAGCGCTTCACCAAGGTCCCCACCCTCGTCTACGGCTTCTCCAATCTCTACGCCATGGTGAGATCCTTTTTTTCCCCTGATCCATCCTTTTTCTTGTTGCCATTGGATGATTTTTATGTGGGTAATTGAGATCTGAGAGAATAAGTGGTTTCTTGATTGATTCGGATCGGTTGGGTGCAAACATCTGGATACTGATGCGGATATTTATCATCAAACCATGCAGATGATCTGATGTAACTTCATTGAATAATATAATAACTATTATGATATCGTTAAAAAAAACCATGCAGATGATCTGATGCCCTGGTGATATGCATGCTATGGTGATTGAAACGTAGTCCAATGTATCTAATGCGCAAACAGAAATCTAAGATGTAGCTGAATATGAAATTAAGACTATGCATTCATTATATGCATGATTGAAAAGTATTAAACGCTTATTTACATATATGAAACTAGCTCAAACCCGTAATGAATGGTATGTTCTTATATGGACATGTAATTAATTTCATATATAGAACAGATGGGATGGGAATAGAGTACTGCTAAGCTATGTCCCTTCACTGCCTTAATCTCTTGGAGGAGGGGAATTCCTCTAAGGAGAAGGGAATTTCCTGAAATTAACTGACAGAATACATTCATTCGTGCAATGATGAATTGCTCTCTTATTATATTTTGGGTTTCTACTTTTTTTTTAAAATTTTCCATGTGTTGGATCTTCTCGTCTGATTTGATGCATATATACATTGAGATGGTACTTTCTTGATTGTACTAAAAAACTTTTAAAAAGAACTATTATTGATTAATTATAATTCGGTTACAACTGATGATATCTACTATGCATCTATCGAGAGAACATATCATTGTTGAAATAGTACTTGTCTTAAATGTGTGTTTAACTGTGTTTACTGGCTGTGGAATGCGTAGATTGTAAGTACAAGATAAAACAGTATCTTTGATCAAAACAGAAACTGTTTATTTAAATCTACATGGTCATAATATGAACAAGTGGATGCTGTTTATGTGTTCAAAATTCAATGTTAACACCTTCACTGTTGCTATTTTCAACGAGGGTGCCAGAAACTCAAACTAGGTATAGTGAAATGCTAAAGGGTGCGACCTAAAAGTAAGGTTAAAAAAATACTCAGTCATGATCTAAAGTCATAGATGATCCAAAGGTTAGGGAGGGAATTTGGGATACAGTGGTGAAGATTTCAACATGTCAATGATAATGCAAATAATTTTGTGGTTTCAATGCATGGCTTGCTGTGTTTATCCATTTGTCAGATAAATGTCCCAAAAGAAGTGTTTGATAATCAGTTTGCTCATCAACTTCTATATTCATTTCTTTATTTGTTCCTCATTTTCATCTGTAACCTAATTCATCCTTCTCTTTTTTCGCAAAGGAAGTAGATCCCAAGGTGGACAGTGATGAGCTAATCAATGGGGATGGAATGGACGGATTTGTTTCCGATCTTAGCAATGCGATACCTGGAATAGATGAGGCTATGAGTTTTGCAGAGATGCTAAAGTAAGTCTAGAGATCCGGGAAACCTCCAAATCTAACAACTAAACAACTTAAAAAAATAAATTATGAGCAAATTAAATCAGGGGGCTTTCTCCTCTGTCCAACAGATGTTTTGATTCCATTTTGACTGCATCTGAATACACTCTGATGAGTAAAAGTATCATCAAGTAAATATATGATAAAAATGTTGGTACCTGATCTTGCATGTCTGACAATGCTTTTTTCTTGTTTTAGACTGGTAATGTGTTTATCGTGTTAGAGAGCTAACGTCAAATTTTCTTCTGGTTTGGTAATTGCAAGTTTTAAGCGGGCACTTTCTCATTGACTCGTCGATATAAAACAGATAGCTTAGACTGCTGGCATGTAATCTGCTTTGGAATTCTTCCAGTTGTCTGTAAGTAAATATCGAATGCAAACTACTATAATATGCTGGGAAACACCAGATGCAATAAAGAAAAGATGCCATTGCATCAATGATTCTAAATAGCCTTTCTCCCTACTTATGCATGATTCTGTAACAGTTGATAGTTTCCAGTCTAATGCCACTTGAAATACATTTCCATATCAGATATTGCATTGTAGTCCTTCGTCACAATTTTTATTTGTGGTAAGATCAGTATAATCTTATATGTGCCTTCAAATATACTAATTGTGATGAATAGCATTCACTATGAGACAGATACATGTTTTGTATTCTAAGACATTGTTTCAGTAACAAGAACTTTGTATTCTTTAACAGAATATTCGGACTGATTGGCGTCTGTTTTATATGCACTTGTTGGTTTGAATTTTCATGTTTTTCCTGTTTTCTTATCTTTCTTGCAGACTTGTTCAAACAATGGATTACTCAGTTGTAGTTTTCGATACTGCTCCCACTGGCCACACACTTCGGCTATTGCAGTTTCCCACAACTCTAGAGAAGGGTTTGTCAAAAATAATGGCTCTGAGAAATAAATTCGGTGGTCTCCTAAGACAGGTATGTGTTGGATCCTTTTATTGCATGAAGGCATTTTTAATCTATTCGGATTTTGTTGTGAAGCATGCCCTAGATTTAAGAGAAGAATGGGCTATATTTGCTTTTATTGATGAAAGCATCATTATGTCGCCTTATGAATTGGCAGTTTTGTGACTACAGTCAATTCATCTTAAAGTGAGATCCAAACCTAAATAGCCTTGCCTGGTCTTCATCCCACCCCCGTCACTTAAGCAAGATAAGGTGCTTTTGGGATATTCCCATTGATGCAGTCAAGTGGACATCTATGGTAGTTGTTGGAAAAGAAAAGAAGCCACCCATGTGTTTAGTACCACATGTGGGAGAGGTCACTATTGGGTCTGTCCGTGGGGCTATATAAGGAGCCCCACACCCCCTGTACTCATTGAGAACTTCAAGAAGAAACGCTCAATTCAGGGGCTTCTCCCGTGGTTTCATCCCGCTCCTCTCGGAGTAGGGTTCCACGTTAGAATCCCGCCGTTCTTTATTTGATGTTTATCTTTTTCCATGTTCGCTTCCGCATTCTTCATATTTTATAACATGGTATCAGAGCGGGTTCGATTCTCGAGGAATCGTGTTAATTTTATTTAGTCGGATTTCGATCAGTGCTCGTGGATTTATTCGTGAAAGTATTCATTTCTCGATTCAGTAAAGGGTTTCATTCTGAAACCCTAATCGTCGTTATTTCTGAGCATCTCCTAGTGATGCCATACATATCTTCGTTGTCATGCGCTGCATCTCCAACAATCATCGGCGGCGGCGCTCAATCTTGGCTCCATGCAGAGCCTCTTCCAGGCACTTCTCTTCATGCGCAGCCCATCTCCAAAAGCACCTCTGGGTGGCATGATCCCTTCATATCCTAGGCCCTCTCCTTCCAGATCGCAACTTAAGCAGAGCAGGCGCCACCGCACAAGGATGCAGATCGACGGGCAAATCCTACTCCAGTCCAGATGCGGCGGTGCACCGCACCTTCCGCCTCCTATCTCGCGCCGGAACGGCGTTATCCAGGCGGCCCCTGCATCGAAAACCCCAAACGGGGTGGTGCGCGTCGAGCGGCATCCCCTTCTTCCAGCGCGCCTTCTCCCAGCCGCCGCTCGCATCTCCGGGCCCTAGCGCGATCGGCCCCATCTCCAGTTGACGGATCTCCAGTTTGCGGCGCCGCCCGATTCTGCCGCTCCAATGAGGCGCGAACTCCACACGCGTAGGCGGCACCAGCCCTCTGCCGCTTCTCCAAGCGGAGCTCCTTCCGCTCCTCTCGCATGCTCTCTCATATGGCGGCGCCTCTCCGAGCTTCCCCGATCCCAGCAACATATCATCGTGCCCAGGCGGAGGCTCCACCAGTCTCGCGACGGCGCGCGTCCCTCCGATCCTCTCCCAGCAGGCGACTCCCCCTTGGCGCACAGTGCGCGCATCCCTGGCGGCTGGTCCCGATCGAAATCCCTGGGAGGTGGCCCATTTGGGGCGGCGGTCTTTCACAGGTGGGTTCCCAATGGGAACCCTAAGTAGGGGCAGCGGTAGTATTAAATAAAAAAAAAGGAGGGTCGGGTCCCTTTTGGGTGAAAAAAAAGGAGGGAAGTTGGAAGATCAATGGTTCCAAGTAAGGGGGCCGTTTCTGTTGTGTTATAACAAATAAAAAAAAAGAGGGAGTTGGCAGAAAAAAAAGAGAGGGAGTTGGCAGAAAAAAAAAGAGGGAGTATAGTTGGGCTGAAAAAAAATGATGAGAGCCCAGTAAAAAAATGAAAATACAAAAAGTTGATGAGAAGTGAGTTGGTTATAAAAAAAGAGGAAAATAGCTAAGGAAAATTTTGTGCAAAAAAAAATGGAAATAGTCGAAAAAAATTTGCAAAAAAAAAGAAAAAAAGAGAAAAAGACGCGTACAAGAAAAAGCCGTACGTATATGCTAACAAAAAAAAGTCGCGTACATGAAAAAGCGCATAAAAAATTGTGATTCATGTTTGCTTCTCCCAACTTGTCTTTATTTTCATTATTCTCACAAGTTTGGAAGAAAGGGGGAGTAAAAGCCATATGCATCTTATATCATTGACTGACAGACCAAACACTCCGGATTTCACAGAATATCAAGTCATCTTCACTGTGCATCGATCTTCGTCGTGGTGTCTCTATCCTCGACATCGACTCCGCACTGGATTTGTTTTTCTTCAAGGCACGACGGAGGCAAAGTCCGGTGACCTGCAGGCACGACAGAGACAGGGATCCGGTGACCATGCAGGCACGACAGAGACAGTCCGGTGACCTTCCAGGCATGACAGAGATACGTTCCGGTGACCTGATATACCCGTCAGCAAGCGGGTTTGTCTACCTGTTGCGGATACATACGTTTATTTTGGTGATTTCAAGTGAAGATGTAATGATGTATATTTTTCTTTATTGTTGCAAGTTGCAGCTGTCCCAGCTACCAACTTGAGGGGGAGTGTTGGAAAAGAAAAGAGGCCACCCATGTGTTTAGTACCACATGGGGGAGAGGTCACTATTGGGTCTGTCCGTGGGGCTATATAAGGAGCCCCACACCCCCTGTACTCATTGAGAACTTCAAGAAGAAACGCTCAATTCAGGGGCTTCTCCCGTGGTTTCATCCCGCTCCTCTCGGAGTAGGGTTCCACGTTAGAATCCCGCCGTTCTTTATTTGATGTTTATCTTTTTCCATGTTCGCTTCCACATTCTTCATATTTTATAACAGTAGTGATCAGTCAGAAGATGAAATGAACTAGTGTTGTGTTTTTCCTTTGTAAATTATCACTGATTTGCATTATGTGATTCACAAGAAAAGAAAATAACTTTGTTAACCTGTCTTCAATCTCAGGCTACCCGTCTGTTTGGTCTAGGAGATGAATTTGTTGAGGATGCACTTGTGAGCAAGCTCGAGGGAATGAAAGAAGTAATTGAACGAGTGAATCTTCAATTCAAGGATCCTGTAAGACAACGGTTCATTTCTTTATAATTACTAGGTTTAAATTCCTATGAAGTTCCTTGTTCAGTTTTGTTCTTTAATCCCGTATAATATGGTACTCTTTACTTATAAACAAGCACATGCATGATCTGGTATAAAAATATATAGTTTGATTGGTAGACACCTACATGTGTTTGTGTGTTCATGTGCGATTTTTCTATGCTAGTTGTTAGTATGTTTTTTTTTATTAATTCTGGGTTTTGTAGTGAAATAGGCAATGATAAGTCCATGCATCTTTGTATGACCAATTTCAGTACCTATCAAGTATGCTATTTCATTCTGAAGTATATGAAATCACTGAAGTTTGAATTTCCAATTTACCTGTCCAGGATTTGACCACATTTGTTTGTGTTTGCATCCCCGAGTTCCTTTCCCTCTATGAAACAGAGAGGCTGATCCAAGAACTTACCAAGTTCGAGATAGATGCTCGCAATATCATCATTAATCAAGTGATTTTTGATGATGAAGGTTAACTGTAAATTTAATCTCGATAGAGCTTCCACTTCTAGATTCTCTTGACCACCAAAAGGTGTTGCCATTTTTTGTTTCATATGTGCAGCTGTTGAATCCAAGTTATTAAAGGCAAGAATGCGGATGCAACAGAAATATATAGACCAGTTCTACATGTTATATGATGATTTTTACATAACAAAGCTACCACTGCTTCCAGAGGAGGTACAACCATTACGTCAATCACTTGTTTGCATGCTCAAGTTATATTCATGAGTAAACTCCCTAGTGAACTCCAAAGAAAAGCTTATGTTCATGAATTCATTATTTTAGCAGGTATGCGGAGTTGAAGCTCTGAAGAATTTTTCAGTCAACTTCGTTCGACCATACAAGGCAGCTTTTTCGCAAGGAACGGTAGAGATGCTAGAACAAAGGGTATCCTTACTACGATCCCAGTTGGCAGAAGCAGAAGCGGAACTAGATAGGGTGCAAAAGGGGAAGCAAAAGGCGTAAATTTTGTCGAGCAGCTTCCATTATTCACATAGGTAGAACAATGTAAGTGCAAATAAGATCTTTGGCGCAGATGCTTCTCAATTTTGGCATCTTCTTATTTTATTTTTCATGGGTTTATGGGTTGATATAATATGTATTGCTCTTTCTATTGGACAGAAAAAAAGGCTATGTTTCACTCATCGTTGGTTTTGAGTTAATATAATTTGTAAAGTTTATTCGTCCATGTGTTCCTTGGAGGTCAGACTCCTTCGAACGATTCAATCGGCTGAGAAGGATGGAATGAAATGCAATGCATTTCTCAATTGGGGACAAAGAATTCATGTGGGTGGTCCTTATCAATGAGGATTAATAAGCTTAGTTTTTATGACAGAATTCAAATGGGACTCATGATAGCACACGTGCACACACACGCATTTATTTCATCTTTTATAGAATTAAAGCTTGTCAGATACAAGATAATGAGTTTTGGCACTGCATGTGGGAATTTCACTCCGATGTGTAAACACAAGTCAGGAAAAGCTTACATAACTGAACATGGAAAAAGATGTATTGTATGTGACAAGGGTAAAATAACTATTTTAACCAGGTAATAGTTAATCTTGTGCACTGGCCACTTTATATCAAGGTTGGAGAATAAAAGGATTTGACATATCAACTCAAAGTTATGTGATTACAAGAGCAGGGATGTGTACGGATACATTACCATCAAAGACTCCTTGGGGCTAGTGTTCTTGGTCTTGGGAACCGAGTCCCTCTAATGCTATGGAAGCGTACATAGAACCCACGTGAATAGCAAATAAGAATGGTGCAAGAAGAACAATCAATCAAAACAACAAGCAAGCACAATCACAACCGGAATATGCACGAGGCATTTAACTTGGGAACCGAGTCCCTCTAATGCTATGGAAGCGTACATAGAACCCACGTGAATAGCAAATAAGAATGGTGCAAGAAGAACAATCATCTTCTCATGACTGTGGCTCTTGGGACACCTCCGGCCCTGAGCAAGCCATTCCGGTGCTTCGATTATTGGGCATCGCGGGATGGTTATGCGAAGGTGGTATCCGACGCTTGGGGCACACCTACCACGGGAAATCCCGTGGAAAGATTCCAACGCAAGTTGAGGGGTATAAAGAAAGCTCTTAAAATTTGGGCCAAGGATCACGGTGACGTCAGGCAGGATCAACGGGCGTTATGTTCTGTGCTAGAGACATTGAACAAGGCACTTGCGGTGGACCCCCTGGATGCCTTCCTTGCACAGCTTGAGAAGGATGCCAAAGAGTACTCAGAAAAATTGGATATTGATGTGGAGTCAATGTGGAAACAAAAAAGTCGGGTTGACTGGCTTAAACTTGGTGACAGAAACACCAATTTCTTCCATGCACAGGCTTGCACGCGTCGGACAAAGAATTCCATTGCTTTTCTATTGGATGGTGTCGGAAACCTTGTGGATACACACTCTAAGATTGCTGAGGAAGCCATGGCTTTTTTTCTCGAGGCTTCTTGCGCCGCCAAACGCCAGTGGCACCGGTGAGAGGCCCTCTGTGCTCAAGTTCTTGCTTACTCGTACCGCTAGTGATTGGATCTCACGGCCTTTCTCGGAGGAGGAAGTTTGGGAGTCCCTTAAGAGCATACATTCTTCTAAAGCTCCGGGCCCGGATGGTTTCAATGCGGGCTTCTTCAAAAGACATTGGTCCCTTATCAAAAATGAGCTGATTGAAGCAATGGATTTCCTTTTGATGGGGGACCTCTACCACCGGACGTCAACCACACTTTTCTTACACTTATTCCGAAAAGTGCAGCGCCTTCATCTCTTGGAGACTTTCGACCGATTGCTTGTTGCAATACACTTTATAAAATATTCTCAAAGATTCTGGCTAGACGCTTGGCTGAGGTAATTCCCCACTTGATTGCACCGAACCAAACGGCTTTTATCAAAGGAAGGGCAATTGGCGATTGCATTCGACTGGCTCATGAGGTTATCCACGGGTTTGGTCGGAAAGCTAACTTGTCCAAGGCATGCATTAAGGTGGATCTTACTAAGGCATTTGACTCGGTGGACCATGGATTTATATTAGAAAGCTTGCGGATCAGAGGTTTTGATGAGAAATGGATAGGTTGGATAAGAAATTGCATTTCGACCCCCATGTTCTCGGTGCTTGTCGATGGGACACCTTACGGCTATTTCTCCTCTACGAGAGGCTTGCGACAAGGCGACCCCCTTAGCCCGCTGCTATTCGTCCTTGCGTTAGACTCCCTCTCCTTGCTTATTGATATGGTTGTGCGCCAAAGATCTCTCCCAACAATCCGCATGGGGAGAGCAAAGGTTCCCTCACACCTCATCTTCGCGGATGATCTCCTATTCTTCTGCAAGAAGAGTGTTAGTACGATGAAGGAAATCAAAAGCATCCTTGCGTCCTTTGAAGATATGTCGGGCCTGGCAATGAATGCCAGGAAAAGCAAGCTTATATTGCCTAAATCATCTGCCGTGGACTTCAACTTATGCTTGGAAGTGGGCCTTTTGGTCCAGCCCCTTCCAACTAAATATCTGGGGATTCCTCTTGCCCCCGCAAAGGAGAGGTCGCTTGCTTCCTCCTTGCGCATTGATAGGGTAAGGGCCTTGCTTTGCGGCTGGAAAGCAAGGTCCTTAACCCTAGCAGGCCGCCTACAACTCCTCAAATCGGTCATATCGGGTGTCTGCCTTTTTTGGGCCTCCGGAGTTTGTATTCCCATTGGATTGGCAAAGAAGATCGACGCATTGTGTGCTGACTTTCTTTGGGGGTTTCGGACGCACCATGTCAAGTGGGATGTGGTGTGCCTACCAAAGGTGGAAGGCGGGCTGGGGCTGCGTTCTCTAACTGATGTCCGGCATGCTATGGCGCTGCATTGGGCCAGGAGTGTTGCTTCTGCGGAAAACTCAATTTGGACTTCGTTCATGAAGGATAGATACCTCAGAGGTCGGGACATCTTTGAGTGCACTAAAGCTAATGGTGATTCCCCCATTTGGAGAGCAATCATGGATGCTCGCAAGTTCCTTGCACCCGTTGCTTCCCCCTCTGCGGACGGTTTGGCCAGGACTGTTGGGAGCAAGCCTTGCTCGTTCAGGGCTGCATTTGATGTGGTTAGAGCTAAAGCTCAGCCGGTTGCCTGGGCACCTTTGCTGTGGCGGAACAAAGTGATCCCTAGTCATGCTTGCATCCTCTATGGTGCACTCCTAAACAGGCTACCTACTCTAGATAGACTAACTAAACATGGAATTGTTCCCAATGGGGCCTGTTATCTCTGTAGCCAGCATCCTGAATCTAGGGAGCATATTTATTTTAACTGCCATTTTTCATCTATGGTATGGAATGAGATCAACTCTACTCTGGAGCTGCATATCTCTGCACCCTCGGAGCTGTACCATATGTTTGAATGTTGCATCAGTATCACCTGTAAGCACAAGAAATTGAAGGTTGTGGTGGCTCTTGCTGCGACCACCTGGGCTATCTGGACTGAAAGAAACTCACGATGGGCTTCTTCTCGCGCCACCGCTGCTGCCGACATTGCTAATAGGGTCATTGCCATTGTGAATGCTGCACTTACCTGAATGCTTACGGTCACAGAACTGTATCAATTTGATCTCTAATTGACGCACTAGCTGTAGCAAGCAAGCTACTTTTTTTTGGTCTCTCTATTTGCTCTTCTTTTGCTGCTCCTCTTGTAGCAGAGATGTAACTATCTTTTCTTTTTCTCTTTAATATACTTACAAATTAGCAAAAAAAATCAAAACAACAAGCAAGCACAATCACAACCGGAATATGCACGAGGCATTTAACATGGAAATCCTCAAAATTGAAAGAGGAAAAAATCACGGGTCAACTCGAACCAAACATATCAACTATTATTGGTGTTAAAATGGTTCTCCCTTTAGGATACACAAAGCCAAACCTTCTCCTATTGGTATATCACCACCAACACAAAGTTGAAAGATGGAAATTGAGGAAGGTCACCAATCATGTGGCTGCCCAAAGAAGTTCTCTAGTTGCTCCTTCACCTATATTGTGATCTCCATTTGCTATGCGCAGCTAGATCCAAGTAGATTGAAGAAGAGAAGCGAAAATGTTGCAGCCCTAGCTCTTGCACAAATCCACATAGCAGCAGCAAAAAAAATAGGTTGGCACGGTTTTGTTAGCCAGAATGTGGAGAGAAAATGCCGCAGCCCTAGGTCTTGCCCCCTAGGTATTTTTCCTATATGCCCTCATGGGTTGGAAAGGGGGGCACTACCAAACAACCCGCCCAAAGCCATGACAGAGAGCTCAACAACTAACATGTGGCGAACTAAATTAGCAATAATTTTTTCATCATGTATTCTCTATTGGAATTTGTGTGGGTCTTTTCAAGAATAAATTGCATTTCTTTTAACATATTCCATATCTATTGATACCTCACATCAACGTGCTACAACATTGCATGGAATGTGTATTCCTTACGTGGTGAATGACACTCTGGCTGTCACAGTAAACTACATACTTCTTTAACCAAAATCAAGTTCTTGTATGAACTTTTTTTCTCCACAACAACTCCTTCAAAGCCTTAGTAGCTATAATAGACTTGGCCTTAGATAAAGCTACACACTTTTAAAGTTGAGATTGCCAAGAAGCTGTAGCACATGTCAATGACATCAAGTGCCCCGATATGGACCTTGCCCCATTAGCGTCACATGCTACGTCTGAATCTCTGTAGCTGAAAGAAAGAATAAGCTTGTCTGCTCTAAAGCAAAGATAATAGCTACTAGTACATCAAAGGTATCTCAAATCCTACTTGACTACTTCATAGTGCTCTTTCCTTACATTTGAGACAAAGATACTAACAAATCTAATTGCATGAGCAATGTCAGTCCTTATACAAACCACAATATACATAAGATTACCTTTAGCTGATGGATAGGGAATTATTTCCATATCTCTCTTATGAATCATTGTACCCTTGCATGAATCTTTGCATGCACACCATCTATCTTGGTTCTTGTATCCTTGTATTGCGTGCATCACTATTTTTGCATGATTGTCTTTGCATGATTTTTTGTGTGCATCGTTGTTTTCTTCATTTATTTTATGCATATTGTTTGTGCATGTTTTTATATGAACACTTTGAAGACCTAGATCAGAGAATATAATCGCTCAAATTTAATCATTAATCTCTGATTAATCGATGAGGAGTTCCGTGTCCCTGTGTTCGACATTAGTATACTACCAAGTAAAAATTCTCCGCAAGGTTTTCGATAGATCACGTTTCATATCCTATACTACAAAATAATTATTATTAAAGAGGTGAAAATTGCATTCATCACTCTCTTCTCTCCATTAGTTCTTGTTCTATGTTTGGAGCTCAACTGAAAATGCCTCCAAGAAGGATGATAGATGGTTTTTCCTTCTCCATATGAAATCTGTGAAGTACCTTCTCAATGTAATTCTCTCATGATAAGTAGGCCTAACTCGCGGTTAAGAAATGTCGGTTGTAGTGAATCGGAGAAAGAGACTCGATTAATCAAACAAAAGACAACAATATAGAATAGAGAGAAATAAGAGATAAATAGAGGAATAAAAGTGGCTCTCTCCTAATTTTGTTGTTTCACTATTTAATTATCTAGGAAAGTGTACATGGGTCAAACATAAGAAAGCAGAAAATCACTCTTTGATTTTTGAGGTGGAATAATTTTTTTGTTTTTTTATTTCTTCTCAAGGAAAATCATTTTGTTGTTTTTTTGTTTTTGTATTTTTTTGATTTTATATTTTCCAATTTTTATTTAATTTTCTAAAGTGAAAAAGTCTTCAATCAATGATCTACAATATAGTAAATATGTGGTAGAAAATATAGTGTGTACTATATAGTAGATCCTCAAAGAAAACTTCGGCAACATGCTCAAGAACACTCAAGAAAAAATCGACAGAAATTCAAAAATCGAAGAATAAAACCTCGATGAAAATGTGATAAACAATCTTTGGAATTTGACTCAAAATAAAACTAGGGTAGTTGTATAACTACCCCAAGAAAATCATCAGAAAATGATGTCAATAAAGTGTCCAAAATAGTCCTACAATTCAAGGGCTCATCTACAAAAGAAATATGAAAGTCCTACAATTGAGTCCCTGATCAGGGACCTAAAGTATATATCCCCGCATAGGGACCTAAATGTAAATATAACAAAACATTGGCGTGGGCTTGAATTCTAGAGCTCTTATAGGCTTCAATGTAAATGTTCCACTGATTTGCAAGTGAATGGTTGAGATTAGATGGTGCTGGAAGATCTAGGGTGTCGGTTGGTGCAACGTGGTGCACACCTACGCTCCGTGTTCTTCAGAGTGTTCTTCCCCAATTCCAACGATAGTGGAGTGGATTTTTTAATGGGAGGTGAGATGGTCGATGATAATGAAGGACTCTCCTGTAGGGCTAGAAGGGGGTCTCCTACCCCCTTTGAGCTCGCATGCAACGGGAAGGTCAAAGAAGGTGAATACGAAGAGGCTTCATTGATTCTAATCGCTGGCTAGGATTCCTGTATTGCGATGTTCTTGAATTTGGTGGCCAAATCTGACTGATCGATGCACACACACGCTCTAAATGATGAATTGATCCAGATGTTAATGATTCACTTGTAAGTAAATTTTAGTTTCTCGATTCAAGATGAATCAACCAAGGATTATGTGCTCTTGTGGATATTATGGGTTCCAGATAAAGGATATACCATATTGAAATTGGATCGATTTGATTCAAAATTGGGAATGGATCATGCTTGCAATGATTAGCAAAATGATTAAGCAATCTAAGAGTGTGCTTAACTATGTTAATTGGGTACAAAAATCGATGAAAAATAAGCAGAGGAAGTTCACCTTGTGATTGGAAGGTTTAATACCCCTCATTGTAGTCGCTTCAACAATCTATGAATGTCGGAGCTGGACGCCGCGCAAGGTTGTGATACAAGGTGATGGTGGCCTTGGAATGTCTCTTTCGATGGTCCTTCTTTCATGCTGGCCTGTCCATGGGTGTTATCATCACCAGAGTTAGGAGGAGCAAGATGAGGAAGTGGCTAGGTCAGAAAATTAGTTCTAGAGCAGAATCAGTTCTGGAGAGTTAAGTTGTGAATGAAGGAATTAGGTGGATTAAATAAGGTGATCGAAGGGGGCTAGGGGGATCTGATGGATGGTGTGTGATTAGGTTGTTAGGTATAGAAGATGGAAGGTCATATGTTGTTTTTGATGTTGGGTTGTTCAAACAAACAACCGCCAAGCTTCTTGAGGAAGAAGGGTTGTGGTGTTGACATATGTCAGCACCACATTAGCCCATAAATAAAGCACCTTATAAAATAGATATTAAATAATAAATAACATTATTTCAAAAAGGTGTAAAAAAGGAAAATTACAAAAAAAATAAATTATCAAATTTATGGTATAATTTATTTTTTATAAATAGCATTTATTTTATGAATTATAAATATAATATTAATAAATATATAGTATACTTAATAAATAGCTCTTTTATTTTTGATTTAATATTTTAATAAATATATAGTATACTTAATAAAGATATCTTCTAAATCTTGATTAGGTGATGCATTTGTTGGAGGATTTTTATCATACTTGGTCCAAGAGGAGCATAGAAGACGGTGTGCGCGCTGGATGTTATGCGACCAATGTCGTTATCTGGAGATCGGGCTGCACTTATCCTGAGAAACCTGATTCCCAGTAGGGAAGAACAAGTGGAGATTTATAATAATTGAGTATCATTCTTGTCCGTCTCTTTGAAGTGTGATGGCTCTTTTATCTTTGTTTTTTGCGCGTTAGATATATCTATATTTTATCTATCTGTTATTAGATGCTATTAATTACCAGAGGAAAGCTTATTAGGAAATCTTATTATGAGTTATTATTTTTATATTTTGTTATTAATATAATAATAAATAGTAATTGTGTGAATTTTTATGGATAATAATAAATTAATATATATTAATAAATACTTGTATGTAATCCACAGTTCAAATTCATCTATTTTTAGATTTTTTTATTTATTTAAAATATTAAATAAAGTTTTTTATTTCTGAATTTTTTATATATATACTACAAGATCATGAAAATAATTATAAGTTGTAAAATCAATCATACTGTAAATAGTATTTACATGATAAAATAAATAGCCTGAAAATCCAGTTCTCGTTAGGTCCCAAAATCAACTTTTTACAAACAGACTTTGATTTTAATGAAATTACCTTCATTAATTAGATAATATTATTGTATGTACTTTAAAAGTGAGTAAAGTGAAATTGGAGTGCGATTAAAGAAGTTATGAGGTTCGGAAGTTTAGAAATTGACGATTTGTAAGCTAGATTTATGGGCATATATACACGTTGGAATTATTTATGATCTTTTATATTATATATACTTATAAACATATAGGAGAAGATTTTGGTGAAAAATATGTACATATGAATTAATTAAAATTAGTTCAAGATTTGGTAAATAATGAAGAAATGAGTATTGATGTATAATGTACGTAATTAATTATTTTTATATTTTCTTCCTTATCTCACCCTACTTTATTATTTGTCGACTAATCCATGCTGACTTGATCTCCGGAGTTTGGTTATATAAATATATCTTACAATTGTATTTATATATTAAAAATCATATTGTACATATATGCATATTTATAATCTACCTTCTTTTCTTTTCTTTCTTTTTATTCTTTTATTTATTTACATGTTTTTGATGCATAAAAATGCATTTTTATTTATGAAGATGCTTTTTTATAAAAAAATGTGAATTAATGCATATTTACATGTATTTGGTAAGGGTTTTAAGACTAAATACGATAGAAAAGTTAATGAATCATGGATTTATCAATAACCACAACCTCCTTGTGTTGCATTCATGCAGGATCTTCAACCTAAAATTTGACATGCATGTACTAAGTCCATCATAAAAAGGACTTTGCTCGACACCTCTTTCAAGCTTGAAATCCTTGCTCTGTTAATGTTGACAATGAACATGCCATTAACATAATGTAGCAAAATGATGAAGTCATCACTAATGAATCCATGATTCATCTCCTGTATTCTTTCATTTTTCTAAATCCTTAGTAAAATGCATGTAAAAATCAATTAATTATCATTAGTTAACATATAAATATTTAACATTTATTTTAACTAAAAATAGAATAAAGAGAAAAAGAAAAATAAAAGAAACGAAGGATGTGAATGTGTAAATATGTACAGACTGGTCTTAACCCATGAGACCAGGTAAATATTGACTAGATAGACAAAATAAATAAGTAGAGATAAGAATCATAATCTATAAAAATATCTGAAAATAAATATCATCAATGTACATTTACACATTTTCCACCTTATACATATGTTCACTTATTTTATTTATCATTCAAATTATTTCAAATAAAAATATTTCCTTCTTAAAATTTGTTTATAATAATATTTATTAATTTCTAAAAATATCAGAAAATTTATTTAATGTGTACATAAATAATTATAATGAATTGAAAAGGCAGTAATAGCTAACTTTTATGATTCATAACTATTTAAAAAAAACTCCAAATTGACCAAACTTATTTAAACTTTGTTTTATAGTTAATACTATTTATTAAAAATACCAAAAAATTATATAGTCAATTATGTGTGTTATGACATTTGAACCCATCTGTATATATGTACTATATGTATAAAAACTTCCTTATTTTCTATAAAGTTATTACTAATTTTGATTAACTTAATTATTTTCTAGAACTTATATAAAAAAACTGTATAAAATATAAAATTATAACTTAAAATTAATTTCTAAGAAATATCAATAAATTTTAAGATAAAAAATCCATAAAGCCAAACTTCCGAACCTAGTAACTCACCCATATGAACTCCAAATTTGGTGTACTCACCTAAAGTTCATTTTATAAAATTATCTATCAAATAAAAGCATTTTTACTAAAATTGGAGTTAATATGCAACAAAGTAGATTTTGGGATCCTATTAGTAAATTTGTACAATGTATTTTATTTTTATTTTTATTTTTATTTATCCTTTGTAATTCTTTGTTATTTTATACTTTGTAAATATAATATTGATAATGTACTTTTAATATAAAATAAAAATAAATTTTATTAAAAATAAAATAACTTAAAATATTTAATTGTACTTATTATATAGGTATAATATACATATATTGTATATATATTTATGTAACTGATGACATGACATTATTTTTATAATTTAATTATATCATCAAACTAGTTATTAAATTATTTATTATTTTTTTATACATTTACTGTAATTTATTTATTATTAATTACTTTGATTTAATTTTTGTCTCTGGATTTACTGGTCAAACCAATGTTTGATAAGTCAACCTTAGTTTTCTCCCTTGCACCTCCTTCTTCCCTGACTTCTCCTCTTTCTTCCACCGCACCTTCCCTCCTCTTCTAGCTTCCCTTTCTCTTCTTCTCCTCCAACCTCCCCAACTACCTGGTGGTCCCAGGTGCTTGCGCGAACAACCTCCTCCATTGCCTAACTGATTACCATCTTCTTCATCTTCCCCCTCAAAGCCTTTGTCACATTATCTGATGAAAATAACATGAGCTCCCTCATCTTCTCCTATATGTCATTTCCCATCTTTACCCATTATGTGAGCTCCGAGAGAGAGAGAGAGAGAGAGCTAGAGGTGACATATCGAAGTCTTTCTGTCGTTGTGGAAAATTGGGTGAGGTGCAACGAGATCACTGCTATGTTACGCTCTACTGGCGAGAGCTCCAACCTCCATGCACGCCACCCATCGAGGACATGACCCTCAAGGTTCACAACCTCTATAACAGGTGCATCATCCATTAAAATCGATTAGTAGATCTATCTACTTCTCTTATGTATCGTCTCCTCTTCCTCGTCCTCAACTCTTCTCTCAAGCCACTACATTTCCTCTTCAATTTGAACTTCAAAACACTCGCAGTCACCTCATCCGACCCAATCCTCTTCTCTGCTATTTAATACATACCTCTCACCTCCTATCACACACAATGACTGGATCTACACTTCCGACCACCGCCTTCAATAAGGAGTGTCCATTCACTTTCCCTTAGAGCTTAACATTAGGTCAAGCCTTGAGTCTTGAGCCAAATTCTGAACATGCATATCCTTGTTGATTGAGTAATATGGAACTGTAAACACCTGGAGCCCTCAATTGCATTATCGACGATTGAGCAACCGAACCTCATCTAGATGCTATTCGCTTAATAGCAGTACCTGGAGATACATCATCTATCTGAGCATCATCTTCATCTGGAGATCGAAGTGATTCGAATCCTGAAGCTTTGCCTCGAAACACATCGCATCGAGTTCATCATGAACAGCAACACCTGGAGGATCTGAATACAGGAGATCTGAAGCCTTAAAAAGCCATCGAAAATCTACCTATAGATTGAGCAACATTGAGCGAGGTTGAAATTATTTGGATGAACAAGCAACCACCTTGAGAACTTGATGCACCATCATTGATCAAAATCGTGCACAATTCATTGGAGATTCAAAAGCACCAATGCCAGTCGGGCTTTCGCCTTCAGTGGTTTTGGGGAAGAACAATGAAGAAAAATCCTTCAGCCCAGATCAGACAACAGTCATTTGATCGTGTGAGATAAAATGTTCCAAGTAGCGTATCGCTCCATAGCTCAAGCGAGCATGGGAGAGTTGCGTAACATCAGTAGATTTTTGGGCAATTTGTAAAGGGACTCTCGGGATTTTGGTTTATTGCAAACATGTCCTCGAACTGCTCAACACGTGGACATCCACATGACTTGTGTGTTTTTACACAAGAATCCCCACAACTTCTCTATTTTGTAAAATAGGTCCTATAATAGCTTGACACGTGATAGAGCATGTGACTTTCTATGATAATTTCACAAAACGCCCTCAATTTTTTCCTAATTGCACATGCATCCCTTCATTTCCAGTATATTACTATTATTACGCTATATACAATTTATTCAATAAATACTAATAAACATGCATAAAACCACAAAAATATAATAAAAATACATATAAATATATAGTAATATACTATATACAAGGCAAAAACTGATTTTAAAAAAAATATCTTCTACTTTAATAATTCAAAAAAATATCAAAAATACACAAACCTCATAAATATATTAAAAATATTACAACACCTCTAAAATTCTATAAAAATTACATTTACTATATTTTAATATATTTTAAACAAAAAAGAAAATAAAAATCAAATATAAAATCCCTAAAATTTAAAAATATATAAAAATGTATAAAAATCATTACTAATTAATTAAAAATCACAAAATACGTATAATACCTTCTTTGAAAGGTATTTTACAAACTATATAAAGAAATAAAATCAAAATATTTTCCTATTGTTTCTATTTTTAAAATAAAAATTAATTTCCTATTTTGTAGAAAAACTGAATTTTCAACTTAAGAAAATATCAAAACTAGTAAAAAAATCTTAAAACCACCCAAAAATACCCAAAAATTGGAAATAAAATACAAAACATAAAAACTAAAATCAAATAAAAAATATAATCCAATACATATGTTACTTTACTTATAGGTATATAAAATCACAAAAACAATATAAAATTCATAAAATCAACTAAAAATTAAAAAAAAGTCCTTAAAAATATATACAAATCAGGAAATTCTCATACCTTAGCCACTCTACCATTTACCCTAGTTTCGACAATTTGCCTCACTGAGTTCGACACTCACGTACGTATTATTATACAAATTAGTTTAGGAGTATAAATAAAACACAAAAAATCTTTTTCTGGTAGTTTCACCCAGTCGACACATCGACACTAGTCTCTTCTTTTAGAGCAGCATACATGTGAGGTTCATCAATAACCAAAGAACTTATTCATAAACATGCAATGATCTGAAATAGTCTTGTAGTAGACATGATCCCTTATACATGACTTTGTTGTGAATCATGGAAGTGGAACATACACAAACGATCAAACAAGCAAGCAAGAAGATATATTGATTTACATGGTTCGTCTGTAACTGGGATGCACCCTTAGTTGGCAACGATCTATTTTCATTATGTGGAGAAAGAAGAAAACAGATGATACTGGGAGACCTAACCTGAAGGGGGTTTTGAGGAATCCATGATTCTTCTACTTTATATGGTGCTAAAATTATGGTTAAAATTCTGTAATTAAATAACCATATTTTTGACTTTATATGCACCTAAAACTTTATGTATAAAATCACTTACTTTGACCTAACTCTTTCTTAATTTATTATTTAATTAGTTAACTAACTTAGCATAAAAAATCCATTAAAAAATCAGAAAATCAGAAAAAAGCAAAAATCTAACATTGTATATTTTGTACATATTTTAGCTCTGTTGTTTATTTCACCCTTTTATAAACTATAAAAAATCAATAAAAAGTAGATTAAATACGCATATTATATAGAAATTAATTCACTAATTAAAATCAAATCAAAAATACAAAAATCATAAATTGCATAAATGTGGTATTTTATTATCTATAGAGTACCTCCAAAATACTTTTGTATAGATGACCTCTTTTGATTTTGGGTCATTCACAAAAGTTGTAGATCTCGTTGAGATGGACAACTTTCATGATGTCATTTTTATTTGACTTCATTTAATATTTATTTTTTTATTTTTCTTCATATTTATTTTTATATTTAACTTTATATTTAATCTTATTTTACTTTTAGTTAATACTTAATTTATTATTAATATTTTAATTTCATTTAATTTTATTTGTATTATAATTTTTATTTTATTTATTGTATTTTTATCATTTTCCTTTCTCCTCCCTTCTCTCTCTTCTTTCTCACAGTCTCTCTCTCATCACTTTACCCTCTCCAAGTCACGTTCTCTGCACATGACCCCCCTCCCTCTCTTGTTGCACATGCAACACTCGTGCCAACATCCCCCCCTCCACGCATGTGCCACACCTTCTCTTCTCCTACAATGGTTGGTGATCTCCCCCCTTCCCCCATGTCGTTAGGTCGTTGCCTCCCCTCCGCGTAATCGCCGCCTCTGTTAGCCATTACTCATCTCCTCCAACCAGTCGTTACTACCCCGCCCCATTATGTCCTCCTATGAAGTCCAACTATCACCATCCTCGTCCTCCATCCATCGTGCTACAGAGAGAGGGACCATCGGCCCCAAGCTTCTCATTGGTGACAACAACATGCATCTTCGGTCGAGCGATAATGACACTTCCCTCCTCCATCATGATCCAAGGGCTTTCACCCTTTGCAACAACAGCTCCAACAACACTGCCTGAGATCCGGCATCGCAAAGATGTTGAGCACCAACTACCAATGGAGCACTGCTAAGTTTCCAACCTAGGTGATACATGTATTTTCTCCTTCTTCTTCCTCCCTTCTCCTCCTTTTCTTCCCTTTCTCTCCTCTTCCATGCATTTTCTTTTCCCAAATCTTCACCGACCTTCCCCCTCTCATTGCGATGAGCATCCACTCTACCACCCGTTCATTGCCCATCGCCTCACGTTCTTCTTTTGCTCGTACATCCACTCAGCCTTCGCCTGAGTTCACTGCCTCTGGCTACAACACGTCGACCCACACACCTCCTGCAATTGCCTCCATCCACAATCAAAGCCACCAACCTACGTTTGTGAGTCGCCCTTGAGTCGATCTTCATCATTCTTGGTCGCGACCCTCGGCCACCCTAAACTATTCGCCTTGATCCTCCATGCATATGAGCTTGTCGTGTGTCGGTTGAGGCGCATCTCCGTCATCACCCTACACCTCTGCCTCAGTCGTGTTCTTCTCCATCATCACTCTCCACCTTCACCCCGATGAGTATTCGTCTCACCCTCACACTGATGTCTCCTCCCAACATTGATCGTACAACTACCTCCTCGATATCCAACAACCATGGGATCGAGAGCAATCCCTTGATCCAATGGCTAGGAAGCTATCACGCCATCTCCCCGAGACTCATCCCACGACTCGAGGCTTGGGCCATACGAAGCACATTTTGCCTACCACATGGCGCCTCGGGTGCCGCTTCTCAACCGTGGACCTAAGGTTCCACCCTATCCTTTTTGTCAGTGCCACTTGGAGGCTCGATGCCCGAACCTCTGCCCTCCGCCCGAGCATTCCTCGCCACGCAACATGCACGTGGGGTGGGGGAAAAGTGTAGGGAGGCCCTCGTCAGTCTAATATATTGTACAACTCCCCCCGCCAGCTGAGGCACATGTCCCGTACATTCTAGTATGGAAATTTTGCAAGGAGCCCCCTAATGTTCACCAAAATTACAAAAGGTTGCATCATGCAGGTCACGTGCGATGCACGTACCTGCTTGGGTAAATTTTAAGGAAGCCGATACGGTTTCGGATATTGCAGGTAAGTCCTCCAAGGGCTGTTTTTAGAAGAAAATAATTATTTTTATTGCATTTCTTTCCCTAGAACTTCAATTCATCATATATTTCTCATTTGAACTCCGATTATTGCGCACAATATGCCATTTTGAAGCTTGTTCTGTGTTCTACCATCTTACATACTTTGTGAAAAGATCATGCCTTGATTTAAGTAAAATATTATTTTGAGGATTAATTTTATCTATGCATGCTGATTTTTGACATATTTATGCATTTTTTATCTTGAGAAAGTTTGATCTAATTTGTAGGGGACTTAACAGAGAAGATTTTGTTAGATTAACTCTCTTGTGATTATTGATAATTATTCTTTAAGGAATTAATCTATGTAAGGGTTAATTGAGGAGGAGGAATTAAATTAGTTCCCTGATATTTTATGTAATTGAATTTTATTATATTTAGATAATAATTTACATGGAATTTTGAGGTTAAATCTTATATGATAAAATCATCAAGTGATCTCATTAATTGCAGTATTATTCATTGATTAACATTCTTGCTTGCATTTTGGATTTTATTAGACAAATATTTCTTGAACTCTTTTTGATCTATGATTAATTTAATGAATAATTGATCACTTTTTTTATTGGATTAAAAATGTAAATCATATATCCTAAGCTCCTCTACTTTGCATTACATTTTTCATTTTTTACTTTATTTTCTGACACAGATATTAACATGGTAATTAATTAATTAGCTTAATTTAGAACCACACAACTAGAAATAAATTATTCCCTTCTTCGACCCTAGTATACTTACTAAGTAAAAATTCTCCACAATATTCAATAATTGTCATTTTGACGAATTACTTTCCACCTCCTATACTACAATTATCGACTGTTAAAGAGGTGGGATCCATGATCATCAAATGGTGTTGTTGTAGAGGAACGACATATTTTTGTATTTTAGATGATTTTTTTGTAATTTATTACTATGAATTTAATTTCTTTGTCACTTTTCTTTCATTTTCTTTTCATTTTTACACTCAATTTGATTTTTTTTATTTACATTCCTCTCTCACTCTAGAAGCTAACCACATTTTCTTTCTTCGTAGATAACTCGAAGCAAATTTTTGGACAAATACAGAGATCTATGAAGAAGGCTAACAATTTTTATTTTGTGAGAGAGAGTTAGGATAGGTTTATTTTCTCTATTATTTTCAGGGTATCTTTAAGCCCTCAAACTTGTAATTGAATTGGTATGAACTGTTGGGACACTTGGGCATGTTTTGACACATGTTGTATGGTCAGGGACCCAAGTGTCTTATTCCGTAGATCTAGGACCCGAACTCATGGTAGAATAATATTTATTTTCTGATGCTGGACTCTATATTTAGGACACACATCACATAATTTATGTGCATTGTAGATCGTTCAACTTAGCCAATTTTTAAATCAATTTGTCATTGCTAATAGAATATCTACTTAGGAATGTTTTCATTAGTTGCATTCATTTAGAGTAAATTCAATTCTGTTATGTATCACACATGAAGAATGCAGGGAAGCACTGTAAGTCCTCTAACTGAGCATACATCATTATTTTTATCGTGCATTGGTTTTTCTCGATTACTATATTGTTTTCTCACTTAAGTTAAAAAGGAATTGGGGTTGACCAGTAGATGAATATTTTGTAATCATTAAGACCTCAGTGACAACCTAATTTAAAAGTGAGACTGCTAACAAGGTTTAGTAAAGTATCTGAAATAAAATCAACCCTTGTTTTCGAAAATCAATACCCATCACTTGATCTAGGTACCTTCCAGACTGAGCGAGGCATGCTACCCTTAAGGATTAGAGTCGTGGGCGTTTTCTTGGAATATCAAGTTGTAAGAAACCCTACTCGAGGGTGTGGATCAGAGAGTTGCTTATCGGTACTAGCACAGAGTAGGAACTCCCCACAAGTGTGTTGGGTTTTTCAAAGGATTGTTGAAGCTATCTTGTTAGTAGTCTGCCCTCTCTAGCGTTTACTACTCTGAGACCAGAGCGAAATGGTACCGTCTCATCGGGAATTTGGCAAAGGACATCATCTCGTGCACATTTGAGTCTGGAAGACAACCGTTTTGATATTATAAGTAATCATCCTCAAGTTAGACAATGATAGTGTGGAAAATTGTATGGGAGGATTGACTCGTTGTTACCTCAAGTGAGGAATCTTCAGGTCTCTCCAAGTCTACATTGACCACCGATCACTATAGGCCCACTGAGTGCTATAGTTGAAAATATTGTTTGAAAATAATCCTTAAAACTGAAAGGATTAGAGTCCAAACTCTCACGTGCCTTCACGAGTATCTAGTTGGTGAATTTATGGGTTTGATTTGTGTTTCTTTGTGTGTGTTCAAAGGTTGTACATTTGTACCCCATGTGTATTCTTTCTCTCTTAACTCGATCATCGTGCTCCTACAAATTCTTTTGACATCAGAAATAGATTTCTCTGGGAATTTAGTTCGGATTTTGTGAACACAACAAGAAACCCCTTAGATCTCATGTCTCCTCTGATTCGAGATGACATTCTTCTCGAGCCCACTTGGTCGTGGGACGATCCCTTTCACATATATCTAATTCAGACTTCTACGCATCTGAAGGTAAAGAGGAAGACATAATTCTTCCAAAGAAAAATTATGATGAGGACGAAAACAACAATGATCCGATGGTGGTAATCATGTCCCAGATTACTGCAATTGAGCAACATAATGAACTACTTACAGCTCGATTGGTATAACTAGAAGGAGTTGTGGATTAGGACGAGGTTTCTATGGAATACACATATCTCCTGGAGCTTGATGATGACTACAATTGGATGAGACCAATTCCTCGTGAGGATGCGTTCAAGCACAAACCTCATTTCCCTGCGTTGCTTCCCAAGTTAGGAGGAAACAACCATGAAGAACCCTATTCTTTTATCCGAGACTTCGAATTACTCTGTGACAACCTATCTCATCCTAGTGTAGTCAACACTACATTTGGTTGATAACTGCCCCTGTTACCTTGATTGATAAGGCTGCATATTGGCTCAAAAATATAGGGGAGGTAGTTTCAACCTGGGCTGCATTCAAGACTCTATTTTTGAAGAAATTTTACCTACTTAGTAGAATTAATCAGATGAGGATCAAACCCACAAGCTTCACCCATTTCCCAAATGAAGTATTTCATAAAACCCAAGAGAGGTTTACGGACCTAATTCAGAAATGCATAGGGCACGACATTAGTAATATGATGTTGGTATAGAATATTGTGAGTGGTTTGAACCCAGAAATTCAAGGGTTAGTAGGTGCTTCTTATGGACGAAGCTACATGGGCGGACATAAAGACACTTTTTACAAAGTGTTTGAAAAAATGGACAACACATGTGATGAATTGCCATTCGTGCACATTTATTCATTCGTTTTAGGTTTAATTCCTAGAGAAATGCATGTAAATACCAATAACATACCTAACTTAATGCATGTACATTGATTTTACATTGTCTATAAATACATGTATTAAAACCCTCAAGCGAACGAATAAATAAAGAAAAGAAAAATAAAGGAAGTGTCCTAGACACTGACTAACCCTGATCCCTAATACCAAGTCAAACCTTGACCCGATCAACATTGAAAAAATAGGGAGAGATAGGGAAGAAAAACCACATAAAAAACAAAAGTAAAAATCCTAATTTGCTTATAATATAATGATTTTGGGACCCATTTTATTATTTATTATTCATACATCAAATCAATAATTCTAAACATCCAATTTGTAGATAAAAATGTAAATGAAAATAAAAATTATTCCATTAAAAATAACACATAGGGTGCCCGAGACACATAGAATAAAAAGCCGTAAAGAAAATTTCTCAGACTTGTATCTTCTCCATGTAATCTCAAAATGCACCAAAATCACTTTAATTGTATATAACTTTTAATAAGATATTTAACGAAGGTGGTTTCATTTAATTTGGATTTAAGATGCAGAAGTTGGCTTTTGGGCCCTCATTATGCAAATACATATATAAAATAATCAATTTATTTACTCTTTACATTTTTATGTTTCTTATATTTTTATAAAATTGTAAATAATACTTAAAATACATCAACATAATAAAACCAAAATAAAATCATTAAAATATACTAAAATAAATATTTTTTTACTACATAGTTAATTATACCTATGAAGTACTTGAAATAATTGTATATATAGTTATTTAAGGGCATAAATAACTTTAGAAAAATTCAAGAAAATACATACAAATATATATATATATATATGTAATTAAAAATATTGTAAATATTAAAATTATGTATAAAATAATATATTATAAATCCTAAAATTAAAATAAAATAGGGTATATATAGGTATGTATGCATATAAATTACATGTAAAAATCAAAACGCAACAAATAACGTTATAAAATAAATAAAAATCAACAAAGAAAACTTACTATCTTTGTAACATATTTCATATTTTATGTTTTTTAAATAAAATCATTTTCTATTTTAATTCTATTGTTCTTTCATTTATTTCTATTGTTTGTTGCATAGTGGTCAACATGGCTCCGTGTTGGGCCAATAAGCGCCCGGTAAATGTTGACCCTAGGTCGACAGTCCCCCACTCACCTCTTCTCTTATCAAATTCTGTCAGTAAGTCTTTTTCTCCATATTTTTATGTCGTTTCCTTTCTATTTTTAGCCGTGATACCTTTTTCTCTTTCGATGATCGGATCGCGCACTTTCACGTGGGTCATTTTGCTTTATTAGTTGATCGCTCGTATTAGTGAAACCCTAGGTTTCTTTTCCCTTTTATCACACTTGTATATAAACCCATATCCTCCTTCGTTCCATTTTGATCCCATTTTGCCACTCATAACCCCCAGAACCCATTTCCAACCTTCACCCTCGTGGTAGAAGGTTGCATGTCACATTGTGTGGCATGGAGAAAGGAGGAGGAGGAGGATCTAGATCGTCGGAGCACCTTCCAGGCGATGTTTTCTCCTAGCTCCAAGGGGATGGTGAGCTTCTAATTTCTTGGTATTTTTCATTCTTTAGATTAGCAGTAGCGTAGCTTCCCTTTTAGTTTTGTTTAATTTTGTTTATACTATCCAAAATCCAAAAATTTCTGATCACCAGAGCTCTCAGCTTTGACCTTGTTCTCTGTTATTCTGACCATTGTTTTACATCGTTGTCACCTCCATCAGATTCCCCCATCATTTGTGCATCTTCATGATCACCTCACACACCTCGATTCATCGTGAATCGAGTCCCCCAGGCCAGCTGCTCTTCCCCTCACTGGAGGGCTCCGCCTCATTCTGTCCCATATCTCTCCTGCTTCTTTTTGTGCTCCAAGGCTTTGACTTTATTCCCATGTGCTAACCATGCAGGTTATAGCTTGAACGAACCCCATCTAAGGGGTCTCAGGTACCAGAATAGACGCTCTAGGTCCGACGTGCTTCTCCGACCTCCAGGACCCCATCATTGGGTCATGGACTCCCTTTTAGTTGAATTACTGCAGCAACCTTCTCTGGTAATTAGCTGCTCGAGAGGGTCTTGGAGCGAGGAGATTCTTTAGATTAAAGCAACCTCAACTGAGTGTTCATTCCAATTCTTCCTAAGGGAGTTCACTATCGTCCGATCTTAGGTGCCTCCCAGTTTTGATTAGAGATGCACAGTGATGGAGCGCAAGGAACGTTAGATCAATCTAAGGATCAGATATCATCCATTGAGGAGCGAAGTAGTATTTGGGCATATGGGCCATTGATCTGCTTGAGGAATCAAGGATTATTGCCTGTCGACATGCAAGGAGAGGGTAATTTGCACTTGTCCCACTCCAATGTTTGGCATTTATCAGCTTGTCCTATTAATATTTATGTAGATAATTTGCATTTGAAACCCTAAGTTTTATGCGATTTGCAGTTAAGTCCAATCCACATCACCTTACGTATGGCCCCATGTGAGGTACTTTGGGGTAACTTGCACTTTTCATCATGTGGTTTATGTGGACATGCTTAGAAATTTTGAAGAACAATTTTAGAAAGTGCAAAATGGTCCCTGCCAAATGTATATTTTATTGGGAAATTTAATTGGATGTCCTTGATTGTTATTTGTTTGCATGTATGCCCCTTTCATGCGCTTTTATATTGAGAAATTAATTGAAAAATGTGCTAATGCCCATGGACTTTGCTTATTTATTAGAAAAGCATGCTCAAGGTTTCATAAATTGCATATAAGTCCTTGTGTTGTATTTAATTGCTTAATTTTATTTTCATTGTATTAATTATCTAATTAACTCCAAAAATCATAGGAAAAATTAATTTAAATACCTTGTATTATATTGTATCACATACATTTTTATCAAGATATTTAATCTTATTTTCCTGATTTCAAAATTTAAAACAAGCTACATTTTATTGTTTTAACTTATAAAAAATCATAAAACTTCAAATATAGATCTAAAAATAATAAAAAAATTTAGAGTAAGTGTCTTTTACTATCTTTTATCACATATCGAAAATCATGAACTTCATAAACAATATAAAATAGAAAGTTTAAAATTATAAAATATAGAAAACCTTAGAAAAATCATAAAAATTGTAGAAAAATAAGAAAAATATGTTCTAAAGCTTGATTTTTTTGTTTTATTCTCTATATAGGAAAAATCATTATAGGCTCTTTCTGAACTGTTAGTTATTTTTTAGGCCCTTCTGAAGTTCTTGTATTTTCTATTTATTTTATTTTGTGTATTTTGATTTTTAAAATCCATAAAAAATCTTAAAATCATAAAAATACCCTAAATAGATAAAAATACAAAAAACAAAAATATAGTATTTGTTTTGTTTTCAATTTATTTGATATATTTGAAAAATCCAAAAAGACTCTTTTTGTGTCTCTTTATATATCTCTCACACGTATTTATATTATTATTATACATTTATGTTTATATTTTACTGAAAACATATGAAAAATTAAAATCCAAAAAATATAAACAGAAAATCCTATAAAAGAGAGAAAAGTAATTAAAAACTCACAAAAATACATAAAAAATTAATGGGGCTGCAAAACCAAGAATTTTATGCTAGATTCGTTTTGTTGAGTTTCATTTTTGTAGTTTATCCATGTTTGCTCCCGTGGATGACACTCTACCTACTTGTCTCATATACATTTTATGTAGAGTTAAATAAATTCATAACTCACACACTTTCATGATCTCCTCATATGTACACATTTGTGAGTTTTGATTGAATGTTTGATCATCATGCTGATTTGGTTGATTAATATCTGAGTACCAAGAGAGGCACGGTATAACGATTATCACATCCGAGTTGTTGGACACTGCAGGTCCTCCAAGACTGGGCATTAGGAATTCACACATCTCTCAAACTAGATCGATCACAATATGAAGGATGGATCAACATTTTGGCACCGTTGTCGGGGAGCAACGATCGAGTAGACTAGCAGCTTAGGTACATAGGTTTGATTATTTAAATAGCTTTCCTTGTTATTTTGCTTATATTATCTCATATTTGATTTTGACATCATCTCTTGATTCCTTTGTTGTGGGGATCGCTTATCAAAGGAGGTCGTCTTCGGATTGCCTTCACACCCACAAGAGGTGGAGTTTCTTTCCTGACCTGGAGGAGAAAGCACCAAAGGAGGAGCATAGTGTGGAGGAGAAAATTTTTCCTTAGTAGATATTTTATACTCCATTTGTGAGAGAGAGAGAGAGAGAGATTTATTTGAACTTGTAACAAAACATGTATATTGGACACTTGGACTATTCGGGGTCTATTTCACTAAGTGTTGGTGTACTTGGGGGACTTCATCGTGTTTTGATGGTTTTCATCTATTTTCTTTACTTATTTTTCACTTTGTTTTGTTTCCCATGATTTGTGTGTTTTTGCCTTTATTTCCTTTATCTTATCTGATCGAGCCCTTAGATATTAGGATTGCTTGATCTAGTAGTCTAGATCTAAAGCTTAATATATATCGCATGCGCCTACAGTCACTACGCTTGGACATAGATTCAAATTAATCGAGTACTTCATGTAATAGCAATTCTCGATCTAGGATGATTTTCACATCATTGCATGCATTTAATGTAATTTAAATTCGGTCTAGCATCCCGCATGGAGAGCGTTGGGAAACAAGGTGAGTCTTCTAACTGAGCATACATCATACACAAGATGATGAGTTTTCCAACATCGTGTTAGCTTGCATTGCTTTTCCGTCCTCTCCCTTATTTTGGATCACTTAGGAAAAATAAAGTAAATCAATAAATCTTTAGGCCTTTGCATAAACATACTCAAAACAAGTGAAAACTTAAACAAATTTAAAAAGGGATTGCGAAAGAAAACTTGACCTAACTTTAAAATTTGCAGTGAACTTCATTATCTTGGGTTCATAAAAGCCGTCATTGATTTCAAGTACCTTCCAAACAGAGTGAGGCATGACCCATAGGAAATAGAGCCCGAATCCTGATCTGTGGCACCTTGATAATTACCTGGGATGTTGAAGCAATGGTGCTTCTATCATACTTAGATTAGTAGGGCCTAGTCAACGATAGTACTCGTACCTCTTGTAGAGCATTGACTTGGTCTGAAGTATCGAGCATAGGTCACGCCCTTACGGGTGTGTCTATCTCATTGTCTTGCATCCGAGTACATCACTTGTGAGGGAAGTAGTGGTTTCTCCTATCAGCTTCCCATCTCTATTTCGTTAGCTGAGTACCCCCAAGGCATGAGTCAAGGACCTTTTAACATAGATCACAGGTTATAAAGAAGATAGAACAAGTACGGGATACTTTCCCAGCAGTACACATACTACTATAGGGATAGCCCTCTTAAGTAAAGTGAAAAGATAATTTCCTAAAAGTCACTTATAAAATTGAAAAAATAATCACTGAACTCTTATGGCTTCATTATGTTGAGTTGGTGAATCAACCCTTGTTTTGAGGTTTGTTTGGATCAAATCATAGCATGTCAAGATCAAAATATTTCAACACTTTGTGCCCTTCATCTCTACTTCTCTTCTACTGTTTATTCATCCCGCTCACTTCTAGCCTTCTCTTCTCAATTCATCTTGAATTCTTCTTCTAACTCGTCTTATTACTCCATCATCATCTCACACCTTTTATCATCACAATGTCACATCTTGGAGGGTTTTCTTTGGATTTTGTCAACACCTACATCGACTCCACAATGTCAACATCGTCGCTTAATCAGGGTGATCGTAGAAAGTTGTGTTTGACCTTTGCAAACCTTGTTATGAGCTCCTCGATCTTCACCCCACCTAGGGTTTAGAATGACTCTCTTCATGAATCCTCTTGTTTCACTAATCAACTTTTACAAATATATCCACTATTCGAGCTTGACTCTAAGATCAAAATATCTTTCCAGACTCCATCATTTCTACAGACTAATTAGGGCTCATTTCATCATGCAAGTCACAAGTCCAAACTAGAGTCAGATAGTAGCATTGATTCATAGAAGCCTCCTTAGAGATAGAGAAAGGATCAAAACAACAAGTAGACCAGAATGAGGTTAATCTCCAGAAGCTCACGTCAATTCAGATCATACAATAGTAGTTAATCAATCAGGCCAATGCCTTGGATGTTTTCTAGGAAATGATTATGGAGATGAGGAGGGAACGTGAAAATCGAGGAGGAGGTGACCATGGAAGTGAGCATGGTAGTAATCAGATAGGAGGTGCAAATGGAGGAGGTAATGGAGGAGCAGGAGGAGCCACAGGAGGAAACAATGGTGAGGAGGAAGAGGAGAGAGAAGTCGAGCACAAATCATTTCTCAAAGAGGCCTACAACCCTAGCGCAAGGCAAGTCACGAATTAAATCTGCATCTTGCAAACATGGTCACTTTGAGATGAAGCCATCACTACTACCTCTCCTACCAACCTTCCATGGAAATACCAATGAAGAGTTGTACATTAATCTGCAGTAATTCAGCTGCATCTGTGGTACCATTCATTATCCGAGCGTACCCTGTGAGGTGGTGAAGATGATTGCTTTCCCTTTTAGCCTTCAGGGTATGGCGCTCTATTGGATTAATCGTTTAGTGAAAGTAGTCACAACATGGGAAGAGCTAAAATTTGTATTTCTACATAAGTACAATCCCCTAGGTCGACTCAGTCAAATGAGAGCTCTCATTTCTAACTTCTCACAGATGTCCCATGAGCCTTTCCATGGGGCATGGGAACGATTCCGAGATCTTCAAGAGAAGTATGCCTACCATGATTTGTTGAAGACAAGTCTAGTGATTAATCTCCATTTCATCATCTTCATTCTATCATTTTGTCCTTAAAAACCTTAGTAAATGCGTGTAAATGGCCTCAATTCATGCATTTTATCATTCATGCATCTTGTAAAACAATTCTAAAGCTAAAATTATAGAATAAATAAATGAAAATAAAAAGAATAAAATATTGAAAATATTTTATGACCTGAAACTCCGAGACCCAGGCATCTCGATGACTAGATCGATAAGGAATAAAGTAGGGGGAGATAAGGGCCAAAAACCAATAAAATACCCTTTTATTTTAATTCACTTTTATTCATTTTTGGGACCTATTTTTAATCCCACTTTTTATACTTCAAATAAAGAAACATTGACTTGAAAGTCGTAGATAATTAAATATAGAAAAATATAAAATTGATTTCATACAAAAATAATTTACAAATTTATGATCTGAATAAATTTCCAAAACCCCAACTTCCTAGACCCATATCACTAAAATAAAAACTCAAAATATATCATAATCACCTTTAATTGTATATAACTTCTCATAAGCTATTTAATGAAGATAGTTTTCTATTTTTTGGAGTTACGGTTTGAAAGTTGAGTTTTGGTCCCCTATTATATACTTTTACCAATTAAAATATTCATTTTATTTATTATTGATTATTTTGTAATTTTATATTTTTATAATTTTGTAAATATTATTTATAATATATGTGTATATTAAAACATGAATAAAAACATAATGAACATGTAAAAGTAAAATACTTGTATAGAATACAAAGATGAAATACCTATGTCTATACCTATAGAATTAATACAACTATTTATTTAAGTGTATATAATACTTGAGAAAAATAAAATAAAAATATATTTAAGTGTATAAAGGCGATTTATAAATCTATAAAATAATAAACCAAAAAAATAAAATTAAATATACAAAAAAATACAATATTAAAATACATAGATGAATATACCTATATAACCCTTAAATGGGAGCTTGTAATTTTAAACTCAAAAAAATAATTAAAAATCATAATAAAATACTTCATAAAATAATAAACATTTTTCAATTAATAACCTAAAATTAATAAAAAAATATTATTTTTAATTGATTTTACAATTCTTTTCTCTAGGATTTTTCCTTGTTGGTCCATGTGGACCAACCAGGAGGATCGGAGAGTTGACCCGCGATCAACTCTCTGACCCTACCTGCCCTTTGTCTAACACCTTGGTTTTCCCCCATTTTTGTGGATTTTTCGAGGCTCACTCTTTCATCCGTTCGCGATACTCTCTTCATGACTTTTGCTCCTCGTAGATCAGTGATTCACGCCCTCGTCTCTCCTTGGGTTTTGAATCGCTGCATCGCTCCTGCCTCCTCGATCTTCTCGCCCTGTCCACCATCCTGTAAGAAACCAGCCCATCACCTTCATTCGAATTTTAAACCTCCTTGGACCAACTCTATCTCTGCCTTGGTGTGCTCTGGATCAAGGAGGGTGACAGCCTCCTCTCCAGCATCCTCGCAGTGGTGTTGGACGGGCTCTAGGTGCGCTTCCACCACCTCCAGTGACCTCTCCATCGAGGTCCACTTCCCAGACTTCTGGCCGGTGAGGTATCCCGTTTCTTCTTGTTTTCTTGCATTTTTTTACTTCGTCGTAGTCTTAGGATTCACTAGATCATCTCCTTTTGGTTTTTTAGCGTAGATTCCACTCATGCCACCACCTCACCGGAGCTTGCTCAGGTGAGCCTCGACCCCACCGTTTTCACCTTCTTTCGCCTACTAGAGGGTCGCGACAATTTTCTCCCGACCCTCTTAACATTTTCTGTAGGTATCTGGTGCACGAAGACCACCTGGAGCGAGTTTTGGATCTTGCCGGTGGGTCCTAGAACATCCTAGATCCACCGCCCCCGTACGAGAATGCCGGTGCCCCCCCCCCCCCCCCGACAATTTTTGACGCTTCTAGTTGATAGACGATGCCTGCAGGAGCTCTTGTGGCGATTTTGAGCTTCACGCAACGTCGGAGAAGGAAGATCGGAGGTGAGGAAGGTCGCCCTCGTCGGCATTCTTCCCCGTTCTTCCCAATCGTGTCTCCGCCGTCGGATCAGTTTCCTCCGCTCAGGTCTCCAACAGCCGTCGGATCATCCACACCCTCAGCCGTTGATATCCAACACCAGATCTAATCATAGCCATCCGACGCGAATCAGTATCGTGGGATCATGTGCTGACACGTGGCAGGTGGTTGCCTTCCCGTCGTTCGATCCCATCGAAGTTTAGGTATTTTGCACTTCCACCTAGACCACTTTTGTATTTAATAAGTAGTCTATAAACTTTCCTTTGCTGTTTAAAGACCCCAATCTGTTATTAATTGCAATTCAGTCCTGGCCACGTCACCTCACGTGACGCTTCACGTGAGGTGGCGATTTTACGGCCAGTCCCTCGGACTTTTTAAAATTGGGGTTAGGTCAAGAACTATTTGTATAACATTATATTATTTTTGGTAAATTTGCAACCAGACCTATAGGTTTTATAAATTGCATTATAGGTCCAGTCAGAGCGTACGTTCCTGTCACGTGAGTTTTGGTGTTTTTGCGGCAAGACCCCTGCTAGTTTTGGATTTTGTACTTGGTCTTGTATATTTTAGAGCACATTATAAATTTCCGAGAAATTTACACTTTGGCCCTCTCTCTTTTACATTTACAAAAATACCCTTACTAGTAGTGTAGTTTCTCTTTGCTTCTAGTATTTATTTTACGCATCTATAAAAAAAATCCCCAAAAATAGATTTAAGCTCCTGTTGCATTATAAATTCACACCATATTTTTTATTTCACAATTTGAAGCATTTTTTTATTTATAAAAAAACATGCTTTTTCATCCCTGTTTGCATTAGAAAATACATAAAAATTATAAAACAATTTTGAAAAATTATAAAAAAATATATTGCGTGTTTACTTAAGTATTTTACAATTCTAGACCAAAATCACTAAACATATAAAATAAAACTCATAAAAATTGCAAAACCCTTAAAACCTTTATAAAAATATAAAAACAACATACAAAATCACAAAAATACAATTTATATTCCTGAATTTTCTTTATATTACTATCTTTATATAAAAATTAATTTGGAGAATTTTTAACTATGTTTTATATTTTTCATCTTCATTTTAATTTCAGACATTTACTTTATTCCCTGTTTTGAGTATTTTGAACTTTAGAATAACAAAAAATAAGCAAAAATATAGAAAAATCTCAAAAACATCATAAAAATATAAAAAACACGAAAAGATTTTATTTCTTGTATTTTGCTTAATTTTCCCTATTTTTATATATATTTTATCTCTCTTACCTCTCTTGTATATATATTCTTTATATTACTTTAAATATTTTAAAAGAAAAAGAAGATACAAAAATATAAAATATAAAAAGAAAATATAAAATGAGAAAATTAAAAATTAAAATATAAAAATATAAAAATCAAAAATAAAATTAAAAAAATAAAAAAATAAAACCCACAAAAAATAGCACATATAGACAAATATTTCACATTCATTTTGAGCAATCATTGCCCCGATCTACCTCTTGCTTCTGGTGTTCGATACTGTACACATACTTGCACCTATACATATCTTTGTTGTAGAGTTATAATACATTTTAACTCCACATCGCTTTTCATTGTTTGATCATTGTTGTGGGTTAATTGTTGTTTGAATTGGGGTTTCGTGTGAGGTCAACTCAACGACTGTTGATTCGCCTTGTGAATTGACACTACCTCCGCAAAACCTGGTTCAACAAATGGTGCCGTTATCTGGGAGCAAGAGCATTTAGATTGGGATTCTTGATTTATTATGATATTATTTTTCTATATTTGTGCTTCATTATTTTCTCTTTTATTTGATATATCTTGTTGAGTTGTCTAACCCATCTCTTTGTTGACTTTGTGCGAGGTACCACGGATCGTGGGATGCACTCTACCATGGGTGCCTACGCACCTACGTGAAGACAGTGTCAGCTTGCTAACCTAGCACCAAGGAGACTTAGAGAATTTTTTACGACCGATCTCCATTCACTTTGTTGTATTTATTTGTGTAATTTTTGTGTGAGAGGGAGACTTATTATTTGTAATAATACATGTAGTCAAGATTTTTGACTTTCGGGACCAATTTCCAAGTGATTGTTCACATGGGGGCACACTGCAGTTTTATCGCATTTTCATCACAACTTTTTCCTTTGTTTTCCGGCTTTGTTTTCTTTATTTTGTGTTATTGAGACTTAGTTTTAGGATTGCTTACGATAGAATAAGTCCAAACACCTAATATATTTTCCTGCACCTATAGTCTACGTTTGGACTTAATCAAATTTTGAATTGCATCTCACTTAGTCTCGGAACCACTACGCTGCGAGAGTTCTCCATACAGCACTTGTAGGACCCATTGTGGTGGGCAACGAGGAGACTCCAAGACCAAACACTTCGGTTTTATTCTAAGTCAATAGCATCGATTCTTCATGCTAATAGTAATTTCTCATCTTAGATTGATGTCATCTGCTTGCATTTGCATATAGTTTATGTTTTAAATCTGCTGAGCATCTTTGCATGTAGAGTGGTAGAGGCAAGGTGAGCATTTACGCTTTAACATTCATCAACGTTTTACCGCTTGCATTGCTTTTCCGGCTCTCTACCTCTGATTTTGATTATCTAGGTTCTAAGTAAAATTGATTCCTCGTTAAGGGCGTGCATTTCTCATTAAAAATCCAAAAAAAGTGATAATTAATAAAAAATGGGAATGTTAATATTACTTGACCCTAAAATTGACTAAAAAGAAAAAACTTGTGTTGGGGCAAGTAATCACCTCATTGTCTTCGCTTTTATTTGCTCGCGCACACACTAGGATTAGTGTCAAAATCTCATTTCAACCCCTGAAGTATCTGTGCAACTTTTAGACTTCTCACCTAACTCTAAAACAAACAAGATTAAGACCATTTTTTTCGGTCTCTACCGAGTTGAGTAGGTGAATTGAGGGTTGTCTTTTGTGAATTTTGCTTGTGATTGATTGTGTGTATTTCTACATCGCATCTGCGCATTTGCACCTTTTTCTCACTACTCTTGACTTGACCATTGTGCTCTCCTGATCATTTTCCTCTTGTTTCGAGATGGTCGACTGGAGTGTATTTTGTCCGTACTTTGTGGATCCCTCGTTTACTCCAGTTGGTCCACCTCCCTTTTTCCAAGAGGACTTTGCTCCTGACTTTTGTACATATCCCCCTCAGCCACAGTTTCGGCCTTCGGACATTTATCCACATCCACCTCCACCTTCATACGCTCCACCTTCACATCCACCCGAGACAGATCTATTGGAGTCACCTTTCATGGAGTCCACCATTGAGCACTTGATCCAGATGATGGATCATATCAGACATAGGATTGACAACCTCACTAATTTAAATAAGAGCGAACATGATATTACACCAACTGATGATATGGATTCAATCGAGGATTTCCATGAGAGCTTTCAATCACCCAAAATACAAAAAAAATGAGAAAAAAATAAAAAATCCAAAAAGCGTTCGGGAGACCTTTGGTTGAGGCTGTAAGGAGAAGGAGCCTTTGCCAGATCATTTTACCACACCTCCCTACACATCTTGTCCCACCTTTAGCCTCGAGGATGCCGCTGTACAGACTGCTCTTGGCATTCCTCGTGTATATGTTGATTCCGACTTCCTCCCTTATATGGAGGAGGTCCAAAAATTCAAAAAATGTTGACGAAGCCTGAAGTGTTGGCCACTATTCATGAGATCATTTGTGCCCCACTTCAACAGGCCATGACTGATTTATCTGCTCCTCTTCCCATGAAGAGAAAGTGGAGGAGTAGATCTGAGCGTCATATCTTGACCATGGCCACTGCCCACGCCATCACACACCATCCTATTCCTATGAAGAGAAATACTGCCACACTTTTATTAGCTGCACCATCTCTGACTTCACATTTGATCGCACTCTCCTCGATGGCGGTGCTTCAATTAGCATACTACCCTTCTCGTTGGTACGGTCTATTCACTTAGGTCCTCTAAATAAGATCAGGATGATAGTACAGTTTGTTGATGGATCTCTCAAGAGGCTGAAGGGTATCCTTGAAAATGTCGTCATATCGATTCAGGACACGAAGTACAATACCGATTTTGTCGTATTGCCCATGGAGACCTCCACGGGGGAGCACTCTCCAATCATCCTGTGACGATCGTTCCTTACCTCAGCGAGGGTCGTTATTGATTATGGTTCAGGAAAGATTCGGTTCCATCCTGTTGACAAGAGAGAGGTGGTCATCACTGCACCCATCGTCAATCAGAGACCTGTACCTGATGTGACCACACCTATCTTGGCTGACCCTGAGGACTATGATCTATATGAGGATATCATAGAGACTTTCTTGATGACCAATGATGTGGCCCAAGAATTCCTCTCCAAGTAGGAAGTCTCAGAAAGCATAGACCTTGGAGTTTCTGCTTCTTGTAATTGGCATTGTGTTGAAGACATCCGCGGGATTTACACGATTGATATTATTGAGTGGAGGGCATATTTAGAGACTAGACATGATGGACCTTACTTGACTAATTTCATTGATGGGTACGTTCCTGTTCACTTAGATTCAGATGAGACAAAGGCCGAATTTGATTTGGTTGCTTTTATTCAAGATTGCAGGCCTTTTGATGAAAAAGATGATCTGATTGAGATTGTAGAGGACGAACAGACTATTTCCAATGCTAAGTTTGTTTCTTTTGGTTTTGAGTAGGACGAGACCTTGTAGAACGACACTCATTACACTTCTTTCGATCCACTTCGATATCAACGAGTCTCCCAAGGTCGAACCTAGCCGTACTTTTTCACTGATCCATCTGTACCTCTTCACCCTAGGACTATTGAGGACCTACACCTTGTCAACCCTGATCGGTTAGTGTCATCTGAGGTCCCCGATGTCGACCTGCACCATACCAGATCCATTCCTCAACGGTCCTGCAAGAAGGTTTGCATTCAACCTTCTTAATCCTTTGTACATCCACTTTGTTGTACATTCGCTTTCATTCATCTCTGTCCCTCCACCGTATTGCTCATCCACCCCATTCTTGTATGTATCTTTCTTAGGAAGTACTTTGTCCTAAGTATAGCGGGGTGGATGAGTCGAGTGTTCATTCGTCGTCTAGTTTCACTACTCTTGTTGTTGCCTATACTTATGGCTTTTTTGCCCTAAGTATAGGGGGAGTGGTGTGTACATCATTCTCTATCCTTTTCCCATCTTCATATCTCTTTTCTTCTTTTTCTTCTTTATCTTCTTTATCTACCGAAAAAGTGTCGCCCGTTGTTGTCAGTCTTCTATACTTAGGATGTACTTTGTCCTAAGTATGGGGGGTATGCACCCCAAGTTCTTTCTATTCTTTGATCCTCCCCACTGTCTCCTCTTCTTGTCTATAATTAGGGATATCTTAGCGTAAGTATAGGGGGAGACAGTCTGCGTACGATCTGTTCATTCCCACCCTTGACCCTCCCTGCTTTGTGTACAGTCTGCTATACTTAGGATTATTTGATCCTAAGTATAGGGGGACGGTCAACTTCCTATTCGTTGATTCATTCATTTGTTTATTCTTTAGACTTATCTATATTCAGTATGAGTTATGTCTTCTCTTTTTCTCTCTGATCTATGAGGACATATCTCAAGCTAAGTATTGGGGGGTCGTATATACTGCATATATACTTTAAGCCATAACTCGTACTTTCGTATTTTTTAATAACTATGTCTAATTATACTATTAAAATTCATTAAAAATCTTAATAAATAGGTGTTATTATTCCTCAAATTCTTTTTGTATTTACCGATTAATAAATCAGGTGAAAATAATTTTTGCAAAATGTTCGAAAAATAGTTTGAAAACCTTTTGAAAAATCTTTGAAAACTATTTGGAAATTTTTTGTTACATATTTTCAACCATTGTAAAATATTTTGTTTCAAAATTTATTTTCTTTGTGTGAAATAAAATGTTTGAAAAACTATTTGCAAATGGGTTGAAAAATGGTAGCAAAAATATTTGAAAAATCTCTATATAGTGTTTGGAAAACCTTTGCAAAATGATTTTCAACTGTGTGTGCATGTTTATAAAAATGTTTGTAGAAATTATTTTGGACTATAGTTTTTTAAAATCATTTTTAAAAATGATTTCAAATAAGTTTGAGGAATATAGACATCACCCTAAAATTCTCTATATCTATATACCTATAAAATTGAGCACTTACCCTTTGAAACCTAATTCTTATAAATAAAAGATGCATCCCTGTATAAATATGTGTACCTAGTTTTTAGCCAAAATCTTTTGTTTTCGAAAATTTCAAAAACATTCGCAAAACTAAAAATCCAAAAACATTTGAAAAATCTTTTTGAAAAATATAAAAAAGTGCATATGCACCATCTTTTCAAAAATCCATAAAAAGAGCTCAAAACTTTTGAAAATTGCATCACAAAAATATCTTCTGCATTCTACATAGCATTTGCATAGCATTAGCATTTTTCAGATTGAGTTTAATAGTTGAAAATGTCTAAGTAAAATCCGAAGATTGGAGCTTGGTTAGACCTTAAATCTACATAATTAATAGGAACCTTATAGGAACTGGAATCGAAGTACTTCAGGCCTGGTTGACTTAATTCTTTGAGGATCAGAAGACTTTGTTCAATGTATTCTTGACTGCCTATGTAGAGTATTTCGGAGCACATGCACGACTCTTGTTGATATTGACCTAACTTGGACACATGCATCTTTCACATGGCTCAACTTAGTTGGAGTGGTGAGGGGGTTGGATTGTCGGTATGAGATGCACACAAGTATAAACATTTATCCTCCTCTAGGGAGGGAAGTGCACCCCAACCCGTCCGGTGATGATGAGTTTTGAAGATAGGAGAGTGTGGGTTGCAATAAAGCTTCAAAAGAGGGATAGTCTACCGGTTCAAGAGGAAAAACTCCTTATGTAAATGCTGTTGTGAATAGTATTTCAAAAAAAATCAAAAAACAAAAACTCCGAAAAAGCGGACATGCATGTACAAAAATCAAAATACCTGCTGGAGTGTATATATTTGTATAGTCAATAAGGAAGCTTGAGCTTCAAAGTCAAATTATGTGAGCCTACAGCTGGATGACTTGACTACACTGGTCTTGCATCCTAGGATAGGTAGCTACACTGGCTACCGTCCATTCTTCCCTTCACCCCCTCCTCTTAAGTTGGCTATCACTTGAACTTAGAAGGGAATACCCCACTCCTCGAGGAATGAGTTATTGGATTGGAGAATCATTGGGTTGTCATACTGGAGAAGTTAGTTTCTTTGTCATTTCAGTTGGGGAGAGTCACCTTCACTTACACTGTACAAGTCAGATTCATAGTCATAAGGGTTTGGGTATGAGTTGAAGTATTCTGACCTGGCTATTGAGGAGACTTGAGCCGAGTTTTGAGATTCTTGAAGGTTGTTGGATTTCAAATCTGGTTCCCATTAAGGTTCCGCCCGCACTAAAATTTCAAGGGTACGACTTGAGCTCCGAACTTTGATTTTGTGAAGATGCGTTTGATAATTAAACTTAATCCAATTTCTTTCTGTTTCTTTTCTTTGTTTTTCTTTTTCTACACTTATTGCAAATGTGTTTGCTAGGGACTAGCAAAGGCAAGTATAGGGGGATGATGAATCTCCATTTCATCATCTTTATTCTATCATTCTGGCCTTAAAACCCTAGTAAATGCGTGTAAATAGCCTTAATTCATGCATTTTATCATTCATGCATCTTGGTGTAAATAGTATATAAAACACGGTTTTTAAATCCAAAATTATAGAAAAAAGAAATGAAAAGAAAAAGAATAAAGTATTGAAAATATTTTATGACTTGAAACCCTCAAACCCAGGTGTCTCGATAACTAGGTCGACAAGGAATAAAGTAGGGGGAGATAAGGGCCAAAAACCAATAAAATATCCTTTTATTTTAATTCACTTTTATTCATTTTTGGGACCAATTTTTAATCCCACTTTTTATACTTCAAATAAGGAAACTTTGAACATGAAATTTTAGATAATTAAATACAGAAAAATAAAAAATTATTACATATAAAAATAATTACAGATAAAAAGTTATGATATGAATAAAAATTAGGAAACCCCAACTTCGCAGACCCATATCTCTCAAATAAAACCACAAAATATATCAAAATCACCTTTAATTGTATATAAATTTTCATAATCTATTTAATGAAGGTGGTTTTCTATTTTTTGGAGTTGCAGTTTGAAAGTTGAGTTTTGGATCCCTATTGTACACTTGTAACGATTAAAATATTCATTTTATTTATTATGCATTATTTTTATAATTTTATATTTTAATAATTTTGTAAATATTATTTTATAATATATGTGGATATTAAAAAGGAATAAAAAACATAAAGAAAATGTAAAAATAAAATACTTATATAGAATACAAAGATGAAATACCTATATCTATACCTATAAAATTAATACAGCTATTTATTTAAGTGTATATAATACTTCAGAAAAATAAAATAAAAATATATTTAAGTGTATAATGTCATGTTATAAATATATAAAATAATAAACCAAAATAATAAAATTAAATATATAAAATAAAAATAAAATATTAAAATACATAGATGAACTTACCTATATAGCCCTTAAAAGGGAGCTTGTAATTTTAAATATCAAAAAAATAAATAAAAATCATAGTAAAATACTTCATAAAATAATAAACATTTTCATTTAATTACCTAGAATTAATAAAATCATTTATTATTTTAATTGATTTTACAATTCTTTTCTCCAGGATTTTTCCTGGTTGGTCCACGTGGACCAACAGGAGGATCGAATAGTTGACCGCTGACCCGTGCCTGCCCTTTGTCTGACACCTTGGTTTTCCCCTATTTTTTCATATTTTTTGAGGCTCGCTCTTTCATCCGTTTTCGATACTCTCTTCATGACTTTTGCTCCTCGTAGATCAATGATTCACGCCCTTGTCTATACTAGCCCATCACCTCCCTTTGAGTTTTGAACCTCCTTGGACCTACTCTAGCTCTACCTTGGTGTGCTCTGGATCGAGGAGGGTCACATCCTCCTCTCCAGCATCCTCGCGGTGGTGTTGGATGGGCTCTTGGTGTGCTTCCACCACCTCCAGCAACCTCACCATCGAGTTCCACTTCCCAGCCTTCCGGTCAGTGAGGTATCCCATTTCTTCATGTTTTCTTGCAATTTTTTACTTCGTCGTAGTCTTAGGATTCACTAGAGCATCTCCTTTTGTTTTTTTAGCGTATATTCCACTCACGCCACCACCTCACTGGAGCATGCTCCGGTGAGCCTCGACCCCCACCGTTTTTGCCTTCTTTTGCCAACTGGAGAGTCACGGTAATTTTCCTGCGACCCTCTTAATGTTTTCAGTAGGTAACTGGTACACTAAGACCACCTGGAGCGAGTTTTGGATATCGCTGGTGAATCCTGGAGCATCCCCGCTCCGTTGCCCCCGTGCGAGAACGTCGGTGCCCCCCCGACGATTTTTGACGCTTCCAGACGATAGACGGTGCCTGCAGGAGCTCTTGCGGCAATTTTGAGCTCCACGCAGCATCAGAGGAGGAAGATTGGAGGTGGGGAAGGTCGCTGTCATCGGCCTTCTTCCCTGTTCTTCCCGATCGTGTCTCCGACATCGTATCAGTTTCCTCCGCCCAGGTCTCCAACAATCGTCAGATCTACCACAGCCTCATCTATTGATCGCCATCACCAGATCTAATCGTAGTCATCCGATGTGAATCGGTATCGTGGGATCCTGTTATGACACGTGGCAGGTGATTGCCTCCCTACCACGCGATCCCGCCGAAGTTTGGGTATTTTGCACTTCCACCCAGACCAACTTTGTATTTAATAAGTAGTCTATAAACTTTCCTTTGCTGTTTAAATATTTTTGTAACTTTTTCGAAAAGACCCCAAATATGTTATTAATTGCATTTTAGTCATGGCCATGTCACCTCACGCGACGCTTCACGTGAGGAGGCGAATTTATGGCCAGGCCCTTAGACTTTTTAATATTGGGGTCAAGTCCAGAAATATTTGTATAACGTTATATTATTTTTGGTAAATTTGCAATGAGGCCTCTATGTTTTATAAATTGCGTTACAGGTCTAGTCGGAGCGCACGTACCTGTCACGTGAGTTTTGGTGTTTTTGCGGCAAGACCCCTGCTAGTTTTTTATTTTGTATTTGGTCAAGTATATTTTAGAGCACGCTATAAATTCTATAAAATTTACACTTTGTCCCTCGCTCTTTTACATATTTACAAAAATACCCTTGCTGGTAATGTAGTTTCTCTTTGCTTCTAGTATTTATTTTACACATCTATAAAAATCGAAAAAATTCCCAAAAATAGACTAAAGCTCCTGTTGCACATTCACACAACATTTTTTATTTTTCAATTTGAAGCATTTTATTATTTATAAAAATAAAAACATGCATTTTCATCCCTGTTTGCATTAGAAATACGTAAAAATTATAAAACCTTTTTAAAAAATGACAAAAAATATATATTTCGTATTTATTTAAGTATTTTATAACTCCAGCCCAAAAATCGCTAAAAAATATAAAAGAAAACTCATAAAAATTGTAAAACCCCTAAAACCTTTATAGAAATATAAAAACTCCATAAAAATATCACAAAAATACAATTTATGTTCTTGAAATTTTCTTTATATTACTATCCTTATTTAAAAATAACTTGGAGAATATTTACTCTGCTTATTTTCAATTTCCATTTTAATTTCATTCATTTATTTTATTCCCTGTTTTGAGTATTTTGAACTTTAAAAATACCAAAAAAATAGCAAAAATATAGAAAAATCCCAAAAACATAATAAAAATATAAAAAGCACAAAAAAATTTTATTTCCTATATTTTTGCTTAATTTTCCCTTTTTTATATATATTCTATCTCTCTCTTACCTCTCTTATATATATATTCTTTATATTACTTGAAATATTTTATAAGAAAAAGAAGATACAAAAATATAAATATAAAAAGAAAATATAAAATCTGAAAATTAAAAATCAATATATAAAAATATAAAATAAAAAATGAAATAAAAATATAAAATTAAAACCCACAAAAAATAGCACATATAGACAAATACATCACATTCATTTTGAGCATTCTTTACCCCAAACTACCTCTTGCTTCCGGTGTTCAACACTCTACACTCTACACTTACTTGCACCTATACACATCTTTGTTGTAGAGTTATAATGAACTTTAACTCCGCATCTCTTTTCATTGTTTGATCATTGTTGTGGGTTAATTGTTGTTTGAATTCAGGTTTCGTGTGAGGTCAACTCAACGACTGTTGATTCGCCTTGTGAATTGACATGACCTCCTCAAATCCCGGTTCAACACCTAGTGCAGAACTTCTTTGGGGGATTACATCAGGAGAGCCAGTGGTTTGTGGATTCTGCATGTGGAAGGTCCCATTTCAAAAGATGAGGGTGTGGTCTGGCAAATTTTTTAAGAAATGGTCGAAGGATCAGCAACATTGTCCTCATCTTGTGCCTTTCAGAAGGCTCCACAGATTCCTCAGAAGGCTGTCAATATGATGGTAGAGAAGTATAAAGAAGAGAGGAAAAATGAGAGTTCCAACTTCAGCATCATCGAAAACCATCTTTCCATGGTGGATATAATAGAAAAGCCATCACAATATCTTTAGAAACTCAATGTGATTGAACAAAGAACCAAGCACCTTGATAAGCTCCATCTAATCACACAAGAATTGGTGCTTCTCGTCGGTACTATCAATATGGTCCATGCTGTGAGCACAACCACTGAGACATATGCAGCTGAGCCGAAAGAGCAGACACCATCCCCAGCATAGCAGCAACAGAGTCTAGCACAGTTGCCTGCGGTCCAACATGTTTACTACATGTAGGCTCTGGACTAGGGTTTGCAGTAACCTCAGCACTCGCGAATGGTCGTCTACCATCCTGAAGATCCATCTTATACCGAGCAGTTTACTTAACCTCCATCCCTGTAGATACATGAAGTGGATGTCGTATGGTAAATTGAACAGTCTTCGTCGTGTCCTAGAGGACAACAATAAGGGAATTCACATGCCAACTGAACATTCCACCAAAATCTGGGTGGACAGAATTTTCAGCAACAGCAGCACCAGCAACAACCCCACTACCAATCTTCACCACATCTGAATTACGCTTGGAGGCAGAACTTCGAACCACTGGCATATCACCAACCATTTAATCATTAGCAGATGGTGAGCCAGTATCAAAACTTCCTCGATACCAGTATCAGTCATGCCCCTCGCATCAGTATCAGAACTTCCGGCAGCAACCTTACTATTACCAGCCTCAACAACCACATGTAGTTGAACCATATGAGGTTGGTCACGTTAATCCCGCTTTGGAATACATGGCTCAATTGATTATGAATATGAGTGAGATGAGCCAGAAGATTGATGAACTCACAGCTGGAAAGATGATCATACCAACATGAGTACATGCCAACCCAAACAACTTCAAGCATAGGGAGCATGTAGCTTATATTACCCCACCACCCCCAGAGTCAGGTGCACTTGATTTTATGTTATCTAATATTGTGAATCTCAGGAGTGGTAGGAAACTATACCATCTGCATCTGCGAAGCGGAAAAATAAAATTCTTAAGGCAAATCATCTACATCAACAAGCAAGCCAGCCTCGAGCTGTGGAGGTGATGCACCTAGAGGAGCCATATCCGAATCAACAAAAAGCCAAAAAATGAAGAAAAGCAAACTACCAGCCATAACAACAGAAGCCGAGCCAATGCAGCCAAGGAGATGCAACTGCCTTCAGCAACTCCCATATGAGCAAACGAGGCTGAATTTCTAGTTTTACTTCTCCCCTTGTATTGGATGATTGTATCATTTCTAGGTGTTAAGATGTACAATATGGTTCCCTTAATGAAAAACTGTTGCTTTTGAAAATGTATACGTACCTTTTCCAGAAGCAATGACAAAAAAACAATAAGAAATTTGAAAACGACTCTTTCCGATCCATCTATTGTTGATATTCTGAGGGCCATCATGTTGGAGATGCCACTATTGCAAGCCATGAAATGCATGCCAATGTTAAAAAGGGTCTAAAAGAGGCATGTACATCTAAGCATCTGCCTTGCAAGAACTGACGCAACCATGCAGAGATGCATATTCTGACCATAGTGACCATCAGCATGATAAGCAACCTCCCACAGAAGAAGATAGACGAAGGAGACCCTTTGTTTTAATAAGAGATTGTTAATCAGATATTTGATCACATTTCTTGATAACGATTCTTCGATCAACTTCTTGCCCACTTCCTTGGCCAAGGAATTTGGGCTCGGTCCATTTAAACCAACTAGAATTATCCTTCAGTTTGCTGATCGATCTGTTAAATGACCACTTGGAGTATTGGAAGGCATTATCGTAACAATCCAAGGTATGAAATTCCCAGTGGACTTCATTGTCCTAGACATATATTCCTCGATACCATTACTCCAGACACCTATCATACCTGGTCGGATGTTACTCCGATTGACGGAGGTGGTCGTTGATTATGGATCTAGAATGATCACCTTTTGCTCACATTGCGACAAGGTAAACAAACATATGCATGCAGAGCCGAAGAAGCCAAATAGCACAGTAGAGAAAAGGATGATGGTTCATGCAGCAAACTATGACATACTTGAAGAAAACAAAGATACATATTCTTTGTGGACTGCAATCGAGATCGAGGAATTCCTCTTTCCAAATGAAAGTCTTGAAAGAATAGTCGAATTTTGATCCATTGCCACTAATGAGGTTGAATATGAAGAACTGATACATCTCTTTCAAGAATATCCATCCCAGACCAAACAAGAGGAAATTAGTGTAGATATGTTCGGTATCGCACTTTCTAATCCTAGAGTAACCAAGGTGGATCTCAAATCACGGATGCATCATTAACCAGTTGTTAGTATAGTTTCTGAAGTGAGGGAGAAGTATGATCGGATTCCACCTGAGTTGAAGCCGCTTCCAACAAATCTTAAGTATTCCTTCCTTGCATGTAAGCCTAAACATTATCCGATCATCATTAGTTTGTAATTGACCATTGATCAAGAATCTCGCTTCTTAGAGATTCTAGAGAAAAATCGCAAGGCCCTTGATTGGAACATTTCATATCTCTAGTGGATAAATATGGTCTTGTATTCACATCATATCTGCTTAGAGGATGACAACAACTTGTCCCATCAGTTTCAACACAGGATCAATCCTAATCTCCAGGAAGTTGTCATGAAATAGATAACAAAAAGGCGGGAGGCAGGTGATGAACGAGAAGAATCATCGGTCCTGCATTCCACACAAGGCGGGAACATAGTCGTTGAGGCGACCGACAAAAAATCTCAATCAATCAATAATTAATCCACAAAAAGAATAAAGAAATGAATAGCAAACATGTGGAGTTAAAATTTATTATAACTCTACATGCAAATGTGTATAGGTGTAAGCATGTGTAGAGGTTGAACATTGAGAGCAAACGGGAGAAGGAGGCAACATAAATGCATATAAAAATTTTGTCTTTTATCTCGTGTCCAATTATTGTTTTTGTGGGTTTTTAATTGTATATTTTTTATTTTGGTATTATAGTTTTGTATTTTCTTTTCATATTTTCATATTTTTATTTCTTTTTAATATCAATATTATGTATCAATATGTATATATATGTACAAATATAAAAACCATATAAGGTATATGTAGATATTATATAGACAAAGTATGTCAAAATAGATAAAATATAGTAAAAATAATGTTTTTGTAATTTTTATATTTTTCTAATTTTTTGTTATTTTTCTGGAAACTTTGATAATTTTTGTATTTTTAAAATAAAAAATATCCCTAATAAGGGATTAATAAATAATCTGAAATTAGTTTGGGTTTTTAAAAATAAGAAATAAGTCCAGAAATTACCCAAATTAAATTTAATATATAAATAATAATATATATAATTATAAAATAGAAAATCATATCTTTGTTATTTTTGCTGAATTTTTATATTTTTTGTTGGATTTTGGATATTTATGATTTTTATAATTTTCTTTTTCTATTTTTAGGGGTTTTTGTTTTTTAAACTCAATAAATCTCAAATTATACTACACATATTTTTTGTAATTTTTTTTAAAACATTTTTATATTTATTTGGGATTTTTATAGGTAAACAAGCAATAAATAGGCCCCTTTTAAATTTTTTAATAAATAGATTAAATGAAAAAACTGCAAAATGTATGTGTGGCGTGTAAGAATAATGCATGAAGCATCTAATCCTATTTTTTTATTTTTAGGAGCACAGTAGCTATTTTTAATAATTCGATAAAATACAAAAAAATACATGTCCTCGCAAGGACATTTTTGCAAATAAAATAAATGTCAAGGGGATCTGTGCAAAAATATCAAAAGTTTACAACATTTATTTAATTTTTAGAGGCTAATTATAATTACGAAATCCGTTAGGGCACCTGTGCAAATTTACCAGCACATGGGACAACACTTGACTCATACTGGGAGGGACCAAAATACGAATAAAAAAGCTCAGGGGCCTCTCAATAATTTTCACAAAAATATATAATATTCATTTCAATTTATTGTACTAAATAATAATTATAAAAAGTTGCAAGGGTATCCATGCTAATTCTCCAGCTCACGTGGGACGACACATGAGGTGATGTGGACTGGACCTAAAAGTAAGTACAATAAAGCTCAGGGTCTTTTATGGAAAATATCCACTTTATTTTACACGTTGTATTTTATTTATAGGATTAAATAATAAATAAAAAAATGTGGGGCTCAGATCTGCAAATTACCCAATGAGTGGCTTGATCAGACGGCGGTAGAAGAATCACTTGACACATGGCTGCATTTCAATCGTGGATATTGCTTCGTCTTCGATGCTCCATATTAAATTCTCGGCAAGCAATCTACAGTTCTGATGAGGAGCATTAGACGGTGGATAGAGATTCTGGGGGTTCAGTTCAATCCGATGGCCGCGAACACCCCGACTAGAATAGGGAAGAACACGACGTTGATCGAGCTTCCTCTGGCAATATAGAGCAGCTCCGACCATCTGGAGACCTTCCATGGCACGCAATGTGTTCCCGGACGGCACCCGCAACTGCTGGTATAATCAGAAGAGGTCCTGGAGGTCTGGCAATGTTGGGCGAGCTCAGGGAAGAAGTGTACCTCCAGGTACCTACAGTGGATCGTGATTCGACCCCAAAGGGGTCCTCTGAGCCTCCAACATCTACAATGAACTTGCGTAAAAGAAATAGGGGCTTGGGTCTCTTATTTGGTCGGAAAGAATGAAAAATGGACAAGGAGAAGGTGCCTCCAGCAAGTGGCGGAGAAGGGCACCTGATCTTCGAAATCAATTAGGGGTCTGGATGAAATGGGAAGCCTGGGGCATTGGGAAATTTAGAAGCTAGATAATGGAAGTGGAAGCGGGGGCGGAGATAGTGAGCTACGGTGGAAAGAGTTCGCCGTAGCGGAGCTCTGACAAACTATGAACAGTGGAATTTACGCTACACCTAAAGCCTAAATGCTAATCTATTAGCATAATTAAAATACTAGAATTAAAAGCTACCTAAAAATCATAAAATGCACAGCTCTTACCTGACGTTCAGCCAAGGAACAGAGGTCGCCGGCGCACGACAACCTGGGCGCACCTCCTCCTTCGCGAGCTGTTGTGGACATTTAGGGGACTCCCCCTGTGACAAGGATACACTATAGACCGAGATCCATGGGTTCCAGGATGAAGAAATGACCAAATTTTGCAGAGGAGGGATAAGGTTTATTTATACATATTGATGGGCACCCTTATTGACTGAGCGTAATCGAAGAAATGGCGCTATGTACATGCATCACATGATAGTGGCATGGATCTACGATGATTCATGATGATTTTCTCTGAAGGAGTCGAAGACGGATGATCGATGGATCATGCAAAAAAATGGAGTATATAGCGGAGAAATGACACTTCTGACACGAGCATGCATTGAGGGGACAGTTGACCAGGGGTCAACCATCAAAGCCCTGTGATTGGTCCAACTGGTACCGCTACGAGACAAAACTGCAATTTTATTAAAGAATAATTAATTTAAAATAGTAAATTATTTAATTAATTTTTGAATATAAAATAAACAATGTTTATTATTTTATGTAGTATTTTATTATGATTTTTAATTATTTTTGACTTTATTTATTACTAGTTAATTTTTATTAGGTTATTTATAGATATATTCATCTATGTTTTGTGAATTTTTATTTTTATTTTGTATATTTTATTTTATTATTGTTTTATTTTATTTTATAAATTTATAACTTATCTTTGTGAGTATAAATTTATTTTTATTTTGTTTTTAGGATTTTATTTGTATACTTAAATAAACAGGTGATTATATTTTGTAAGTAAAGTTACACGTGTTTTACCTATGTATTATATACAATTTTTTATTTTAGTGTATTTTGAAGATTTTTTTTATTTTGTATTTTTAATAGAATATAAATGCTATTTACAATATTATAAAAATATAAGTTAATAAAGAACAAAAGAATATATTTCCTTTTGTTTTTTTACTAGTAGAAACCTAGGTATTTTATCTATGCTTTCACATAGATTTATTTTCTTTTGCACTTTCCTTTTGGTTTTATTCTAATTTTAATAAACACCTATGTTATAGATAATATACACAAAATTATAAAAATATAAATTTGTGAAAAAAATAATGAATAAATTAAATATTTTAATCGGTATAATGTGCAATAGGGGCCTAAAAACTAACTTTTACACATTTACTCCAAAAATATGAAACCAAAACCATTAAATAGCTTGTGAAAAGTTACATAAAATTAAGGTGATTTTGATATATTTTGAGTTTTTATTTGAAAGATATGGGTCTATGAAATTTGGTTTTTCGCTTTTTATTTTGTGTATAAAATGCACACTGTATATTATTTTTGTACAAACTCAATTTTGTTAATTTTATTCACATTATTTTCTACAAATTTTATGTACAAAGTTTATTTATTTGATAAATAAATAATAAAGAATAAAATCTGTGTAAAAAATGCATAAATAGAGAATGAATAAATGGGATTTTTATTGTATTTTTGGCCCTTATCTGTCCCGACTTTATTCCTTATCGACCAACTCAATTCTTGACTTGGTCTTGGGGTTCATGGTCATAAAATATTTTCAATATTTTATTCCTTTTTATTTTCCTCTCTTTATTCTATAATTTTGTCATCAAAAATCTTATTTTATATACAAATAATACAATAAATATTGAATGCTATTATGCACAAATTAATGATTAGCTAAGGTTTTTAAGACCAAAATGATAGAATAAAGGTGATGAAATGGTTATTCATCACCCCCTTATACTTGCCTTTGTTAGTCCCCTAGCAAACACTTATGCAATAAGTACAAAAAGAATAAAGAAGAAGAAGAAAAGAAAAAGAGAGAATAAAGAATAAATGGAATTGATTTTGAAAATTAAACTTGTCCGTACAAAATCAAGGTTTGGAGCTCAAGTTAGATCTTGGTGTGAGAATGTGTGTGGAACCTGATTGGGAACCAAATTTAAAACAACACATCCTTCGAGAGTATCAAAACTCGGTTCAAACCACCTCAATAGCCAGGTCAAAACTAGCCTAAATCATGTGCAAACCCTTATGACACTGAAGCTGACTTGTAGAATGTAAGTGATAGTGGCTCTCTCCAACTGAAATGACAAAGGAACTGACTTCTCCAGAATGACAACTCAATGATTCCCCAATCCAGTACTCTATGGTCGAGGAGCGGGGTATTCCCTTCTAAGTTCTAGTGGCATCCAACTCAAGATGAGGAGGTGAAGAAAAGAATGGACGGTAGCCAGTGTAGCTACCTATCCTGGGATGCAAGACCAGCGTAGTCAAGTCATCCAGCTGCAGGCTCACATGGTGTAACTTTGATGCTCAAGGTCGCTTATTTTCTATACAACATATATACATATTCCGGCATGCATTTTATTTTTATTTTCAAGCCTGTCCAATTTTTGGAGTTTTTTTTAAATACTATATACACAATGTTTACATAAGGACTTTTTCCTCTTGAGCCAGAAGAGTATCTCTCTTTTGAAGCTTTATTGTAACCCACACTCTCCTGTCATTCGACTTCATTGAAACTGGACCAGGTTGGGATGCACATCCCTCCCTAGACGAGTATGAATGTTTCCACCCATGTGCGTCTTAGACCGGCAAATCCAATACCATCACCATTCCAACTGAGTTGAGCCAAGTGAACGGTGCAAGTGTCCAAGTTAGGTCACGACCGACAAGAGTCATGCGATTTCCAGAAAAGTTCTAGTTAATCAGTTGAGGTGACTTGAACCCAGCCCTGAGTCTCAAAGAATTAAGTCTCAATAGACCTGAAGTACCTTAAACCTAGTTCCCTTAAGGTTCTAGTGAAGTTAGGTGCAGTAAGGTCCAACCAAGCTCCAATCTTCGACTTTATTGGACTAGTTCAATCATCAAGCTCAATCAAAAGAATATGAATGCTATGCAAATGTTATGTACAATGATGTAAAGAATGATGAAATTTTTCAAAAAAATTGAAATACAAAGAATTTTACAAATAAAAAGAATTTTGGCACACAAGGTATAAAATATATAGCTATTTACACAGGTGTTCTTATTTTTATTTACAAGAGTTAAAGAATTCATAAGAATTTACTAATTTTAAAAGTATAATTTGTATACAATTGGTAATGAATTTTATGTATATATTTTATTTTTAATGTTGCTTTTATTCCTCAAATTTTTTTGAGAAACAATTTTCAAAACTTTAGTACAAAATAATTTTTCCAAATATTTACAAATATTTCAAAAAAAATTTGCAAAGATTTTTCAATATATATACATACAGTTTTCAAAATATTTTTACAAAACATTTTCAAAATCATTTGCAAATAGATTTTCAAATCCTTTATTTCACACAAAGAAAAGAATTTTTTGCAATCAAAATATTTTTACAAAGTTTGAAAACATTTCACAAAAAGTTTTCCAAACGGTTCACACCATTTTTCAAATCATTTTACAAAAATATTTTTAACATGATTTATTAATCAGTATGTACAAAAATTAATTTGAGGAATAAATACTATTAATTGGTTTTTAATGAATTATATAATATGTTTAGACATATTTAATAATAATACAAAAGTACGAGTTATGGCTAAAGTATACAAAGTATATACGAGACCCCCCCCATACTTAGCATGAGCTATGTCCTCATAGATCGAAAAGAGAAAGAGAAGACATAACTCGTACTGAGAATAGAAAAGCCTATACTACAATGACTAAAAGAATAAGAAGATGAAAGAATGAAGAGATAAATGAATAAGAAGGTGATCGTCCTCCCTATACTTAGGATCAAATAATCCTGAGTATAGCAGACTATACACAAAGCAGGGAGGGTCAAGGGTGGGAATAAACAAATCACTTCTCGGGTTGTCTCCCCCTATACTTAGGGTGAGATATCCCTAAGTATATTAGAGCAAATCAACAAGAGAGGATACAGTGGAGGGGATCAAAGAATGAATGAATCTCAGGTGCACCCCATATACTTAGGACAAAGTACATACTAAGTACGGAAAACTTACACAAAGGGGTGACACCTTTTATGTAGAAAAAGACAAATAAGAAGGAAAAGAAGAAAAGATAGATATATACAGATAGATAAGAAGATCGTAGATAATGTACGCATCAATCCCCTTATACTTACGGTGAGATATACCTAAGTATAGGCAACGACATGAGTGATGAAACGGAACATAGAAAGAACAATATGGTGTGTACCCCCCTATACTTAGGACTAAGTACGTCCTAAGTATAGACACACAGATATGGAGCATGATCTGTGGCACACAAGACGTACATAAGAAATAAGGAATAGAATACACAACACGTATATACAACAAGTATAGAATGTGAAGTACAGGACGGTATCCGGTAAGTGAACACCATGTTCTCATTTTCGTCTCCCTGTGAGAACGAGGACGTAGTCAGATAGTGGAAAGACACCCATATAAGCAATCAAGTAAGAGTCAGCTACCGAGGACAAGTGATCGAAAACTAAACCAGGATTGGTAGCGAAAGCAGAACATCGACTCATAAGGAAGGAATGTGTGATCGGAGCCGATACTATAAGACAAGGAGGAAGAAAGAGCAGTACAGACTCTTCTCAGTCAATCATAGTCTCAAAGAGGTCTAAAAGCAGAAGAGTAGGAGATTGTTAATGTAGCGTGAGTTCAGGTGGTCATAGAGTCAGGGAGTCGCGAGAATACACCGAAAACACAATACAAGGCTCCACCCTGCGAGGGTCCTCAAGGTGAGCAGAATCAGAGAATAATCAGAAGACTCGGCTCCGTGCTCCAACAGAGAGGAGACACAACTAGGTAGGAGACCGAGTACACATATTAGAAGACTCAACTTCGTGCTATAACAAAAAGGAGACATATCAGTGAAGCCTAGTACCACGAAAATGATGAACCCTCCCGCAGATAACCCTAGGGGAGTAATACATATTAGTCAGTGAATAATCAGAACAGAAGCTCACCCTTGCGAGGGTTGTCAAGGTGAGCGGACTCAAAGGAAACAGATCCATCAGACGGATCAACAAACGTGGTCTCGGTAGGTGATAGATCATCTACCAGCAGAAGAGACCGACATATCAAGAAAATTTGACAGCGTCCCGCAGATAACCCTCGGGGAGCATACTACCAACTAAGCATCGAAAACTCAGAGAAAGATGTCTCATCCTTGCGAGGACTTTCAAGGAGAGCATACTCAAAGGAGTCTAATCACATGGGTCCCAAGGTCTAATAGATCGGATATAAGAAGATAGCGGGGACCAGAAAATATATCAGACAACTCAGTTCCATGCTCCATCAGATCGGAGCCATAGTCAGCAAGGGGAACCGAGTGTAAAGAAAATGTTGCATTTTCCCTCAAATAGTCCTCAGGGAACAATGCAAGCGAAGAAATGAATAATCAGATCAGGTCTCGTCCTTGTGAGGGTCGTTAAGGCGAGAAGACCCAAGGGAGTCAATCAGAATGGTCTCAGTAAACAAAGATCTTCTACTAGCAGAAGAGACCGCAAGTCTTAGCAAGGTGTCATAGTCTCTCCCAGATAACCTTCAGAGAGCACTATTCACTAGGCATGGAATAATTTAGAAATGTGACACTCATCCTTGCGAGGACCGTCAAGGAGAGAAGACTCAAAGGAGTCTAGGCCATTGGCCTCGTGCACCTACAAATTGGGCGCACAATTAACGGGGAGGCCAAAAAGTCAGATGAGATGCCTCGATCCCGTGCTTCAACAGAAGGCGACACAATCAGCAAGGGGTACCGAGCGTAGAGAATGCACTGTATCCTCCCGCAGATAGTCCTCGGGGAGTGATACGAACTAGGTCAATCAATTCTTGGCATTGCTGGCATCAAATCTCAAGTATTCAATAAGCAATCAATCAATCAAACCGCACGAGGGCATAAGATCATGTGAGAAAAGGCAAATAATCAGGTCAATCACAGATCGTCCCTCAAGTTAATCAACTCAGCTGAGATGGCACGAAATATAATTAGGAATCCTCAAAGTGCCATGGGTGGGTGAATGAATCATGAGATTTGGGATGGGTCAATCATGCGGGTTTTGCACACCATCGCTCTGAAGTGCCAGTCAAGATCAATCAATCAAATCTCTGAATCAATATGGTGAGAACCTTGAAATAGATAGATCAATCGTAACTCATGAAATCATCATCGAACCATCAAATCATATCACATCCTCAGTCTAGTGTGCGAGAACAAAATAATCAAAGAATAATCACACCTAATGATCGTGCATCATCAAAGTCCTCAATATGCTCTCATGCACATATCGAAAGTCAAATCCACAAAGTGAAGTAACTCAATCTCAACATCCTCAAAATGTGCCCGACTTACTTTAATAATCAATGCAAGTCAAAATCCTCAATGCGGGCTATATCCACATGCATAACAATCCCAGGTAAGAGAAGGATGATAAGGGGGACACGAGGAGGGTGGGCGAGATGAAGGGAGACATAGACAAAATTGTGGTTCCAGGAGAGGGTCTCCTCGAACCAGACTATGGGTGATATGGACAAGGAGAGGAACGCCGCAAAATCCGAAGAAGAATGTGAAGCTTAAGACCCAATATCAAGACTCAAAGCGAATAAAGAGATATAAGTATAAGAGGAGTAGAGAGACTCAAAGATGAAAAATGATGACTCATACGGATGGGACCGCAAAACTTAAAGAGATGAAAATGCAAATGGATTCCAAGTCACAATCAATACACAAGGCAAACCCCTGATTCACCTACTCAATACAATAAAGATCGAGATGTGGTCCTTTTATCTTATCGATTTTAGAGTTAGGTGACCATCACAAAGTTGCACAAACCGAAGATAGGCTTGGGATTTAGGCACTAATCCTTAGTGTGTGCGTAGGAATAAAATGCGCATACAAGGAGGTGGTTTCTATCCCCAATACAAGGAATCCATTACATTTTATTTTAGAGTCTAATAGAGTTAGTAGTCCCTGTTTTATTTCAATTATCACTTTTTTTGGTTATTTTTCAATACACGTGCCTAGCGGGGTTTCCAATTCTATTTAGCATCCTAAGTGGTCAAAATCAGAGGGTGAAGATCGAAAAAGCCATGCAAGTCAGAAATCGATGAGGCACACAAAGTAAGAGGACTTACAATACTTTCCAGCTCTCTCCATGCGAGATGAAAGATAGAATTGAAACCTAGACTATATGCAAATGCAAGCCGATGAAATCGCCCTAATATAGTAATTTCTATTATCGTGAAGCACCAGATGTTTATTATCTAGATCCAAACCCTAAAGTCTGATCTTGGAGACGTCTCGGTGCTCGCCACAACGGGTCCTGCCAGCGCTTACGACATTTCTTATGGCGCATGGGTTCGAAGCTAAATAACCAAAAATTATTTTTGACTAAATCCAAAAGCGTGTCTATAGGTACAAGCAAATATATTAGTGTCTTTGGACCTTAATCTATTGGTAAACAATTCCTAAGCTAAGGCTCATTCACACAAAATAATATAAATATAAATATAAATATAAATAAAAAGAGTCAAAAACAATCGAGGCCCCCAAGGGAACAATCCCTCGGGCACTGGACCTCGAGAAGTTGAAGAGTCTCTGAGAGTCCTGAATTACTACAAGCCATGTGTCACTTCTCTCATGAATATACATAATGAATAAAATGTAGAAAAAGTAGACTGTCTACAAAAATGCATCTCCATCTGCCTTTGATGCACTCTCCTGTCAGCTGATGAATCCCAATTCATCACTCTTTATTCATTTATTTTAGCTAGAAACTTTGGCAAAATACCATGTAAATCCTTGTAAATACAATAAATTGACAAAACACATGCATCATGTAAATTTGCATAATTAGCATGTTTTTGTGTGAAAATAAAGGAATAAAGAAACACAAGAAAAAGAGGGAAATATTTAGAATAAATATTGAGTGACCTAATCCCAAGGGAAAAGCCCAACATGGGCCCGACCGCAAAAGAAACCAAGTAGAGAGAGATAAGGTCAATCATAATTGCACATACCCCTATGTGTATAAATAATTTTATTTTCCTCAAAATAAAAATAAAAATTGTTTCTTATATTGTGTACATATTTATAAAAATAAAATAAAAATCAGAAAAAGAAAAAGAAAAAGACTAAAATTTATTTTCCACCTTGTATATATATACCATGTACATATGTATATAAACCTATTTATTTAACTCATGTAAATAAATCATAAAATTAAAATAAAAATACCCTTTTATTCCAAATTTTATGTTGTAAATAAATAAAATATAAAATTCAAATAATTGTGAAAAATAAACAATTAAAAATAAAAATAAAAAATACATATGTACAAAACCTATATATAATAATAATATAATATAAATACGTTATTTATTTTTCAAAAAAATAAATAAAAATCACAAAAAAATAATTTAAAAATAATAAACATTTTTCATGTAGCATTATCGAAATAAAATCATTTACTAATTTAAAATGAATTTTCAAATATTTAATAAATGGCGGCTTCTGATTGGTCCACGGGGGATGTTGACCCCCGGTCAACTCTCCCTCGCAGGCCCCCTTCCAGGCGGATCGGGTTTTTGACCCGAATTCTCCCATTTTTCCCACTTCGATCCGCCTCCCTTTTTCCAAAACTCCAGGCTCCATTTATAGATGCTTCATCCGAGACCCTCGCCGGGGGATGATTCTAGGGATCCGTGCACCATAGCGCCATGCCTGACTCTTTCTTGTCGGACCCTCACTTGTATAAAGTCCCAGCACCGGCCGTACTTTCACGCATCTTTGGCCTCCGTCTTCCATCCCAGGACCTCCATTCCCCTCCCTAGAGTGACAGCTATCCGAGGAGAGTGTCGCAGCGAGGAGTAGGCGGCCCCAGCCACTTATCTGGCGACTTGCGCTGCCGTGCTCCGCCACCGAGCGAGCCAAGCCTCTGGCCCCGATGAGCCATCGAGACGACGACCCAGGAGCTTCCTTAGCCCCATCACAGTCGATTGCATCCATCGGGTATTCCCGATTCACGGTAGGTTTGTGTAATTTCCGTTTTCGCCCTTTTTCGCCGCTGGCAGATTCACACTACTCCAGTCACCCTTCCGATCATCTGACTCGACCATCACCTTCACGAAATTCCTCTCCTCCTTCTACGCCCCTCCGATCACCTTGGTTCGCCTCGGAACCAAATTGGGCCTCCATCGTCGTCGCCTCGCCGGATCCCTCCACTCCGCCTCACTTGACCATCCCCTTCGCACGTAACCGGGTCGAGGCACTTTGCCCTCGACCCAGTGTTCTTCCTGTGCAGGTAGCATCCAAGAAGGACCCCATCTGGGGGTCCAACAGTCAAAGAATAGGAGCTTCGCGCCGCCTTCATCGCCTGATCTCTCCAGAGCTCCTCCGCTTCATCGGAGCATCCTAGGAGCTACGGACCATCATGACCGATCTGTTTCACATCTCAGCAGCCTCATCGGAGCCCCCCACCGTGTGCATTGGGCCGGCGAACTTCGCCGGCGAAGTGTTCTTGGAGGAGCTCCAGTTACCGTCCGGTTGCGCCTCCTCTACCAGATCTGATCAGAACCGTTCATCTGCGAAGCATCTCTACCGTCCGATATATCTGGGATTCGATCTAGGGCGTTCATCCGCGAAGAGGCGTCTGCTACTCTCCACCGCTAGATCTCCACGTGGCGTCTTCCTCGGCGTTGATCTATCGAAGGCTTAGCCACGCACCATAGCCGTTGGATATTACACGTGGCACTCCTTTGTCCGCCAGATCTAAATAATAGGGGTAATTTCACTTAGGTCCCTGCCATTTTCTAATTTATAGTTTAGTCCTGTAAATAATTTTAGTAGTTGTTTTTATTTCAGAACATTTGCATCTAGGATCTTAGGCTTTTAGTATTTGCAAAACTGTCCTTGTTTATGTGAGCCACGTGCATCGACACGTGAGGATTGGGATATTTGCATGTTTAGTCCTGTATTTCCTAATTGTTATTGATTGCACATTTTTAAATAGAAATTGCACTTATGCCCTTCCGTGGTTGAACCACGTGTTGCACGCGCGTTATTGTGGTCTTTTTACATAACGGCCCTTGGGCTTCCTTTATTTGTTACTGTTTGGTCCCTGGAAGTATGTTTTCTTGCATTTAGGTCCTTCATTGTTGTGTGCTTTATTTTTATTGGATAAAATAATAAATAAACTCCAAATTAGGTGAAATTTGGATATGTGGCTCCTGCCACTGTGTAAAAATTTCTCTAAATTTTTGAGACATTTTCGAGGCTTTTAGTTATTTTAAAAATTCAAAAACATGTATTTTTGCTATTGTTGGAATTGAAAATTCAAAGAAAAATATAAAAACTTCTCTAAAAAATCTAAAAAAAATTAGGAATAGTTAGTTTAGTGGTTTTCTACCTTATGTTCAATTTTTGGCTTATTTGGATTTATATAACCCGTAAAAATTGAAAAACCCTAAAAATCTTCTAAAAATCATTAAAAATTCTATAAAATTCAAAAAAAATGCAAACTCTTTTTATGTAGCTTAGTTTTTGTATCTATTTTTCAAAAAAATTTGTCTCCTGACTTTTATAGACCAATTATATATTTTTAATTGGTCTTTTAAGTCTGGCTGCAAAGTAACCCATATTTTTCCTCTTTCTTGATTTTTAGAAAATCAAATAAAAATTATAAAACTCTCATAAAATTACCCAAAGCACTTAAAAACATAAAAATACAAAAACAATTTTATTCCATTTTTTTAGTATTTTGAGTGTTTTAATAAATTGTTGAACTTGCTTGTGTTTATATTTTCTAACAAAATTAAAAATACAAAAAATATAAAAAATAAAATAAAATCCACCAAAAATATATTTGATTCTTTATTTTCGATTTTTACTACTTCTAGACCGTCTCGGTCATCCCGTGCTCCTTGAGTCCGATCCTGATCGCTATACTAGGTTAATAACTTAGCAAGGACCGCTATTGATTTCCGTGTTTTATCTTCTGATTTGGTGGTTCTTATTTTTCTTGATTGACCGATTCTTCTCGATCTGGATCGCAATGATTCGAGAGTGATTTTTACCTCACCCGGATCTTGAGTGATTGATTTTCACGTTCATCAGAATGGCGCCATTGTCGGGGAGCACAGCTTAGTAGTCTTTTCGGTTTTTCACGGTTTTCTTTTCCCGTAGCTTTTCTATGCATATTTGTAGATATATTTTTTATCTGATTTGATTATATATTTTTCTATACTGACATACTTCTGTTTCTTTTTCTTGCGAGGGCCCGAGGATCGAGGTGGCTTTTTCGAAAGCTGAAACAACCACGGAATTCGGAGGCGGCTTCCTTCTGTACGAAGTCGCAAGAGAGTGCGAGGAGGAGGACCGAAGTGCGGGAGCTACAGAATAGCCGCGAAAAATCGTAGTTTAGATTAGCTTAGCTTAGTTTTATTTTTCAGCAGACATTTATTTGTAATAAAACAGGGACAGAGACTTGGATACTTGGTTGATATCGGGGTCTATTTCGCCGAGCACCGGTGTGCTCGGGGGACCTTACCGCGATTTTCGCCGGTTTTGTTTTTCGCATTTAATTTTACTGCTTATCTGATTTACGTGGTTTTGGCCTTAGTTTAGGATTTTGACTGATTGTGACGTAATTGATTAGAATCCAAACACCTTATTGTCTGCCTGTTCCCATAGCTCGATAATTGGACCTAATTATTTAAATCACAATGAAAAAGTCGGATTACTTAGGCTCTAGTCCACGTGCCTTGAGGAGTCACATACAACGCGTGTAGGATCCGTTGTGGCGGACACCGAGTGGCTCCTAAGATAGGACTCCAGACTTAGGCTTGAGTACCCGGCTATTGTGCTTACATGTGGAAATTGCTTTGTCTAGGGCCAGATTCTCGTGCATCATACAGGTAGTTTATATTCTGTCTTTATTTTATGCATGGATCACTCTGCATGTAGATTGCTGGAGTCAGGTACACATTTCTTACTCTGCATGCATCATTGATTTCCGCGCATCGGCTTTTTTGTCTTCTCCCCCCGGTTTTTGGACTTAAAATAATTAGGAGAACCGAAAAAATCGTTAGGCGTTGTTTGATCTGAAAAATACCTAAAAACAATAACTATAAAATTGGGACTGCTAAACACACTTGACCCTAAAAGACACCTCACCTAAAAATTTGTCTTAGGGAGAGCAACCCCCTCATTGTCTGGTTTGGATGCACGAGAGAGTGACACACACACTAGGCTAGAGCCACATCCGAGCCCTGATCAGACTACCGGCCTTTTATACGGGACAGTCTGATTGGCGGATTGGATTCCAATCATGTCACGTAACCGCTCTAATATCCTAACATGATCACCTAAATAAAATTGACAAGATAATTGACCGAGCTCTTATGGTCTTCAGCTCAGCGTGGAGTAGGTGAACCTGGGGTTTGTTTTCTCATCTTGTGTGTTTCCAGATCTCATCCGTCCGACTCGCCAGATCAGGATGATGGGCAGAGGTCCCTTAGGCAACCTCTGGCTGCACCGCTTTTTAGCACTCCAGTCCATTCATCTAGGTTGGTTCGTGAGAGCCCAAACCCGCTCTCCGAACACGAGTTCGATTCCGCCCTGTTCCCCCTTGACCACCCTTCTTCTATTCCTGAGTTACTAGTGCCAGATGCGAGACAGCAGACAGATGATATTTCGACACCTGAGTTTGGGTCTTTTGCCTTTGCAGAGACCATGGCCAGTAGTGAGGAGCGCACCGAGGGTCAGAGGCCTGAGACGACCACATACATTCTGGACCAGGGTGCGATCAACACCACCATGTTAGCTTCCCTTGAGACCATGCAGCGACAGATACGTGATCAGGGAGCTTTCATGATAGAGATGAAGAGAGAGATGGAGAGGCTCCGAGAGCAGAAAGAGCAGCCGAGAGCCGCAGAAGCGAGAGATCAGCTGAGAGCTGAGGGACGGAGAGGCCCAGATCATCCAGATCAGCCAGACCAGCCGGCAGCAGCAACAGAGCCGAGGCCGATGCGGGAGTTGCAGAACCCCGGATCGACACTTACACACTGGTGGGTGGTTCTTCCGGCTATCGTAGGGGACTTCAAGTTCCCCCCAAACATACTTCAGATTCTCCCCCGCTTCCATGGGCTCGCCACTGAGGAGTCCCATCTTCATCTCCAGGAGTTTGAGATGATCTGCAGTACAGTCCACGATCATCAGGTGGACGAGGACACCATCAGGATGATTGCATTTCCTTTCTCCCTCATCGACAGAGCAGCCAACTGGCTGAAGCACTTAGGGAGATTTGTCTACACCTAGGAGCAACTCCGCACCGAGTACTTGAACAAGTATTATCCACTCGAGCGGACCAATGCAGCGAGGGCCCTGATCAGCAACTTCTCCATGCTCCCCAACGAGAAATTCCATGAGGCATGGGAGAGGTTCCGTGAGCTTACCGATAGATGCCCGTACCACGACATCACGAAGCCGAACCTAGTTCAGAGCTTCTTCTGCGGGTTGACACCAGAGCTGCAGGGCCTAGTGGACGCTTCTTGTGGCAGTTCCTACTTCACCAAGGATGAGGATCAGGTCTGGGCTATCTACGAGGAGATGGTCGAGAACTACACAGTGATGTCCCTGACCCAACTTTACACTCAGGGGCGCCCATAGCCACAGATCGTGCAGTACGAGAGGATAGCACGGGTCGATGCCGGTCCATCTACTTTGTCCACGGCAGCCGAACAGGCCGAGTCTACAGCCGTAGACATGGGGATCATCAACGAGAAGCTGGATCGGATCGAGCTGATGGAGAAGAAGTAGTGCCAGGGCATATCTCAAATGTATCAGATGGCACAGATGTTGAGTGATCTGAAGACATAGGTCATGTGTCTCCAGGAGACACAGATGGCTTCGCAGTCCCGTCTTCAGTCACGAGGAGATCCGAGCAGCAGCGGCAGATCGTCCCAGCGCTCCAGTCAACCTAGACAGGTTTACCTTGTACAGGCGGAGCCGTACCAGCAGCCGCAACCATACTACCAGTCGCCACCATCACCAGACACTCAGATTGTGGTCTACCAGCCAGATCAGCCCCTAGTAGTACTCCCCCCACCCCCTTACGAGCCAGAGCCGTTGATGGATGTCAACGGGATTTGGTACGACCGACCCCTGCCCGGTATCCGATGAGATCATCCTGGATTCCGTTGGTCAGCCGGAGGTGCCAGTTCTCAACAGCAGCCTCCAGTTCAGGGTGGCCAGTACGGCCATCAGCGAGAGCACCAGCAGCCCCAGCCCCCAGTACACCACCAACAGCAGCAGTCATCCCAGTATGGCCCTCGTCCCTATCAGCAGGGACAATCGTGGAGGCAAGATCAGCCTCCACAACAACATTATCATCCACAGCAGTACCCCTCTCACCCGTACCAACAGCAGCAACCTTACTACCAGCGAGGCCAACCGTCAGGTTCTCATGGGCCAGCCTATGAGAACCCTGCCTTAGAAGACCTAGCCCACCTCATGACAGAGTAGCATGCTACCTTTAGACGGGAGATGGATGAGTTCCACCAGGAGATGCGAGAGATCGTGAGAGGGAAGGTCGCCATCCCTGCCCAGATTGAGCTGAATCCGAACAACCTGAAGAGGAAGTCTGAGCAGGTAGAATTCATAGAGATTACCACTCCTAGTGATTCTTTAGGTGATTTGTCTGCATACATGTTTGATGCTGATTTTGTTACACCTAGGAGCGGTAGGATGCCAGCAGGCGGTGCCTCGTCTGAGCGACTATCCCACGCCACTAAAGGAGCGTCAAGCAAGGAGGAGCGTGGTACTGAGGCCGCGAGAGATGATGATGGTGGTGTTGACGCCACCATGGATGTTGATCCAGCCGACGGTAGTGAGGTCGTTGTTTCACCAGATGGAGGAGGTGGTACTGACGCCACCACAGTTGTTGAGCCAGAGCGCGGTACTGATGCCGCGAGACGACATGCCGAGGGTGGTACTGAGGCCACCATTTCTACTTCTGCTAGTCTTGTTGTCTTTCCGTCTGTACATGTATCTCAGGACGTATCTGGAAATAAAGGAAATGGTTTGTTATTTTCGGATCCACATGTGTTGCTTGATGATGTTTGTGTGGATTCTGCTGTTCATGAGCATGCTAGACCCTCTCCTAGTCCTTCATCTGAGAAGGACCCCGTGATCCCCTTTCCATGAGCACTTCACATGGCAAAGGGGAAGAAAACAGAAAATCAAAAAAAGAACCATCGGATAGAGTTTAGCCAGCAGATGATAGATAGATTCCACATTCAGCTGACTCTACAAGAGGCCTTGGAGCACATCCCTCTACTCCAGCGATCACTCAGAGATAGGGCCATAGTTAGGAGAAAGAGGAGGAACCATCAGTCTGAGATCCATGTGCTTACTCGTGCCACGTGTTTCGTGATACAGAACCGTCTGCCAGCCAAGAGGCCAGATGCAGGAGCCCCGTATGTCAGATGCCACATTCAAGAGCAGAGGTTCGACCGCACTCTATTAGACAACGGTTCTTCGATCAACCTACTTCTGGCAGTCCTTCTCGATCGCTTCGAGTTGGGCACTCTACAACAGAGCAGGATGATCCTTCAATTTGCTGATCGATCAGTCAAGAAGCTGAAGGGGTTTCTGAAGGACGTTGTCGTCACGATTCAGGGCCTGAAATTCCCCGTGAACTTCGTTGTGTTGGACATGGAGATCCCTGAGTCTGTGACCGATACCCCCATCATTTTAGGATGCCCATTCTTGGCCACATCCAAGGCAGTGTTTGACCATGATAGCGGGAAGGTGTACTTTCGCATCGAGGGCAAGAGTATACGAATAGAGACGGTCGAGGAGACTAGAGACAGAGATCCAGCTTGCTCAGAGCCGACTTCTGATTCAGAGTAGATGACAGAGGCAGCGCAAGACATCCACCAGGACTGTAACTTTGTGATTACAGATGACGAGGCAGTTTGGGTAGATCCAGTCACACAGGCTATCCTCTCACCTTCATAATTCGCTGATGCAGAGATGCCAGCAGAGGAGAGCATGGAGAGCGCATTCCTGGTCCAGGATACTTTTCAGATCGCAGATCCGATTTCCGACCGTGAGATAGATTTTTGTGAGTATGATACAGATCACTCGGAGTCAGATATCAATTGGGCAGAGTTTGATGATTTGATACCGTGTCTGACGTCCACTGAGCCTACAGCTAGGGAGGAGATTGATTCCATGCAAAGCAGAGACAGTCCAGCCGAGCAGCCTTCTCCAGATTCAGATTGTGAGAGAGAGTTCTCTTTCTCCAAGGCAGATTTGGCAACATTCACTCAGACTTTTCAGAGGCCAGATCCGCCAGCACCTACTTGTCCAGAGCTGAAGCCGCTACCGTCGTCGTTGAAGTATAGGTTCCTTGCGGGTGAGCATGAGATGTACCCAATCATTATCTCCACTGATCTGACTGGAGAGCAAGAATTCTGTCTGATGGGGGTTCTTGAAAAGAACCGCAAGGCGATAGGATGGAGTGTAGCTGATCTCTAGGGGATATGTCCGGCTCTATGCTCCCACCATATCTATCTCGAGGAGGAGGCAAAGCCGTCGTGTGATTTCCAGCGGCGGCTGAACCTGAATTTTCGAGAGGTTGTCATGAAGGAGATCTCAAAATGGTGGAGCGCCGACTTTATCTACCCCATCTCCGACTCCAAGTGGGTCAGTCCATTGCATGTGATGCCCAAGAAGACGGGCATCACCACAGTTGTCAGTGAGTCTGGCGAGGAGATCGCTACTCGGGTACCCACTTCTTGGCGGGTCTGTGTGGACTACAGACGATTGAACCTGGCCACCAAGAAGGATCATTTCCCCTACCTTTTATTGATCGGATTATTGAGAAGCTGGTAGGGAAGAGCCATTACTGGTTCTTGGATGGGTACTCTGCCTATAATCAGGTGGCCATCGCGCCCGAAGACCAGGACAAGACCACCTTCACCTATCCCTTCGGGACATATGTTTCAGACGCATGCCATTTGGATTGTGCAACGCTCCGGTGACATTCCAGAGATGCATGTTGTCCATCTTTTCGGACATGGTGGGGGAGTGCTTGGAGGTCTTCATGGATGATTTCTTGGTCTACGGCGACAGATTCGATTCTTGTCTTGACTGCCTAGACCGAGTCCTTCAGCGATGCATAGAGGTTCACCTTGTGTTGTCTTGGGAGAAGAGTCACTTTATGGTGACTCAGGGGATGGTGCTTGGCCATATCATCTCCAACAAGGGCATGGAGGTTGATCCGACCAAGGTGGATGTCATTATAAAACTCAATCCACCGTCCAACTTGTGGCAGTTACGGTCCTTTTTGGGGCACGTCGGTTTCTACCGACGCTTCATTCATGATTTCAGCAGGATTTCCCGACCGTTGACTGATCTGCTGATGAAAGACACCAAGTTCCTTGTTGATGATAAGTGTCTATCGTCATTTGAGACTCTCAAGAGCTGTGTTGTAGAGGCTCCTGTTCTCCAGCCTTCCGATTGGTCTCTCCCATTCGAGATCATGACGGATGCCTCCGATTTTGCCGTGGGGGCCATGCTGGGACAGAGGAGGGATGGAGTCCCATTTGCTATTTACTACGGTAGCCGTACATTGGATGCCGCGCAGCGGAACTATACAGTCACTGAGAAGGAGATGCTAGCTGTAGTTTTTGCCCTAGATAAGTTCAGATCTTACATCATTGGATCTAGAGTGACCATCTACACTGATCATACTGCCATCAGGTACCTCATGGCAAAGAAGGATGCCAAAGCTAGATTTACCATATAGATCATTCTACTCCAAGAGTTTGATATAGAAATTAAGGATAAGCATGGAGTCAAAAATGTGGTTGCGGATCATCTCTCCCAATTGGAGTATCTTGAGGATTCTGAGCAGACTGAGCCTATTTGTGAGACCTTCCCACATGAGGCGATCCTTGCTATCACCTCTCTCCCATGGTATGCCGATATTGTGAACTATCTTGTCGCCAAGAAAGTTCTACAAGATTGGCCCAGGCAGAAACTTGAGACCTTCCTCGCAAAGGCCAAGTTTTACAATTGGGAGGATCCCGTCCTTTACCACGAGGGAGGGGATAGTATCTGGCATCGGTGCATTCCTCAGGAGGAGCATCACAACGTCCTTACTTACTACCACAAGCTTGAGGTAGGAGGACATCACTCTGGGAGGAGAACGGCATAGAAAGTGCTCCAATCCGGCCTATGGTGGCCTACTCTCTTCATGGACTCTGATGAGTTCGTGAAGAGGTGTACTGACTGCCAGAGGATGGGCACTTGTGGACATCGTGATATGATGTTGATGCAGCCCATACACTTCTGTGAGGTTTTTGACGCATGGGGCATCGATTTCATGGGTCCATTCCCTAGGAGTTAGGGATTCGAGTACATTCTGTTGGCCGTGATTATGTGAGTCGTTGAGTTGAGGCCATCCTCGCCTGAACCACAGATGCTAGGACTGTATGCAAATTTTTGAGGAAGAATATCATTTCATGGTTCGGGGTCCCTTGAGTGTTGATATCTGACGGGGGGTCTCATTTCATCAATGACAAGGTAAAGGCCCTTGCTAGCGAGTTCAACATAGACCATCGAGTTTCCACTCCATACCACCCTCAGACGAATGGTCTTGCTGAAGTGTCGAACAGGGAGATCAAGACTATATTACAGAAAGTCGTCCGCCCTGAGCGAAAAGATAGGTCACAGCTTTTGGACTCGGTCTTGTGGGCATATAGGACGTCTTTCAAGACTCCTTTGGGTACATCTCCCTTTCGCCTCATTTATGGCAAGCCATGCCATTCACCTGTTGAGTTGAGACATAGGTCACTTTGGGTTGTTACAGATATACTTTTGGATCCAGAGAGAGTAGGAGATCAGATGAGGGCAGAGTTAGCCGCCCTGGAGGAGCTTCGTGATACCGCCTTTTCAAACAACCTACATTACAAGGAGAGAGTGAAGGAGTGGCATGATTCTCATATCAGACACAAGCAGTTTGAGCCAGGACAGAGAGTATGGTTGTTTGATGCTAGGCTTCGTCTATTTTCAGGGAAGCTACAGAGCAAATGGAAGGGACCGTATTTGGTTAGAAAGGTACATGACAATGGGAGTGTTGATATATCTGAGTTGTCTTCTGATGTTACCTTTCGAGTGAATGGCCAACGGCTCAAGCCATATCTAGATCATGAGCCGTGGGTCGTTGATGTTGCCCCCATTCACTTTGCATGAGATGTGGTCTCTTGACTCACATCTATGGCATCTCACGCCTGATTATCATTGTTCTTACGACTTGTATAGATCCAGTTGTCCATATCACTCTATTCTTTAGTCCCACACCCCTTTTCTCATCTTATGATTATGCTATACTTAGGGTGTACTTTATCCTAAGTATAGGGGGGTGTATGACTCTCGGGTATTCTATTGATTCTTTCTACCCATGTTTTACTACCTATACTTAGGGATATTTCACCCTAAGTATAGGGGGTAGACCTTGTACATCCCTCCACTCAGATTTCCCTTCATGTACAGCTTGCTATGCTTAGGATTACTTGATCCTAAGTATAGGGGGAAACACCGAGTCCTCTTCATTCTATTCTTCGATTCGTCATTGTATATACCCATTCTTTTCACTTCCCTATACTAAGCACAAGTTATGTCTTCTTCATCGCTCTTGATCACTCTGAGGACATCGTTCGAGCTAAGTATAGGGGGGTGTCATATATATTGCATATATACTTTATCCATAACTCGTACTTTGTGTGAGTGTGTTAATAAATAAAATGGCTAAAAATTCAAAAAAAATTAAAAAATTCCCTTGTACATAAAATTCTTCTTGCACATACCTATTTATTTATAAAAATTATTCTTGTACAAATGATTGTAAAAATGATTTGTGTAAATAGTTTGTACATATTTTCATATCAAAATTATGTATTTAGTACAATTTTTTTGTAAAATGTTTGAAAAACAAAAAGTTTGCAAAAACCGTGTGTAAAGTTTTGTAAATATTTTGCAAAACTTCGCATTCATGCATACATCCATGTTTTCAAACATTTTTCAAAAATTTTGCACAAGTGTAAATATTTGTAAAATTGCATCTTTGTAAATACTTGCATAGTTTTTCCAAATCATAGTTGACATTTAAACTAGCTTGGAATTAAATTGACAAATGGAGCTTGGTTAATACCTTAATCCACCTAATGATAAGAGGAACCTTATAGGGCTTAGGATTGAGACTTTTCAGGTCCATTGAGACTTAATTCTTTGAGTCCACTGGGCTATGAGCATATGTCATCTTGATGAGCCTAAGTAGAGCACTTAACAACACACGCATGACTCTCAGAGACAATGGCTTTACTTGCACCAACACTCTACACATAGCTCTCTAGGATGAGGTGGTGAGGAGGCAGTTTCCTTTGGCTTGGGGTAGCAAATGAGGGTAGTACTTCTAGGCGGAACCTCTCTTCTTCTTATAGTGAAGGAAGTGTGTCTCAAGTTGGTCTGGTGGTTATGAAGTCTAAAGACAGAAGCTGTGGGTTGCAATAAAGCTTCAAAAGAGAGATAGTCTACTGGCTCAAGAGGAAAAACTCCTTGTATATATGTTGCACCATGTAGATATGTTGTACAGATGCACAAAAAATGTGCAAAAAGAAAAGAACTCCAAAAAAGTGGTGGGTCGGATTGAAAACTTAATAATCCCATCGGAGTGTACATAGTCAAATAAAGCAAAGCTTATGTTATACATGACCATCTCATGAAGCTTGCAGCGGGAGACTCAGCTACACTGGTTAGAGCTCCCAAGGATACATGGCTACACTGGTCATGGTCCATTCTCTTCTTCCCCCTCTTCTTGAGCCGGTTGCACTTGAACTTAGAAGGGAATACCCCGCTTCTCGAGGAAAGAGTTGCTAGACCGAGGCATTAGAGTTACCGGGTTGAGGGAGGTTGTTTCTTTATTACTTCTGAGGTGGGGAGCTACATCTCACTTACACCGTACAAGGAAAGATTCATAGTCATTAGAGTTTGTGTATGTAGACTTGTTCTGACCTGGTTTATTGAGGAGTCTTGACCATAGAATTGTGGAACTTAAAGGCTGTTAAGTTTTAAGCTTGATTCCAAATAAGGTTCCGACAAATTAATAATCTAAAGGTCTGACCGAGCTCCATATTTCAATTTAATGAAGGAAAGTTTCATAATCAACCTTGATTTCCTCTCTTTTTCTTTCTCTTTTGCACTTCTTTTTCAAATAAGTGTTTGCTAAGGGACTGGCAAAAGTAAAGTATAGGGGGTGATGAATCCAAATTCATCACTCTTTATTCCTTTATTTTAGCTAGAAACTTTGGCAAAATACCATGTAAATCCTTGTAAATACAATAAATTGACAAAACACATGCATCAGGTAAATATGCATAATTAGCATGTTTTTGTGTGAAAATAAAGGAATAAAGAAACACGAGAAAAAGAGGGAAATATTTAGAATAAATATTGAGTGACCTAATCCCAAGGGAAGGGCCCAGCATGGGCCCGATCGCAAAAGAAACCAAGTAGAGAGAGATAAGGTCAATCATACTTGCACATACCCCTATGTATATATAATTTTATTTTCCTCAAAATAAAAATAAAAAGTGTTTCTTATATTGTGTACATATTTATAAAAATAAAATAAAAATCAGAAAAAGAAAAATAAAAAGAAAAATAATAAAATTCATTTTCCACCTTGTACATATACCATGTACATATGTATATAAACCTATGTATTTAACTCATGTAAATAAATCATAAAATTAAAATAAAATACCTTTTTATTCCAAATTTTATGTTTTAAATAAATAAAATATAAATTTGGAATAATTGTGCAAAAATAAACAATTAAAACTAAAAATAAAAAATACATATGTACACATACCTATATAATAATATAATGTAAATACATTATTTATTTTTTTCAAAATAAATAAATAAAAATCATAAAAAAATTATTTGAAAAATAATAAACATTTTTCATGTTTTAACTTTTTCGAAATAAAATCATTTACTAATTTAAAATGAATTTTCAAATATTTAATGAATGGCGGCTTCTGATTGGTCCACGGGGGATGTTGATCCCCGATCAACTCTCCCCCGCGGACCACCTTCCAAGCGGATCGGGTTTTTGACCGTAATTCTCCCATTTTTTCCACTTCGATCCACCTCCCTTTTTCCAAAACCTCGGGCTCCATTTACAGATGCTTCATCCAAGACCCTCGCCCGGGGATGATTCTAGGGATCCGTGCACCATAGCGCCATGCCCGACTCCTTCTTGTCGGACCCTCACTTGTATAAAGTCCCAGCTCCGGCCGCACTTTCACGCATCTTTGGCCTCTGTCTTCCATCCCAGGACCTCCATTCCCCTCCCTAGAGTGACAGCTATATGAGGAGAGTGTCGCAGCGAGGAGTAGGCGGCCCCAGCCACTGATCCGGCGACTTGCGCCGCCGTGCTCCGCCACCGAGCGAGCCAAGCCTCTGGCCCCGACGAGTCATCGAGGCGACGACCCCAGGAGCTTCCTTAGTCCCAGCCCAGTCGATTGCATCCATCATGTATTCCTGATTCACCGTAGGTTCGTGTAATTTCTGTTTTCACCCTTTTTCTCCCTCGGTCGTCGTCGGCTGATTTACGCTACTCTAGTCATCCTTCCGATCATCTGACTCGACCATCACCTTCACGAGACTTCTCTCCTCCTTCTACGCCCCTCCGATAACCTTGGTTCTCCCTGGAACCAAGAAATGGTCCTCCATCGTCGTCGCCTTGCTGGAGCCCTCCACTCCGCCTCACTTGACCATCCCCTTCGCACGTAACCGGGTCGAGGCACTTTGCCCTCGACCCAGCGTTCTTCCTGTGTAGGTGCTTCGAAGAAGGACCCCATCTGGGGGTCCAACAGTCGAAGAACAGGAGCTCTGCACCGCCTTCGTTGCCTGAGCTCTCCAGAGCTCCTCTGCTTCATCGGAGCATCCTAGGAGCTGCGGACCATCGTGACCGATCTCTTTCACATCTCAGCAGCCTCATCGGAAACCCCCACCGTGCGCATTGGGCCAGCGAACTTCGCCGGTGAAGTGTTCTTGGAGGAGCTCCAGTTGCCGTCCGATCGCGCCTCCTTCGCCAGATCTGATCAAAACCGTTCATCTGCGGAGCGTCTCCACCGTCCAATATATCTGGGATTCGATCTAGGGCGTTCATCCGCGAAGAGGCGTCTGCTACTCTCCACCGTTAGATCTCCATGTGGCGTCTTCCTCAGCGTTGATCCAGCGAAGGGTTAGACACGCATCATAGCCGTTGGATATTACACGTGGCACTCCTTCGTCCACCAGATCTGAATAATAGGGGTAATTTCACTTAGGCCCCTACCATTTTCTTATTTGTCGTTTAGTCCTATAAGTAGTTTTAGTAGTTGTTTTTATTTCAGAACATTTGCATCTAAGACCTTAGGCTTTTAGTATTTGCAAAATTGTCCTTGTTTATGTGAGCCACGTACATCGACACGTGAGGATTGGGATATTTGCATGTGTTAATCATGTATTTCCTGATTGTTATTGATTGCACATTTTTAAATAGAAATTGCACTTATGCCCTTCTGTGTTTGAACCAAGTGCTGCGCGCATGTTATTGTGGGCTTTTTGCATAAGGGCCCCTAGGCTTCTTTTATTTGTTACTGTTTGGCCCCTGGAAGTATGTTTTCTTGCATTTAGGTCCTTGATTGCTACGTGCCTTGTTTTTGTTGGATAAAATAGCAAATAAACTTCAAATTAGGTAAAATTTGGACATATGGCTCCTGCCACTGTGTAAAAATTTCTCTAAATTTTTGAGACATTTTTTAGACTTTTTGTTATTTTTAAAAATTCAAAAACACATATTTTTACTACTGTTGGAATTGAAAAATCAAAGAAAAATATAAAAACTTCTCTAAAAATTCTATAAAAATTAGGGATAGTTAGTTCAGTGGTTTTCTACCTACTGTTCAATTTTTGGCTTATTTGGATTTATAAAACCCATAAAAATTGAAAAACCCTAAAAATCTTCTAAAAATCATTAAAAATTCTATAAAATTCAAAAAATGCAAACTCTTTTTCTGTCGCTTAGTTTTTGAATCTATTTTTCACAAAAATTATCTTCAGATTTTATAGACCAATTATATATTTTTAATTGGTCTTTCAAGTCTGGTTGCACAGTAACCCATATTTTTCCTCTTTCTTGATTTTTAGAAAATCAAATAAAAATTATAAAACTCTCATAAAATTATCAAAAGCACTTAAAAACATAAAAAACACAAAAACAAATTTATTTCATTTTTTGAGTATTTTTGAGTGTTTTAATAAATTGTTGAACTTTCTTGTGTTTATATTTTCTTACAAAATTAAAAATACAAAAAAAATATAAAAAAATTAAAATCCACCAAAAAATATTTGATTCTTTTTTTTCGATTTTGACTACTTCATAGGCTGTCTCGGTCGTCGCGTGCTCCTTGAGTCCGACCCTGATCGCTATACCAGGTTAATAACTTAGCAAGGATCGTTGTTGATTTCCTAGTTTTATCTTCTGATTTGGTGGTTCTTATTTTTCTTGATTGACCGATTCTTCTCGATCCGGGTCGCAACGACCCGAGAGTGATTTTTACCTCACCCGGATCTTGAGTGATTGATTTTCGCGGTCATCATCAGCCGAGCAAGAAAGGTTGACTCCTCCTTGTTTGGGTGCACCGGTCCTCCTAAGTGGTCCTCCTTCATGTGGTGGTCCCTCGCATCAAATACAAATAAAGAGAATGGTCAGAACAGTCAATCAATAATATCAAATAATATTGAAAAATAAAAAAATAAATAAGTACAACAATAAATAAATGATTGAACAAGAATGTAAGACATAAAATCAAATAATCTCCTACTACACGACGTTTCTTGATGAATCCACATTTCATCATCTTTATTCTATCATTTTGGCACCAAAAACCCTAGCAAATGCCTGTAAATAGCATTAAAATCACCATCTTAGCATCCATGCATGTGCATTGTAGTAGTATATAAAATACTGTAATTAAGGCCAAAATTATAGAATAAATAAAGAAAAGAAAAAGAATAAAATATTGTAAATATTTTATGACCCAAAACCCCCGAGGCCTAGGCATCTTGATGAATAGGTCGACAAGGAATAAAGTAGGGGGAGATAAGGTCAGAAATACAGATAATACACCTATACATTTTATTCATTCTTTATTCATTTTGGGACCTATTTTTGGTTCCACTTTTTATACATCAAATAAAGAAACTTTGTACATGAAAGTTGTAGATAATTTAATAAAGAAAAATACAAAATTGATTTTACAGAAAAATAATGTACAGATGAAAAGTTATGGTCTGAATAAAAATCCAGAATGCCAACTTCCCAGACCCGTATCTCACCAATAAAAACTCCAAATGCAGCCTACTCACCTTTAATTGTATATAGAATAAAATAATCTATCCAATGGTGGTAGTTTCGCAGTTGGCAGAGCTACGGTTTAAAAGTTGAGTTTCTGGCCCCCATTGTATACTTATACAGATTAAAATATTCAATTTATTCTTTATTCATTATTTTTGCATGTTTATATTTTTATAATTATGTATATATCACTTATAATATTTATGTACATTAACACCAGAATAAAAATGCAAAGAAATCACAAAATAAAAATACTTGTATAAAGGATACATAGGTATACTGCCTATACATATACCTATACAAATAATACTTGTATTTTATTAAATATACAAAACATATCAGAAAAATAAAATAAAATATATTTATGTACATAAAAGTACTTTATGTTTTTTATAAAATAATAAGCAAAAATAATAACAATAAAATACACAAAATAAAATTAAAATACTAAAATATATCGGTATTACACCTATAAGGGGTTTACATATGAACTTGTAAAAATTTAATTCATAAAAATAAATAAAAATCGGAATAAAATACTACATAAAAAATTAAACATTTTTTATTTTATAACCATAATTTAATTCAACCTATTTCTATTTTTAAATAATTTAATAAAACATTTTTTAGGGCTTTTTCCTGGTTGGTCCACGTGGACCAACCAGGTGGCTTGGGAAGTTGACCTCGAGTCAACTCCCTGGCCCTAGCCCTGTGGCCCTTGTCAGGCACCCGTGATCCCCGCTTTTCTCGATTTTTTCGCCATCAAGGCGTTGCTCGAGGGAGGCTCGAGGGAGGCCGACTCCTTCTTGAAAATTGATCACTATAGATCCTAGATCTCCGCCGGCCTCTTAGATCCTACCAGATCTTTTCCATCTGCTCGAAATCTCGCCTCGAAACTCGCTCGACCACCATGTATCAAAACCAAACCCATCACTTTCCCTTCTTCTTTGAACCGCAATTCATCCAGCTCCCTTCCCCCTTGGAGTCGCTCCAGCACCGTGGAGGTGACAGCTCCAGGTCTGCACCTTCGAGGAGGCGGAGTCACGCGAGCTGAGCGCGTTCCACCACCACCTCCGGCGGGTGTCCCCGTGAGGTATTCACCCTCTGGTCCTTGGCCATCGAGGCTGCCACCATCCCCATTTTTATCCCCATCGTATTCCTGTTAGTGTTAGGATCATTTCGCCCGTAATCACTCGATTAATCCATCAGCGCATCACTCCATCGATCACCTCGCCGGAGCGCAACTCCGGCGAGCCCCTATATCGCTTTTCCTTCCGTTTCGAGAGCCACCCGAGGTCGAGGCATTTTGCCCTCGACCTCCCTAACTTTTTGGTGCAGGTACTGAAGCCCATCGAAGCGTCTGGAGCGATTTTGCTCTCTCGCCGGAGCACCTGGGGCCTTGCAGCTCCGCCACCTCCGTGCGAGAGCACCGGCGAACGCCGGTGGCTTTTGAGGCTTCCAGACGTCAGCTGACACCTGCAGGAGCGTCCTCGACTGGTTTGCAAGCTCGATCGTCGCCGTAGCCGAACGGAGGAGCTCGGAGAAGTTCGCCCAACCGGAGCTCCTCTGTGTTCTTCCCTCTGCCTCCGGGACCGTCGGATCAACGAGGAGCGCCCAGATCGCACAGGAGCCGTTAGATCTCCCCACGTGCCCACCGTCCGATCATCGGGGGAGTTCTAATCACAGCCGCACAAGCCCAACCGTCATCGGCCGTTCCCAAGCTGCCACGTGGATAAGTGGCTTGGCCCCCGCCGCTGGATCGCGCCTCGCCGCCAGCCGTTGGATTCATGCCACGCGTCGTCGTCGGAGCGCCCGAGCGAGGGTATTTTGCATCCCAACCCTCGCACTTTTTGTATTTAGTATTTAGTACTCAAACTTTCGTCTGTCGTGTAAAAATTTTGTAATATTTGCATCAAGACCCTCGAGCTTTGTTTAATTGCATCCAGGTCCCTTGCCACGTCACCTCACGTGACCAGTTCACGTGAGGTGTGGGCATTTTGCGAAGGGACCCCCCCAGGGTTAGGATATTTCCTTGTAGTCCCAGAACTTTCATACTCAGCTTAAAACTTTGGGATATTTTGCATAGCAGCCCTTGAGACATTCGGATATTACAGTTAGGTCCCTGCCAGGCGCGTGTATAGCACGTGCGTGGTTTGGATATTTTGTGCTAAAGTCCCTCCGAGTTTTGTAATTGTATTTCGGTGCTAAAAATTAAACATTCAGTTCAATATTTCGTGGAAAGTTGCGTGCATACCCCTGGAGGTTTTGTAAATTGCATATATACCCCTGCCAGGACTGTTTAATGTTTGGATGTTTACTCTAATTATTTGACCTATCATTTTAACTCCAAAATTTCTCAACTTTTGAACTTAAGCTCCTGGACATGTGTACATTAACGCCACATATTTAGTTTTTGATTTTACTTTATTTTCATATTTATTAAAAATCAAAAACTTGCTATTTGTGCACTGTCTAGTTTAGAAAATACCAAAAAAATATTAAAACACCTCCAAAAACTCCAAAAAAATCACCTAGTGTCTATTTTATCCTATTTTAGTGTCAGTCCAAAAATAATTAAAAAGTTCAAAAGAAAAACACTAAAAATTTAAAAACACTCAAAAACTTCAAAAAATATATAAAATAGTAGAAAACTTCAAAAATCAAAAACTCAGTTTCTGTTTGTTCCTTATTTTGTCCTTTTTATTTGGAAAATAGTGTGAACATTTTGAGCTACTGGTTGCTATTTTTAATTCTCATTTTGCTCACAACCAGCCTTATTTGCACTGTTTTGCTTTATTTCAGTATTTAAAAAAATACCAAAAACACCTTGAAAATTTTCCAAAAATCACAAAAACAGTAAAAAACCCTAAAAAGACTAAAAACAATTTGTTTCTGAATTTTTGGTAATTTTTACTTAGTTTTATAAATATTTTAGCTTGCCTTCTATTATATTGTCTTTACTTTCCAATATTGAAAAAGAAATATAAAAATATAAAATACAAATTGAAAATATAAAATCAGTAAATTAAAATCAAAATACAAAAATAAAAAAATTAAAATAAAATAAAAAAAATAAAATTAAAAATTAAAAAAAACCCACAAAAATACCTTTGCTTGCTTGCTTAGTGTAGACACATCACACATACACATACTTGAGCACATTTTCGTGAATTACCCTGTTGCTCCCTGTGTTCGAACTCTCTGCATACTTGTCACTATACACCATTTGTGCAGAGTTAAAAATAAATTTTAACTCCACATTAGTCTAACTTATTGATCTTTAGTGTGGGTTAATTGTTGATTAAATTCAGATTTTGATTGGTCGACACTTCGACTGTGTTCCCGCCTTGTGTGGAACACAAGACCGATCGATTTCCGAGTTTATCAAATGGCGCCGTTGCCGGGGAGCAACAGCGAGTAGTTCGCATTTTGTTTGATTGTGTTGATTGTCTACCATAGCCTTACTTTCTATCTCTTGCAGTTTTGATATATCTGTTGAGCTATCTGACCATTTCTTTTCTTGTCTTCTTGCGAGGGACCGCGGAGCAAGGCGGATTGCTTAGGTGATCCGGAGCATCCTTGGGAAGCGGAGCCGGCCTTCTTGGGCCAAGCCGGCAGGAGAGAGCAGGAGTGAGAGAGAGTGATTAGTTAGCTTGCATTTTACTTTTGTGAGAGAGAGACTATTAAGTTGTAATAATACAGGTACACTTGGACTTTCGGGCCCAATTTCCAGGTGCTTGTACACTTGGGGGCTCACCGCGGTTTTTGACGAGTTTTCCTCGCTTGTCATTTTCCGGTTTTGTTTTCATTTTTCACTTTCTTTTGTGGATTGAGCCCTTAGATTTAGGCTTGCTTGATCGATTAACTTAGGTCCAAACACACTAATAACCTTTGCATGTACCTATAGCTCGTATTTGGACTTAGTTAAAAATTAAACAGTTAGCCCCTTATCTCTTAACCCGTGTGCCGTGAGCGAGTCCCATCAAGCGCTACTCCTGAACTCGAGTGTGTCGAGAAGAGGAGGGGTAAGCCAAGACCGGACTCTTAGGTTAAAGATAAGTGGCCGACTTGTGGTTCTTCACGCTAGCAGTTGCCTGTTCTAGGACGATTTCCGTTGTGCATATCGGCATATAGATTAGGTTTAAAAATTCTGCTTTGCATCCCGCATGGAGAGAGCTGGGATTCGCTGTAAGTCTTCTAACTGGGCATCCATCATTTAGGCACAAAGGTGAGATTTCCATCTTTGTGTCAACTTGTACGGCTTTTCCGACTCTATTCTCCCTCTGTTTTTGGACAAAGTAGGATCAAGAAAACAAAAATCGTTAGGCGCTTGTTTGAATCTACTCAAAAGAAGCGATAACACCAAAAAAATTAAAAAAGGGACTGCTAAGAAAACTTGACCAAAAATAAAATCGGTAATTGGATTCATTGCTTTGGGAGAGTAACACCCTCACTTGTATTCAGGTTGCATGGGAAGGTCTCCTTCCAAGTGAGGTGAGCGCTTCGTAAGGATTAGAGCCAAAAACCCAGCTTGTGGCTGCCTTGTGTATCGCCTGGATTTCCGAAGTATTGGCGCTTCTATCGTACGTGGACGAGTAGGGCTTGGTCAACATTGGTGACTCTCTATTGTGTAGAGCATCGACCTTTTCCGAAGTATCGAGCCTAGGCCACGCCTTCACGGGGGTGTCTGTCTCATCGTCTCGCGTCCGAGTAGGTTCTTGCACGCTCACGGGTGATTCCGTTGCGAGCGAGTTCCGAAGTACCGGTTTTGCCTATTGGCTTCCTCTCTTATTCTTTGGCTGAGTAGGGATCCAGGAAGGGTTACAAGGACCTCAAAAAGTGCAAGCTACAGGTTACACAAGAGGAGGACAAGTACGGGTTACTTTTCCGGCAGTACTCTCTCTCCTTTAGGCGTAGCGTTCTAAGGACTCGTTAAAAGCTAAATTCCTGAATCAAGCTAAAATTGACAAGATAAGAGCCGAACCTTCACGGCTTCACGTGTTGAGTTGGTGAACTCACCCCTCCTTTGTGTTTGATTGCTAGATTTATTTAGGTCAAGATCAAAAACACCGCACAATCGTGCGCAATTTTGTTGCATCTCATTTCACTCTTCTTCTTCTACATTCCCTCGGCTCTTACCAATAATCAAGATGATGGGACGGAGATCTCTTAGGCCAACTTTGTCGGCACCGCTATCCCGCACTCCTCCTTATTCATCTAGGAATACCTCGGAGAGTCCGCTCTCCTAGCCTGAGTTTACATCCACCCTGTTCCCCCTCGACCACCTTTCTCATTCTCCTTCCATCAGTCCAAGAGTGTCAGAATTCAATGCATCACAGTATTCAGCTCATTCGACAGCACCTGAGATGGCCTCTTTTGCTTTTTCAGAAAATCCAGCCATAGCAGACAGAGGCGAGCATGAAGATGATCATGAGCACCCTCCATTCCTATTTGATCAGGCAGCCATCAATAATTCCTTGTTAGCATCCCTGGAGACTATGCAGAGGCAGATCCGTGATCAGGGTACATTTATGGGTGATCTCATGAGGGAGATAGCTCAGATGAGAGAGAACCGAGCTGGCGGAGAAGGCGGTGGAGGAGGAGGACCTGATGCAGGAGGAGCAGATCCAGACGCTGAGAGACCGCCACAGACTATCATGAGGGAATTGTACAATCTAGCCGCATCCCTCACTCACCGTTGGATCAGACTCCCGCCCATCCACGGAGATTTCGAGCTTCGGCCCCACACTATCCAGCTGCTACCCAAGTTCCATGGGTTGCCGACCGAAGAGCCGCACCTCCACCTCCAAGAATTTGAAATGATATGCAGCACCATCCATGATCGGTTGATAACCGAGGACACAATCAAGATGATTGCCTTTCCATTTTCTTTGGTTGATAGAGCCGCATATTGGCTCAAGCTTCTTGGGCAATTCGTCGACACTTGGGCAGATCTCCGGACCGCATTTTTAAAGAAATACTATCCTCTCGGCCGGACCAATGCAGCTAGAGCTATGATTAGCAATTTTGTCATGATCCCAAATGAACAATTCCATGAAGCCTGGGATCGATTCAGAGAGCTCATCGACCGGTGTCCACATCACGATATATCCAAGCCCAATCTGGTTCAGAGTTTCTTCTGTGGGCTGACACCGGAGCTGCAGGGGCTTGTCAACGCCTCTTGCGGTGGATCATACTTTTCCAAGGGTGAAGACGACGTCTGGGCCATCTACGAAGGCATGGCAGAAAATTCTACAGTGATGACCCAAACCCGTGTCTACACACACCAGAAGCCCCCGCAAGGAGCAGGATCATTTCAGAGGATCGCCCGCATCGATGCCAGTCCCAATACAGTGTCAGTTGCAGCAGCCCAAGCTGAATCAGCCGCAGCCGACATGGGCATTATCAGTGAGAAATTGGACCGCATGGAGATCCTCGAGAAGAAGCAGAATCAAGGTCTTGCTCAGATGGACCTTCTCACCAAAACTATGAGTGACCTGAAGACTCAAATTCTATGTATTCAGGAGGCACAGACTCATTCCCAACAGCCTCCCAGGTCACGGGCTGACCCCAGCAGTAGCAATACCAACCAAACCTCTACCTCATACCGCCAGGTGAACCATATCCAGGCAGAGCCGGTGTCATTGCTAAAGTACCATCCAGAGCGACCACCGTCTCAGGAGACTCAGATAGTGGTCTATCAGCCGGAGCAGCCACTGGCCGTTCTTCCTCCACCTTCCTTTGAGCAGGAACCATTGATGGAAGTCAATGGGATTTGGTACGACCGGTACCCTCAGCCCGGGATTCGTCGGGATCACCCCGGATTCCGTTGGGGCAATGGTGGATCCTCATCCCAGCAACAGAACCCTGCCCAAGGACAGCAGAGCAGCCAGCAGCAACCACAACAGCAGCCCCAGTATGCCCATCAGCAACAGTTTCAGAGTGGTCCTCGTCCTACCTATCAGGGACAGCAGTGGAGGCAGCGACAGCAGCCTCAGCATTCTTATCACCATCCTCCCCCTCAGTATCAGCAACAACAGCAGCAGCAGCCCCATTTCCAGCAGGGACAACCATCCGGTTCTCAGGTCCCCGCTTTTGAGAACCCAGCCCTCGATGATCTTGCCCGCTTGCTATCTGAACAGCGAGCATCTTTCAGGCAAGAAATGGATGAATTCCGGCAGGAGATGAGGGACATCATGAAAGGCAAGGCCGCCATACCCGCTCAGATTGAACCTAACCCGAACAATCTGAAAAGGAAGTCTGAGCAGGTAGAGTTTACAGAGGATACCTCTCCTAGTGATTACTTGAGTGACATATCTTATTCCTATCATGATGCTGATTTTGTTACTACTAGGAGCGGTAGGATGCCAGCCGGCGGCGCCTCTTCTGAGCGACAACCAGAGGCAGGATCAGGAGCGCCAGAGGAGTAGAGGAGCGGTGCTGATGCCGCTCATGATGATGTTGATGGTGGTGCTGATGCCACCAATGATGGAGTCCAGGACGACGGTGCTGATGCCGTCGTGATACCAGATGCAGACGGTGGTGCTGATGCCACCATTTTGGATGATGAATCAGAGCGCAGTGCTGATGCCGCGAAGACCGGTGCTAGTGGTGGTGCTGAAGCCACCACATCTACTTTTTTCGAGCCATCAACTGTGATGTTACCACATTTTGTACCTAGAGATTGTGGGAACAAAAACAAAAACAAAAATATGAATAAAGGAAAGGCTTCTGTTCACATTGAGGATCCATATGTGTTGCATGATGATGGTTGTGTGGATCCTTCTTCTTCACAGGCACAGGAACCGATTCCTAGTCCTCCATCTGAGGAGGCCACTACCATCCCCTTCCCTGAGGCGCTCCGCCGTACGAAGGGGAATAAAAAAGAAAATCCTAAAAAAGATCAGCAGGTAGAGTTCGGTAACCAAATGATTGACAGATTTCACATTCAGCTGACTCTACGAGAAGCATTTGAGCATATCCTCTTATTCAGAAAGAACTTGAAAGATACAACTACTGTCCGAAGGAAGAAGAGGCACAGAGATCAAATCCATATGCTCACTCATGACACTTGCTGCATCATCCAGAACAAGCTGCCAGCCAAGCGACCAGACGCAGGAGCTCCCTATGTCAGATGCGAGATTCAGGAACAGCAGTTTGATCGTACTCTATTAGACAGCGGCTCTTTAATTAACCTCCTTCCGGCAGCCTTACTCAAGCGATTCGAGTTTGGCCCTCTTCTTCGAAGCAGAACAGTCCTTCAGTTTGCTGACAGGTCGATAAAGAGGCCGAAGGGGTTATTGAAAGACGTGGTCGTTACCATTCAGGGCCTGAAATTCCCCGTGGACTTCGTTGTGTTGGACATGGAGATCCCTGAGTCGGTAACCGATGCCCCCATCATACTTGGACGCCCATTCTTGGCCACAGCCAAGGCGGTGACCGACCATGATAGTGGGAAGGTATGTTTTCGCGTAGAGGGCGAAACCATACAAATAGAGACGATCGAAGAAATCAGAGCTAGAGAGTTAGAGTGCTCCGAGCAGTCCAGCGAAGCAGCGCAGATGACAGAGGAGGAGCTAGACATCCACCAGGTCTGTGATTTTGAGATGACTGATGACGAATCTAACTGGAAAGATCCTGTAGCACCGACCCTCGCCTTGCCTACAGATTCACTATATCTCAAGCTCATGGCAGACGAGAGCCGGGAGAGCACATCCCTGGAGGAAGATACATCTGAAGCTGACAGTGTTGTGATGAGTGGTGCAGATGAGTTCCATTCTTGCTCTTCTTCTTCTGATCCCTCGGATTCAGACATTGACTGGGATGATTTTGATGAATACTTACCTTGTCTGATTCCTTCCGAGCCGACAACCATGACAGAGTGCGAGCCAGTACAGTTTATTGATGATTCAGTGGGCCGCCTTTCGTCAGAGATTCATGCAGAGCGAGAGTTCTCCCATGCAGACCTGGTCGCCTTCACGCAGACATACCAGAAGCCAGATCTGCCACCTCCCAGTTGTCCAGAACTGAAACCTCTTCCGCAGTCAATGAAGTATAGATTCCTTGCGGGTGAGCCAAAAATGTACCCAGTCATTATCTCAGCAGATTTGACTGAAGAGCAATAATCTCGTCTGATGGAGGTTCTTGAAAGAAACCGCAAGGCAATCGGTTGGAGTATAGCTGATCTCCAGGGGCTGAGCCCAAATCTTTGCTCTCACCACATCTATCTTGAGGATAACGCTAGGCCGTCACGTGAGTTCCAACGACGGCTGAACCCGAATCTTCGGGACGTAGTCATGAAAGAAATTTCCAAGTGGTGGAGCGCCGATTTTATCTACCCCATCTCCGACTCCAAATGGGTTAGTCCACTTCATGTGGTACCTAAGAAGACGGGTATCACTACAGTTGTCAATGAGTCCGGAGAGGAAATCGCTACCAGAGTACCAACTTCTTGGAGGGTCTGTGTGGACTACAGACGACTGAATGAGGCCACCAAGAAGGATCACTTCCCGCTACCATTCATTGATCAGATTATCGAGCGGTTAGCCGGGAAGAGTTATTACTGCTTTCTTGATGGGTACTCTGGATACAATCAAGTGGCCATTGTGCCCGAAGACCAGGAGAAAACGACATTCACCTGTCCGTTTGGGACTTATGCTTTCAGACGAATGCCCTTTGGTTTATGTAACGCTCCTGCGACATTCCAAAGGTGCATGTTGTCCATCTTCTCGGACATGGTGGGTGATTGTTTAGAGGTCTTCATGGATGACTTCTCGGTCTATGGCGACGGGTTCGACGCTTGTCTTGACTGCCTAGACCGTGTGTTAAAGCGCTGCATTGAGGTCAATCTTGTCTTATCCTGGGAGAAGAGTCATTTCATGATGACTCAAGGGACGGTCCTTGGTCATATCGTCTCCAACAGAGGCATGGAGGTCGATCCCGCCAAGGTGGATATCATCAGAAAACTCAATCCGCCGTCCAATTTGCGTCAGTTACGGTCTTTTCTGGGGCATGTCGGTTTCTACCGACGGTTCATTCAGGACTTCAGTCGAATTGCCCGACCGCTCACTGACTTGCTGACAAAAGACACCGAGTTTATTGTTAATGATAAGTGTCTTGAATCTTTTGAGACTCTCAAGAATATGGTTGTTTCAGCTCCTGTCCTTCAGCCACCCGATTGGTCTCTCCCATTCGATATCATGACGGATGCTTCTGATTTTGCCGTTGGGGCTGTGCTTGGACAGAGGAGGGATGGTTTGCCGTTTTCCATTCACTACGCCAGCCGGACCTTGGATGCCGCTCAGCGGAATTACACTGTGACTGAGAAAGAGATGCTGGTCGTAGTCTTCGCTCTTGATAATATCGATCTTACATTCTCGGATCTAGAGTGACCATCTACACTGATCACACCGCCATCCGGTACCTAATGTCTAAGAAGGATGCCAAAGCACGTCTCACCAGATGGATCCTTCTACTCCAGGAATTTGATATTGAGATTAAGGATAAGCCTGGAGTCAAGAATGTGGTGGCGGATCATCTCTCCAGGTTGGAGAATCTTGAGGAATCTGAGCCCAGCGCACCTATCACAGAAACATTTGCAGATGAGGCGATCTTGGCTGTCACCTCACTCCCATGGTATGTTGACTTTGTAAATTATCTTGTTGCCAAGACAGTCCCTCAGGGTTGGCCCAGACAGAAACTTGAGACCTTCCTAGCTAAGGCCAAGTTTTATCATTGGGAGGATCCCGACCTTTATCATGAAGGAGGGGATAGTATCTGGAGGAGGTGCATTCCTCAAGAAGAGCAGCAAAGAGTCCTCACATACTGCCACAAGCTTGAGGCAGGAGGACATCATTCTGGAAAAAGAATAGCACAGAAGGTGCTTCAATCCGGCCTATGGTGGCCTACTCTCTTCAAGGATTCTGATGAGTTCGTGAAGAGATGTACTGACTGTCAGAAAATGGGAACCTGCAGACAGAGAGACATGATGCCCATGCAACCCATTCACTTCTGTGAGGTTTTTGATGCATGGGGGATTGACTTCATGGGCCCATTTCCTAAGAGTCAGGGATTCGAGCATATTTTGCTCGCTGTAGATTATGTCAGCCGATGGGTTGAGGCCATCCCCGCCCGAGCCGCAGATGCTAAAACCGTTTGCAAATTTTTGAGGAAAAATATCATTTCACGGTTCGGAGTACCTAGAGTTTTGATTTCAGACGGGGGGTCTCACTTCATCAATGACAAAGTCAGGGCCCTTGCAGACGAGTTCGGCATTGACCATCGGGTTGCCACTCCTTATCACCCTCAGACTAATGGTCTTGCCGAAGTATCGAATCGGGAGATAAAGACTATCTTGCAGAAAGTTGTCCGCCCAGACCGAAAGGATTGGTCACAGCTTTTGGACTCGGTCTTGTGGGCTTATCGGACTTCTTTCAAAAATCCATTGGGGACATCTCCCTTTCGCCTCGTCTATGGCAAGCCGTGCCATTTGCCAGTGGAAATCAAGCACAAATCTTTTTGGGCAGTTACTGAGTTGCTTTTGGATCCCGAGAGTGTAGGAGACCAGAGAAGAGCAGAATTGGCAGCCCTGGAAGAACTGAGAGACACAGCCTTTTCGAACAGCCTACAATACAAAGAGAAAGTGAAGACATGGCACGATTCGCATATCAGCCATAAACAGTTTGAGCCAGATCAGAGAGTATGGTTGTTTGATTTCAGGCTGAAATTATTCCCAGGGAAATTACAGAGCAAGTGGAAAGGACCGTATGTGGTCAGGAAGGTACATGACAATGGCAGCATCGACATATCCGAACCGTCATCTTCTTCTACCTTCCGCGTCAATGGTCAACGCTTGAAACTATATCTTGATCATGATCCGCCGACCATTGACGTTGCCCCCATTCTTATGGTATGAGATGTGTCCTTTGACTCTCATCATCTACATCTCATACATGGTGATCAATTCTACCTTCCGCTGTATAGATCCATCTGTTTATATCACTCTGTTGTCTGTTGATTTAGTTTCTTATTTTCTTCTTTTCTTCTTTTCCTTTTCTATCTTCTTTATCTATCAAAAAGGTGTCGCCCTTGTAGACAGTTTTCCATACGTAGGACGTACTTTGTCCTAAGTTTAGGGGGGTGTGCACCCCGAGTATTTCCATTCTTTGATCCTCTCCATTGTCTCATCTTCTTGTCTATACTTAGGGATATCTTACCCTAAGTATAGGGGGAGACAATCTGAGTACGATCTGTTCATTCCCACCCTTGACCCTCCCTGCGTTGTGTACAGTCTGCTATACTTAGGATTATTTGATCCTAAGTATAGGGGGGACGGTCAACTTCTCATTCATTGATTCATTCATTCTTTAGACTTGCCTATACTTAGTACGAGTTATGTCTTCGCTTTTCTCTCCGATCTATGAGGACATAGCTCAAGCTAAGTATAGGGGGGTCGTATATACGGCGTATATACTTTAGCCATAACTCGTACTTTCGTATTTTCTTAAAAATATGGCTAATAATTCTTTAAAATTCATTAAAATTCCTTAATAAAAAGATGTGGTTATTCCTCAAATTCTTTTTTGTATTTACTGATTAATAAATCAGGTGAAAATGTTTTTTGCAAAATGTTTGAAAAATAGTTTGAAAATCTTTGTGAACATCTATTGCAAACTATTTTGAAATATTTTGTTACATGTTTTCAACCTTTGTAAAAATGTGTGATTTGTAACATTCATTTTCTTTATGTGAAATAAAAGATTTGAAAAATGATTTGCAAATGGTTTGAAAAATGGTTGCAAGAATATTTGAAAAACCCATACATACTGTTTTGAAAACCTTTGCAAAATGATTTTCAAATGTGTGTACATGTTTGTAAAATGTTTGTAAAAACTATTTTGGACTATAGTTTTCAAAACTGGTGTGAAAAGCTTGTGTCAAATAAGTTGGAGGAATATTTACATCACACTAAAATCCACTATATATGTATAAAACTGACCACTTGCCCTTGTAAATTCTTAAAATCCACTTCTTGTATATATAAGAAGCACTCCCGTGTACATAGTTTTCACCTAATTTTCGGCCAAAACTTTTTGTTTTCAAAAATCCCAAAAACATTTGCAAAACTAAAACCCAAAAACATCTGAAAAATCTTTTTGAAAAAAAAATTAAAATTGCATTTGCATACGCATGCGTCATCTTTTCAAAAATCCATAAAAAATTCAAAATCTTGAAAATTGCATCACATAAATATTTTCTGCATAGCATTGCATGGCATGAGCATTTTTCGGATTGAGTTTGATAGTTGAACAAGTCTAAGTAAAATCTGGAGATTGGAGCTTGATTGGACCTTAAAATCTACCTAATAACAGGAACCTTATAAGAACTGGGTTTGAGGTACTTCAGGTCTAGTTGACTTAATTCTTTGAGGATCACGGGACTTGGTTCAATGGATTCTTGACTGCCTAAGTAGAGTATTTCGGAGCACACGCACGACTCTTGTTGATAATGACCTAACTTGGACACCTGCACCTTTCACATAGCTCTCCACGGATGAGGTGGTGAGGAGGCAGTTTCCTTTGGCTTGGGGTAGCATATGAGGGTAGTACTTCTAGGCGGAACCTCTCTTCTTCTTATAGTGAAGGAAGTGCACCTCAACTTGGTCTAGTGGTGATGAAGGCTAAAGACAGAAGCCGTGGGTTGCAATAAAGCTTCAAAAGAGGGATAGTCTACTGGCTCAAGAAGAAATTTCTTGTATATATGCTGCACCATGTAGATATGTTGTACAGATGCAATTGAAAAAAAAAGAACCCCAAAAAAGTGGTGGGTCGGATTGAAAATTTAATAACCCCACCGGAGTGTATATAGTCCAATAAAGCAAAAGCTTATGGTATCCATGTTACATCTCATGAAGCTTGCAGCGGGAGACTTGGCTACACTGGCTAAGCTTCCAAAAGTCTATACTTCTTCCCCCTCTTCTTGAGCCGGTTGCACTTGAACTTAGAAGGGAATACCCTGCTTCTCGAGGAAAGAGTTGCTAGACCGAGGCATTAGAGTTACCAGGTTGGGGGAGGTTGTTTCTTTGTCACTTCTGAGGTGGGGAGCTACATATCACTTACACTGTACGAGTCAGATTCATAGTCGTAAGAGTTTGCGTATGAGTTGAAGTATTTCTGACCTGGCTATTGAGGAGACTTGGACAGAGTTTTGGGATTCTCAAGGACTGTTGGATTTCAAACACGGTTCTCACTAAGGTTCCGCCCGCACTAAAATTCCAAAGGTCCGACTTAAGCTCCAAATTTTGATTTTGTGAAGACAAGTTTGACAATCAGATAAAATCCAATTTCTTCTTTTTCTTTTCTTTGTTTTTCTTTTTGCACTTATTGCATAAGTGTTTGCTAGGGACTAGCAAAGGTAAAGTATAGGGGGATGATGAATCCACATTTCATCATCTTTATTCTATCATTTTGGCACCAAAAACCCTAGCAAATGCCTGTAAATAGCATTAAAATCACCATCTTAGCATCCATGCATGTGCATTGTAGTAGTATATAAAATACTGTAATTAAGGCCAAAATTATAGAATAAATAAAGAAAAGAAAAAGAATAAAATATTGTAAATATTTTATGACCCAAAACCCCCGAGGCCTAGGCATCTTGATGAATAGGTCGACAAGGAATAAAGTAGGGGGAGATAAGGTCAGAAATACAGATAATACACCTATACATTTTATTCATTCTTTATTCATTTTGGGACCTATTTTTGGTTGCACTTTTTATACATCAAATAAAGAAACTTTGTACATGAAAGTTGTAGATAATTTAATAAAGAAAAATACAAAATTGATTTTACAGGAAAATAATGTACAGATGAAAAGTTATGGTCTGAATAAAAATCCAGAATGCCAACTTCCCAGACCCGTATCTCACCAATAAAAACTCCAAATGCAGCCTACTCACCTTTAATTGTATATAGAATAAAATAATCTATCCAATGGTGGTAGTTTCGCAGTTGGCAGAGCTACGGTTTAAAAGTTGAGTTTCTGGCCCCCATTGTATACTTATACAGATTAAAATATTCAATTTATTCTTTATTCATTATTTTTGCATGTTTATATTTTTATAATTATGTATATATCACTTATAATATTTATGTACATTAACACCAGAATAAAAATGCAAAGAAATCACAAAATAAAAATACTTGTATAAAGGATACATAGGTATACTGCCTATACATATACCTATACAAATAATACTTGTATTTTATTAAATATACAAAACATATCAGAAAAATAAAATAAAAATATATTTATGTACATAAAAGTACTTTATGTTTTTTATAAAATAATAAGCAAAAATAATAACAATAAAATACACAAAATAAAATTAAAATACTAAAATATATCGGTATTACACCTATAAGGGGTTTACATATGAACTTGTAAAAATTTAATTCATAAAAATAAATAAAAATCGGAATAAAATACTACATAAAAAATTAAACATTTTTTATTTTATAACCATAATTTAATTCATCCTATTTCTATTTTTAAATAATTTAATAAAACATTTTTAGGGCTTTTTCCTGGTTGGTCCACGTGGACCAACCAGGTGGCTTGGGAAGTTGACCTCGAGTCAACTCCCTGGCCCTAGCCCTGTGGCCCTTGTCAGGCACCCGTGACCCCCGCTTTTCTCGATTTTTTCGCCATCAAGGCGTTACTCGAGGGAGGCCGACTCCTTCTTGAAAATTGATCACTATAGATCCTAGATCTCCGCCGGCCTCTTAGATCCTACCAGATCTTTTCCATCTGCTCGAAATCTCGCCTCGAAACTCGCTCGACCACCATGTATCAAAACCAAACCCATCACTTTCCCTTCTTCTTTGAACCGTAATTCATCCAGCTCCCTTCCCCCTTGGAGTCGCTCCAGCACCGCGGAGGTGACAGCTCCAGGTCTGCACCTTCGAGGAGGCGGAGTCACGCGAGCTGAGCGCGTTCCACCACCACCTCCGGCGGGTGTCCCCGTGAGGTATTCACCCTCTGGTCCTTGGCCATCGAGGCTGCCACCATCCCCATTTTTATCCCCATCGTATTCCTGTTAGTGTTAGGATCATTTCGCCCGTAATCCCTCGATTAATCCATCAGCGCATCACTCCATCGATCACCTCGCCGGAGCGCAACTCCGGCGAGCCCCTATATCGCTTTTCCTTCCATTTCGAGAGCCACCCGAGGTCGAGGCATTTTGCCCTCGACCTCCCTAACTTTTTGGTGCAGGTACTGAAGCCCATCGAAGCGTCTGGAGCGATTTTGCTCTCTCGCCGGAGCACCTGGGGCCTTGCAGCTCCGCCACCTCCGTGCGAGAGCACCGGCGAACGCCGGTGGCTTTTGAGGCTTCCAGACGTCAGCTGACACCTGCAGGAGCGTCCTCGACTGGTTTGCAAGCTCGATCGTCGCCGTAGCCGGACGGAGGAGCTCGGAGGAGTTCGCCCAACCGGAGCTCCTCCGTGTTCTTCCCTCTGCCTCAGGGACCGTCGGATCAACGAGGAGCGCCCAGATCGCACAGGAGCCGTTAGATCTCCCCGCGTGCCCACCGTCCGATCATCGGGGGAGTTCTAATCACAACCGCACGAGCCCAACCGTCATCGGCCGTTCCCAAGCTGCCACGTGGATAAGTGGCTTGGCCCCCGCCGCTGGATCGCGCCTCGCCGCCAGCCGTTGGATTCACGCCACGCGTCGTCGTCGGAGCGCCCGAGCGAGGGTATTTTGCATCCCAACCCTCGCACTTTTTGTATTTAGTATTTAGTACTCAAACTTTCGTCTGTCGTGTAAAAATTTTGTAATATTTGCATCAAGACCCTCGAGCTTTGTTTAATTGCATCCAGGTCCCTTGCCACGTCACCTCACGTGACCAGTTCATGTGAGGTGTGGGCATTTTGCGAAGGGACCCCCCCAGGGTTAGGATATTTCCTTGTAGTCCCAGAACTTTCATACTCAGCTTAAAACTTTGGGATATTTTGCATAGCAGCCCTTGAGACATTCGGATATTACAGTTAGGTCCCTGCCAGGCGCGTGTATAGCACGTGCGTGGTTTGGATATTTTGTGCTAAAGTCCCTCCGGGTTTTGTAATTGTATTTCGGTGCTAAAAATTAAACATTCAGTTCAATATTTCGTGGAAAATTGCGTGCATACCCCTGGAGGTTTTGTAAATTGCATATATACCCCTGCCAGGACTGTTTAATGTTTGGATGTTTACTCTAATTATTTGACCTATCATTTTAACTCCAAAATTTCTCAACTTTTGAACTTAAGCTCCTGGACATGTGTACATTAACGCCACATATTTAGTTTTTGATTTTACTTTATTTTCATATTTATTAAAAATCAAAAACTTGCTATTTGTGCACTGTCTAGTTTAGAAAATACCAAAAAAATATTAAAACACCTCCAAAAATTCCAAAAAAATCACCTAGTGTCTATTTTATCCTATTTTAGTGTCAGTCCAAAAATCATTAAAAAGTTCAAAAGAAAAACACTAAAAATTTAAAAACACTCAAAAACTTCAAAAAAATATATAAAATAGTAGAAAACTCCAAAAATCAAAAACTCAGTTTCTGTTTGTTCCTTATTTTGTCCTTTTTATTTGAAAAATAGTGTGAACATTTTTAGCTACTGGTTGCTATTTTTAATTCTCATTTTGCTCACAGCCAGCCTTATTTGCACTGTTTTGCTTTATTTCAGTATTTAAAAAAATACCAAAAACACCTTGAAAATTTTCCAAAAATCACAAAAACAGTAAAAAACCCTAAAAAGACTAAAAACAATTTGTTTCTGAATTTTTGGTAATTTTTACTTAGTTTTATAAATATTTTAGCTTGCCTTCTATTATATTGTCTTTACTTTCCAATATTGAAAAAGATATATAAAAATATAAAATACAAAAAGAAAATATAAAATCAGTAAATTAAAATCAAAATACAAAAATAAAAAAAATTAAAATAAAATAAAAAAAATTAAATTAAAAAATTAAAAAAAACCCACAAAAATACCTTTGCTTGCTTGCTTAGTGTAGACACATCACACATACACATACTTGAGCACATTTTCGTGAATAACCCTGTTGCTCCCTGTGTTCGAACTCTCTGCATACTTGTCACTATACACCATTTGTGCAGAGTTAAAAATAAATTTTAACTCCACATTAGTCTAACTTATTGATCTTTAGTGTGGGTTAATTGTTGATTAAATTCAGATTTTGATTGGTCGACACTTCGACTGTGTTCCCGCCTTGTGTGGAACACAAGACCGATCGATTTCCGAGTTTATCATTTCTCACCGGCAATAATGCCATTTGATGAACGAGAAGAATCATTGGTCCTGCATTCTACACAAGGCGGGAGCGCAGTCGCTGAGGCGTCCGTTAAAAAATCTCAATCAATCAACAATTAACCCATAATATGAGTAAAGCAATGAATAGCAAAAATGTGGAGTTAAAATTTATTATAACTCTACATGCAAATGTGTATAGGTGTAAGCATGTGTATAGGTCGAACAATGGGAGTAAACGGGAGACGGAGGCAACATAGATGCACACAAAAATTCTATCTTTTATCTCTTGTCCAATTAATGTTTTTGGGGCTTTTTTATTTTTTATTTTTTATTTTTGGTTTTATCATTTTGTATTTTCTTTTTATATTTTTCATTTTTATTTTTTAAATTTAAATATTACATATCTATATGTATATGTATGTATGTATAAATATAAATACCATATAAGGAATTTATAGATATTATATAGGTAAAAGTATGTAAAAACCGATAAAATATACTAAAAATAATGTTTTATGATTTTTCATATTTTCCTTATTTTTTTGTTATTTTTCTGTAAATTTTGCTAATTTTTATGTATTTTTAAAGTCAAAAATATCCCTAATAAGGGATTGATAAATAATCTGAGTTAATTTTGGTTTTTAAAAAGACGAAATATGACCTGAAATTATCCAAATTAATTTTAATATATAAAGAAAAATATATATAATTATAAATTAAAAAATTGTATTTTTGTTTTTTTTTTCTTGATATTTTACATTTTTTGTTGGATTTTGGAGCTTTATGATTTTTATCATTTTCTTTTGCTATTTTTAGGGTTTTTAATTTCTGGACTCAACAAATATCAAACTACATATACTTTTTTGTAATTTTTCAAAACATTTTTATTTTTCGGGATTTTTATAGGTAAACAGGGAATAAATAGGATCGTTTTTAATTTTAATAAATAGATTAAAGTAAAAAATGCTAAGTGGACACGTGGCATGTAAGTACAATGCATGAAGCATCTAATCTTATTTTCTTTGTATTTTTAGGAGCACAGTAGCGATTTTTAATAATTAGATAAAATACACAAAAATACATATCCTAGCAGGGGCATTTTTGCAAATAAAATAAATGTCAAAGGCTCTGTGCAAACATACCAAAAGTTGCAACATTTATTTAATTTTTAAAGGCTAATTTATAATTACAAAATTCGCCAAAGCGGGTGTGCAAATTTACTAGCACATGGGACAACACGTGACTCATACTAGGAGGGACCAAAACGCGAATACGAAAAAGCTTGGGGGACTCTCAGTTATTTTCACAAAAATATATAATGTTTATTTCAATTTATATAATAATTACAAAAGGTTGTAGGGTATACATGCAAATTCGCCACCTCACGTGGGATGACATGTGAGGTGACGTGGACTGGACCTAAAAGTAAGTACAATAAAGCCCAGAGTCCTTTATGCAAAATATCCACCTTATTTTACACGCTATATTTTATGTACAGTACTAAATAATAAATACCAAAAATGCAAGGCTCAGGCCTTCCATGGCACGCAATGCATTCCCCGACGGCACCCGTACCTGCTGGTAGAATCAGAAGAGGTCCTCGAGGTCTAGCGATGTCGAGCAAGCTCGGGGAAGAAGTGTACCTCCAGATACCTATAGTGGATCGCAATTCGACCCCAAAGAGGTCCTCTGAGCTTCCAACACATGCAGTGAAACTTACGCAAGAGAAAGAGGGCTTGGGGCTCTTATTTGGTTTGAATGAATGGGAAATGGGCAAGGCGGATGAGTGGCGGAGAAGGGCACCTGATCTTCCATATCGACTTGGGGTTTGGTTAAAATGGGTGGCCTAGGGCGTTGGGTAATGGAGGTGGAAGCGAGGTTGGAGACAGCGAGTCACGGTGGAAAGAGTTCGCTGGAGCGGAGCTCGGGCGAACTACGAACAACGGAATTTATGTTACACCTAAGGGTAAATGCTACTCTAATGGCATAATTAAAATACTAGAATTAAAACTACCTAAAATCATAAAGTGCACAACTCTTACCTAGCATTCAGACAAGGAGCAGACGTTGCTGGCGCACGACGGCCCGGGTGCACCTCCTCCTCCACGAACCGTCGTAGATGTTCAGGGGACTCCCCCTGTCACGGGGATACGCTCTAGACCGAGATCCAAGGGTTCATGGATGAAGAAATGACCAAATTTTGAAGAGGAGGGAGGAGGTTTTATTTATACACATTGATTGTCACCCTTATTGACTGGGCGGAATCGAAGAAATGGCACTATATACAGGCATTACATGATAGTGGCATGGATCTACGGTGATTCATGATGATTTTCTCTAAGGGAGTCAAAGACGGAAGATCGATGGATCATGCAAAAAAAATGAAGTCATAGAGAAACGACACTTCTGACATGAGCAGGCGCTGAGGGGACAGTTGACCAGGGGTCAACCCTCAAAGCCCTGTGATTGGTCAAGTCGGGACTGCTACGAGACAAAACTGTAATTTATTAAAGATTAAATAATTTAAAATAGTAAATGATTTTATTTATTTTTGAGTATAAAATAAAAAAATGCTTATTATTTTATGTAGTATTTTATTATGATTTTTATTTATTTTTGTGGCTTTATTTATTAGTAGTTAATTTTTATTATTGTGTTTATAGTTATATTCATCTATGTTTTGTGCATTTTTATTTTTATTTTGTATATTTTATTTTATTATCTAATTTTATAAATTTATAACTTATTTTTGTGAGTATAAATATATTTTTATTTTGTTTTTAGGAAGTTATTTGTACACCTAAATAAATAGGTGAGTATATTCTGTAGGTAAAGTTATATATGTTTTACCTATGTATTATATACAACTTTTTATTTTTATGTATTTTGGTGATTTTTATTTTAGTTTTGTATTTTTAATAGAATATAAATGATATTTACAATATTATAAAAATATAAGTGAAAAAATAATAAAAGAATATATTTCCCTTTTATTTTCTTACCAGTAGAAACCTAGGTATTTTATCTATGTTTTCACATAGATTTATTTTCTTTTGCATTTAATATACACCTATTTCATAGATAATATTCACAAAATTATAAAAATATGCATTTGTAAAAATAAATAATGAATAAATTGAATATTTTAATCGGTAGAATGTACAATAGGGCCCAAAACCTAACTTTTACAAAGTAGTCCAAAAATTTTGAAACCACCACCAATAAATTGCTTGTGAAAAATTATATACAATTAGAAGTGATTTCGATATATTTTAATTTTTTTATTTGAAAGATATGGGTCTATGAATTTGGTTTTTAGCTTTTTATTTTGTGTATAAAATGAACATTGTGTACTAGTTTTGTACAAACTCAATTTTGTAATATTACTCACATTATTATCTACAACTTTTATGTACAAAGTTTCTTTATTTGATGAATAAATAATAAAGAATAAAATATGTGTCGAAAATTCATAAAAAAATAATGAATAAATGGGATTTTTATTGTATTTTTGGCCCTTATCTCCCCTACGTTATTCCTTGTCGACCAACTCAATTCTTGACTTGGTCTCAGGGTTCAGGATCATAAAATATTTTCAATATTTTATTCATTTTTCTTTTTTTCTCTTTATTCTATAATTTTGGCATCAAAAACCTTATTTTATATACAAATAATATAATAAATAATGAATGCTATTATGCACAAATTAATGCTATTTACATGCATCAGCTAGGGTTTTTAAAGACAAAATGATATTGGTCCAAGAATGGGGGCGGTGATGACAGAAACAATGGAGGTATACCAAACTATGAACCCTCGAGGATCCGGGTGCCCGTTTACACACACGCATTACAACATTCATTGATATCGCATTAAGTAAATGAAAGTCAGGGAAACTTTTTCGCGCTGAAGCTACATATGACATTCACATTCATAACCACAAAGCTAATCGAGACAAATGGCACCAAAATTTCATTTCATTAACTTCCACTTATTTTACAACATGTACAGTGACTGACAGTATATACAATATTCCCAAAATCTGACTGAAGAGAAAAGAAGGTAGTACATTATCAATCGAACAAAAACTGAGACAAACAAAACATACCGTCTGGTATAAACCATGTCTCCTGAAGTCATCAACCCGCTACTGCTCTAAAGGCACAATAAAGGTGATGAAATGGAGATTCGTCAGGAGGCTTTATATGTCACATCTCTGATTCTAAATGGGCTAGCCTATTGCATGTGTTTCCTAAGAAATCTGAGATAAATGTCGTCACAAATGAGAAAGGAGAGGAGATCTCGACTGGAGTACCTACATCATGGCTTGTCTCGTAGATTACCGATATTTCAACTCAGTGACAAAGAAAGATCACTTTCCTCTACCCTTTATTAACCATATCATCAAAAGACTGACAGGTAAAGCATTCTTTTGTTTCATAGATGGGTACTCTAGTTATAACCAAGTGGCAATCACATCTCAGGATCAAGAGAAGAGTACATTTACTTATCCGTTTGGCACCTTTTCCTTTCGATAAATGCCCTTTGGATTGTGTAACGCTCCCACTACATTGCAAAGGTTATGTTAATTGTGTTTTCCAAAATGGTAGGTAGTTTTCTGAAGTGTTCATGGACGATTTTCACGATTTATGGTGATAATTTCGATTCATGTTGATGCACCTAGACTGAATGTTTAAGAGACGTTGTGAAGTAAATCATGTGCTCTCTTGGTAAAAGATCCACATCATGGTTACATACGAGATTGTGTTAGGCCATGTCATCTCCGAAAGAGGCATGGCAGTCAACCTGGCTAAGGTGGATGTCATTTAAAATCTTGAGCCACCTAGAACACTATAAAGCATGCGAGGTCTTTTCTGGGGCATGTCAGATTCTACAGGAGATTTATCCAAGACTTCAACGGGATTGCCTGACCTCTTACTGAGCTTTTAAGAAAGGATACTGAGTTTATTTTCGATGACAAGGTCCTAATTTCTTTCAAGCACCTATCCTTCAGCTATCCGATTGGTCTCTCCCATTCGAGATCATGACAAATGCTTCAGAGTTTGTTATTGGGGTTGTTTTGGGTTAGTGCATGAATGGAGTTCCATTTGTTATACACTATGACAACAGAACCCTAGATAATTCCCATAGAAACTACATCATAATAGAGAAAGAGTTGTTGGCCATTGTATTCACCCTTGATAAATTCTGATCGCATATCTTGGGTTCAAAAATTGTTGTCTACATTGATCACTATGCTATTAGATATCTACAGGACAATAAGGATGCCAAGTCACGACTATTTCGTTGGGTTCTTCTATTCCAAGAATTCAATTTGTAAATACAAGACCTATAGTTAAGAAAGAATGTGTTAGCAGACCATTGGAACATACTTGAAAGTTCAAAAACCCCCTTGAGCATTGTACCAATCACTAATACCTTCCATGATGAATTTATATTAAGTATTGGTTCTATACCATGGTATGTCGAGATTGTGAAATATTTCATGACCGAGAAAGTTCCACAAGATTGGATGCGTGTCAAGAAGGACAAATTTCTATCTAACATCCATTTCTACCCATGGGAGGACCCGTACCTTTACAGGTAAGGTGCATATTGCATTTGGCGATGGTGCATTCCTCAAGTTGAGTACACTAGTGTCCTTGAGCTTTGTCATAAGCTCAAAGTAGGAGGACACCATTATGGTCACGAAACGACGACAAAATTATTGCAATGTCGCCTCTGGTGGCCCCACTATTCAAGGATGCCGCAAATATATGTGAAATGCTGCATCGACTGTCAGAAATTGGGAGGTACCATTGGTTCCAAAGATTTGACGCCACTCAAGTTCATCCAAATTTCAAATGTATTTGATGCTTGGGGTACTGAATTTATGGGCCCTTTTTCTAACAGTCGAGGATTTGCATACATCTTGTTTGTCGTGGATTATGTGAGTCGGTGTGTGGAGGTTGTACGTGCTCATGCCACTGATAATCATACTGTTTTTTGCTTTCTCAAGGACAACATTATTTCGTGGTTTGCCATACCAAAAATTCTTATATTAGATGGGGGCATCCATTTGTAAACAAGTCAGAAAGCTCATGACGGAGTATGGCATTGAATACCACATTGCATCTCCTTATCACCCACACTCAAATGGTTTAGTTGAGTTATCAAATAGGGAGATCAAGACTATTCTGCAGAAGCTTGTATGGTCGGATAGGAAGAACTAGTCTCAACTTCTTAATTCCATTATATGGGCATATCGAACTGTCTACAAGACTCCATTGGGCATGTCTCCCCATCTACTTGTTTATGGAAAGTCGTGCAATCTGCATGTTGAATTAATTCAAAAATCACTGTGGGCAGTTAATCTCTGTGATTTGGACTCACATCTCAGTGGACAAAACTGTAAGATTGATCCAAAGAGACTTCTAGAATTTAGAGATTATGCATACGACAACAACGTGATGTACAAGGAGAAAGTCAAGAGAAGTCACGACAAGAATCCAGGTCAGAAAGTTTGATTGTTTGATGCAAAATTGAAGCTTAACACAGGCAAATTAAAGATCAAGTGGATAGTGTCGTTTTTGGTGAAGACTGTGCTGACAATGGCAGCATTCTTTTATCTGAGTTGTCATCTAACGTGCAGCCATTTGTAGTCAACAGACAGTTGTTGAAGTCGTGCATAGATCAGGATACATTCCTATCTGTGGTTGACTATGTTGAAGTGGTATTGCAAGAAGAAAACAAACAGTCCGAGGATTCAGATTTTTGAGAACAAAAAGACTTTTATTTTTGTTCCCTTTCTTCCCTTTTATATTTATTCCTTATAGTTTTTATTTACTCACCCCTTTCATTAATGCTATTCTTAGGATGAATTTATCCTAAGTATAGGGAGTGAGTGTGTTGAATGTTCATTTTTTCCCCTACCTGTCTCCTAACTTGTTGATATTTTGTTTATGCTTGGGGATATCTCACCCTAAGTATAGAGGAAGATATGTTGAGTCATTGATTTTGTATATTCAAACCCTTACCCATCCCCGCTATGTGTACAACCTTCTATACTTAGGATTAATTGATCCTATGTATAGGGGGACAGTGAATTTCTTATTCTTTGATTCTTTAGTCATCGTAGTATAGGGGTCATAAATACAATGCATATACTTTAGCCATAACTCATATTTATATATTTTAAATAATATGGCTAAAATAATATATTTGCAAAAAAAACCTTGAAAATTCCTTTGTATACTGCAGGTTAGAAATGTTTGCAAAATGATTTGAAAAATGATTGCAAAATGCTTGAAACATCTGTCGAAAATGTTTGGAAAACTTTTTATAAAATGTTCAAAAATCTTTGTAAAAATATTTTGATTGTAGAAAACTCTTTAGTTTATTTTAATAAAATGTTTTGAAAATCTATTTTTCAAATGGTTTGGAAAATGGTGGCAAAAATATTTTGAAAAATCTATACATATTGTTTGAAAAAACTTCGCCAAATGATTCTAAAATTGTGGAAAATGTTTGTAAAAATTATTTGTCAAATTATTTAGAAGATGAGTTTTCAAAAATTTATAAAATGTGTAAAACTGAGTAAATAATACGTCAGATATATTCAGTTTGTATTAGTCTAGATAAAATCCTTTATAAATATGCAACTAACTCTTGTAAATATTAATGCACTCTCTTGTAAATAGATGCACATATTTCTGACATTAAAATATTCAAACATTCTTAAAATTTTGCAAAATTTAAAACTCTTAAAATTTTGTAAAATATTTTCCAAAAATTGCACAAAATTTGCATAACTTTTACAAAAAAACCCATAAAAACTTCAAAACTAGGAAATGTTTTGCAAAAAGATTTCTCTTGCAGCATACATAGCATTTGCATTTGTATTTTTCTGAATGATATAGATTATTGAACTAATAAAAGTAAAAATTGAAGATTGGAGCTTGATTATGACCTTTATATACTTAAATTCACAGGAACCTTATAGGATAGGATTTGAGACTTCTTAGGTCAGCTTGACTTAATTCTTTAAAACCATAAGACTATCTTCACATGTCATCTTGATTTTCCTAAGTAGAATATTTTGAGATACATGCATGAATTTTTAGACAATGACCTAGCTTGCACACCTGCACCTAACACTTGCTCAACTCAGTTGAAAGGGTAGAAGACTGGATTTGCCAACATGAGACACAAGACAATGGAAACATCAAAAGTCACAATATGTGTCCATTGTACCCCAACCCGATCCAGTACCGAAAAGGTCTAAAGACAAAATGTCGTGGGTTGCAATAAAGCTTCAAAATAGGGATAGTCTACTATCTTAAGAGGAAAAATCCTTATGTAAATAGTTTTGTCCATAGAAAAAGAATAAACAAGCAAGGACTTGAAAAATCAATTCCTTTCGGAGAACGGATTCAATAAGAAAGCTTATGGTCCAAGTCAAAGTATTCATGTGAGCCTGTAGTCGGGTGACTTGGCTACATTAGTCAAACATCCAAGGATAGGTAGCTACATTGGCTACTGTACAGTGTATTCTCCACCTCATCTTCTTGAGATGTTTAAACTTGCACTTAGAAGGGAATACCCCGCTTCTCGAGGAAAGAGTTGCTGAATTGGGGTATTGAACATGAGAGCCCATAGTGAGCCATTACGCAATAAATGTTATGGCAAATCATTCCTTGATCTGAAATGAAGAATAATTATTTTCATAATAGGTCTCTTAGTATAATTAAGGTTATGTACCATGTCATCTTAATGATCATACAAGTGTTGATTCAATTGTTGAATCATAGAGGTTGGGCTTGGATGAATACCTAAAGAGTTATATTGAGGACTCATCAGGCACCATAAAGTGATTATTAAGAGATGATCGTTTTGAGTAAGTGATGGAAATCCTTTCTATTTTGGCTGATATTTGACTGACCTCTTGATGTGTGTCCTCTACAAGGAATAGAAATTCGTAGGTGTCATATTTGTTAGGTCAAAGATTTGACTTAATGATATCGAGATAACCAAAGACCTATGTTGTATGTTGTCATGATATAGACATGCATCCTCTGACCTGATATAGATGTGTTACTATGTGTCTGAGTATGTACATTTGGAAGATCAATAGGTTGATGGCCTAATAAGGCTCTATACACGGGCACATTGGTGTGCATGAGTAATATGATCTCTCAAAGGGATCATACATATTCATTTGTTGAACCAAAAGACATGAGATCACTCATGAGATATTGGGATCAAATTCCGTGCACGGTCATCTCACTTTGGAAGCTTGACTGAATTTGTAGGTTTGATATATGCTTTAGGAAAGTATATGATCAACACATGGGAACGATATATGCTTTTGTAAAGTATATGATCGATACCAACTCCCAATAGTCATATGAGAAACTTAATGATGAAACCCTGAAGGAGACAGTCTAAATGAGATCTAAAACTTCGGGTTTATTCTAAGTTTCTCTAGTATACAAGATGTACATGTATTAGGAATACCTGAGAGTGATCCAATCACAAATGATTGCATAACCATGATGCTTCCATTCTAGGGAGTGATGAAACGGGTTTGGATTTTAGTGACTCCTCTCAATAGAGAAGTAATCTGATCTTGGCAAATGTTGGACATTGATCTGAATGTGAATCAGATGCAAAGAGAAGATTAGATTTACGGTATTGATTTAATCAAGCATCTATGAGAGGTCCATGATATCTGGATTTGAGATGTGATCTCAATATCGAACACACTATACGCGAAATGTACAATCGTCGTATCCTTATCTCCAAGTATGTGCGGAGAAAGTGCATTATTTTTGAAAGAGTTTGAGAATAATTCCATTGTTAGATTATATCCAAGCATTGAGAAATGGATAATTAAATGTGATTTAATTATAACGAATAATATGAATTTGATTCATATTATTTAAATGCATGAGAATGATGATCCAATATTATTAAATGTGATTTAATTATTTTGGATTAGAATAATGTGGATAGTACTATCCAAATTATTCGTAAATATATTATAGATGTGATTTATAATGTATTAAAGAGATCATATTGTAATTTATATTTGTTTATTAATTATTGATGTGAAATAGATTCGTATTGAATAATTAATTGAAAATATAATTTACATTTTATTTTAGATTGTGAATGTGATTCATAAATTTCTAATGGCATGAATGCAATGTTCACAAGATAATTTTGGCTTATTTTTATGAGATAATACTAGACTTTCTCATGAGATAATGTAATCTCATAAAATTGGAAGAAGATTTCCACTTACTAGCAAAAGGTTGTGGATGGCCACCAAGTCCTAATTAGAATGGGTGGTCGTCCCCCTCTTATGGTAGGAGGTTTATATCCTTCTCAATTATCTCCAAAGATAATTTTTCTAATTTCAAACTAATTTATATTGATTATTCAATAAATATAATTAAATTAAATTAATTGTTTTTGTGTGTTTAAAATAAAATTATGGCCATTGAAAGAAAAATAAATCGATCTCATATATTGATTTAGTGTTTTCCATATTGATATCCAAGGACTCCCAAAATACTATTTAAGAAGAGGCACCCCTTGCTCTTAAAGTTACATCAATAATTGCTCGCTCTCTTTCTTTCATTATCATGCTATTATCTATCTCTATTTTGATTGGCCATCCACTGTAACCCTAGCGAGAAGGTTGTCACTGTCATCACATAGTCATTGTGTCGTTGCCTCTACTACTCGTGGATCTCTATCTCCTTTGGTGTGCCTCGCTCGTAAAGAAAATGGGTTGATCTCATGAGACGAGATCAGAAGATCCATCGCTTAGATTAACAACTAGAATTGCGAGTAGCACGTGTTTCATCAGCGTACTCGCAAGCGTCTCCTCCATCGGATCGGACTTGAGATAGGAAGTCTCTTTGTTCAGAGACTTGATCGCAACCACACTTCAAGAGTTAAAACAAATACTTTTTGTGTTTTAGATGAAACTATCTGAGACGATTTCGTGGATCGTGTGGTTTCATCATTTAAAATTTTTAAATTCTGCCGCATGAAGCAACTAGTCGCTCTCGATCGTGTTATCCTCAAACTTCTGTGATGTGTTTAAGGATCTTCACATATCCTTCATGGGGAACTAGGTTTACCATGTTGGAGAAGACTTTCTTTTACCGCTTTAGTTGAGAGGAGCCACATATCACTGACAATGTACAAGAAAGATTCGCAGTCATAAGAGTTTGTGTACGAAGAGACTTGTTCTGAATTGGTTGTTGAGGAGACCTAAACAGAGGATTGTGGTTCTTAAGGGATGTTAGGTTTCAAATCTCATTCCCATTAAGGTTTTGACAAACTAATAATCCAAAGGTCTAAATAAGATTCAAACTTTGATTTTATGAAAATAAGTTTAAGAGTCATTATAATTATAATTTCTTTCTTTTTATTTTCTTTTCCTTCTTATTCATGAACTTATTATCATAAATGTTTGCTAGGGACTAGCAAAGTCAAGTATATGGCAGTGATGAATTGCCATTCACTCACATTTATTCATTCATTTTATACTTAAATCCCTAGATAAATGCATGTAAATAACAATAACATATCTGACTTAACCCCTGTTGAAAAATGAAGAGGCGAGAGGCGCTAAGTAATGCCTAACAAATCCGGCTCACTGTCGTTGAGGCAACTACTCAGGCCTTCTCGTTTATAAACAATTAACCCACACAGATAATCAAGCAATTAAGAGCATTAAAATTTATTATACCCTACTAAGAATGTATAATGGCAAGCAAGTAGGGGTCGAACACAGGAAGCAAAGGAGTAAAGCAGGCTAAACAAAAGTCAAGTGCCCTATTCTTGTGAATCACTTAGCCAAATTGGACTTTTTTGTGGGTTTTAAATTTTTAATTTTTTATTTAATTTTTTATTTTATTTTTATATATTTTATTTTTAATTTCTGATTTTGTATTTTCTTTTTATATTTTATAAATTTTTTTATATTTTCTTTTCTTTCAATAAAAGAAGTACACAGTATAAGAAAAGCAAGATAATATATTTACAAAAAGGGGCAAAACTATTTAAAATTAGGAAATAAAATATTTTGTACATTTTATATTTTTCTATTTTTTTTTGATTTTTATATATTTTTCCTATTTTTTGTATTTTAAGGTCAAAAATATTGAAAACATTGAACAAAGTTGCTAGCCGAAATTGAAGTGAGGATGAAAAATATCAAACGGATTCCAAAGTTCCTCAAATTAATTTAAAAATAAATCTAATGGAACAGAGAAAATTTAGAGGCAAAAATTGTATTTTTAGGATTTCTTAGGAATTTTTAAGATTTTTAGGAAGGTTTTGGAGTTTTATAACTTTTATGAGTTTTCTTTTGTATTTTTTAGTGATTTTTGGTATGGATCTAAAACACAAAGAAATACACAAAATATAATTTTTTGGATTTTTTAAAAACGTTTTCTAACTTTTATGTATTTTCTAATACAAATAGTGTTGAAAATAAATGTTTTTGATTTTTTTTAAATATTAAAATGCATAAAAATGTGAAGTAAAAATATGGGTCAAAGAGCAACACAATAGGAACTTATGCTAATTTTTTGGGAATTTTTGGGGTTTTATAGATGCATAAAATAAATGCAAACAATAAAGAGAAAAATCAATTTTGGCAGGGGCATTTATGTAAATATCTAGAAAATGAAGGGCCCAAATGCAATTTTTTCCAGAAATATATAACTAATTAATACAGTTTTAGGACCATTCACCAACATCCAAAAATCCAGGAGTACAGGTGCAAAAATTCCAAAGTCAAGTGTGCAAGGCACGTGACACGCGAGGACCTGCTCGTAAATATCAAAAACCTGAGGGGCAACTTTACAATATTTCCACAAATATTACTCTTAAAACAAAAATCCCTAACTAGAATGAAATACCAAAAGCCTCAAGGGTCCCTATGCAAAAAGCCTACACCCCACGTGCGTGAGTCAAGTGATATGACGTGGACAAGAACTAAAGTGCAATAATGAAAAGTTCAGGAACCTAGTTGCTAATATTACAAAATATTTAAAGCAGCAAATGAAAGCTTAAGTGCGAAATAATAAATACGAAAACGATGAGGGTGTTAATGCAAAATTCCCTCACCCCAGCGGATCGGACGGATGTGTGCCTCCCACTTGACACGTGTCGCGACGAGAGGAGACGATGACGGTTGGCACAGACCACTGAGATTAAATCCTCCCAAATAAATCTGACGGTTGAGGCTGGCGGATATCGGATGGTGGATGCACACCTGGGCGATCCGGCCTGATCCGACGGCGGAGGAGATAGGACGAAGAACAGGGAAGCGTCGCCGGCGAAGCGACCTTCCCCACCCTCGATCTCGACCTTCTCCGCTGCTCCGAGTTCCCAAAATGGTCGGAACGGTCCCATGTGCGGTCCTCTTGGTGTTGGCGGCTCCAGAATCCTCCGGCGATAGCCGACGCTTGCGCAAAGAAGCGGCGAAGCTGGAGGTACGCAGGTACCTCTGGCGAGGTGCAAAACGAGCCCCAGGCTCCTCCTGACCTCTCTGGACCTGCAAAGTTTTGTGAGAGGGTCGAGGGCAAGGTGCCTCGACCCCGCGGTGGCAGAAAAGGTGCGAGCTGCGGCGTGGAATTGATTCGATGTCGCCTGGCGAAACTCGAAGCCGACTGACACGAAATCCGAGGGATTTGACGATGATTAAATGAGAGATAATGGAGGGTGAAATGCGGGGTACTTTTGCAGCTAATCTAAGACCTAAGAAACAATAGAACAAGGATGGAGAAGACCTCACCAAGGCGGCGCTGGAAGATGCTCCGGCGAGAACTCCGACGAGGGGATACGCCTCGATTCAACACCCACGAAGACCTCCGAAGGCGGGGATCGATTCCTGTTGTCACTAGAAATATCTTTGGCTACCTAGGGACTAGGTTGAAGGGTGGAAGAGCGATCAAAGATGGAAGGAAAGTCGGGGGGCATTTTTGAAGAGTTGACGGGTGGCTCCCAAGATTGATGTGAATCTCTCGATTCAGCGGCCCAACACCCGAAGAAACTCTTGGGCGTGAATAACCATTCCTCGAGGGACAAAAGTTAAGAAGGCCCCAACATGAAAGGATGAAAGGCGCCTTCTCCAAAATACAGCGAAAATGCCAAAAAACGCAGTCTGACAAAGGTCCAGACCTCGGTCAGAGAGTTGATCGAGGTCAACCAGGGAAAGGACTTGGTTGGTCCACGTGGACCAACCAGAAAAATCCCTGAAAAAAGTTTTATAAATTCTTTTTAAAACAATAAATGATTTTTTTATTTTAGGTTATTCAATAAAAAATGTTTTTTATTTTATGAATTATTTTATGATAATTTTTATTTATTTTTTAGAGATAAAAATATAAGTTACCTTTTTAGGCTTTTATAGGTATATACATCTATATATTTTAATATTTTATTTTTATTTTGTGTATTTAATTTTATTAATTTTGTTTATTATTTTATATATTTACAACTTAATTTTATACACTTAATTATATTTTTTGTTTTTCTGAAGTCTTTTGTACACTTAAGAAAATATTAGTGTTAGTTATACAAGTATACTCATAGGTATTATACCTATGTATTTTGTACAGGTATTTTATTTTTGAGTTTTATATATGTTTGAATTCCAATTTTAATATACATATATATATATATCAAATAATATATACAAAATTATATAAATATAAAATTATAAAAATAATGAATAATAAATAAAATTAATATTTTAATCTGTACAAGTATACAATAGGGTCCCAAAACTCAACTTTCAAACCGTAGCTCCACAAAATATGAAACCACCTTCATTAAATAGCTTATGAAAAATTATATACAATTAAAGGCAATTTTGAGCGTTTCGAGTTTTTATTTGAGAGATACAGGTCTGGGAAGTTGGGATTTTGGAATCTTATTCAGATCATAACTTTTTATCTATAGATTATTTTTGAGTGAAATTAATTTTATATTTTTCTATATTTAATTATCTACAACTTTCATGTACAAAGTTTCTTTATTTGAAGTGTAAAAAGTGGAACCAAAAATAGGTCCCAAAATGAATAAAGAATGAATTGAAATAAAAGGGTATTTTCTTGTATTTTGGCCCTTATCTCCCCCTACTTTATTCCTTATCGACCTAGTCATCGAGATACCCAGGTCTCAGGGTTTCTGGTCATAAAATATTTACAATATTTTATTCTTTTTATTTTCTTTTCTTTATTCTATAATTTTAGCTTTAAAAACCGCATTTTATACATTATTTACACAATGATGCATGGATGATAAAATGCATGAATTAACTCTATTTCCATGCATTTATAGGGTTTTTAAGGCCAACATGATAGAATAAAGATGACGAAACATAGATTCATCACTTGTACATTGATCTCTACATTGTATATAAACACATGTATTAAAACCTTAAAATGAAGGAATAAATAAATAAAAGAAAAATAAAGGAACTGTCCTAGACGCTGGCTGACATTGAACCCCGAGACCAAGTCAAACCTTGACTCGGTCAATAAGGAACAAAGTGGGGGGAGATAGGGCAGAAAAACCACATAAAAACAAGCAATAAAAACCCTAACTTTCTTTTCAATATATTGATTTTGGGACCCATTTTATTATTTATTGTTCATAAATCAAATAAATAAATTCTGAACATGAAAATTTTAGATAAAAATGTAAATAAAAATAAAAAATGTATTCTATTTAAAAATAATGCACATTGCGCCCAGGACACATAGAATAAAAAACCACAAAGAAAATTTCTCAGACTTGTATCATCTCCATACAGTCTCATTTAACTTGGAGCTAAGATGTAAAAGTTGGCTTTTGGGCCATCATTGTGCAACATATATATATATATATATATATATATATATATATATATATATATATATATATATGGGTCATATGTGGCTGCCCCCTAGGGGCAGCCAACATGGCTGCCCCCGCCTTATTTGGGCAATTTTTTTATTTTTTTTTGAAAAATAACACCATGTACATTCATCCCTATATCTCTCCTATATACCATTCGAATTTCGTCAGAAACAGAGACTCCTACGGCCTCCATCCGGACAGTAATTTTTTAACGGTAACAGGATTTTTTTAAATCGATATCATCGAGATGAAGGCCGTAGGAGTCTCTGTTTCTGACGAAATTCGAATGGCATATAGGAGGGATATATGGATGAATATACATGGTTTTATTTTTCAAAAAAAAAATAAAAAAGAGGCCGAAAAATGGGGCGGGGGCAGCCATGTTGGGGGCAGCCCCATTTTTTCCTATATATATATATAATAAATTTATTTACTCATTACATTTTTATGTTTCCTATATTTTTAGAAAATTGTAAATAATACTTAAAATACATGAACATAATAAAATCAAAATAAAAAAATTAAAAATACACTAAAATAAATAATGTACCTTACTGCATAGGTAAATATACATAAAAAGTACTTATAATAATTATATATATATTTATTTAAGAGCATAAATAACTTCAGAAAATCCAAGGAATATGTATATATGTAATTACATATATTTTAAATATTGAAATTATGTATATAAAATTATAAATTATAAATCACGTAATAAAAATAAAATAGGGTTTATATATACATTTATACCTATAAATTACATGTGAAAATCAAAACTTAACAAATAACGTTATAAAAATAAATAAAAATAACTAAAAATAACTTTCTAATTATATAAAATATTTCATGTTTTAAGTTTTTTTAAAAAATAATTTTCAATTTTAATTCTATTATTCTTTCATTTATTTCTATTGTTTGTCACTTTGTTGTCTACGTGGTGCCCTGCTGGTCCAATAAGCACCGAGGGAATGTTGACTCCAAGTCAATAGTCCCCCCTCACCTCTGCTCTTGTCAAATGTTGTCAGTCGGTCATTTCTCCATTTTTGCATTGTTAACTTTCTATTTTTAGCCTCGGTCCCCTTTGCTCTTTTTATTACCGGATGGTGATCTTGCATACTTGCCATTTTGTTTTATTAGTTGATCGATCGTTTGAGCGAAACCCTAGGTCTCGTTTCACTTTTTAATGTGCCTTTATATAAACCCCATATTCTCCTTCGTTCCATTTCGATCCTTTACATTGCCCGTAACCCCAAAACCCATTTCAGACCTTTACCATCATGACAGGAGGTTGCAGTTCATGTTTTGTGGCATGGAGAAGGGAGGAGGAGGATCCAGATCATCGGAACACCTTTCATGCAGCGTCTGCTCCCACCTCCATCTGGCTGGTGAGCGTCTAATTTCCTAGCATTTTTTGTTCCTTAAATTAGCAGTAGTGTATCTTTCCTTTTAGTTTATTTGATTTTTTATATTATCCAAAATTCAAAAAAAATGATTGTCAGAGCTCTCAGCTCATGCCTTGTTCTCTGTTGTTCCCACCACTGTCTGTCATCACTGTCACCTCCGTCAGACCCCCCTATCGTTTCTCCATCTTAATGATAACATCATGCACCTCAATTCGTCACGGATTGAGTCCTCAAGGCCAGATGCTCCGCCCCTCATCGGAGGGCCTCCACCTCACTCCACCCCATATCTTTCCTACTTGTTTTTGGGATCTAAGGCTTTAACTTGGAGCCCATGTGATAACCATGAAGGTTACAGTTTAAACAGACCCCATCTGAGGGGTCCCGGGTACCAGAACAAATGCTTCAGGTCCACCGTACTTCTCCGACCTCGAGGACCCCATCATTGGGTCTTGGACTCCCTTTTGACTCCCAGCAGCTGCGGAAACCCTACCGCAACCTTTTTCGGTAATCAGCTACTCGAGAGAGGCTCGGAGCGAGGACATTCTTCGGATCAAAGCAGTCCCAGCTGAGTTTTCATCCAAGTACTTCTTGTGGGCTTCGCTGCCGTCCCATCTTAGGTGCCTCCCATTTTTTATTAGAGTCGTGCAATAATAGAGCGCTCGGGCCATCAAATCCATTGGGTCGTTGATATGTTTTAGTGATACAAGGAGCGTCGTTCTTTAGCACGCAAGGAGAGGGTAATTTACACTTGTCCCCCTCTGATATTGGGCATTTATTATCTTGTCATGTAAATATTTATGCTAGTTGAAAATTTTAAGTATAATTTGCATTTGAAACCCCAAGTTTTATGTTATTTGTAGTTAAGTCCAAGCCACATTACCTCACGTGCGGTCCCACGTGAGAGTTTTGGGAGGTTATTTGCACTCTTTATCCAATGGTTTCTGGGAACTTGCCTATAAATTTTGAAGAACATTTTTGGAAATTGCAAAATGGTCCCTACTAGTTTGAATTAAATTCATATTTTATACGGAACATTTCTTGAATAACCCTGATATTTAATTTATTTGCATATATGCCCCTTCCAAGCACATTTATATTGAGAAATTAATTTGAAAGTTTGTATTAGTGCCCTGGACTTTGCTTATATGTTACAAATGCATCATTAAGGTTTTATAAATTCCATATTAGTCTATATGTGTTGCAATTAATTATTTGCTTTTGTTTTAATTTTAATAATTACCTTACTAACTCCAAAAATATTAGAAAAATTAATTTAAATACCTTATATTATATTGTATTAATAAATTTTAATAAGGTATTTAATCCTATTTTTGTCACTAAAAATTTGCAAAAATAGATAATTTTATTGTTTGGACTTATAAAAATCATAAAATTTTAAATATAGCTCTAAAAATCACTAAACAATTAGGGTAATGTATTTTACTTTCTTTTATCACATACCCAAAATTTATAAAAAAAACATAAATCATAAAAATTGTAAAATACAGAAATCCTAAGAAAAATCATAAAAAAATATAGAAAATACAAAAAAAATATGTTCTAAAGTTGAAATTTTATTTGTTTTATTCTCTATATAGTTAAACAAATTTGAGCCTTTTGACTTGGTAGATATTTTGTAGGCCCTTCTGAAGTTCCAGTATATTCTATTTCTTTTATTTTGTGTATTTTGATTTTTAAAATCCATTAAAATTATTAAAATATCATAAAAATACCCTAAACAGAGAAAAATACAAAAAAACTGAAAAAAAATATTATATTTGTTTTATTTTGACTTTATTTGATATATTTGAAAAAACTAAAAAGACTCTTCTTTGTATCTCTTTATATATCTCTCACATATTTATGTTATTATTATATTTATTATTATATTTTATTAAAAAACATTTGCAAACTAAAATATAAAAAAATAAAAATAACAATCCTAAAATGGGCTACAAAACCAACCATTTATGCTTGGTTCCTTGAGTTAAGTTTCATTTTTGTAGTTTATCCATGTTTGCTCCCTTGAATGACACTCTAACTGCTTGTCTAATACACATTTCATGTAGAGTTAAATAAATTTCATAACTCACACACTTGCATGATCTCCTTATACATACACATTCGTGGGTTTTGATTGAATGTTTTGTCATCGTGTTGATTTGGTTGATTGATATCTGAGTACCAAAAGAGGTGTCGATACAACGATTGCTAGATTCGATAGACACCGCATGCCCTCTAGTATTGGGAATTAGGAATTCACACATATCTCATACCAGATCGATCACAATACAAAGGACAGATCAATAACAAGATGTGTACATACCATAAGCCGGGCATACATGCCCAACATCCTTTCACTCATATAAAAAGAAGGGGGGAAATACTATAAATAATTTTTCCACCATCCAGAGCTTTGAAATGGGAATCATAGCTGATAAGTTAACTGTGATCGAGCACATTTACGAGAAAGTGGACGAGCTCCATAAATCTATCGATTTGAAGAAATTATCTAAACGACCCAAGCAGATGGAGGAACCAGCTAATAGGGTATCCAAGATCCAGATATCCACCCTGACTACACCCTGATCCCTATACATTAGATTCACTATATTCAAGGCCAAGGGGTAGGTCAACAAAGCAGTTGGGGAAGAAATTAGTCTATTGACCATAACACTGAAGAATCCTCTACTCAGACAATTTATGAGGAACCTCCACAAGTGATAGAGATCAATGGAGTTTGGTACAACCTTGACCCCGTCAACCAACGGGAATCCAACGCAACTCCGAACCCTCCTCCTTCACAATCTTGTCCTGACTATAAGCAACCACCACAACAACAAGCATACCAACAACCTTGTCTTCCTTACCAACAACCACAACAGCAACAACATCAACGCCAAGACCGGTAAGGTCAGTTCCATCCCAACCAACAGTGCTAGCGACCCCAGGCTAGACAAGGCTAGGGGTCCTCCTCTTCAATACCTCCCGAACTCCAGAGAGTACTAGATGAACTTCATGACATGAGCGTCGATATCAATTGACTCTTAAGATGGAGATATAAGCTCATCACACCACAAACCGTGATTCCTGCTCAAGTCTAAGCAAATCCCAATAACCTTGGACACAATGATTTGATAGTACTCTTAGAATATTCTTTACCAAATACGAGATCTATTCGCATGATGTTATAAATCATATTCTATCAGGAGCAGAAAGATCATAATCATGGTTGATCAGGTAAGGGAACGCGATGACATAGCCTTAGTGTCTACACCGAATCATACCTCTAGGGATGAAGAGGTGGGGATGCATCCAACATCAGCATCCAAGCACCCATTCCCACTAGAGTCAAGTGAGTACGCATCCGAGGAGGACATCCAACAGCAACAACGACCCTCGCATTATCAACAATTTCTTTTTTCAAGTAGTATTATCAGTCAAAGTCAGAGTCATGTACAAACTATTGTCTTTAATAAAAGTGATATTTTAGTTCCTGAACTTAATCACTAAATTCCTTTCCACCATGCCCTAATGGCATGAAAGAAAAAAATTAAAAATAAAAAAATAATAATGAAGAGATGGATTGAATCTATAAAGAAAATATCAATGTGACCTTATCTTTATACAAGATGATAGAGCGAGATCAGGAATTCAGAAAATTCCTTAAAGAGATGCATACCAATTAGGGTCAGCAGAAAGAATTCAAACCATACAAAGAAGCATGTTCTCTCAATCTCTTCATCTTGGATGATAAAAAATGAGCTCCTTAGAAAGAAGTGGGACATGGGTGCACACTTTGTAATAAGTCAGATTAATGATATCAAGTTTGCAAGAATGTTGTTAGATAACAGATCCTTCATAAATCTCATGCGTACTACACTCTTTGAGCATTTAAATCTGGGTCCTCATACTAAATCAAGAGCCATACTCCAATATGTCGATACATCAACTAAGAGAACCAGGGGTGAGATCAGGAATGTTGTAATCAACATCTAGGGACAAAACTATCCAACGGACTTCACAGTCCTAGACATGGATGTCCCAAGAAATTAGAAGTATTCTCAGAAGATCTTAGGGCAATCCTTCCTAAGGACAGTAGGAGCCCTATTCAACTACACCTCTGGGAAAATACAATCCGGTGATGTTAATCTCAAAATGCAGTAAATAAGATTTCAGAGACCTAATTCAAAATCCAACACCAAATCTGCTTATTTCTGGTCTGAGGCAGAATGCAACACAATCACAAAAGTTGGGACCAGGAGACAAAATCCGGCCTTAATTGAAGGTCCCTCTCAACTGGGGAGGATATTGTCGACACATTAGTCTACCAGCTCATTCAAAATGACCATATTTATGCATTCCCTTACACTCATGGAGACTCAAAGGTCTATCTTTACCTATCAGTCCCATTTCTCTCGGGACGATCTCGAAGTAAGGAAGATGAGTCGGACATGGATTTTACCAGAATAAGACACATTTTTGTTGATCCAACCTTCGAAAATGTAGAGTTGGTGGCAGATGATACTGCACAGGATTCAACCACAATAGAAACGTTGCTAGATTCCTCTTTGGTAGAGACAGATTTTTTGAATGATACAATATATAAAAGATTGAATCATTGCCCCTTACTCTCAAATATTCTATCTTTTCAAGACCTAAGGGAATGTTTCTGATCATTATCAGCTCATATCTGACCGAAGAGCAGGAAACCCACCTACTAAAAGTATTAGATAAAAAGTGCAAGTCGATAGGTTGGATATTGTCAGATCTCTAAGGGATTGATCCAACTCCTTGTTCACATCATATATACCTTGAGGAAAACGCCAAGCCCTATCGTGAATTCCAATAGAGACTGAATCCAAATTTACGAGAAGTGGTGAAGACAGATATAGAGAAATGGTGTGGAACAGAATTCGTTTTATCCCATCTCAGACTCCAGGTGGGTGGCACCCTTACACACAGTCTTGAAGAAGTTGAGACTCCACATTGACACCAATGAGGAGGTATAGTAGATCACGACACGAGTACCCATGTCGTGGTGCGTCTATGTGGATTATAGACGCTTGAATACTGCAACAAAGAAGGATCACTTCCCATTGTCATTTATTGATCAAATTCTGAAGTGACATGCAGGAAGAGAATACTTCTACTTTTTGGATGTGTACTCAGACTATAATCAAGTAGCCATCGCCCTCGAGGACTAGTAAAAGAAAATGTTTACTTGTCCCTTCGGTACTTACGCCTTCAAGCACGTGTCTTTTGGGCATTATAATGCCCCTGGGACTTTTCAACGATGCATGATTGTGGTATTTTCCGAAATGGTTGGAGATTTCTTAGAAGTCTTTGTAGATGACTTCTCGGTCAATGGTGATTCATTCGATGATTTTTTCATGCACCTGGACCAAGTCCTCGAGAAATGTAGGAAAGTTAATCCGGTGCTCTCCTAGGAAAAAAGTTATTTCACGGTAAAGGAGGGCATCGTGTTGGGGCACGTTATCTTCAAGAAGGGGATGGAGGTTGACCCTGCCAAGGTGGATGTGATCGAGAAACTTGAGCCACCGACCAACATAAATCAAGTACGGTTTTTCTATGGTGTGTCGGATTTTATCGAAGATTTTTCAAAAATTGCTCAAACGCTATCTGAGATCTTAGGGAAAGACACAAAGTTCGGTGTAGATCAAAAGTGTCTTGAGTCCTTTGAACAACTAAAAAAAGATCATTGAAACTTCTGTACTACAAGCCCCTGACTGGTCTCTTCCCTTTGAGATCATGATCGATGCCTTTGATTTTGTGGTAGGGGATGTGCTAGGACAGAGGAGAGACGGAGTCTCGTATGATATTCACTATGCAAGCAAAGTTTAAGATCTATCTCAGAAGAATTATACTATGACAAAAAAGGAAATGCTCGTGGTAGTTTTTGCCTTATAAAATTTTGATCTCTGTTTCTTGGATCTAAGTTGACAGTGTTTACATAACACTCAACCATCCGATGTTTAATGGCAAAGAAGATGCAAAGGCGCAGCTTTTTAGATGGATTCTCCTCCTCTAGGAATTTGATTTGGAGATGAAAAAATATGGAGTGAAGAAGGCAGTGGTTGATCATCTGTCTCAGAATGAGAAAAATAAATTCGGTAAGTCAGAATCGATCCGTGAATCCTTCACATATGAGCCAATTTCTATTACTGACCACCTCCCATGATATGTTGACATTGTTAACTATCTTATCTTTGATAAAGTTCCCTAGGATTGGCCCAAGATTAGAATTGACCAACTAAAGTTGGAATCTAAACACTACCACAGGAAGGATCCATTTCTTTTTGTGAGGGATCGAATTGTATATGGAGAATATGTATTCATCAGGAGGAATACCGAAGTTTCCCCTCTCTATGTGATGCCATGGAAGTAGGAGAACACCACTCCAGAAAGATGATCGCTGAGTAGATATTACAATGTGGATTTTATTGGTTGACCTTGTTTAAGGATGCCTACAATTTTGGCAGGTCGTGCTCGGTCTGTTGGAGAATGGAAGGGACCATCGGTCCCAAAGATGCCATGCCCATGCAACTTGTGATCATGTATGATGTTTCCGATGCATGGGGCATTAATTTATGGGCACAATCCCTAATAGCCATGGATTTGAATATATTTTTCTCATAGTGGACTATCTATCAAGGTAGGGTGAGGCTATCTCCACTAGAGCAGCAGATAGCAAGATCGTGTATAAATTTCTTAAAGATCATATTATTTTGAGGTTCGAGATCCTAACGTTCTGATATCTAATGTGGGTAGCCACTTTGTCAATAAGGAGGTGAATAATTTGACTAAGAACTACATAATTGAGCACCATGTCACTAGCCCTTACCATCCACAATCTAATGGCATGGCAGAGGTGTCAAACAGGGAGGTCAAAGGAATTTTACAGAAGTTAGTCCACCGTGACAGGAAGAACATGTTCCAACTCCTAGATCAAGTTCAATGGGCTTATAGGACATATTACAAGACCCCACTGGGTACCTCCTAGTTTAGAATGGTCTTCGGTAGCCATGTCATTTGCCCACAAAAGTAGTACACAAATCAGAATGGGCAATCGAGAAGATCACTTGGAATTATCACCAAGGAAATAAGAACAGAGAAATGAATCTGAATGAGCTCTCAGAGATCAAAAATCATGTATATGATCTACAAGGATAGAGTAAAGAAATGACATGATAAGCATATCAGAACTAAGAACTTTGTCCCATGACAAAAAGTGTGGTTGTTTAATGCAAGTTTGAATGTTTTTAAAGGGAAGATAAAGTCAAAATGGATGGGACCATTCATTGTTAGGGAAGTTCACAATAATGACAATTCTACAATCTTCGAGACAACAGACAGTTCAAGCACTTCCTTAGTCAATGGATAGTTGCTTAAGCATTTTGTCGAATCAAATGAGTTGAGAAGATGGTTCAAGTGGAGCAGATCACATTCACATGGAGCATACATTCAAACAAGAGATTCCCCTTCCCTATGTGAAACCTTGATAACAAAATCCATTCTCTCCACTGCAGCTAAAAGATTTAGCCAATCATTTGTACATCCATCTTAGATCTACTTGGTCCCCCACTTGTGATTACTCTTTCATACTTAGGCTGACCAAAGCCTATGTATAGGCAGACTGATATCATTGTGTATACATCATTTCTATTCTTTCCTTCTCACCCTCAACTATCCCATTTCTTGCTCTTTTGTTATGCTTATGCCCTCAAAAGCCTAAGTATATGGGGGCGAGTTGAATTCCTTTTTATTTTTACTTCAAGTATGCTTGGTATGAGATATGTCTACATTTCACTTTATGCCATGAAGATATAGCACACGCAAGCTAAGTATAAGGGGGTAGGTATATATTCTATATGTTTTATACATAGCTCGTACTTTAATTGTTTTCACATCAACAATCGGGTATGGATATGAATTGTGGATATTATACTATACAAGTTTTCTTTTTCGTAAATATTACATATTTTCAAAACTTTTTGCAAAAATTAAGGGGTATAAAAACTTTAAAAAACAAACTAAAAAACAAAAAAATTAACTATATGTAATCTCTATCTTAATAATCCACACTTAACTAAGTTTGAAAGATGTGAGCGTTATATTGCACTCATAATCTCTACCTTCTAAGAATATGATTAGCATCACCTGCACAAATGCATGATTAACGAGATGAGTTGAGATTTCTCTTGAGGGACTGTGACTGGAGATTTGAGTCTAGACTTAATGATGCTCGAGGATGGGATAAAATCGATGAAGGCTTCATGAAACATGAGTGTCAACAAACCTTAGCTAGTATGTGGAAGTTTGCTTGCTATATTTTGATACTGACCTCTGTGCCAGGTTGTGATGAAATTAAATAATTATTTATCAGTGTGCGCCAACTTGGTAAAAGCAATAGAGCTAAACTACAAGAAAAAATGTGAATAAAAAGAGTTCTCAAATAAAAATTCAAATTCAAAGATCTTCAATCAAAGGCGAGTGCTCCCAACAATTTCAATTGTCTACTTGGACCAAAGCTACTAGGACCAAGGAGTCAGGACAGCATCCAAAAAGAGATTTACATCGTATTGTGATACAAGTCTGGGTGTCGAAGGTATCTTAAATATTCAAAAGAGACACACCCAAGTGTACTCTCAGAAAAACAAGTACAGATGACTCCGAGCTCTTTTGATGGACAAATTGATCAACAAAAAAACATACATGTGTTGAGTAATAAGGCACTCAAGAGGATCCTTATTCCAATGAGAGGGAGAGAAGAAAATTAAACAAACATATGTCCTCCATCAGCTGGACTTACATCTACATTTTCAAGTCTAACAAACTACTAAGACAATAGATTGATTGCAAGAACTAATTTATCTCCTAGTGTTGAGAATTGGTTCTTGAGGAGAGTCTCTTACATCAGGACTTTGGGTGAAGTTTCGACTCGACTCTCACGATTGTGGTACACACTAAGCTTCACATCTCTATGCTATATGTATAAGAAGAGAGTCTGGTAATTAGAGAAGTTAGATTCCTTTTGACTAGAGATTGGTTCAACTTAGGATTTTAGGACCACTGAAACTAAGGTTTCTTAATGAGACAAGTCTTGGTATTCACACTTGCATAGTCAGGGATTCAACCTCTAACTCAGTAAAAAATTGCTTGGGGATAAGCAAAGATATAAGTATATGGATATGACGAATTTATAATTCATATACTTTATACGGACATATTAGCAAAATACCCTTAATAAAACACTAATTAAATCCCATGAAATCAATTTATTAACATTAACTTATTGTGATAACATTTAGGTTAAAATATTGTAATTAAATAACGAATGTTTTTGACCTTATTTGAGCATTTACAAAAATTCTTACTTTTACCTAATTCATTCTCTAATTTATTCTTTAATTAGTTAACTAACTTAGAATCAAGAAATAACATCCCTAAAAATCAAAAAATCAGAAGAAAATACAAAAAAATCTGACATTGATATTTTATACATATTTTGGCTTTGTTGATTTTTATTTCACCCTTTTCTAAAATATAAAAAAACCATAAAAATTAGACTAAATATGTATATAATGTATATAAATTAATTCACTAATTAAAATCAAAATAAAAATACAAAAAATACAATTTGTAGAAATGTGGCATTTTATATCAGTAGAGAACTTCTAAAAATATTGTTTGTACAGATGACCTCTTTTGATTTTGTGTCCTTCGCAAAAGTTGTAGATCTTATTCAGATGAACAACTTTTATGTTGATCATTTTTTTATTTGACTTTATTTACTATTTCATTTTATTTTTCTTCATGTTTTTTATATTTTATTTTATTTAATCTTAATTTTATTATTATTTTATTTTTTGTTTTATTGTAATTTTTTAATTTTATTTATTTTATTTTACTTTTTTATCCTTTTACTATATCCTCTCTTCTCTCTCTTCTCTCTTTCATCTCTCTCTCTTCACTTTCCCCTCTTCAGCACATGACCCCTCCCCTCCAAACAAACATATACTACTCCTATATAGACGGATCTCTGACACAAACAAATCTAGATAATTGAATACAAATGGAATCATTGATAAAAAAAATTCTTGTACCTGTGTCTTCTTGGGTATGGTACGACAGAGGAGGTGCATACATTTGTTCTTCAACTTGGGTTAGATGGTTAGGATTAGACCTGACCAATGGGCCGGGGGCCCGTCCGCCCAGCCCGCCCAGCCAGTTCATGGGCCGGGCTTGGGCAAGAGATTTTTGGAATGGGTCGGCCCGGCCCGGCCCGCTCTTTGGCACGTCCGTCAATTGGGCGGGCCGTGGGCATGTGCCATAAAACCCGGCCCGGCCTGGCCCGGCCCGCACATATAAAAATATATGTTTAAAAACTATATTTTAGATACATTTAATTGAATATACTTCAAGTTTTTATTTTACATTATCAATATTACATCTTATTTTATAGTTTACATGCAAAGTTACACATATTATGATTAATTGGATTAAGAAAGATTAGATGATGCTAAAAAAACTTAATTTTTTCCCAGCAAACCAAAATAACATCTTATTCGGCATCTCCTTGATAAGATTGCATAATTATTTAACAGGAAACGCATGATAAAGATTCAGACGGATATATCCATTTAAACCTCATGGATATTCTAAAATGGGGTGGATGGCAACACTACTCCAGTGCAGACAGATGAGTAACCCTCTGCAGCAAATCATCCTTTCTAGCACCGACAACATTGTCCAGTATCTTTCCTTCCTTCAAGAATACGAATGTTGGCATGGCTTCAATTGCCCAATCCTGGGCCACTTGCTTCAGCTCGTCAACGTCCATCTTCAGGAATAGAACATTGGCGAATATCTTAGCTAGATCAGCAAATATAGGTGCAATGAAACGACAGGGACCGCACCAGGAAGCGGTGAAATCAACCACCACCAATTTCTTGGAGGCGTTGGCCTGCTGGAGTTGCTCCTCCCAAGCCTCGGTAGAATGGCACGCCACCACTTCTCCCATCTTCTCTTTTTCTTTTGCACCGTTCGCTAAAAAAACTTAATTATCTTCATAAATCGGATTAAAAAAATTAGTAAAAAAGTACTTCACATTTGGCCCATGGGCCGGCCCGGCCTGGCCCAGCCCAGGCATGGGCCGGGCTTGAGCTTTGAAGTATGGCCCGTGGACCGGGCCGGGCCGGGCCTTGGACAAGATGTTTTAAAACCTCGGCCCGGTCGACCCGACCCATGGCCCGTCCAGCCCGGACTTTGGCCAGGTCTAGTTAGGGTTAAAGGTATATCAATGGACGCAAACTTCTTGTACCACTATCCATATGCATTCTTCAAGCCATGTAGGCTTTTCTTCAACTTGCAAGCGTAGTCGTCCTTGTCTTTGACCACAAAGCCCTCAGGTACTGAAAAGAAATAGCTTCCTTGAAAAAAAAAGGAAATTGACTTATTAAAAATGGATATTAATAGTTTTAAAAATAAATTACTTTACCAAAAAAGAAATTGATGGGGTGAAAGGAAAAAGTACTTTTGTGCATGCTTTTTGTAATAGAAAAGAAAAAGTGGATAATTGTGCTTCTAATTCTAGTTATTTTAAGAAAAGAATATGGATTTGGGTAAGAAATACTTATTGTAGTCGTACCCTAAAAGATTCGAAAAAGAAAGAGTACCAAAATAAAATCTGACGAACAAGGGAAAAAAAGAGGGGTAGGGCATACCAACATTTAGCATAGACCCACCAAGGCCAAATAACTACCAGATGTAAAACAATGGATGGATGCCAGTTCCACAAAGAAATTACCAAGACTAGAGAAGTCTGTCTCCTAGGTCCATAGTGACTTAATTGCATATCAGTATCGATGGTGAGCTCTCAACTCTTATCTTTAGGGGGAGACTTAAACAGAGATTAAGGAGTAGATGTATTTTAGGGGCGGGGGGCTCAAATTAAAAAATATATATATATATAAGCGAAGAGATATTTTAGTCATCTCTTTAACCAACAATCGAGTTTAATTAACCATTGGCATCTTTCGGTTCTTTTTTATTATGTCAAAAAAAGTGAGAGAGAAAATATTTACAAGAAGTTCTCAAAAGTTTTCATGGGAGAGAAATGTTTTCAATTTGATTCCACATACATTTTTTATGCAAACACTTCAATCATTTTGTCATCATCAAAAAGGGAGAGATTGTTAGTTCATGCATGAGAATACATATTTTGATGCTAACAAAAATTATGCAGTTAGCTTGATAGGTCAAAGTCAAGGAATCTAATGGACGAAGAAGAAGCTTAAGCTTGAGGAGCTTAACCCAAAGGAACTAAGAAGCAATCAAAGGAGTTTAAGGTTGAAGAACTCCAATTCAAGCTCAAGAAGAAGATATAGACTTTTTTTATTGGGTGCGGCATAATGTATTTATCTTAGATTGAAAAAGATCTCAAGCATCATGCATCTTGCATCCAGGCTTTTGATATTGACTTTGGCATGAACTTTTAGGTCAACAAGTCAAGCTGATCGATCAACTAATGTTGATCAATCAATCTTGTATTCTGATTGATCAAGTTTTGAATTTCAAAGCTATATAACAATTATTTTTTGAATGATCAACTGTATCACTTATCGATCAACTTTTGATTCTGATTGATCGTCAAAATATCACCTAATTGATCAATTTGATCTGATCAATCAACTAAAATATTCTGATTGGTCAATTTTTGTCTCAGAAAGTAAATTGTCATGTACTCTATAAATATTTATGTTGTGATAAGGCATTGACTGTTTGAGAGTCTATTTTGAGAGAATGTCGTCTCCTAGGATATCTTGTATATCATACTCCAATTCTTCGTAGAGATCCCTCGTTGCCTATGATTTTTATAGAGATCCATCATTGCCTATGATTTTGCCGCACTATAGTACATGGAATTTTTCCACACAAATCGTTGTCCTTTGCGTGATTGCTTGTTTCTTGTGTGCTTAGACCATTCCTTTACCAAACTTGAATTGTGGTTAACATTGGTAATTTTAATAATCTTAAAGCACATCGGATCTATTAGTCATGAGGCTTATTTTTAAGAATTCTAAACTATTGCAAGTAGACTTGGATTTAATTGAGTCGTTCTAACTGAAATATAATTCATTATTTCTGTAGCACTTGGGATGAGTGTGGTATCTACTTTTTTCTATCTTGCATCCCTAGATAAGTAATGGAAGGGCATTCATGTCCTATTAGAATTATTAGCTTGAGGTACATGAATTACAACCTCAGGCCACTCATTACCTTTTGATGTCGAGACGTATTTGATACGTATCATTCCGCCGACCACAAAATAGGAGATCGACCCCCCCCCCCTCTCCCGTATAAGTACCAACAACACACATATGGCGTCTAGCGATGCTGCATCTGAAGTCGATGGAGGGAACCAAACAAAGTTACCCTCATTCGGATCAATTCCGAAATTAGACACTACAAACTATTCAATGTGGTCTCGCGTTTTACTAATGATTGTGTGTGGTTATGATAAGGAACACATCCTATTAGAAACCGAACCAACCAATAAGGTTGCTAAATATGCCTCATGGGTCAAAGTTAATGGCATGGTGAGTTCATGGATAATGGTCAGGGTTATCGATAGGATAGCACAGGAACTAGTTTACTACGACAGTGCGCACGATATGTGGAAGTCATTGCTCACCACGTATGGACAGAGTAAAAACTCTACAAAAATGTATCAATCTTTTTATGAATTGATGCATATGCGACAGAACGGGCGATTGCTATCAGAATACTTTTTCGCTCTCAAATCCCTTGTTGCGAGCTACGATGCTTGTGCTTCTCTATGTACTTGTCCCACACAGTGGCAACATCGACAGAATATGGCAACAATGATCTTCCTAGGTGGATTGGATCCAACCTTTGCAGCTCCTCGAGATCAGATGATTACTGCAACTGCTCTTCCAACAATGGAGGAAGCATACAGCATGCTGTGCAAAATACCTCCACCATCAAATCCTTCTGCAGAGATTATGAACCAAACAACGGCTCTTATAGCTTCCGGACGAGGTTTTAGAGGACACTTCGGGGGCCAAGGTCGAGGTCGCCAATCTCTATGGCAAGGCCGATCACTAATACAATGCTCTTTTGTCACAAATTAGGGCACACCGAAGCAGTATGCTACAGCAAGCATGGTCGTCCAGGACCTTCAGCCAGAGCAGCAACAACAGACATTGATGGAGGCTCAATCGAGATCCCTCAAAAAGACATCGAGGATCTAATGCAACGGTTGTCTCAGATGAACCCCAATGAGACCACTAGAGAAGTCGTTGTCGTTGCTCAAACAGATATTGTTCTTGCTTCAGCTAGCCACCATAACCACTCTGACTGGCTTATTGATACGGGGGCCTCCACCCATTTATGTGGAGATTCACGCCTCATCCAGAAACTCCACCCGCCTCAGCCAGGAAAAACCGTTCAAGTAACAAATGGTAGATCGTCACCGGTAAAAGGCATCGAGGATGTGCACCTCACCCCTACAATTGAGCTAATAATGTCTTATTAGTTCCTGATTTTCCGCTTAGTCTGCTTTCGGTCAGCCAATTATGCAAGGAGCTTAACTGCCAAGCTATATTTAATGCGAACATTAATATTTTTCAGGACATACTGACTGGGAGGACGATTGGTGCGGGCCATGAAGAAGGCGAGGTCTACCAACTTGATTACCCGTCTAGCATGTATGCCTATTCTGGAATTATTTTAAGCCAGTCATCCACTACCCTTTGGCATCAACGACTGGGTCATCCCTCAGTTCCCAAGTTTCATCGCCTTCTCCCATAGTTGTCCCCCTCAATTAATCTCAACTGTGAGACCTATCAGATTGGAAAACATCACCGTCTCACCTTTCCTTCCTCTGGTAATCAGCATTATACTGAAATCTTTTATCTCATTCATATGGATATTTAGGGCCCTAGTCGGTATCCTGACCGCTTGGGACATCGCTATTATCTTTTTTTGATTGATGATTACTCTCGAGTAGCATGAACATTTTTCTTGAAAAATAAATCAGATGCTTATAGTTTGCTTACTTAATACATCATTGAAATAAACACTCAATTCGGTCCTACAATTAAAACCATTAGAACTGACAATGGTCAAGAATTCCTGTAACATGACCTACAGAAGTTCCTCTCCAATCGAGGGAGTATACTCCAAACAACATGCCTTCACACGTCCCAACAAAACATTGTGACTGAACGTAAACATCAGCACATCCTCGATACTGCACGCACACTGCTTCTTGACTATCATGTCTCATCCCTTTATTGGGGTGATGCAGTCCTCACGGCCACATTTCTTATTAATATAATGCCATCTACAACCCTACATGAACAAATCCCTATTGAAGCTCTCTTTACTAACAAACCCATCTATCCTATGCAAACACGAGTTTTTGGTTGTACCACTTTTGTTCATCTGACCACACCTGGCAGAGATAAGCTTGTTGCCCGAGCTAGTAAATGTGTCTTATTAGGGTATTCTACAAAACAGAAAGGGTACATGTGTTTTGATCCACGGACTCGTAAACACTATGTCAGCGTCGGTGTTACCTTCTTTGAGTCAATTCCTTACTTCTTTGTATCTACCACCCATGTCACAACCAAATATTTGAACTTCTCCATTACCTGTACCAACTCCACAAGGGCCTCTACCTTCTTCTTCTACGCCCATACCATCTCCTCAGGTATGTTCCCCGTCTCAAGACGTGGTGTCTGATGAAAATACAGGTAGTGGTAATCACTCAGAAAATCTTCCAATAGCTCAACGTCGCACAGCAAGACAATGTCCATATGTGTATCACACAAGACACCCCATCTCTGTTATCATGACATTTTTAAGGCTCGCTCCTATCTACAAGGACTTTGCACATGTTGTCTCGAACATGGTCATACCTAAAAACCACATTGATGCCCTTACAAATCTGTAGTGGTGTCAGGCAATGAGGGAAGAGATGACCTCTCTTGAGTCCAGAGGTACGTGGACACTTGTGGATCCACCAGCAGATTATCGAATAGTCGCCTTAAAATGGGTGTTCACGATAAGATACAACCCAGATGGCTCTATTGCACGATACTTCTTGGGGATTGAGATAGCCAAATCAAAGCATGGGTTGGTTATCACTACAAAAAAAGGCGGGATTGGCGTGCACATAAGAGCTCGTTATGTGCACGCCTAGTGCACGCCATGTGCACGCCTGACGAGTGGGCGAGCACATGTGCTCGTTACGGTCGTGCTCGCTAATCTGAGAGTCGCCACGGGTGGTGGGCGAGCACTATGGGACGCTATGTGCTCGCCCACTCGTCGGGCGTGCACATATGTGCTCGCCGGTGTGATCGCCTTCTCTATAATCGGCGATTGAACACGGAGCACCGGGCGAGCACATGTGCTCGCCCAAACTGATTTCCAGGAAAAAAATATACAGGTTCGACAGGGTTTTGACGCCCCGTCGAACCTGTATACCCTGCCAATAAACCACTGCAGGTATCTTCCTAAGGATATATGTATTATAGCAAATCGTAGATTAAGATAACTAGCACTAAAAATTTAAAGGAACGCAATATACATGAATTCAGAAATAAACAATATAATATAAGATCTAAATATTACAAACAAGTCAACGCCAACAAAGTTCATATAAATTAAAAGATGTTCTAAAAGTTTAAAAGAAAATACAGGTACAAACCACAAAAATACTACTTCTTCTTTGATCTAAAAAATTTGGAGACTAAACCCTGCTTTGATTTCTTTTTTTCTTTCTCCTTTTCTTTGAACCTCGCATACATGCGTGCCTCTTCTTCAGGGTCGTTCTCCTCCTCCTCTTCGTGATCAGATTCAATCTCTTCAGGTTGAGATGCACGCCCTTGCGACCTATATTATATATGGAAGATATTTATCTATTAAATGCATTTTGTAGATATAGAAATTTAATTGTATTACTCATTCTATAAGAAGAATACTTACATGTACGCCGTGAACTCCTCTCGGAGCTTCGTCACCTGCTCCACCATCATCGCCATCTGCGACTCCATTGGAACTGAAGATTGGGACGTATGTGGGTGCGTATACGACGGCTGAGAGTATGCAGAATAGGAGTGACGATGTTCCTCCACATAGTATGGAGGAAGACCACCAAGCGTCTGCTTCCTATTCGCCACAACGTCCCTCTCCTCCAACACCTTATAAGTTTTTCAATTTTTAAAATAAAAGTATATATTAGAAATAAATATAGTAAGATAATATTTATCCATATATACCTGCTTCCAGATCGTTTTATCAAATGGTGGTTGCTCCCCAGTTGGATCGACACCCCATTTATCTGCAGATAGTGCCAGATAACGATCCTGAAATACAAAGTTTACCATATATATAAATATGTTATAATATATCAATTAATTTTAAATAAATTGATAGACTTACCAACAATTGTCCGGCTTCAGGAGTGGACCATTGCGACTCTCCTTCTCTCCCACTCATGTGGGACCTCGACCACCACTCCTGAAAAGAGGGTTCCCTTTCCAACCTAGCAGCCTGAAAATTTTTTCAAGATCTATTAAAACATTGCATTATTTTAAAGTAGATCTCCAAAAAATAATTTTAAATCGTAATACCATCTCCGCTCTAATCTGATTGTGGCTTTTAGAGCCACTGGTAGACTTGATCCTTTGTTTTTGGCGGTTTGTCTTTCCCGCCGAAGATCTTCGTCCAAACTCATCATCCGCAACGAATGCATCACAGAAATCGGCCCATCTGCAAGGATTACGTTATGATAATTGATTATTTTAAAAAGTGTAATAAAAATTATTTGACAAGTATAATACCTATCCTCCGTACACCATGACGGCGGGAACCTCTTCATCTCCTCAAAATTCATCTCCTCGCATCCCGTCTTCGCATGCGAGTCTCTCCTTGCCTTGAAAAATGTATCGCTCATTCTCTTTTCTGCCAAACGAATGAAGGCTCTACGATAAACCTCCTTCCCCATACCAGTGCCAAGGCGAAACCTACTCTGAAAAATAATAACAATTTATAAGATACAAAAAACTTGATCAAAAAATTCTGTATCAATTATAAGAAACATTTCTTACCAGAAACATGTCAAAAAGTCTCTCCTGCTCTGCAGCAGGGATGCGACACCACCTAAATTGCATGGAAGTCAGGTGTGTCTTTATTATGTTGGTTATCTCCTTTGCCACCCTGTTGCTGTTCAAAAAATCCCTGCATTTACCAAAAAAATTAACTTCCATACAATTTAAAAAAATTTTGGAAAATATTTAAAGATAAATTATATAAAATTTTTACCTCCCATCAGCCGTAACCTCCAACAAAGGGTGGGACGCCGACGTCTGTCCAACTACAGTGGGTAAAGGCACGGATGTGCTCGGCCGTCCAGAAGAAGGAGAGTCAGAACCCATCGATGTCCGGGCTGGTATGGGGACCTGGACTGGGAATCCTGTAGGGGCTGCTGAGGTAGATGGCTCTCCATAGCCTCCTACGTAAAAGGGTGGCGGAGGATAACCAAGAGACTCGTAGTAAGCTATCACCCGGCGAACCTCGTCGGACTGTGAATCAGGAGCAACATCTGGGGTGGGCTGCCTACTGGAAGAAGGTGTGTCTGAAGAAGAAGGACGATTGGATCTATGTGATCCATGCGACCCACCGCGTCCAAAACCTGCCATGACTGTAATAATGATGCATTACATAGTTATTATTTAAGATTTTAGTTAATTCAATTATAATTGTATACTAATACTTACAACTAATCTTCATCACTTATTTCGGTGGGATTAAACGATATTTCTTCATTTTCTGAGTTTTCTGAAAAATCATTACTGGAGCCAGTATCATCTTGTAAGTCAACACACAAAACTCCATTATCAGCCAATCGAATCGATTCGATTACTGGGACTTCTTCCGTTAAGTCTATTCTTTCATTTGTCGGTGTAAATGCTTCATCTATATCATCTTCCTGATTACTGGAATCATTGGAGATATAACTTCGAGAATTTATCTTCACAACAGTTACTGTTTCAATGCCCTTTCTCTTCTTTGATATTTGTGGTATATAACATACTTGATCCGCTTGAGATGCTAAGACGAATGGTTCAAATCTGCGTATGAATTTCCTTTGCACCACGTCGACAATGTTATTTCTTTTATCAAGTACTACACCTCCATTGGGTTCATACCAATCACACAAGAAAAGAACTACTTTATTCAAGCCTGGTATACTATATTCCACTTCTATAATCTCCTTTAAAATTCCGTAGTAATTCAGATGATCTTCCTCATAACAAGATCCGCGAACCATCACTCCATGATTTTGAGTTGTCAAATGTAGGAAAAGCTGACATCAATTCTTTCCAACAATCAGATTCAGATGGATGCTCCATATATTCATCGACTTTATGTTCCGCGTGCCATGTCATGTATTTCGCCGTTTCTTTACAATAATATAGTCGTTTCAATCTCGGAGTCAGCGGGAAATAACGTAGAATCTTTCTCGATATTTTTTTTCCACTCTTACTAGCTGTCTGATATCTTGGCTCATTACATTCAGGACACCGGTCTAAATGTTGATGTTCACCGTAATATAGAATATGGTGATTTATGCATGAGTCTATTTTAATTTCTGCTAAACCCATCTTCCGCATCATCTTTTTGGTTTTGTAATAATTATCAGGTAATTCCGCATCTTCTGGTAACATCTTCTTAATAATCCTCAGCATTGCATCAAAATTACGATCGGTCATATTATATTCCATCTTCATCGATAGAAGATCCGAGACTGCAGAAAGTTTTGAATATGTCTTGCAACCCAACCATAATGGCTCTTCCGCTTTTTTCAACAGCTCGTAAAATTCTGCAGACTCTCCATATGGTTCCTCATCATCTAACGAAGTATCATTGAATTCTGGACCCGCAACATTCATAACCATATCTGCAAAGGGATTAATATTGTCAGCTTCTTCCACATCATGTCTGTTCTCGAAATTCTCACCATGTCTCCACCAAATATGATATCCTTCCATGAAACCCATTCTATACAGATGTAACTGAGTTTCATCTTTTGATCTCTTCTTCATTAGACGACATTTCTTACACGGACACAAGATAGTTCCATCTGAATCCACAATACGGGAACCTTGTGCGTAAGCAAATTGTATGAATTCCTGAACACCTCTTTGAAAAGCATCTGCTATACGCCCATCTACTACACGGTTGTACATCCATTCTCTATTGGTCATATTTATGAACCTGAATTAAATAATCTAAAATGTCAAATCTAAAATATTGAGGATATCTAAACGTATCACATTTTTGAGATAAAAGATGAGAAGAGAACTGTATTAATTATGTTATCACTTTAGCCCGTCCATAAGGATTCAAATTTACTAAAAGATGATCGTTGTCACAAGTATCTTTATTTCTAACGAAAATTCGGCAGCATAACCCTGCACCTCTCCCGTATACCCCATAAATCATTCGTAATTAATTATCAAAATAATCATATTATTGATTATTTCAATAATAAATATGACTGATTTGGTATACAGAAGAGGAAGGGGTTATGAACCGAATTTCCGTAAGAAATAAAGACACTGTGACACGGATCACCTTTTAGTAAATTTGAATCCTTACGGACCCCCTTAGTCCGGGACCTCCGAACTAAGGAAAGCTAATATAAATGTAATATTTTAAGATCATTTTACGTCATACATTTGTAAGTGCTACAAATGAGACTATAAAATAATCTTAAAATATTTATTCATTTATATTAGCCGGGCATTTACGTATATTTGGCTGATTAACGATGGGGATAGGGATAAGTGTGATCCTTATTTAGTGCCTAATACAGTGCTTGGGTCACTAAAATGTAATGGGCACCTGCAAAAAAAATTCGAACCTGCATACATCAAAAACCACGACCATTGGTCTGGGATAAACATCCCAAAGTGAGTCCAATAGTGCTGTGAAAAAATAAAAAAAATATAACACAGTTAGAGGTGATCAAATCCTCTAACGTGTTGCACACGCCACCCGTTGTGCAGGGCCACACACCACCCGGTGTGGAAGGACGCACTGTGTGTGAAGAATTTTGTGCGATTTTCTAATAATTACTAAATCATATTTTGGACTAATTATAAACCTATGTATAAGTTAATGTGATATAATTGGTCACATTAACTAAAATTTAATGTGATAATAAATTATCACAAAATAAACAATGGTGTATATCATATCTCATATCAAAACGATATGAAATTTTAAAACTGTTATTAATGATATTGATAATATCTAGTATCTACATTATTGAAGTTGAGTAACTAAAGTTATTCACAAATTTCATAACTAATCATTTTCGAACATAATGTTTGTTGAGGCATTTTATCTACATTATTCCAAGGCATTATAAAAGTTGAGTAACTAATCTTTTCTAAGCATAACTAATCTAAACTAATCATACAAGCATTTTGTCATTTAAAATTTACAAAATTTAAACATAATTTTCGTTGAGGCATTTTATCGAACACCTACAGGGCATACAATTCTACATATTATTTAGACAACCAAATTCGAAATAACAATACAATAGTGATCTACTATTATCCTTAATGTGTAAAAGACATATAAACTAACAAAATACTACACTACATTCAACAAAAATTTTAAACCCTAATCTATCCAAACAATACAACTACGTAATGAAATCAAATAAAAAAAGAAAGGATTAAAGATTTTACTGAGTAGTAGATGTAGATCTACTCAAAACACGAAAACCACGGTCGTCGGGGTCGGGGCGGAGGGCTTGCGGGTCGCCGGAGGGGAGGATTTGGGAGGAGTTCGCGTGAGAAATGAGGAAGAAGGGCGCCGCAGTTTCTGTTATCGGGCTTGGGCGAGCACACTTAAGTGCTCGCCAGGCCGTCGCCCAGTGCTCGCCCATATATTTCCAGCCGCTAAAATTTTCCGCGCAATGAAATTCAAGTGGGCGAGCACATTGAGCGAGCACATGGGCGAGCACATGTGCTCCTCAATACTGGTAACCGCGCCTCTCCGCAAAATTCAAACCAGCGACCCTCATGGGCGAGCACATGTGCTCCTAGTGTGCTCGCCCATTACGGGGCGAGCACATGTGCACGCCAGGTGCACGCCAAGACGTGCACGCTAATCCCGCCATTTTTTGTAGTGTATGTGCCAAAGAAAATATACCACTGGTCTGCTAATGGAAATAAGAATGCTTGGTTGTAAACCAACGCATATCCCTATGGATCCTAAAGGACGAATATACGAGGAGGGAGCAACAGAAGAAGTTGGTAGATACAGACGCCTAGTGGGCAAACTGCTTTACCTCACTATTACTCGTCCAGACATTGCCCTGGCAGTAGGAAAACTGAGTCAGATTATGAACTCACCTACTCTGGCTCACTTTGATGCATGCGTGATGATCATTCGATACATCAAGCAATCTCCTGGGAAAGGATTATTATTCCGCAAAGATAATAACCTCAACCTCGTAGCATATTCAGATGCAGACTACGGATGATGCTTGCAAGATAGAAAATCTACTACAGGTTTCTGCACATATCTAGGAAGAAACCTAATCACATGGAAAAGTAGGAAGCAAGCAGTGATGTCACGATCAAGTGTTGAAAGCGAATATAGAGCCATGGCACAAGGAGCTACTAACTCATGTGGGTCAAGTCTGTACTAGCCGATCTTTATGTCACATCTAAGGACATCATGGAACTTAGATGTGACAATCATGCAGCAATGTACATTACAAATAATCCCATGTTTCATGAAGGAACGAAACATGTGGAGATTGATCGTCATTACACTAGAGATCTCATACAAAAAGGACTATTACGCACGCGAGGTGTCTTATCTACTGAACAAGTTGCTTATATATTTACAAAATCGCTCGCACGGGTCCAGTTCGAGAAATGTTGTAACAAGTTGAGCATGTATGATCTATATGCCCCAGCTTGAAGGGGTGTTGAGAATTGCCATGTGAGTAAATTACCATGCTGGAAATTTCCATATGTGTATGTTACCATATGTATGGATTACCATATGTATGGAGGGCATTATTGGTATTTCCGAGAATGCTCTCCTCCTCTTATGTAAACCCTAACCCTAATCCCTATTATATAAGGGGGATTAGGGAGCCTCGTGTGATTCAAGGAAAGTGATCTCATTTTGCAACAGATATATGGAGTTTTGCTAATGATATAGCAACTGATATGACTTTCTTTGCTCGTTTGTAGTAATAAAAAGTCATTTAGCATAATATTTGTCACAATGGACAACATAGTGACGGATTCAGAAAAAACGTTACTATTGACCCAGTTTACTGCAGTGACATTAACATATATGCATTATCCTCAAGTTTCAGATTAAAATAATCATGTTACAATAGATAATATTCATCATATAAATTTAATAACAAGTGGATTGAAAAAGAAATCGTGATAGACTTGTTTTATTGTAGGGACAGAAGTTTAGACAAATTAAACGAAACAAATCTACGCACCAAATCCATTAGTCAGAATCTAAAAGCAAAGAAAATAGGAGTAATTTGACAATGTCATATAGAGATATATCCCAATTAATTTAAAGAAAAAACGATTGTATGCCAATATAGGTTATAAAGTATAGCTGATACCTCATTCGATATATCACTATTACTATGTCATAGAAGTATATCAGTTGATATCTGATTTTTATATATAAAGCAACAAAACATAGTTTAAAAGAAACAATAAAATTCAAAGTCATGATTATATTTTATTTATAAATTTTATTCATAAAACCCAAAATCAGGAACAACATTTAGTAAATAACAAAAATACTGCCCCGAATAATTGCTTTAACTATCAAAACAAGTGAGAATGGACTCTCTCCAAACTGAAAACACAGAAAAGACTACGGAGTCCAGATCAATCTAAAACAAACTGCCATATAATCTGAACAAATAGTTGCAGTTAACTTTGAAAACAATTTAGAAAATGTATAGCATTTAGCTATCCAAAAGCATGATCATAATCAAACGAAAATCATAACAAAAACTCCCATTGGTTTGGGTACTTGGAGTAATATATAAAGTCCCTGGGATAGGGTTCTCAATATCCTCTATATTTTCTTCTTCACAAATAGTGAAACTGGCAGCCGCCGCTCAAGAACGTAGTCCAGTTACAAGTGAAACTTGTAAATACATGTGTTTACATGTTTTCTTAATTGATCGTGTTTGTACATATTTGCTACCGCTACTATACTATAGACTGTGAAACATGTTTCAGGAAAATAAGTCGATTTGCCTAATTGGAATGCAGTCATTGTTGGTTGTTTGCAGGTGTGAAATATCTCGGTTCACAAAGCCTCCATCTAAAAAGAAAGAAAGAAAATATATTACAGGACTAGAAAGAAGAATGCTGGATAGGATAGAAAAACATCTCTCTCTCTCTGGAGTGAAGGATATTGTAGGAGAAAAGAATAGAATCCTTCAAAAACTTTCTTTTATGAAGCATTATAACGGAGGAAAGAAATGCCACCCCAAAGGTATATCCAATGGCATAACCCCTCCCCTCTCTTGCGGTATATGCCACTCCCTCCTTTACTCAATCCCCATCTCCTTCACAGAGCCGCCCTTGCTATAAAATCTTCCCAGCAGGAGGGGACGAAGCGACAAGAAGACGAGCACGACACGGTCGGTTGAGTTGCGCTGAGCTGACCAGTTGCAGGGTTACTCTCCATTGGCAGGTGGTCTATATACCAAGTATGGAGAGAGATGCATCATCATATCCATACATAGGAACAGCCTGCCAAAGGAGAGTTGCCCTGTCACTGGACCATGCTCTACAATTTTAAGTAAATAACCAACTCAATGCGCATATTCCAGTTGATTCTGTTTCGATCCTTCAAACAGATGCTTTTACAGAAGTTTTTGTAAGTATGGTTGTGGATTTAACTGCACAATTTCAGTTTTTTTGTGATGAAGCAGATCTTGAGAGTGAGCTCCACCAGTCAGCGTTGCGGTTGTAAAGAGTTAATGATCTTTCCTCGACACCCCTCGCTCCCTTCCCTGCAATGCTGATTCCACCGTTTAATCTGTTTTAGGAGGATTGGCATTGCAATTCAAAAGCAGGGCCGTCCCTGAGGCTTGTCCTCAGGTGCAATGGCCCAGGGCCCATCCACTTTGGGGGCCTATCTCTAAATAGGCTACATATAGTTAGCTTTTATTCTTTTTATTTCAAATACTATAGATGAAAATGGATCGAATACGGATCAGATATGCCTATTTTCATATACATATTCGCTTCACCTCTATCGAATACGGATACGGATATGATTTAGATATGCATTAAGGAAACCATATATTTAAAAATATGGTTACAGGTATGAATCAGATGTTTATCAAATTTGAATATGGATTGAATAAAGAGCGGACCCGAATACAGATTGAATAAAGAGGTAACCCAAATATAAATCAAATAAAGAATGATCCAAATATAGATCCAATAAACATTGAAACCAAATATGGGTCCATTAAAGATCGCATACGAATACGAATTGATATTTAATCAAAGTTTACAATGGTTTTAAAAAATGACAACAAAATATAAATAAGTTTTATCATGACAAAAGGGATCGTCAAGGAGGTAACATGTGTTCTTAACCAGAAGCAAAAAGGGGGATACAATTTCGTAACTTTTGTTCGTGCTCATCCCCAAATAAACATAAGTTTATTAATATCTGCCTCCGTATTCAGGGGTTCGGTATCGGAGAGGAGATGATACCAGTGTATCGTGTTCCTAATAATATATTGTATTATATAATATATAATGCTAATATAATAACATGGGATTGTGTCTTGTATTATATTAACTAATATATACAATAATGTTAAATATTGTATTCGGACATCCAGATCCGAATATTTTAACCATTACCATTTCCGTATCCATATCCGGAATTTTTTTACAACCCATATCCATATACGATCCATATTTGATTAATATTTAAATATGGATATCCGTATCCAGTATTTTTTCCGAATACAACAGCAGATATTCGGATATATTTGTATCCTTTTCATCCCTATCAAATAGATCCAATGTCTAAACAACTACATGGGTCCACAATTATTTAAATTTGCATGTGTCATTTGACTCTTTGTATTTCTAAATGGTTAAAAATCCTTTGGATTCCCTAATGCCACATTAATATCTTAAGAATTTAGACTCCATATTTAACTTAAATGTGTCCTTTAGAGACAACTTTGACCTCCTCTTGTGATTTTCGATTTCCTCTATTGTTGTAATTTCTCCTGCTTTTAGTTTACGACTTGTTGTTGTTGGACATCCACAAATCACGTCTTCAGTTAATGGTATTTTTTATATTTATGCATTGTCATTTTTTCCTTAAATCCACAAATCACGGTTATTTTTTAGATCCGTACTCCTGCTCATCATATTTATGTAAGTATAAATCACCTCTTGCCTTTATTCTAAGCAATTACAAAGTTGAAAATTATTGTACATTGTAGGGGATTGGGAAATTGACTTTAACCACTTGAATGATTGTTATCTTTTTTACAAAAAAAATCACCGCTCATTGCTCAATCACATGACATATGTTTCCTTTTTCAAAGTTCTTGTCCTCATTATAATCAATTTTATATTTGTGGTAAGAATATTTTATTGTGGAATTGTGAATAACCATCAAATAATCTTTTTAGGTAACTTTTACTGTTTTCCGAAAAATCAAATCTTTAATATTTAATTTTGGTTTCAAGATTAATGCTAGTTGTGATTGAAAAGTTATTTTATTAACATGTATCTTTTTAGATCTTGGACTGTTAATAGAAACTATCAACCTGCCATGATTTCTATTGTCAAATAAAAAATTGATGACTTGATTATTTTTCTATAACTATTATTTTATTGTTTGTTTAAATCATATATTACTTTTATTGCAATTAATTGTTTACTGCTTGTTTGAATATTATTTTTCTCTAACCTTACTTTTTTTCGACCCATGTGATATGGAAAATAGACATTAAGAGATAAAACTCTTATTTTTTAAATATTTGTGTTATTGTAGTTAATAGATATATGTGCTTCTGTGCTTGAACGTTCTCAAAGATCATAACTTAAAAAAACACATGCCGTATATTTTTTTGCTAGCTATTGACTGTAGCTTTTGTTTGTATTTACGTTCCTTGAGTTGCATTACATCCGTAGTTGTCTATTCCGATTGTAGATTTTTTTAAAATTTTTTATTCATGATTTATTGTTTGATGCTCGTCGATCATAAACATCCATAGTTCTTTGTAAAAATTATAGAAATTTTTATAGAAATTTACAATTTAAAAAAATAAATTATTTTTATAGGGGCCTCTTTTTTCTCTTTTGCCTAGGGCCCATGAAATGTCAGGGACGGCACTGTTCAAAAGGGACTAGCAGCGCAGCTTGTTGTCCGCTTGCCTTCTGTTTCGTTGTAAACCTTTCTTATTTATTCTAATTAAAGCTTTAACATCTGTTTTTTTTCATGATAAGAAGCTTGGTTTAGTTCAGAATTCCTAGTAGTTTTTCGGTTCATGGTTTCGCTGTCAAACTTGATATCAGTATCAAATGGCAAGGTTTGAAAATCTTGGCGAGGTTACTGTGAAAGAAAGATAATATACCATCAACTTTACTAAAGATGTCGACACATTCAGCTTCAAATGGAAAAACATTACCAGTTGTGCAGTGACTGTTGAATGAAGCTGCAGAAACCTTCCAAATTTTGTCGAGAACTATAATTTAAGTTCACATGCACTCGATACTGTAACTTCAACCTATATCTTCGGTTTTGTATTTGTATCCCTTGTTTGAATGCTGTATCGTATTATATAATCTTACCATCAATTAAATCTTACATTTTTCTCCACTCCACATAAATCCCAGCAAAAAATCAAGTAATATCCCATTTAATTTGCGCTAAACAAAGTAAATCTAATGCAGAAGCGGCAACAACGTACAGGGATTACATCAGTAACTGCGCTACAGTAGAGGAGCTCGATCTTGATCGAGCAGTTTCCACGAATTTGCATGGTAGGGTCCACAAAAAGTACGAATTCATGGAAACTGCTCGATCAAGATTGAGTGGCTCACACTTTTATTTGTTAGGTAAATAGGGATGCAAACGGATACGTATACATCCATGATGTATTCGACCCGGTATCGTATCCTTCTGTATACAGAGTTTTACTTTCATATCTGCTTTAAAATGGATACGGGTGTGGATATCACTTTGATATCCACAAACGTCCACATAAGTATCTGTATATCCGTTTCGTATATAAATATAGATATAGATTTATTTTTAACAATATGTAATGTAATTTTTGTACCTCCTTTCACCATATTGGTTGTATTTATTATGATATAATCACATTTAGTATATTTATATCATGTGAATGTTGTCTAATACATATATATATTTAAGCTAATATATAGAGTATTTCTAATATTATCTGTATGCCATCAGTATCGGTTTTACATCCATGCACATCCGTTTTTTAAAGAAATGGTGACAGCTTTCATATCCGTCAATATATGCATCTACATTCGCTTTCGTATTTAAAATGGATAACGATATGATAACACATATATCCATATCTGTATATGTCCGTTTGCATCCCTAGAATACATTAATATCTATCATGTGTAGTGATGAAAACGGATACGGATATATCCGAATATGCGCTTACCATATTTGAAAAATTACTTGATACAGATATCCGTATCCGAATATTAATCAATACGGATCGGATATGGATATGGGTTGTAAAAATTTTCTGGATACGAATATGGTATTGGCTTGAATATCCGGATCCGAATCCAGATATCCGAATACAATATTTAATATTATTTTATATATTAGTTAATATAATATAATCCACAACTTTATGTTATTTTATTAATATTATACGTTATAAAATATAATGTATTAATGATACTAATAAACTTCCTATTGTTTAGGAATAGATACAAACAAAAATTACGAAATCACGCCTCCTTTTTGCTTCCGTTCAAGAATGTAAGTTACCTTTGATACTCTCTTTTGTCATGATGCAACTTATTTTTAAAATCATTATAAACATTGATAAAAAAAATTAATTCATATTCGTATGTAGTCTTTGTTTGATCCGTATTTGGATTCCATGTTTATTGGATCTATGTTTGGATATAACTCTTATTCGATTCATATTTGGATTAACTCCTTATCTGATCCGCATTCGGGTTCGTTATTTATTCGATCCATATTCAGATTCGATAAATATCCGATTCGGAATCATATATGTATTTTTGAAGATATGGTTTTCTTAATGCATATCCGAATCATATCCGTATTCGTATTCATATTCGATAGAGACGAAGCAAATATAGAAATGGAAATAGACATATCTGATCCGTATGCGATTCGTTTTCATCCTTAATCACTTGTATAGTCATCTTCATGCAATAAATGAAGATGTTTGTTAGGAAGTGTTGTACCAATATTTATTTAAGGTATTAGGTATAAAAGTCTATATGTACGGAAATATAAGATACGATGAGAGCACCGGTCTACACACTAAAAATAATATGATTATGCCTAATATTATGTAGGATCTTGAAGGCTTTATATACTATCGTCTACTTTGTTACAAATTTAATACACGAAAAGTGGAGACTTCAATATGGTTTTGCAAAACCGGTGTTGTTTATCATTATTCAAATTCGATATATCATTTAGGTATTTCTCACTTGAGCTATAGGATCCTATTGGTCGATCGGTGATACGGCTTTTTATCAGGTTTTATTCATTTGTCATTATTATTATTATAGTACCCTCAAGAAACGTGATCAAAAAAATTTTTAATTTTGTTTTTTAACCTAATTCTGATCTAAGGTCGAACTAAAGGAGGAAAATTTATTATTGTAGCATACATGGCTATATATGTACTATAATGGCTTGGTTTTCTATATTTTTTATTTTTTAAATTCTATTGTGAGTTTTTTTAATGGTTTTTTTATTGATTATATATTATCTTTATCTTTGGTATCATACTTATAGGCATAGTTTTAAAAATCGAACAGGTCGATTCAACCGGGTAAATTGAGGAAAAATGGTCCAACCAATCGATTTTTTCTCAAATAGTATAAATCAGTCAAAACATGGTGAGACACTTGACCTGCTCAACCAATTGAACCAAAACATTGGTTCGATCATCTATTCTTTGATAAAAAAATATTTCTAATTATAAAATAAAATGCAATTGATTAAAGCTTTTCACATTCTATTTTCGTTTTGACTCAAGTATAGTACTCATTAATTCTTTCCCTTCCAAGCCTCAGCTTAATACTAATATCTTCCCCTTTCAAAGTTTCCATATACTAATTCCAACAGTTTCATCTATTTGACTTCGAGAGCATGCATGCCAAACGATCCAATATTGATTTTCCATTTATTTTCACGAGCATGGCATCTCCCTTCCTACATCGTGCATGATCTAATCCCATTCCAACAACAACAAGTGATGTCTCCACATAAAGTTCTCATCATCACATTATGAGTAGTAAGTTAGCAACATTTGTCTTTAATTAGAATTTAAATAGTTTTATAATTGTTGATTTTATCAAATATTTATATATATATGTGTATGTATGTATGTATGTATGTATGTATGTATGTATGTATGAGATTTAGAAAAAGAATACATTTAATATAATAATTTTTACAATTGTGCCCTTCTGATTTTTTTAATTACTTTTATACCCCTATTTTTCTAACTACACTTGTGCATGTGTATTCTTACAAAATTTATAGTATTACCCTTATGATGATGTAATATAGGGTCATAAGTGTACTTTTAAAAGTCCGCTAAAAAATATGGAGTCATTACGGCTATTGGAAAAACTCGAAAGGGTACAAGTGTAAAAATCTTTTAAATATATTCATATCTATTTGTATAAAATATCGATCAAATCTAATTCAATCCGATTGGACTGTACAAACCAACCCAATAATACAACAGTTCAATTTTTCCTATTTTTATGAACCGATGGCATTATCACTGGTTCAATCAATTGGTCCCATTAGTCCAACCAAAAAATCCAAAATTGATATCTGACCGGTTTAATGTCTTGGTGTGATTTTTAGAACCTTGCTTGTAAATAGGTAGGATAAATATGAGTTTTACATTTTTTAAATATATTTTTGTTTGTTTTTATTTTTCCTATTTTTAAATTTATTCTAGATTTTTATTTTTAAAAACAAATTTCTATTTTATGATTTTTACCTTTAGACTTCTTATTGGGGTTTGAATAATTTAATATATATATATATATAAACAAATAAGAATATATAAAAAATTATTTTCTTATTTTTAGTAAATAATTTATATTTTGGAATTTTATTATTTTATATTTTTAATAAAACCTAATTTTTATTAAAAGGAAGTAGAGTTCTAATTAACTAATATGTATAAAACAATAATACAAGCACTCTAATATATTTTATTACGTAGTATTGTTTATAATATACAAAAACAAGTATAATATATATTTTTAGAATTTTATTTATTTATTTATTATTTTTAAATATTTTAATGTTCGTGTACTTTCTATAATCAAAACATAATATTTCTATATAAATAATATGATAATAAATAATACGAAATATTTATATCATTTATTTTTTGTTATTTTGAAAGTGCTTTGTCATTTTCATAAAATGTTTTTTTTGGATTTTTTTCTATTTTTATGATTTTTTTATTTTAAATATATTGAAATACTATATGTTGAAAACTCGGTATGTATAGTAGAACTAATGGTATTTCCTTTTTAAAATATTTTGTTATTAGATTTTTTACGAATTTTTTATACTTTTGAGAAATCAATTATTAAAGTGTGAACTTTGAGATTTTGAAAACATTTTGTGCCCCATGTAGTTGCCCTGTCAGAATTTCTTTAGACTTAAATCAATAAGTCTAAATCTTTAGGATTAAAACATTACAAGAAAAGTGACCTAAGGTAATGAATATTTAATATTCATTGCCATATCTTCCGTAGTTAAATATATAACAACAAATATTATTTGTTGCTTACTTCTCTAAATTCGCAACGAATAATGATATTCGTTGTTATATTCCTCGCAATGAATCATATAACAACGATTATTCGTTGCCATGTTCTTCTAAATGTTACTAAATTTGACAATGATTAGTATGAATTTTAACGAATAATTCAACAAAAAAATTTGTCGTTATATAGACCTTTAACAACAAATATGATATTCGTTGCTAATTACAAGTACAAAAGATGATTTAGCATTGTAATATTCATTGTTATATCTTTAACATCAGAAGAAATGACAACCAATATTCAAATTATTCGTTGATTTAGGTCCAGTTTCTTGTATTGAAACTAATAAAATCTTAACATGTCCTACCAAATTTTGAATAAAATATGAGAAAAAAACAATCCAATTTTTTGAATAAAATATGAGCAAAAAGAATTCAAATTCCAAGGTCTAGAGACCTCACTACCTGTAGAAGAATATTTTAATAACTTTTAGGTCCCAAGATGGGTCTTCACGTAATTAAATAAATATTTTGGGTTTTTTTTGAAATTTTCCCTGACATGACGTGTTTCCGATAAAAGATGATTTTTAACTTCGTTTTAGGTTCCTAAAGGGACCTTTTTATAGATCGACGAAGCTTTAAGTTCTACTTTGGAAATTTTCCACACCTTTGTCCATGGGCTGACATGTGGTGGCTTATGGTCATTTCTTCTCTGATGCAATATGGCGGAGCTCGTCAGAGCTGCGCCCATTGAGTCTTTCCTCTACTGGTTAATAGTTAGAGCCAATAAGCTATGTTCTTCTTGTAAATAACACCGAGATCTCTTCCATAACAAAATTTCAAGTTCGCCTAAAGATTGACTGAAGCATAAGGTATGCTGCCAATCATGTCTAGAGAGAGAACGAGAGAGAGAGATCGGAAATAGGCTCCCAGTGAGTGAGGTTCCGGTCATGATGGCATATGCCCTTGCGTCATCCGCTCATTTCCTACTCCATGTCGGTTAGGGTCTCCGTGAGGATCGTTCTAACTTCTCATACTTTACCAAAGTGGTCAAAGTTTCTATAATCCCACTATTCGTGTAATGTATGCATGGAGATGTCTTCAGTAAAGTTCATTATTCTAAAAACATCTTCCTTGACTCATGCATTCTTGAGTCCTATTAAACCTACATGTTTAATGTATGTACATGGTATTATTTACTTAGAGAATCGACAAACATATCACTTGTACGTATGTAGGTTACCATAATTTGATATCTTACCACTATATCTTATATATAGCAATATTCGATCGAGATGTACTCTCCCTTAGAATTATTAACCTCACTATTAATCAACATATTGCAGCTTGATTATAAGAATACATTTTAATTGTTTCATTGATCAATTCAAGGCTTAAGCTTTCCCAAATAAAATAATCCAAACTACATGATTGGTGCACAAGGTACATGCAATCTATTCTACCTCATGTTTATGACTAGATACACATCCTTCTTTCTTTCTACTCCAACAAATGCATGTTCCATAAAGCATGAAAAAGTAACTGATGAATCCACGATTCATCGTCTTTATTCTTTTATTTTAGCTTTATTTCCTTAGTCAAATACCTGTAAATACCTACTAATTCCATGAAATTACCATTTTACATGCATTTATTATATATGCACTGTTACCACTTTTTATACTCAAATAAAAAATAAAGAATAAAAGAAAAAGAAAAGAAAAATAAAGGATGTATTTATAAAATAATTGCAGACTAACCAGCATCCCGAGAGAATGTCAAGACTTGACCTGATCGATCAGGAATGAAGTAACGAGAGATGGGGTCTTTAATCCAAAAATAATTTGCACATTTATTCCTTGTATATTTGTATAAAAATTATTTTATTTTATTTGTAAATAAATTGACCTCAAATTAAATATTTTTCTAAACAAAAGTTGTAAATAAAAATATTTTGTAAATAATAAAAAGAATTGCAAAATAAAATAAAGTACATATTACAAATAATCACACTCAGAAAAAATCGTAAAGCGATATTTGAAAAACCAATTCCGGCTCCATACGAACTCAAATTAAATCATGCTCACTTCCATTGTACTCTAAATTAAATTATCTTTCCAATGGTTGTGATTTCATAATTGTTGAAGTTACGGTTGAAAAGTCGGTTTTCAGAGGTGGTTAGTGGAGTTTTACCACTTACTTATTGTATATATTTATTCATATTAAATTTTTATACATAGTGTACATAATTGTAAATATTACCATCATTATTAAAAATAAAATTAAAATTAAAAAATATTTTAAAATAATTTCCTTATTTGTACATGTGTATGTTATACTATATGTATATAATACTTGTATACAACCAATTTCCTTATATAAAAATCACCAAAAAATTAATATCTAACATTAATTAATTAAATTAATATAATTACGAATATTGGATTTAAATATTTAATTTATTCATTTATTTAATTTTAAAACCTACCTTGTATATAAGATTTGATTTTATGCCTTAAATAACCACCATTAAAGTGGCTAATTAATTTTTATAATTTAATTATTTTATTTAGCTCTGAATTTCGTTTTTAATTAATTATTTAATTATTAAATTAACCACTAAAAACATTCATTATTTGTGCATACTTTCCTATTCGATTTTCCTTCTCTTTTTATTGGGCTCCTCCTCCCTCATTTGATCTTGATCAATCTTTAGTGAAGGAGCCTCATTTCCGAAAAATTATGTCGATCGATAGAGGTGCCCAGCCCCCGAGTCATCCAGTGATAGTGGATCAATTGTCGTAGAGGCCATTAAGGCGCCCACCTCCCTCAGGTTAGATCCAATTTTTCTTCGCAAATTTCATCTAGAGTAATCGTAGCAAAATTTTTGTTTTCAACCTTGTTGTAGATTTTAGATCCATAATTTCCATACCCATCTTTATCCGATCATTATCCGACCCTGATCATCATTTCATCCTCTCGATCTATATGTTTCATGTGTTGGACATGTGAGCCCACGACGAGCCATTATGCAATAAATGTTATTGCAAATATCATTCCCTGATCTGAAATGAAGAATAAATAATTTGCATAATAGGTCCCTCTGTACAATTAGGGTTATGTACCATGGCTATCTTAATGATCATACAGCTGTTGATTCAATTATTGAATCATAGAGGCTGGTGCTTGGATGAATATCTAAAGGGTTAGATTGAGGACTCATCAAGCACCGTCAAATGATTGTTAAGATGTGATCTCCAGCCTGAGTAGGAGATGGCAATCCTTTCTCACATAGGCTGATATCTGACCGACCTCTTGATGCAGGTCCTCTGCATAGGAATAGAGATTCGAAGGTGTCAGATTAGTTAAGTCAAAGAGTTGACTTAACGAGATCGAGATAACCTAAGTCCTATGTTGAATGATGTCACAGCATAGGCACGCATCCTCTGACCGGAGACAGATGTATTGCTATATGTTTGAGTATGTACATTTGACAGACCAATAGGTTGATGACCTAACCAAGGTCTATACACCGGCGCGTTGGTGTGCATATAAGGGCATATGAGTAATACGATCTCTCAAAGGGATCATACAGGTTCACTACTGAACCGGAAGACATGAGCTCCCTCATGAGATATTGGGAAGAATCAAATTCCGTGCACGGTCGTCTTGCTTTGGAAGCTTGACTGAATTTGTAGGTTTGATATATACTTTTGGAAAGTATATGATCAAGACCTAGGTATGTTATATACTTTTGGAAAGTATATGATCGATACCAAATCCCAATGATCAAATGAGAAACTTAGTGATCTAACCCTGAAGAAGACAGTATAAAATTGATCTTGATCTTCGGGTTGACCATGGGTCTTCCAGTATGCAGGATGTACAGGTATTGGGAATACCTGAAGGGTGATGTGATCATAAATGATTGTATATCCATGACGCTTCCATTCCGAGGGAGTGATGAAACAGGTCTGGATTTTAGTGACTCCTTCCAGTAGAGAAGCAATCTGATCTTAGTCCAAGTGTTGGACATTGGTCTGAATGAGATTCAGATTCAATGAGAAAATTGGATTTGCGGTCTTGATTTAATCAAGCATCTGTGGGAGGTTCGTACGATCTGGATTTGAGACGAGATCTCAACATCCAAGTCACTATATGTGGAATAATACAATCGCCCTGTCCTTATCTCCAAGTATCTGCGGAGAAAGCACATTATTCATGAAAGGGTTCAAGAATAATTCTTTTGATGAAATATCCAAGCAAGAACTTGATGATTAAATGTGATTTAATTATCAAGCTTAAATATGAATATGATTCATATTGTGAAAATGATTATCTAAGATAATTAAATGAGATTTAATTATCAAGGATTAAGAGAATGTGGATAACACTATCCATGATATATGTGTGTTATAAATATGATTTATAATATACATATATAAGAGAGAGAATTTATGTAAATAGCATTTGTTAATTAATTGTGTGGATTGGATTCACATTAATTAATTAATTGGAAATGTAATTTACAAATTAGTTTGGGTTGTGAATATGATTCACATAATGATCAATGGCATGATTGAAATATTCACAAAAATTAATTTGGAATTAATTTGGTGGATATTATTGCAATAATAGTTATTGCAATTTATTAAGAAATAATAAGATAAAATAAAAGGAGACAAAATAACACCCCAATTTTAGGGGAGGTTGGTTGACTCCATTTTATTTATCACATTATCTCTTAATTAGTTAATGTTAAATTAAATTATGTTGATAATGTTGCAACATTTTTTAATTTAAATTAATGTTGTTGGTTTTAACCAACAACAATCATAGCCATTGATTTAGCATGGACCAAGCATAGCCTTTGGATCCATGTGTCCCATGGATTGAGATCCATTGGATCCTAAACTAATATAAATAGAGGGCTAGGGTAGCCTTCCATGGTACATCATTAAGAGTTGTACAAGGTGACAACTCTCTCTCTCTCTTTTTTCTCATTCTCGCCCTCTCTCTCTTTCTCTTCTCCATTAAGTGGCCGTCCACTTTGTGTTGAGAAAGGAGAGACTCTCGGCTTCTTCTTCGACGACTCGTGGATCTCCATCTTCTTTGGAGTTTCTTACTCTAAAGGAAGACGACGGATTTCGTTTGACAAAATCGGGGGAGCCATCGCTTGGATCTTCATCGAGGATTGCGGGAAGGAACGTGACTCATCATCGCGCCCGCAAGTGCGTTCTTCGTGGATCGGACTTAAGATAGGAGGATCTCTACTTTGGGATCTCGCGATCATAACCACGCTTCAAGAGGTATTCCTTGTACTTTGTGGTTTGATGAAACGATCCGAGAAGTGTTCTCGTGATCATGTGGTTTCATCTTTAAAGTTAAAAATTTTAATTTCCGCTGCATCTAGCAACTAGTGCGACTAGTTGCTCCGATTGCATACGATGCGATCGACACGCTTCCGTGATGCGCTTGAGGATTCTCAATATCCTTCAAGTGATATCAGAGCCAGGTTGAATAAGGTTTTGGATATGATCCATAGACCTTAGACGATTTGGTTCTTGAAAGGGTTGCGAAATTTTACTGCATTTCAATTTTTCGCACCTCTGTAAAATTGAATTTTTTGGCTCTGTTTCGAAATTTTCAATTGAATTTTGTTCCCCATTAAACAAGGAAACCATAGAACTTGAGTTTACTAAATTTGGACTTCATTTGCTCAAGATATGGCTTTTTGAATATGACTATATTCACTGTTGCGGGAACTGCGGATTTGAACGTGATTAATGAGATAATTGCGGTTTTAATCCGCCTTGAAATGCGTGAATTATCACTTGGTTTATTTAATAAATCAAATAAGCAATCTTTGGAAACTGAGTTTGCATTTTTTGGATTTAAATTGATCAAGATAAGTTAATTTTAGTGATTGGGGGTCACTGCTGGAAATTGACATTCTTGATCTTGAACCTTGTGATATGTCATTCAATTATCATGATGAAAATTAATTGTTAATTTTATGGAATAATTAGTGATAAATATTTGTGAAATATTTAAAGAAATAATTATTTCATTGAATGACATTTGCCTAAACCACAATGATAAGATATTAGATCTTGATCATTGGTTCATCAACAAACATTGCTTTCATGAAAACCATAGTTTATCCTACAATTGTTGTAGGACAACTTTTACATGAAAAACCCTTTTTGCTTGAATAGGATTGGGGATTTGTCTAGCAAATCTCCTTATAATCAAAAATATTTTGATGTATATTATATGGTATAATTTCGGTTGAAAAACCGATGAACATCTCAAAGTACATGATAGTCTATCTGGTATTATCCTTTCCCGAGGCGGATATGGTGCCTAGTCGGAGAGCATTGGGGTCGCGGGTTGCAACGTATGTGGTCCGTCCCACTCTCGTCGGTACTGGCCATGACAGCGGGTAGGGACTGTATAATACCGGAGACAGACAATGTGTATTTTTCTAATTATTAAAATTCGAATAATACGTACTTTGAGTATATACCTACTATTCAAGTAAAAGACATGTTTGTTGATTGATGATTGGATTGATGATTAATTTAATGTGATTAAATTAATTATATCCAATAAACACTCTATTTTGAATAGATGTGTATTTCCCTTGGAAGAATTAATTATGTGAATATGATTCACAATAATTAATTACAATTTGAATATGAGGTGGAGGATCACATAAGTGACATCCATGGTCTCCCGTCAAGGCAAAGGATTTCGTCGCCAGTTGTTGTGTATAGGAGACGCCTGTCCGAAGTGACAGATCCTGTACATGATTTAATTGGATCGGGTTCTTTGCTTCTCGAAAGAGTAAGGTTGTATACGTAGTGACCCCAATATCGGGTCCTCATATTATTGGGGCGATATTGGATTGCGTATAGCGAGTATTAAGCCTGTTGACGGTTGGTTCAATTAATGATGGGTCAACATCATCTTAGGGGTGGTGGGCCCGGGTGTTAAAGACCGAATTGGGAAATGCAAGTTGGACTTGCAAGGCGGAATGTGTTCCCGCTTCTTTTTATCCGAGTTGTAGGTTCTCATATTATTGGGATGCAACAAAGATAAGGAAGGAGATCCCAGATCTTGCTTGAGATATAATGGTAAGAATATCTCTTACATTGAAAGTGATTAAGGGAATGAACTTTCAGTGTTGACAAGGTAAGACAACTTTGATATAAAAATTCCTAAATCAAAGTAAAATATGTATATATAATATATATACCCTTATGCAGATTTCTTATTTCAGATAATCCTTCATTAAACCCACTCAATGTTATACTCAATAATAACCAGTAAAAATATCTTGGATTGGGCTCATGATCCAGATATTGTACTTGCAATTGGATACATAATGTATGTGGTTGCAGTGTGCAAGTTCCCTCAACATAATGAGGAAGGGCAATTAAATAAGACACTAAGACATCACCTTAGGGTTTGTATGTCTCTATAGTCTTGATCTTTCATCGAGTGTACTTTGGAAGTGACATGTCGATGGTGATCGTAATTGTCGAATAATCCTTATAAAATAAAAGAAGATATTTTGGCATACGTATGTGCTCTAGACATTTAATCATGAATGACATGGTTCTCTGCATTATGCAGAATGGTGGCTCGAAAGAGATGATGTATTCAAAATGTTTGAATACCTACCTGAACCTAAGTCTCCAAGAGTTAAGATGAATGTAGATATGATGAGTGTCATCACTCTACTATCTATACTCAAGTCATTCATGAAGCTTTATGATATTCATATTGTATGAATTTAATGAAGCATGTATAAATGTTGAAATGCTCTTACATTGAATTCTTTTGAATTTAACATAAGAGATCCTTAGTCTTAAGCAATGGTTGTTTATAGATTAAGAGAGTGCAGTGGAAGCATGGGTCGGACCCGAGTAAGAAGGAAAGTCAAAGAGTTGACCTACTTCTGTGACTTCCATATGACATCCAAAGAGTTGGATGAATGCCAATACTGTAATATGTTGATGTGTTGATAGTATGACTATCAAGTCTGTCTAAAATCCTTAGTGAAGGACTCAGATAGAGCATCAGAATAATCTACATATAATCATTGACTCTGACTTTATTATTTCATAAGATAAAGTCTGACAATTGTATCCCAATCTTCTAATGACATTTGCAATTGGTTGCATATATATTAGAAGATTAGAAATTTGATCTTAAGGTTTAATAGTCATCTACATGGATATTGGTGCAATTGTTGCGACAATCTCTATTGGATAGATGGACTTCATATTTTCAGTAGGAGAACCCTTAGTCTTAGAGAATGTCTCTATGACCTAGATATTAGAATACCCTCATTGTTTGTTTCTAAATGTTGGAAATAAACATGAATTCTGAGATAGAACTATCATAAAAGGTTATGATGGATATATTTCAGATAGTAGTCTAACATCTAGTGGACTCCACAAAATTAGAAAATTAATGAATAGTTCATTAAGATTTCTAATACTGAAAATCAAACCTTATAATATCAATAGGAGGATGAAGATCATTTGACAATGATCTGGCATCAAGCCTTGGATATTTGTTGTTGATTTGATCAATAGACTAGTAAGATATGAAACTTTAGAATGTCTAAAATTTCAAATCTTACATACTTGTGAACATTGTATTCAAAGTAAAATGTCCAATACACCCTTCTCTGGGATTGTTGTTAGATGTCGAGGTATTCAAGATCTCATACATATTGATGTATGTAGATCATCTATATCATAGTAAACATTATGGATATGTGATATCTATTGATGATTATGTATGATATGAGATTTCTTCTCTTCACCTGAGAAACCTTTGAAATGTTCAAAGATTTCATAATTTTGGTTTAGAACCAAAATTTGAAGGAAGAATAAATGAATTTGATCTAACCAAGGTAGCAAGTACCTATTAGATAAAATTCAAAGAATACCTTATAGAGCTATGAATATCATTTCTATCTCACTCCTCCTGGTAAACCTGAACTCAATAGAGTTGTAGGGAGATACAATTGGATCATGTGTGACATGATTTGGTCAATGATGAATTTTAGCATAATTTCCTCTTAGTTTCCAGATATGTATGTGTAGTAGAGACTACAATATATATCCTTAATGAGGTTCCATGCATGTAAGCTGGAATCTAGCACTTGAAAGTGCTACTTCATTAGGAAAATAAAGGATGGCATTGGATACCTACTTTATGACCTTGAGATTCTTAAAAGATCTCATCTCTGAGAATGTGATTCTTGGAGGATTGAGACTCTTGAGAATCAAGATGAAAATGAAGTAAAGGAACTCATTTAATCTTGAGAAGATAATGAGGCTCCTGAAATCGGAAACTGAAAGGACAATTAAAGATGAAACATTAATACCTCTTCAAATGAGTTTGAGGACGTATTCCATGTGTCAGCCAAGTCTGACAATGATCGGACTTCATGCGATGAAGCTCCTAAGGATCATGACAATGGAAAGATGGATATTAGCAATAAAGTCTAAAGTAGACTTCATATACAAATGTTGTATATGGACCCTCGAAGATCCACCTATAAGGGTTAGACTCGTTAAGGTGTAAATGGATCTTCAAGAGAAGAGGGAACCTGATGAAAAGGTAGAGACCTTCAAAGCTCGGTTCGTAGCCATAAGCTACACATCGGAAGAGAAGACATTGCTTGCGATGAGACTTGCTCTTCGGTAACCATGCTTAAAATCATCAGAATATTGCTAACCTTAGCTACACAACTTGACTATTGCATCTTCAGGATGTAATTCAAGATTGCATTCCTCTAAAGAATACCTCTCTGAGGATATTCACATGAAGTAGCCCCAGGGCTTCATGATTTTGGAAAGTAAGGTGTGAAAGCTAAAGAAATCCATCTGTGGACTCAAATAAGCTTCTTGTTGTTGGAACATAAGATTTGATGAAATTATAAATGTTATGATTTCAAATAGAATCTTGATGAACCATGTGAAGCTTAGTGGGAGTGCCATTGTGTTCATCGTGCTAAATGCAGATAATATCCTAATCATTTGGAATGATATAAGGATGATAATAAGTGTTTTATAGACTAGCTATTCCATACCTTAAGATATGATCTCAAGGATACCTCTTAGATCTTAGTTCTGAAGTTGTTCAGAAGCAAAGAAAAGAAGGTATTAGGATTGTCACATTAGTAGTACACCTTGGATATGTTCCATTTTTTTGGAAATTCCAAGAAAGGCTTCCTTCCCTTAAGATTTGGTACTGACCTATCTAAAGCGATAGCACCTCAAAGAGTTGAGGAAGTGAATACTAGAACTGCTTGCACCTGTGCATCAGTTACGAGAAGCTAAGTGTATGCTAGATGTGTATAAAAGCAAGATATCTGCCATACAGTGGGAGTAGTAAACTGTTACTAATCCTATTATGGAGATAAAACACTTGATTGCAGTAATAACAATATCTTCAAAGATGACAAGGCTTTAGAGATGGTGATCTCTATGACTTATTTTCAAGAAGTTAAGACTTTATAGATAGAGATCTAAAAGGTCTTAACTGTGGATACCTTGAGAGATAGTGATCTCCCGGAATAAGGGTATTCTGATAAGGATTATGGAAATACTGGTTATAATAGTTATTGAAGCAATAGTGTCAAGGATACTATAACCGCTTTGACTAGATTGAGTATTGGTTGCATTAGATGCAACATTCGCATTGGATGCGAGCACTGTTACCTAGGGATATGCAAGTGCCGTAAAAGGACTTGGCATAGTCTTTTGGGAACAGAGTGACTGATCAGCTTACCTAGCTATTTCTAAATAGCCTATGATTGTCACATGAGTGTGGGTTTATATGATTAGCCCATTAATGGCTCTTTGGGCTAGTGGGAGATTGTTGGACATGTGAGCCCACGACGAGCCATTATGCAATAAATGTTATTGCAAATATCATTCCCTGATCTGAAATGAAGAATAAATAATTTGCATAATAGGTCCCTCTGTACAATTAGGGTTATGTACCATGGCTATCTTAATGATCATACAGCTGTTGATTCAATTATTGAATCATAGAGGCTGGTGCTTGGATGAATATCTAAAGGGTTAGATTGAGGACTCATCAAGCACCGTCAAATGATTGTTAAGATGTGATCTCCAGCCTGAGTAGGAGATGGCAATCCTTTCTCACATAGGCTGATATCTGACCGACCTCTTGATGCAGGTCCTCTGCATAGGAATAGAGATTCGGAGGTGTCAGATTAGTTAAGTCAAAGAGTTGACTTAACGAGATCGAGATAACCTAAGTCCTATGTTGAATGCTGTCACAGCATAGGCACGCATCCTCTGACCGGAGACAGATGTATTGCTATATGTTTGAGTATGTACTTTTGACAGACCAATAGGTTGATGACCTAACCAAGGTCTATACACCGGCACGTTGGTGTGCATATAAGGGCATATGAGTAATACGATCTCTCAAAGGGATCATACAGGTTCACTACTGAACCGGAAGACATGAGCTCACTCATGAGATATTGGGAAGAATCAAATTCCGTGCACGGTCGTCTTGCTTTGGAAGCTTGACTGAATTTGTAGGTTTGATATATACTTTTGGAAAGTATATGATCAAGACCTAGGTATGTTATATGCTTTTGGAAAGTATATGATCGATACCAAATCCCAATGATCAAATGAGAAACTTAGTGATCTAACCCTGAAGAAGACAGTATAAAATTGATCTTGATCTTCGGGTTGACCATGGGTCTTCCAGTATGCAGGATGTACAGGTATTGGGAATACCTGAAGGGTGATGTGATCATAAATGATTGTATATCCATGACGCTTCCATTCCGAGGGAGTGATGAAACAGGTCTGGATTTTAGTGACTCCTTCCAGTAGAGAAGCAATCTGATCTTAGTCCAAGTGTTGGACATTGGTCTGAATGAGATTCAGATTCAATGAGAAAATTGGATTTGCGGTCTTGATTTAATCAAGCATCTGTGGGAGGTTCGTACGATCTGGATTTGAGACGAGATCTCAACATCCAAGTCACTATATGTGGAATAATACAATCGCCCTGTCCTTATCTCCAAGTATCTGCGGAGAAAGCACATTATTCATGAAAGGGTTCAAGAATAATTCTTTTGATGAAATATCCAAGCAAGAACTTGATGATTAAATGTGATTTAATTATCAAGCTTAAATATGAATATGATTCATATTGTGAAAATGATTATCTAAGATAATTAAATGAGATTTAATTATCAAGGATTAAGAGAATGTGGATAACACTATCCATGATATTTGTGTGTTATAAATATGATTTATAATATACATATATAAGAGAGAGAGAATTTATGTAAATAGCATTTGTTAATTAATTGTGTGGATTGGATTCACATTAATTAATTAATTGGAAATGTAATTTACAAATTAGTTTGGGTTGTGAATATGATTCACATAATGATCAATGGCATGATTGAAATATTCATAAAAATTAATTTGGAATTAATTTGGTGGATATTATTGCAATAATAGTTATTGCAATTTATTAAGAAATAATAAGATAAAATAAAAGGAGACAAAATAACACCCCAATTTTAGGGGAGGTTGGTTGACTCCATTTTATTTATCACATTATCTCTTAATTAGTTAATGTTAAATTAAATTATGTTGATAATGTTGCAACATTTTTTAATTTAAATTAATGTTGTTGGTTTTAACCAACAACAATCATAGCCATTGATTTAGCATGGACCAAGCATAGCCTTTGGATCCATGTGTCCCATGGATTGAGATCCATTGGATCCTAAACTAATATAAATAGAGGGCTAGGGTAGCCTTCCATGGTACATCATTAAGAGTTGTACAAGGTGACAACTCTCTCTCTCTCTCTTTTTTCTCATTCTCGCCCTCTCTCTCTTTCTCTTCTCCATTAAGTGGCCGTCCACTTTGTGTTGAGAAAGGAGAGACTCTCGGCTTCTTCTTCGACGACTCGTGGATCTCCATCTTCTTTGGAGTTTCTTACTCTAAAGGAAGACGACGGATTTCGTTTGACGAAATCGGGGGAGCCATCGCTTGGATCTTCATCGAGGATTGCGGGAAGGAACGTGACTCATCATCGCGCCCGCAAGTGCGTTCTTCGTGGATCGGTAAGATAGGAGGATCTCTACTTTGGGATCTCGCGATCACAACCACGCTTCAAGAGGTATTCCTTGTACTTTGTGGTTTGATGAAACGATCCGAGAAGTGTTCTCGTGATCATGTGGTTTCATCTTTAAAGTTAAAAATTTTAATTTCCGTTGCATCTAGCAACTAGTGCGACTAGTTGCTCCGATTGCATACGATGCGATCGACACGCTTCCGTGATGCGCTTGAGGATTCTCAATATCCTTCATCATGTTCTACCGTACACAATCTCTCACCTCCGACCATGCACAGTGGCCGAAGATACGGGTCCATCTTCTTTATCGCAGGATCCGCACCCGTTCATGTGTCGTATTTTGTTTATAAATAAAATAATAATAATAAATATATTTCTTTCTCTCAAGTTTGTTTTGTAGGAATTTAAAAAAATTAATAAAAAAATATAATAAAAAGTTTTTCTTTTCATTCCCATTTTACAAAAAATAAATAAAAAAACACATGAGCAGGCGGCAGCCTCCGTAGCCCCCAGTAGTCGCAGCCATCGACAGTCAGCCCTCCGTGCAGTCTCCGCCAACGTCCCGGCCCTCCGTGGTGCCTCCACCGTCTCCAGCTCGGCCCTCCTGACCGCCCGTGCCCCCGCACGAGGCCTGCCAGACCAGCATCCTCCGCACGAGGCGGTGCCTAACAGCAAGAGCCCTCTGCCATGAGGCCAATGCCGCCCTGCCGTCACCTCTGAAGCCTGCATGAACCACCATATAGGGTGTGTGTCGCCCTGTCACCGCGCCCCAGTGCGAGGAATGCGCCACCGTCACCGTCCTTCAACAACTGTCGTTCGCCGTCACCATCGACAACCGCATATGCCACCACCAGCGAGGCCCCACACCTTCCACTTTCGCAGATCACAATCGTCGCCAACGTGAAGAGAAAGCAGGAGGGGCAGCGCACCCCTTAATCTTCAGAAAGAAATGAAGAGGGAAACCCTAGGGTTATTATTTTATTCGAGTTAATTATATAAATCCCCTTAGGGGTTTCTAAAATTGTAGAAAATCCTTAGCTAATATTTTATTTGGGAAAAATTACGAGCAGACCCTCGGTGACTTCTAGAATTACAAGAAGACCCCTGTAGCCTCACATCACGTGCATAGCACGTTTATCCTGGGTAATTTTCACCTTGCACCCTCTATTTTATTTTGTTATTTAATTAAAGCAAAAACATTAAATATTTGCATGTTGGTCCCTATATTTCCGGACTTGATTTGCATGATTCATCAAGTTGAAATAAATGTTCTTGTTTCTCAATAAATTATGAAAAACTAATATTATGTTCTTGATATGTGTATGATCATTGTTTATAATTTTCATCGAATTTTATTTTTATTTGATATTTAAAAAATTAAAAAATAGTGTTCTTTTCTCTGTTTGAAATTTTAAAAATCTTTAAAAAAATCGAATATTGCTCGAAAATTTCCAAAAAAAATATTAGGTCTATTTAAGTATTTTTTCTCCAATTTTTATGCATTATTCTTTATAAAACACAAAAAAATTGTAAACAAGTGAAAATCTTAGAAAAATCATTAAAAAGTCTAGAAAAATTCAAAAATTGTGATTTCAGACTCTTTTTGTAGATTTTTATTTATAGTTTGGCATAAAATGATTTGCCGGAATTTTGGGTACTTTAAATATTTTTAAGTTGCAAAATACTTTTGGTTGTTCATTATTTTCATTTTTACCAATGTTGATTTCTATAAAATCACAAAAATATCATAAAAACTTGGATAAATTACCAAAAACATTTTAAAATCTTTAAAATGCAAATATATACTTTCTACAATTTTCTGAGCATTTTTCCCATTTTGAAAAATACAAAAAGAGTGTGGTGTGTGTATTGGTTCCCTTGTACATATTTTTTAATTAAAAAATTTAAAAAAAAATAAAACCACTAAAAAATCCTTTATTTTCAAAACTTGACTGTTGAGTTTTTCAATCGTGCTCGTTGTGTTCGATCCTAATCGCTATACCAGGTAAATTAAATAGAGACGATTGCTTGCATTTCATTGTTTCATATTTCGTTAAGTGGTTGTACATATTTTTCTTATTGAGTTATCCGTTTAATTGGGGTCGCAACGACCATTGATATATTTGCATACTTAACCCTAGTCGGACAGATGCTCATCAGAATGGCACCGTTGTCGGGGAGCATGGCTTAGTAGCCATTTTTTAGCTTTACTTGTCTCTCTATATTATAATTGTCTTCTGACCATTGTCTGTTTGAATCTTTGTGCGAGGAACCACTTAGAGGATGACTTAGAGTCTTTTTGGAGGACCCGCACAGGAGGAAGAGCAGGAGAGGACAGAAGATAGTTATTTTATTTTAGAGAACAATTTTCTGTATTGTAATAGTTTAAACACTTTGGACTCTTGTTGGACTTGGACATTATTCAGGATCTTTTTTGCCAAGTGTCGGTGCACTTGGGGACCTCACCATTGTTTTCATGTTTTCTTGATTTCACCACCTTACTTTCTATTTTATTATTGCAGATTTGACCCCTAGACTTAGGATTTTTGTTGATTGTGATGTAATCAGCTAAGGCTCAATACCTAATTGCTTGCATGTACCTATAGATCGTAATTAGACCTAACTAAAAAAATTGAAAAAGTTAGCTTAATTGGATGTGAGACCACATGCCGTGAGGAGTCACATACAGCATTAGCAGGACCCGTTGTGGCGAGCATAGAGTGACTCCCAAGATCGAACTCCGGACTCGATTCGATTAGCTAGCTATTGTTCTTCACGATCAATAGAAGTTGCTCGTCTAAGGCCGATTTCCTCGTGTATCATATAGTTTGTTTCCTTTCAGTATTTAATTTTGTGTGCGGGTCATATTGCATGTAGAGTGTTGAAGCAATCTACGCATTTTCTATCTTTGCATGCATCATTGTATTTCATCGTGCATTGGCCTTTTCGATTTCCTCCATTGATTTCACTTACATAATTCAAACAGGAAATTGGAAAACTCATTAGAAGTTTCATTGAAAAAATCCAAAAAAATGAGAAAAACAAAAATTAAAAAATTAGGACTGGTAATTGAACTGGACTCTTAAAATTAAATGTAACTTATGTAGCATTATTTTGGGAGAGCAAACCCCTCATTGTTTGCGCTTTTAATTGCTCGTGTACACACTAAGGAGTAGTGCCCAAATCTCATTAACCTTCCTAAGTGTTTGTACAACTTATGTCTGATCTCTAAACTCCAAAATTGAAAAGATAAAGACCGAACTTTCACAGTCAGATTTGTGTTGAGTTGACGAATTGAGGGTTTGCTTTGTGTTTGGATGTCTTTGGTGTGAGTTGGTTGCATTCATCTTCTATAGATCATTAGCAGTTACCTTCTATTTCCTTCGCTCTCTTTCTCTTATCTCTCTCTCCCTCCCTTTCCTCTCGTCATGATGGGCCATACTCCATTTCAGCCGGATTTAAGGCTTCTTTTCTTCATTCCCATCATCTTAGATCATCTTCTAGGGAGGTCAGGACCCTGATTGACCTCTCATCTACTTCTCTTTCTGCCCCCTCCCCATTCCCTCTTTCTACTGGGAATGTTGTGCTTGACACCCACAGAGATGACATTGACCAGATACGAGACCTGGATGATTTCATTACTGAGATGAGAATGCATTCCATAGGAGATCACATGGAGCAGTTGCGAGTTTTAGACGACTTCTATCCGGAGATGATGGATGAGCACCCAGATCAAGAAGCGCAGTCTGCTTTTACATTGAGTCCCTTCATTCTATATTTAGAGTTCATTAATCTACTATCAAAAATTTCAGGGGGAGTGCATGAGGAGCATTATATTCATATATATGAGTTTGAGGATTTTTGTGGATCACGAGCATACCTCGATATCACTTCTGAGGAGCTGATGCTGATGACCTTCCCTTTCTCACTTCAGACTAGAGCTTTGAGATGGCACAGAGAGTTGGGGAGGAAGAATACTACATGGGGCGACTTTCGAGTGTTGTTTGCAGAGATTTTACCCCCATCATAGAGCAGAGTTGATGTGGTCTTGTATTCGAGATTTTTCAGTTGACCCCCAGGAGCCATTGAGAGATTCATGGCTGAGGTTACTTGACCTCTTGAGATGATTTCCGGATCATAGATTTTCGATGACTGACCTTGTCAAGATCACCATGAGGAGGATGACCGTCGAACAGATTGCATTAGTCATTACCTCATTTGGTGGTTTACACCACAGTCCCGACATGGATTTATTTAAGACCATCTTGGGAACACTTTCAGACATTCCATATTCATGAGATGATTTATTCAGGACAACACATGAGGGAGATATGACACCAGTTGAGTGTGTGGCACTTCATGTCGATTCATACAGCATACACCAGTCAGAGGATGTGGATGTTGCTAGATTTTAGATGACGGACGTGTTGACCACCACTGTGAGTTTCCAGAGACAGACATTGGTCGAGTTTCTGTTTCCATTACAGCCAAAGTTTGAGCCAGTCTTGCACTTTCACGTCGAAGATTCTTGGAATCTAGATCTGTTAGTTTCCCAAGAAATATAATAGGAGCCCACATTTCAACTGTCCTTTCAGTCATTTCAGTGTCCATGTCCAGCTGATTCAGTATCCTTTCTTCAGAAGATCTTCTCAGATTGAGATACACATTTGGATCCATCTCAGCATAGAGAGCTTGATGATGGACACCAATTTGATTTGGCAGACCTAGATAGTCCCGTCTTTGAGCCTTGTGTCCTCCCATTTGATGAGGTCGATACATTTTTGGAAGATATGATATTTGGCATCAAAGATTCCCAGTTCGATTCTGATTCTGCATTACTCCCTGAGGGTTATCTGAGGGAGGATGCATTATGTCCCTTGTACTTGATTTTGCTCCCTAGACGTCATTCCGATCTGTCGGATCATGAGACCAAGCCATCAGTTACTTCTGATTTCACGGATATTGATCTTGCTCTCCTCGACGACCCTCGCGATGATGAGCTGATCTTTGAGGTATTCAATGATTTTACTGATTTATCAACATTACATGCATCACGTATCAGCCTTTTTAGTGAGTCTCCTGATCTTGATCTTCCTTATCTATTCGAGACAATGATTAACATGGAGGATTCCCTGACAGATCTTTCCTTCTCCGCGTTCGATTCCTTCAGCTCCATTCATTCACTTCATTCAGACCTTGAGCCTATGATTTCTTTTGTGCCACCGGAGCCCGATTTCATCTTCCCATATCTTTACCCGGTAGCAGACACCCGTCTGATTGTTTACTTGGGTGTCATCATTTACATTGTTTACCTCGTTGTTGTTCTCCCACCGAGACCGTGACGATGGTACGGTATTCGCCTCACAGATACCGTCCTGAACTTTGATACAACGTTATCCTAGTCTTTGCGTAAAGCTAGGGGCATAAACTCTAGCGCTTGTTGAGAGGCACCTCAACATTGTCCACAACTGTATAGATCCATTTGTCCATATCATACATTCTTTCTCTCTAACACCCCGTCTTCATCTTATGATTATGATATAGTTAGGGTGTACTTTACCCTAAGTATAGGGGGCGTCAGATTTGCTATTATATATTTGATTATATTACCTCTGTTTTGATTCCTATACTTAGGGATATTTCACCCTAAGTACAGGGGAGATAGTATCTATACATTCTAACCCTTAGTTGTTTTCCCCTTGTATACAATCTTCTATACTTAGGATTACTTGATCCTAAGTATAGCGGGATCAATGATCTCTATTCATTTTATTCTTTCATTTGTCCTTGTAGTATAGCATTCTTTTCACTTCCCAATACTCAGCACGAGTTATGTCTTCCTATGCAGCTCTTTGATCACTATGAGGACATATTTCGAGCTAAGTATAGGGGGTGTTGCATATATTGTATATATACTTTAGCCATAACTCGTACTTTTGTATTTTTAATATGGCTAAAATAGCGTATAAATACTTATAAAATTTGGTAAATCAACTGATAAAAAGATGCAGACATTTCCTCAAAATTCTTTTTTGTATAAATTGATTAATAAGTCAGGTTAAAATATGTTGAAAAACATTTTGAAAGTAGTTTGAAAACCTATTTGATTTTTTTAAAAAATATTTGAAAAATATTTTCAACCTTTGTAAAAAATTTTGGCTTGTAAATTTTTTTTCTTTTCTTTGTGTGGGAATTATTTTGTAAAACTATTTGAAAATGTTTCGAAAATAGTTGAAAAGTTATTTCGAATATATATATATACTATTTGGAAATTGTCTACAAAAATTTTTTTAAATGTTTGTAAATTTATATGAAAATTATTTTGGACTTTAGTTTTTAAAATTATTTGAAAAATTGTTTTCAAATAAGTTTGAGGAATATATGCATCACAAAAAAATAAAAAATAAAATATTCCAATTGTATGTATATACTTGTATAAATTACTCAAGTTGTAAATCTTTTCATCTGATTCTTGTAAATAATTGACTCACCTCTGTAAATTTGTGTATTGTATCTACTAACCCTAACCCTTATTAAACAAAAAAATTGTATATACTTGTATATATTACCAACCATTTGTTTATATATAAAAAAACTACAAAACTCAAAAGTCTATAAAAATTTGCATAAAAACTCATTTTACATGTGCATCATTTTTCAAAAAATCCATAAAAAGTTCAAAATTAGAAAATTGTTTCATAAAAAAGATTTTTCTTTCTTTTCTTTGCATTGTACATATTTTCTTGCATTAACATGTACATTTTTCAGGATAATTTTGACATTTAGACTAAGTCTGGAATAAAATTAAGGAATAGAGCTTAGTTGGACCTTAATCCACTTAATTTCAGAGGAACCTTATAAGAACTGGAGTTAAGACTTTTCAGGTCCTAGTGACTTAGTTATTTGAGTCCATAAGACTATGTTCACATGTCACCTTGATTAGTCTAAGTAGAATATTTAACAACACGGGCATGATTCTTTCAGATCATGGCTTATCTTGGACAAGCACTCTACACGTAGCTCTTTATGGAGGACGTAGTGAGGGACAGAATCTTTTTGCTTGGGGTAGCATATGAGGGTAGTACATCTAGGCAGAACCTCTCGTCCTCCTCTAGTTGTGTCTCACTAGTTTGGCGATGTTGAGCTCTAAAGACAGGATGTTGTGGGGTTAAAATAATGCTTCAAAAAAAAGGATAGTCTACTGGCTCAAGAGGAAAAACTCCTTATGTACATGCTGATCCTTGTATATATTTTCAAATAAAAAGAAAAAAATGTAGAATCTTTAAAAATGGACAGGCCTGATTGAAAAGTAAAATGCTTGTCGGAGTGTTTATACAAGTGAAAAAAAACAATAAGAGCTTCAAAGTCAAATATTTGTAAGCTTGTAGCAGATGACTTGGCTACACTGGTCATGCATCCAAGGATAGGTAGCTACATTGGTTACCGTCCATTCTCTTCTTCATCCCCTCTTATTGAGCTGGTTGTACTTGAACTTCGAAGGGAATATCTCCGTTCCTCGAGGAAAGAGTTGCTAGACTGGGGGATTAGAGTTACCTTGTTGAGAGAGGTTGTTTCTTTGCTACTTTTGAGATGAGGAGCTATATTTCACTTACACCGTACAAGTAAAGATTCATAGTCAAAAGAAGTTGTGTATGTAGACTTGTTCTGACCTGACTATTAAGGAGACCTGGATAGGAATCTTGTAGAACTTAGAGGCTGTTAGATTTTAAATCCATTTTCCATTAAGGTTTCACCACACTAATAATCCAAAGGTTCGACAGAGCTCCATACTACAATTTTATGAAGATAGGTTTGAAAGTCAACATTGTTTAATTTCTTTCATTTTTCTTTTCTTTATTTTTGTTTTCACTTATTTTCTAAATAAGTGTTTGGTAAGGGACTAGCAAAGGTAAAGTATAGGGGAATGATGAATCCATGATTCATCGTCTTTATTCTTTTATTTTAGCTTTATTTCCTTAGTCAAATACATGTAAATACCTACTAATTCCATGAAATTATCATTTTGCATGCATTTGTTAAATATGCATTTTTATCACTTTCTATACTCAAATAAAAAAATAAAGAATAAAAGAAAAGGAAACGAAAAATAAAAGATGTATTCATGAAATAAATGTAGACTGATCTTTAATCCAAAAATCTAAAAATAAATTGTACATTTATTCCTTGTATATTTGTATAAAACTTATTTTATTTTATTTGTACATAAATTGACCTCAAATTAAATATTTTCTAAACAAAAGTTGTAAATAAAAATATTTTGTAAATAAAAAACAATTACAAAATAAAATAATGTACATATTTCAAATAACGACACTCAGAAAAAGCTGTAAAGCGGTATTTGAAAGACCAATTCCGGCTCCATACAAACTCAAATTGAATCAAACTCACTTCCAATGTACTCTAAATTAAATTATATGTCAAATAGCTATAGTTTCATAATTTTTGGAGTTACGGATGAAAAGTCGGTTTTCTGGAGCGGTTTGTGTAGTTTTACCACTTACTTATTGTATATATCTATTCATATTTATTTTTTATACATAGCGTACATAATTTTAAATATTACCTTCATTATTAAAAATAAAAATAATAAATAATTTCCTTATTTGTATATGTGTATATTATATTATATGTATATAATACTTGTATACAACTAATTTCCTTACATAAAAATCACCAAAAAAATTTAATATCTAACATCAATTAATTAAATTAATATAATTAAAAAATATATTTAATTATTTAATTTATTCATTTATTTAATTCGAAAACCTACCTTGTATATAGGATTTGATTTTATACCTTAAATAACCATCATTAAAGTGGCTAATTAATTTTTATAATTTAATTCTTTTAGTTATTTTATTTAATTTCGAATTTCATTTTTAATTCATCAATTTATTTACTTATTTATTTATTTATTTATTTTATTTGACCATTAAAAACATTCCTTATTTGTATATACTTTCCTTTCGATTTTTCGTCTCTTTTTATTGGACTCCTCCTCCCTCATTCGATCTTGATCAATCGGTGGTGGAGAAGGAGCCTCATTCCCGAAAAAATTCGTCAGTCGATAGAGGTACCCAACCTCCGAGTCTTCTAATGACAGTGGACCGGTTGTCGTAGAGGCCATTACGACACCCGCCTCCTTAAGGTTAGATTCGATTTTTCTTCGCATATTTCATCAAGAGTAATCGTAGCAAAATTTTTGTTTTCAACTTTATTGTAGATTTTAGATCTGTAATTTTCATACCCATCTTTATCCGATCACAATCCGACCCCGATCATCATTTCATCCTCTCGGCCTATCCATTTCACATTCTATCGTACACGATCTCTCACCTCCGACCACGCACGGTGGCCTAAGAACCGGGTCCATCTTCTATATTGCAGGATCCGCACCCATTTACGCACCATATTTTGTTTATAAATAATAATAAATAAATAAATAATTGTATTTCTTTCTCTAATATTTGTTTTGCAGGAATTTAAAAAGATAAACAAAAAATATAATAAAAAATCAGTTACTTTGTTCTAAATAAAAATATAAAAAAAGTTTTCTTTTCTTTTCTATTTTAAAAAATAAAATTAAAATAAAAAAATACAGAAGCAAGCGGTAGCCTCCGCAGCCCCCAGCCCCCGCAGCCATCGACGGTCGGCCCTCCGCGTCGTCTCCGCCAACTTCCCGACCCTCCGTGATACCTCCACTGCCTCCAACTCAGCCCTCCAAACTGCCCGCGCCCCATGCAGGGCCCGCCAGACCATTGTCCTCCGCACCAGGCGAGGCCTAACGGCAGGCGCCCTCCGTCGCGAGGCCACCGTGGCCCTGCCGCCACCTCTGAAGCCCGCCTGAACCACCATACAGGGCGTGTGTCGCCCTTTCACCGCGACCCAGCGTGAAGAATGCGCCACCATCACCATCCTTCAGCAACAATCGTTTGTTGTCACCATCGACAACTGCGCATGCCACCGCTAGCGAGGCCCCACACCTTCCACTTCCACAGATCACAATCGTCTCTCACGTTAAGAGAAGGTAAGAGGGGTGGCACACCCCTTGATCTTGAGAAAGAAATGAAGAGAGAAACCCTGGGGTTATTTTTTTCAGGCTAATTGCATAAAGACCCTCAAGAGTTTCTAAAATTGCAAAAACGTCTTAGCTAATATTTTATTTGGGAAAATTACGAGTAGACCCTCGGTGACTTCCAGAATTACAAGAAGACCCTCGTAGCCTCACATTACGTGCATAGCTATTTATACTGTGTAATTTTAACCTTATGCCTTTTATTTTATTTCTATTATCTATTTGATGCAAAAACATTACATATTTGCATTCTAGTCCATGTATTTCCAGACTATGCTTCATTTTGTTGAAATAAATGTTCTTGTTTCTTAATAAATTATGGAAAATCATTTTACATTCCTGATATGTGTATGATCATCATTTAAAGTTTTCATCGAATTTTTATTTTATTTGATATTTTAAAAAATTCAAAAACAGCGTGTGTGTGCGTGCGTGCGCGTGCGTCTGTGTGTGTGTGTATGAGTGCGTGCGCGCGTGCGTGCATGCTTGTGTGTGTGTAATATATATCGGGGGCCCTTCCAGGGTTTTACTAAGCTTTAAAAAGCCGCTATCAATTTAGTATATTGTATAACAATTTTGTAAAACATAAACTACATATTATAAAAGAATAATGATTAGATTATTTTGTAACATATAGCATCCATATGTAACTAACATTTTCATCCAATATAATAATATTTTCATAATTATATCTTGATATACATGTTAAGTTAACATTTATTGTTAAATTTATGACATAATAAATTGTAAAATAAATAGGAAAAATGCTTAAATTAGTATGGCTTTCCTAACATCAAGAAAGGCCCCCCTTATCTGAAATTTCTCATATATATATATGAGGAAAATGGGGCTGCCCCCTAGGGGGAGCTAACTTAGTTCCCCCCGCCCTATTTTCTTCAAATTTTTTATTTTTTATTTTTTTTTGAAATTTTTTCCATGAATATTCATCACTATATCCCTATATTATGTCATAAAAATTTCGTGTGAAACAGAGACTCATACGACCTCCATCCAGTCAGTCATTTTTTTAACGTTCTCAGGATTTTTTAAATCGACCCCGTCTGGATGGAGGTCGTAGGAGTCTCTGTTTTGCATGAAATTTGAATGACATAATATAGGGATATAATAATGAATTTACATATTTTTTTATTTTCAAAAAAATAAAAAAAATACGCGAAAATAGGGCGGGGGAGCTAAGTTAGCTCCCCCTAGGGGCATACACATTTTACCCTATATATATATATAAGGAATTTATCGAGAGAGCACAGGGCCCATTTGAGTTCGGATGAGCACCCAATCCTAGCCGTCCATCGCAAAAAAATAGGAACCGATTAATCCTAAAAAATAGGAACCGATTTTGTATGGAAATAAAACAAAATCGGAAATTAGAACATTGCTAAAAATAGCCTTGCATTTATGGAAAGAGGAAGGCGCGTGCATTTGATTGGTAAAATCTATCGTTTCATTCCAACGCATGGCATTTGTTTCGTTCCAATGCAAGATGGGAGGTATGTGATTCGATTTCATAATTTAATCGCTTATTTCTATCATAATTTCGTTGTTTTAATGATTTTTTGATTTTTAGCAATGTTTGTTTTGGGATCAATACGACGAGATGATGAATACATTAATTTTTTCATGAATACTGCATATTTTTTATCGTAAGCGATGTTTTATTCGAGAAGTATGATTGAAATATGAGAAAGTTTTATTCATAATATCGATTTTTATTCATTTTGATACACGATTTGTATTCCTAATTGATTTTTTATCGAAGGTATTTTGATTTCATATAATAAAAAGTTACAGTAAATTTGTAACTTTATTGTTGGCTTTGAGTAACTTTATCACATGTATCAGTAAGTTTTATATATATGTTAATAAGAAATTCCATATAACTTGTACTAGTAACTATCGGATAATGACCAGTAACAATTAATATACGCTTTGGTAACATTGTAAACCATTACTAGTATTTTATTAACTTACATATATAAGAAGTAATATTTACACTATCCATCAGTAACTTTTTAGCATGTAGAAGTAACTTTATAATAATAACAAGTAACTCTGGTAACATTGTAACTTCATTACTGGTTGTCAGTAACTATATTATAACAATCAGTAAGTTTATAAATATAACACATTACAAGTTACTTGTCATATAACAAACGTTACTAACAATTCATTAAAAGTTACTTGTCATTGAATGATTCTTACTGAAGCGGGTATATTACTGAGTTACCATTCTTTTTACAATTCTTACTATTCTCGGATATAAAATAGTACTGAAGATATACTACTACTAACAAGATATAATGTTACTGAAGATATAAGATATTTTATGTTACTACTACTAACAAAATTGTTACTTTTAATGTGTTACTTTGAAGATATACTGACTATAATGCTGAGTTACTAACAATTCATTACAAGTCACTTGTCATATAACAAACGCTACTAACATTTCATTACAAGTTACTTGTCATTGAATGATTCTTACTGAAGCGAGTATGTTGCTGAGTTACTAACAATCATTACAAGTTACTTGTCATATAATAAATGTTACTAACAATTCATTACAAGTTACTTGTCATTCAATGATTCTTACTGAAATGAGTATATTGTTGAATTACTTTTCTTTATACAATTCTTATTATTCACGGATATAAATTAACTTATTGTTTCTTGCAGAACAATGCACAATTTGGTGTCTTGAAGAAGCTGTTGTTATGCCGAGGAGCGAGAGCAAAACAACATCATCTAAATGAACTAGAAGACAGTTGACATTTGGATGTTCACCATATAACTATAATTAAGTAATTTATGTGTGGCTTTCGGTAACACTTGACGTATTACAAGTAATTAAATATGCTACATAAGTAAAGAAGATGTGATTCGATAGTAATTCAAAACAAAGAATAAAACAAGTAAGATATATAGAAGCATCAGTAACATATAATAAATTATAGGTAAAAGAAGGTAATGGAATAAATAAGTTGGAATAAGTATAAAAAATCACGTAATCAGTAACTTATGTATTGCTATCAGTAACACTCGATACATTATAAGTAATTAAAAATGTTATATAAGTAAATAAGAGGTGCTTCAGTAAGACTCAAAGTATTAAGTTCTATAACATTAGTAACAATCAAAATGACTTCAGTAAAATGGACATTTGTGATCAGTACTTATTGTATGGACATTAGTAATTCACATACTTAATTAATGATCCCACAACAATAGTTACTTGAGAACTAAATATGTATTACTTGAGTAACATGAATGAATTACTGATCTCTGTACAATGTAATATTACAGATGTAAAATAACTATAAATTCAGTAACAATCATAATGCGTTCAGTAATAATGCGTTCAGTAATATGTATAAATTCAGTAACAATCATAATGCATTCAGTAATTTATCTTTTCTAATCCAAACGTGGAATGATCATTCCATAAATAGAATATATGCCGACAATAATTTAAATGCGTATTTTTTAGCTTACTAAAACCGACCACCTATTTTTAAGGAAATGATTTAATTTGAATTCTTATTATGTTAATAATGCATGCACATTGTTATTGCCAAAACCGTTCCCTTCCAAATAGAACCGACACATACACGTGGCGAGCCCACGTTTGGTGCTCACCACGACCCAAATCGGCACAGTGCCCTCTGGATATGCCCTATATATATATATATATAGGAAAAAATGGGGCTGCCCCCGCCCCATTTTTCGGCGTTTTTTTTTTATTTTTTTTGAAAAATAAAACCATGTATATTCATCCATATATCCCTCCTACATGCCACTCGAATTTCGTCAGAAACAGAGACTCCTACGGCCTCCATCTCGATGGTATCGATTTAAAAAAATCCTGTTACCGTTAAAAATTACTGTCCGGATGGAGGCCGTAGGAGTCTCTGTTTCTGACGAAATTCGAATGGTATATAGGAGGGATATAGGGATGAATGTAAATGGTGTTATTTTTCAAAAAAAAATAAAAAATTTTGCCCAAATAAGGTGGGGGCAGCCATGTTGGCTGCCCCTAGGGGGCAGCCACATATGACCCATATATATATGTATGTATATATATGTATGTATGTATATATGTATGTATGTATGTATGTATGTATGTATGTATGTATGTATGTATGTATGTATGTATGTATGTATGTATGTATGTATGTATGTATGTATGTATGTATGTATGTATGTATGTATGTATGTATGTATGTATGTATGTATGTATGTATGTATGTATGTATGTATGTATGTATGTATGTATGTATGTATGTATGTATGTATGTATGTATGTATGTATGTATGTATGTATGTATGTATGTATGTATGTATGTATGTATGTATGTATGTATGTATGTATGTATGTATGTATGTATGTATGTATATATGTATGTATGTATGTATGTATGTGTGTATATATATATGGAAAAAATGGGGGGCAGCCAACATGGCTGCCCCCGCCCCATTTTTCGGCGTTTTTTTATTTTTTTTTTTGAAAAATAAAATCATGTATATTCATCCATATATTCCTCCTACATGCCATTCGAATTTCGTGCGTGCGTGCGTGCGTGCGTGCGTGCGTGCGTGCGTGCGTGCGTGCGTGCGTGCGTGCGTGCGTGCGTGCGTGCGTGGGTGCGTGCGTGGGTGCGTGCGTGCGTGCGTGCGTGCGTGCGTGCGTGCGTGCGTGCGTGCGTGCGTGCGTGTGTGTGTGTGTGTGTGTGTGTGTGTGTGTGTGTGTGTGTCTCTCTATATATATATATATGAGACAGAGAAAGAGGGACTTATCCAATGGACCCATGTTCCCATTGCGTTCTACTCAAGAATAAGTAGGAATACAGGTAACGAATAAGCTGGAATAAGGCACTATTCATCTTCGATTGAATAAGGTGGTATAAGGTAGGTAAGGGTGGAATAAGGGTAGAGACGGATATGCAAGGGAGAATAGTCGTACGAGGAAAGAGAGGAGAGGGGAATAGCGCCCTTATTTTTGGGGCTATTCGCCAAATGGACACTCTAGTGTCTTGGTGAGCATCAAATATAGGTCATCCACATGTATGCTCAATTGAGAAGTTTCCTATTTCAAAGGAGGATGATTTTGAAATTACGCCAATGCGGTTGCCATTTCGATTTGGAATTATAAGTTTCCTTAAAAACGGGGGAGTTAGTTGTGGAAATAGAAAACTTTCATTCGACTATTTAGTACGGAAAAATGATCAGGAAAAGGGATATAACGATGAAATATTATTATTCCATATTATGAAATGTTATTAATTTGTTCATGTATATCATTTTCTATCTTATATTAGTTACTAATTTATGCTGAATTTTAATCTTCGATTAACATCTTTTATATTACTTTCTTCTTTAAGTTATGTACATATTACTTATATCTTATATCACAGGATCAGTAATATATATACAATTACTAATAAATTATTTTTGTGAGATCAATAATGCTAGAACAAGCGTTAGTAATTTATATATACAATATTATTACCTTGTATAGAATATCAGTAATTTGGGGTCATTACTTAAGCAATCGGTTAATATGGAATAGGTAATATATTCTCCTACATTTTTTTTTGAGAAAAAGAGGGTGAGCTCCCGCGAGATGGGAGTCACCACGTAAATTTATATTATATCAAATCCAGAGAAGTGTTACATAGTATAATTAACTAGACTCCTACAAACAACAGGTATGGATATTTTAAATTTGAATTTTGTTAGTAACAACCAAAAGAATGTAATATTGAATACAAAGTAACACAAATAAGTGTAACGTGCAATAAAAAAATTATACCATTATTGTAGTAATTGTCTTTATGTGAAAGAGTAAGTGGCAACGAAACATTAGTAAATCATTAAATAATATTAGTAAATCGAATAAAAAAATAAGAGTACGTAACATTTGTATTGATATATGTAACTAACATATGTATAGAATGTAATAATGAATGCAATGATAGTAACTGATAGAATAATATTACTAAAGATTTTGCGTAATATACGGATCATTCGTGGATTGTTACGTAACAACGAGAAGTACCAAATTTGGAATAATCGTTACATAGCATGTGTTATTATGTTTCCTTGTAAGTCATCCTACAAACAAGCAATTATTTGCATCTACAAATAACAATCAGCACAATAAGGAAACTCTTTTTCTAAAATAGTAGACATTGGATCAAAATTTATCGATGATTAGGAACCTAATGAGCAAAGTGATCATTGAATAAAATTCATATACATACACACATGATACATATATATGGGGTGGCCAAGTTAGCTACACACTTGTTTTAACCTTTTTTGTGGAGTTTTTTAATGACACATGGGGAGATTAAGTTAAACTAATAAGATTAATATGTTTTCAAATTTCATGGAAAATAGACATTTCCAACCTGCCTATCTAGAAAGCAGCAATTTCGACTATTCTGAAACTATTAAATTTTGATAACCTTGATGTATAAGATTCAGCCTTACCGTTTTTCAAGATGAGGATGAGCATCGTTATAGTTATATCCAAGGTTTTAAAAACCGAACCGAACCGATCGGTTGGACCGGTTAAACCAAGAACCAGAAGAAAAACGGTCCAACCACCCGATTTTTCTTCAGAAAATAAAAACCAGTCAAAACCGGTCAAAACCCGGTTGGACCGCTTAAACCCGGTTGAACCAATTGAACCAAACCACCGGTTCAACCATCCATTTTGACAAAAAAAATTTTGATAATTGATAAAATGTAAACTTTTAAAAACTATTCATCTCCTTACATTCTAACCCAGAATATATGTGTCAATGATCCATTATCACCTCTTCCTTCATGTCATATAAGCACTGTTCTCTTCTCACATATTACATGAGTTTGTCCACTTCGAACAACAACAAAGGAAGAATACGTTATCATACTAATACTACAAGAAGTAATACATTAAAAACACCTGTTATTAGTTAAAGTTTAAATACTTTTAAAATTGTTAATTTTATACATCACACACATATGAACTTTACAAAATAGTGCCCTTTTTGAGTTTTTCTAATAAATTTATACTCTAACACTTAGCAATGTCTTTTGCGCTCCTATATTCTTAAAAAATCCACAATATTATCCTTACATTGGTATAATATAGGAGCACACATGTGCTAATAAAATGTCACTACTATCCGTTTTGTAAAAATATAGGGGGCGCATAATTGTAAAAAAAGGGAGTATAAGTGTTATTGGAAAATCTTGGAAGGACACGAGCATGTAGATCATCTAAAGATGATGTAGCATTTTTCATATTTATTTGTATGATACTACCGGTCTAACTCGGTTCGACCCGGTTAAACCATATGAACCAAACCAACAGTACAACGGTTCGGTCTTTTCCGGTTTTTATGAACTGCTGATGCCATCACCAGTTCGACCGGTTGGTCTCATTGGTCCGACCATAAAAACCAAAAACCGATACTTGCCCGGTTCGATGTCCGGTTCGGTTTTTAAAACCTTGGTTATATCAATATAGAGGATAAGTACATCGTTTGTTCAAAATCACCAAGTAATCACCAATTAAGTGTGTATCAATATAAAAGTTAATGCATACTGATAAAGAGAACGAGTGCATCGTTATAGTCATACATAATAAAAAAAATTGGTCATATTATTGTACATAATGAGTGATGTGTTAAAAGGTTTTGTAGAGTCATCTACTCTAACAATTGAAGAAAAGACTCCAAGGTGATTTTGAACAAACGATGTTGTCCATGATAGTCCCTACTCTGTCGCCATACCGTCCCGATACGTCTAACTTTAGATATAGGGTCATCTTGCTTTACAGGTATGCACGAATTCAAATAGTTGGGTTCAATACATATTAAAATGTCAACTCTCTGCAATAAACCAATTGACCATTTTTATTATTGAAATAATCCACAAGTAAAATGTCAAATTGTGATGGTCATGTCTTCTGAATATTTGAAGTAAATTTTGCCACGTCAAAAACCGAGAGGCATTGTCCCATATCAGGTGCCGTCTGCATATGGATTTCTTGCCTCCAAACAAATCTGCACTACATCCAACCTAGGCTTAAATTCTCCACTATAAATATCCAAAGTATATATCAGCACGAGATATAAAACCTGGATGAGAAAATTAAGAGAAAAAAGAGAGGACGCAAGAGAAAGTACCCTGAGGAAGAAGGGTCTGAGATCACTTACCACGCACAACCTCCATGATCTCATCTAACTCTCATCACCATTCTCTGTAACGCACGACCAAAATCTGCGTCTCGGATCTAGCCCTACATCTATTAACCCAATTTTGGGATAGCCCTGTGTTGCAATTCAATTTCAGATAGGCTATAAATGTAACAGTCAAGGGACCAACCCCAGAATGCTTCCAAATAGTTCTTTGCAGCTATATATAATAGAAGGTAGGCTTCCTAACTCTGTGAAAGGCAAGAGTTAAACCATGAAGAACATCCTAAAGGCTAGTTTCATTGGAGGTCTTCATCTCCAAAATCATAGTAATCCGCTTTGTTTGAATGTATGGTGTACCCCTCATGAATGGGGATTGTACCTCAGAATTCACCACCACAAAATAGGTGTATGACTTGCACCTCATTTGCCACACCTCCCCCCATTTCCCACGTGTCCCTTCCTTCCTTCAAAATACATCAATATTCCCGCCTACCAAGATACACCATCAGGCATAGACTGATCATTATTCAGCTTACCCTTCACCCAAACTCAAAAAGAAACATGGTCAGTTTAACCCACAGTTTTAATCAAACATACAAACAACTTTTTTTGAAGCAACATACAAACAACTTAACCCCTCACCATCCCTCAAAACTAACACTTCCAATCAAACTAGCTGTAAACTTCCTCAGCTTCAAGAGAGGGAATTCTTTAAGAATCGAGTGAGCACTAAGTAGTTGGTGTCTAGCCTGTTTCATTGACCACCCTCTCTAACCAGCTCGCATCCTAGCAACTTGCTTGACATCTACACCTGGCGCGTGTGCCACTGCTTGATTCTTCTTCATCGACATTCCCACGAGAGGGACAAGCTCTCATCTGGATATAAAAGAGGGTGTCATAGCCCACCAAAAGATTACCAATCATTTGACACTAACTTCCCGCCCTTACCTTTCTTTTCTTTTCTTTTTTTTGAGGTAGTGCTAGCAGAGGAGAATTTTATTAGATCAGCAGTATTAAGTTTCACCCTTAAGGTTGTTTGAAAAGTGGTGCGTCGTGATGCAAGAAAGCAATCAGATTCTTTTACACCAGCCGTCACTGGAGAATTAAGATACGCCTGACCTGATTTCACCTTTAGATCAATGCCAGCTACAGTTTTAGAACATGTCTTCAAAAACCCAGCTCACCAAAAGTTTGAAAATCTCGAGGTCGAGAAAGAAAGTTCAGCTTTAGTGCCTCATATGACACAACACCATACTCAACTACCTTTTCACTGTGCTTTCCCTCTGTGCAAAGACTCAAAGCAAAGAATGGCAAAAAAGGGAGTACACGCTAAGGTGTCTGTCCCAAATGTATTTAAAAAAAGAAAGATACATGTGTTATTTTATAAGAGGTGTTACTCGAGGAGAGTCCTAGAATGTACAACTACATTTTCAAAATAAAAACTACCTAAAGCAAAATAACATTGCTTGTTGCCCTCCAAATTGTCGAATCCGCATCTATGGGAAGTAGCATCACCGTAATGGTGTGAAATCCAGCATCAAAGAGAGAATCCCATAAATAAATAGAGTAGGATACGTTTACCTAGTCGACCAGAAGTTCCCGCCACACTGCTTTTGTCCTTTCTTCAGTAAAAAAAGGTAGTTCATCGACTCCATCAATTCGGTGCAAAAAGGTCATTCGTCACTTCCTCCTGCCACCAACCTCGACACCACTGATCTCTCGTCAGGATATGCCCCCGACAAAATAACCACAAGAAGGCCTTTATGCACATAGGTATCTTCAAGTCTCAAATAAATCTGCAGTCAGGAACCAGATTCAAGGGCATCAGACCTGGAGTTCTGACAATGAATCTGTTGGAAAAGAAAAGAGCCCACCCATGTGTTTAGTACCACATGGGGGAGCGGTCACTATTGGGTCTGTCCGTGGGGCTATATAAGGAGCCCCACACCCCCTGTACTCATTGAGAACTTTAATAGAAGAAATGCCCAATTCAGGGGCTTCTCCCGTGGTTTCATCCCGCTCCTTCTGGAGTAGGGTTCCACGTTAAATCCCGATGTCCCCTAATGTTTTCTTTATCTTTATGTTCCACGTTAAGACCGAAAAGCCATCAAGTCCCAGTGCCCCATCTGCATTGAGACTCCAGACTGCAACCTTCACTTCTTCTGGGGAAAGGTCTCTAGTTAGAAAAGTCATGTGTTTCGCTAAGATAGAAGATGCATTGTGGCCCATCTACCTCCAAGTTCTATGATCTTCTCTGCGTAAGAAGCTACGAAAATTGGATGGCAGTACCCACCCAGTTCCCGATCGCCCTCCAAGTAATGGTCGTCCACCATCAACGGGTGTAAAAGGTTGAGACGTCGACTGTTGCTATCCACTCTATAGAAGAACTATGTGTTTGCATCTTCCTCCTTAATCCACTTCGGTATGGATCACTCCCTCCATTCTGCCACATGCTTCTTGTCATACTCTTGAATGATCTTGTGGAAACTGGCCCTCTCCTCAAGTTCCTTATCGGTCATGTCTCTTTCACCCTCAACTTTGTCTAATCTCGAAACCCCGTCATATATTGACATGCGCCGACCTTGCCCACTTTCTTAGATTACCTTCTTGTACTACATAATCTGCCTCTGAGGGAGGTCAGCTTCTTCGTGAGTCGGGCCATTGCTATTAACCTCATGCACTCCACCGAAGACCAGTGATCAGATACCAACTCTCTGAAATGCTCTTCTAGTAACCAGTATCTCTCGAATTTAAAGAAATGTCGAGGGATAATGACCTCCTAAAGTCCAAAACTAGGTTTGTGTGATCCGATCTCCATTGAGGTTGTGAGGAGACCGGAGATAGGGGGAATGATTCCAACCGTTCTAAAGATGCAAGAAAATAGTCAATTCTCGACTGCGATCTAGAGTTGTGTCAAGTAAAACACCTATCGGAAGCGCCCACCACCTCCAGATGCAGATCATCAATCAACTTTGCACGAGCCACGCTTCCTTTTCAGTTACAAAAGTATGCATTAGTAAGACCGAAATGAGAGTGGGTAGCAGCAGTGACAATCTAGGAAAAAGGAAATTTGTGGTGATAATTAGCATCCTTTACCCGACTTCATGTGGGAGAAGTCTTTGTAGTTGTTGTTGTTGTTGAAATAGCATCCTTTATGATCAGATCTTCTTTTCCACCCATGAATCTTTCCATGATATCCCAATTCTCTCTAATAGTGTCAATTGGGAATGCACATGTAGGGAGAGGATATACACATTCCTTATATTTCTTTATATGGAATTGGCTACGTGGAATCTTTGCTTAAATAGATCTAATTCGGATCACAACAGTGCTTTGATCCAAAATTTCATAGTATCTACTCAACAAATGCTAAAAAAACTAAATGGGACATTATGTCCACAGTCCACTCAAAACATGAAACACACGCTAAATAGAAAAATTAATCAATATGACCAAATGAACTATAAAGAGGAATATGTTCCACGATCCTACAATCGCTAGTATTGCATCCGGATATTATTTAATTGATGCTGAGTAACATACAGAAGAATTACCAAAATAGTACTACTAGTAATTTAAAGGAATGAAAAGGGTTCGAGGTAACCCCATATACCCCATCCCAAATAAGGCAAAAACGAAAGTTTTCATACTAGCAGCTTTATAAAGAATTGGTGACAAAGAGCCGTGTCCTCAATTCAAGTTCATCTTAAAGATATTCACTTTATCGAATACATAAAAACCTTTCAGATACTTTCTAAATGGCAAACATGACCTTGTGAATTGTGTTCAGTAGTATCAGGTAACCTAACCACCATGCAGAGTTGATATAAATGCCACTGAATCATTTTCCTCTAGGGCTGAATCTAGAGTACCACTGAGTTCCCAATCACAGTCGTTTATGAGAACCAGAATTCCAGGTCGCCTGCATAGACAGAAAAATATGTCTGTCATGTAAGCAAAAGATCCACAAAGCAGTAAAAGTGGTGAAGAAGAACAGGACGTCTGGAACTAGTAGCATACACTGTATCCTCTTTAACAAACATTTCAGGCCTCTCCTTGATCAAATTCAGCTTCACCCAAGACAAAAGGTCCCTCATTATTAACTGTCAAAACCAGCCATTACACCACCTACAACGGGGCAACAGGGAAAGGAGGCATATCATGAATTTGTTTCTGGATTTTTTCTTACCTTCCCATCGGCAGATTCGGAATTGACATCTACAAGATGTGTCTTTATAGAGTTGCTAAGAAGCTCAAGGCCGCCACTATCACAAACCCAAACAAAGAAATGCTCAGAAAAAAAGTTTGCTTATATGATAGTAGATTTCATGTTGCAAAGATATGCCACAAGATGCAATGTATTGACCATCAAAAATACTTCAAGAAAAGGGTGAGTGCGTGATAGAAACTAGAAAACATTGCATTCGATATAATATATACTTGACCATTAAAAACTTTATACTAAATGAGTAACGTGTTATGTGAAAGTGTGATAGAGCCTTGACAGAAATAAAAATTTCCATAAGGCACAATCACAGGATCAAAAGGCTGCTGAAGAGTTCTGGTGCGTAGCACTTGATGTCTCGCCCTTTTTTATTCTGCTTGAACTTTTTTTGGTAGGTAAATATCGGGGAGGAGGATTTGAATCCTGATTCTTTGGATGGTAGGCACCCTCCTTGAACTAAACAAACCTAAGCATATATTATAATTTGAAGATAAACTATTGAATTCTGCCACAAATATTGGAAGTCAAATCACACTTTAATAAAAGGCCAAAACCCATAAAAGATCCATTTACCACATTCAAGTCTTTAGTCCCATATCTACTAGTTGTGAGATGTGGAGACTCAGTGAGGGCGATATAAGAAGCCCTTCACTCTCTGTATCAGATGAGAAAGTGCAATGCATACATCAACCCTTTGAAGCATTCTCTCGTAATTTCATCCTGCTTCTTAGGGAGTAGGGTTCCACGTAAAAATCTTATTGTTCTTGTTAATCTTTCTATTCTTAATGTTTTGTTTATCATTCCACTTTCGCGTTCGTATTTTCTAATAGTCTTGGGTTTTCTTTTTAAGAACAAATCTGATGTTGGTCATGTTATTTAGTCCTTCATTAATGAAATAAAAAAAGCTTTTCTGCAAATGTCAAGTTTATATGTTCAGATAATGCACTAGAATTTTGCAATACTCAACTTTCTCAATTCCTGAAATCCTATAGTATTGTGCATCAGACATCTTGTGCATACTTCTCAACAGAATCAGGTGGCTGAACGAACAAATAAACCCAATTAAAAAGGCAGCCAAACACCACAAGGAACAAGAAAAGCAACCATAACAGCAAATATAAAAATTAAAAAAAGAAGAAGAAAAAATCTTTCATACTATAACAGAGGAAGGATAGATCACCCAAATTCTACAGTGAGATGCATAGGGACGCAAATATAGAAACGTCTTGACGCAAATCTAGGATGAACTTGAAGCGAATCTAGATGAACCAGTGCTGCAACGGAGTCGCCAAATGGACCGGCGGCCCGCAGCGGGGAGCGGGTGTTGTGCTTGGCGTCGGATAACGAGGTGAGAGGGTCGTCGGGGAAGGGGGCTGAGCCGGGAGCCAACTGTGGGGCGTTCGGGGCGAAAGGGTCGGCTGGAGGACGGGGGACCAAACTTGAGGGAGCGTGTAACAAGAAGGGGGCAAAGGATCTGGTTCTTTCCACTCAACATGAACCTGACATATTAAATTAGGAGCATTTTATAATACTTCAGTTAGAGAGAGACATATAAATCATATTTATATAAATTTTACCGCATTTTTTCTAGGATTCCATATGAAAGTAGAAAGATATGAAAAATATATTAATATGTTCTAAAAGGTAGATACAAATATAACATGGATACATAGATCAGATATGGTAAATATGAATAGATAAGATTAGATGAGTACTAGATGACTAATAGTCGAAATGTATTTTTTTCACAATAATTATATCAAATAAAAGAAAGATAGCATAGAAATTTGTCCGATATAATTATAATAAATCTTCAACTATTTACTTATATACTGAAATAGATATAAGAGTATAGATATTTATTGATACCAGTATTGTATCATTGTTTGTATCTATTTTAAAATAGATAAGGATATCAACGTCAAAGTATGTATAAAGAAAATAAAACAACATCTTGGATTCGTGTGTGTGTGTGTGTGTGTGTGTGTGTGTGTGTGTGTGTGTGTGTGTGTGTGTGTGTGTGTGTGTGTGTGTGTGTGTGTGTGTGTGTGTGTGTGTGTGTGTGTGTGTGTGTGTGTGTGTGTGTGTGTGTGTGTGTGTGTGTGTGTGTGTGTGTGTAGGGTGCACTTGAATTGAGGTGGCACCTTTCCTTGCTTGTGGAAAGATGCTCTCGTAAGCTGTTAGATGAAAGATAAACGAATGAGATGAAAACCACCTAGTGGTTTTGTTTAAAACTAACCTTCCTAATAAAGGGGTGCATTAAATAAATGATATATTTAGAAATTAATACGTCATTGATCCTTCTAAAAATAGTGATATTGCAATAGATTTACATAAAATTTAAATTTGCATCGACGAAACATTTACAGAAATTTGAATCTTATTATACATCTATCATCAATCTGTTTAAATTTTAGATACGTAATTTTACATTGTAAAAAAATATAATACGCAGAAAGAACTTATTTTACATATATGTGCTGTACATTTTACATTCAATTGTATGCAGGAAAACAACATCGTGCTGAATATTGACATTTTTTATAAAAAGTATTGATATTATACACATGATGATAGTAATTTACAATTGGTAATGTTAAATTACTTAACGTTTATGTTCGGTTGTTTTTTTAAGCAAAAAAAATAAGTACATATTCCAAGGAGTTAACATTTTACTGAAATCTCAAAATTGAAATAACTCGATATGTAAAAAACACTATATATGTCTATTTTACATAAACAAACACCGTTTTACAAATATGGATTGTATTTTACGAAGTTATTATCACCTTTTGTACATTGGTATTGACAATTCGAATGTTATTTTACAAAAAATTATTATATTTTACGTAAACCAAATGTATTTTACAACAACAGAATGTATTTTACAAAATACTTATTATCTTGTCTATATGTAAGTTATGTCTTCCATTGATGTAATCATTTTCAATGATTTAGGAAGTTTGTAAGTTTTACAATCGGTCTCTTTATAATACAACTAAAAAATTTCTTTTACAAATAGAGAATTCATTTTACAGAAATTGTGTGATTACACTAGCTGCTTGTGTTATATGATTACTTCTATTTTGCGTATTAATTTACTATTATACACAAAGGGTATTTATTTTACATTCCGTGAGTTATTATCTAGATATAGATCAGGGAAATTAGGATGACATGAAATTCCTCTTTTGAATTTATAGATGTATTAATATAAATAACATAACATAAAATGCGATGAAAAAATCCTCATGTTGATACTTATTAAAATTACTTTTTTATGTTAATTTGCATGTAGTATTTTCCATATAGTATTTTTTTCAGATTTTCTAAACAATATAATCAAAATAATTAAAATAAAGAAAATATTATAACAAATAAAATTGAATCTAGTGAAGAATTTATGTATGACAGAGAAAAGAAATAAATAATCTGAAAGAATATGGCGTAACGTTTGGTTTGGGTGTAACAGCAAGCATGTACAAGAAACATTCATGAAATCATAATCTAACAGCAAATAATTGAATGCATTGATAATATGAAGAAAAAAATCGTATACTATGATTAAACATAAAATGGAAACCTGGAAATCCAAAGTGCTGAGTGCAATTACGAAGTATTGCCTTTCAAATGATGAATATAGCTAACAAAAGTAGAGAAAAACTAATATAGAATGCATGTGACAATGAATCAAAATGATTAATTAGCAATTCATTTGACAATGAATCAAAACTAATATAGAATGCATGTGACGAAGTATTGCCTTTCAAATGATTAATTAGCAATTTATCATTTCTTCTGCAAAAAACTATAACATATAAAAATTTCTTACTGAATTGTAAAATCAATGAATCAAAATGTACCTTTGAGTGACAATGATAAACCTGATGGTGAAATAAAAATGTATACATAAGACTCCTAAACTAATATAGAATGCATGTGAATAATAATAAATTTTGGCGGGTTGAAGTTGAATTGTTGTTGATGTCTGTGACAGGTGGGAGATTAAATACAAAACTTCTTGCTTTGAACGATTACACAACACAGTTGATTTAATGTCTCCGTTGTTGTACCACTGGTGCAATTCACAACACGTTTAATTTCTTCACTATTCTTCATTGTTGCCTTTGGAATAAACTTGGTCTTGTCCATCATAATCATACGAATATGCGATTACACAACATATTTAATTTAATATTACTATCCCGATGCATTGATCACGAGAAATGGCAACAAATGCATAGAGAAAGAACAACCCAACCTCATCGATCTCAGAGATGATCTCACTCACAGTTTGGAATAAGATTTCTTTGTCAATCTGCCTTCAATCGACAAGTACTGGAAAAAATTTACGACGTTGGCATCCGAAGAAATCGTGGAAACAAAAAAGATATTGCTTGTTTTTATTTTTAAATTACCTTATCTGATTTTCTGGCACCAAAGAAGGTCATTGATGTTCATTCCATGGCTGCCCTCTCGTCGACGGATTCCATCGACCTCCATGCATCGCCGATTACTTAATTGGAAAATCCCAACATGTTCGTCAAAATGAAAATGTACAACAACTATCACGTTCATCAAAACAAATCCCGTGATTTCAGGATTAATAATTTTATATTAAATGAGAGGATTCTAAAAAAAGAAAGTAAATGGATGGGAGGCAACTCGTAAGTGGTTTTGAGATAAAAAAGTGGTTTTTATCAATAATCGTTGATCTAGATCGAATGGCCAACTAAGCATGTCTTTTTAAAAGTATGGTAAGGTGCCACCTCATTTCAAGTTTTCCCTATATATATATATATATATATATATATATATATATATATATATATAGAGAGAGAGAGAGAGAGAGGAAAATGGGGCTGCCCCCTAGGGGGAGCTAACTTAGCTCCCCCCGCCCTATTTTCTTCAAATTTTTTTATTTTTTTTGAAATTTTTTTCTGTGAATATTCATCACTATATCCCTATATTATGTCATAAAAATTTCGTGTTAAACAGAGACTCCTACGACCTCCATCCAGACAGTCATTTTTTAACGATAACAGGATTTTTTAAATCAACCCCGTTTGGATGGAGGTCGTACGAGTCTCTGTTTCGAATGAAATTTGAATGACATAATATAGGGATTTAATAATGAATTTACACGGTTTTAGATTTCAAAAAAAATAAAAAATTTTGTGAAAAAAGGACGGGGGGAGCTAAGTTAGCTTCCCCTAGGGGGCATACACATTTTACCCATATATATATATATATATATATATATTTAGTTGCATACCTATCTACAGCCCCATCTATAAACTTCAATAAGACCTTTTAAAGCCCAATAAAACCTAACTAATTAGACTGGTTTTTTTATCAAATAATAAACAAGTAAAGGTTTTTTACACTTATGACCCAAATATCAGTCATGCCCTCCCTTTTTTGTAACACCAATTGTATCCTTACATTCTTGCATCATTATCACATGTGTCCCCCGGGTTACTTATCGTCCCTTCACCTCGTAAACATACATTAACTTATGGGCAAAAATGTAATTGAAAATAAAAGAGAGTGATCAGACGTTAAAAACCCAATTTATTGTCCTTTTTCTTTTGTTTTCCTCCTCTTCCTCCTCCGACAACAAGATCCTCCACCCCAAGCTCCCCCTGACTAGTCCTCCTCCTCCGCCCCAAGCTCTCTCCACCAAGCCCCCACAGCCACGACCTCTTCCGATGCACAGTTGTTGAAGAGGCTTTCACGAGGGTCTAAAATATCCTCAATAATAAAAGCGAAGATAGAATGTCGTTGAGGCGATCGCTCACTAAACCTTGTTCGTCAATAATTAACCCATAATAAATATGACAATGCAAAGCAAAAATGTAGAGATAAAATTTATATTGTGCAAACATGTGTATAGTGTATAGTGTGCAAGAATGTGTAGAGGTCGAGCTCAGAGAGAAAATGGTATATTGTGCAAATACATGCAAAATTGTCCTTTTCTTTTATCCATTATTACCTTTTTGTGTGGATTTTTTATTTTGTATTTTTTATGGATTTTAATTTTTATATATAGTTTTTATTATTTTTAATTCCTTTTTATACTTTATTATTTTAAATTTTCTTTTTCTTTGAAATATATAATATAAGGATACATATAACTATATATATAATATAGGATTATGTAATTATAAATACTATTAAAAATTATTAAAATGTGGAAAAATAAAATATTTTTGGGTTTTAGATATTTTTCTACTATTTTTGTGATTTTTGGGGAAGTTTTGCTAATTTTTGTGAATTTTTAAAATCAAAAATATCCCAAAACAAGGATAAATACGTTGAATTGATTTGAAGATTAAAAATAGCAAATAAAGTCCAAATTCTCCAAATTAATTTTAATAAATAAATAATAATATAAAGAAAATTCAGAAATAAAAATAAATATTTTGGAGATTTTTTGGAAATTTTATATCTTTTTACTAGATTTTGGAGCTTTTAATTTTTTATCTTTTCCTTTTTCCATTTTTAGGATTTTTGGTCTGGAGTCATAAAATAAAATAATAAACAAAACATATTTTGGGGAGAATTTTTCAAAATGCTTTTACATTTTTTTGATTTTTTCTAAGTTAGACAAGGATAAAAACATGCTCATTTGATTTTTAATAAATAGAAAAAAATCAAAATGCAAAAATAAAAATATGGCATGAATGTACATGTTAATAGGCATCTAATCCTATTTTTGCATGATTTTTGGAGTGTGGATGCTATTTTTAATAAATGAAAGACAAACACAAAAATACATGTACTAGCAAGGGCATCTATGTAACTAAAAAGTAAATTTAGGGGCATATATGTAAATTTCCCAGAAATATACAACTTATATTTAAATTTGGAACCATTTTACAAATTCATAAAATCAACAGGACATAAATGCAATTTGACCAAATCACGTGGGACGACACGTGTGTTGAGCTGGACTGGACACATATGACATATTAAATAACTACAAAGGTATCTATGCAATATTTCCAATTTTATTTACATTGTAACAATTATTTAGAGGACTAATAAATAAAGCAAAATGGTATGGGCTTTGTATGCAATTACCCCCATTAAAAGCTTCATCGTGCAGTTGAGGATGGGTCACTTGACATGTAGCGGCATGTGAGCGTACGATGACGGTTCGCATTTGGATGTTTGAGATTAGATCTTGGAAGAGCATCCAACGATCTAGGCTTGGCGGACCCGATGCCTCTTGTACAATCTGGCACGCTGCTCGTCATCGGACAGTGGAGGAGGACAGTGGAAGAACATGGAATGAACTCGCTTGGGGCGAGTTTGGATCTGCAATGGCTCATTCCTCTGGTCTCATACAGCACCTTGGAGTTGCTCTACATGCTCCTACAACTACCGCTCTCCTTCTAGATGTTTCAATCGGGTTTGGGGGTCACCGATAGACCCCTAGAGCTCTAAGTCTTTTCGCAGACCTGGGAGGTCTGTTCTGATGCATCAAACCCCTCAGATAGGATCTTCATGCCCTGTAAACACGTGCACAAGCACCAGAAGAAATAAGATGAAGGGATCTGTCTTTTTATTTAGGCAAGGTCAAAGTGAAATGGAGGCGATGTGGAAGTGCTCTGACGATGGTGGCGGAGGGAGCACTAGTCTCCATATCACAAGGTAATCTGGGTGGCTAGATATGGGCAAATCATGGAGAAATGGTAGGGGAAGGAAGTGAGATGATTGTGGCGGGTTGGAACACAGTGTAGTGTGGCACAACAGTGGCTGGAGCTCTAGGGCTCCGCAAGGACCAAACCTAAATCTAAGCTAAAACGAATGCTAAAAGCATGAAATAAAAGATCAAAGGAAATACAAGAACTAAATCTACCTAGAAAAATTAAAGATGCAGCTTGAGCTTTGCTGGGACGACCAAGGAGCAGGACGGGTCGGAGCTCCGTCGTGGGTCGCCTCTCCTTCTCCTTCAACCACGCCAAGACCTTAAGGATGCACCATCTGTCACCTGGAGACTCGCTTGACCGAGGATAGGGGATTTCATGGATCTAAAAGGGACCAATCAAGATCAGAGGTCGGAGAGGTTTATTTATGAACATGGATTTGGACCCTTATTGATCTAGGGCTAGAGAATGATTAGGGCTATTTACAGTAGATCTAGGACTTGGGCGAGAATCATGGAAGATCGGGGATCAAAACTAATACAGGGCTCGAGGGCAAAAGAGATTCAGTGGAATACGGAAAAAGGGAAGAAAAGCTGGGGCTCAACACTTCTGACAAGTCAGAAGCTCAGGGAGACAGTTGACTTGGGTCAACATTCCTCGATGCCTGATTGGTCCATGGAGGATGCTACAGGACAAAATAGGTATCTTTATTTGAAAATAATTAATTAAAAATAGTAAATGATTTAATTAATTTTTGGGTATAAAATAAAGACTGTTTATTTTTATGTAATATTTTAATATGATTTTTATTTATTTTTATGGGCTTTTTTATTACAAATTAATTTTTATGGGTATATTTATAGGTATATTCATCTATGTTTTGTATGTTTTTTATTTTATTTTGTATTTTTTATTATTTTATTTTATCAATTTATATATATCTTATTTTTATATACTTAAACGTATTTTTGTTATATTTTATGATACAATATGTAGATTTAAATAAATATAGGTATGTATTATATAGGTATAAGTATAGGTATTTCATCTATGTATTTATATAGCCTATTTTATTTTTGTATTTTCTTGATGGTTTTATTCTATTCTAGATATGTGCATATATTATAAATAATATTCATAAAATTATAAAATATATATAATTCTAAAAATAATAAAGAATAAATTAAATGAATATTTTATTCAGACATATTGTACAATAGGGGTCCAAAACCTAACTTTCACATCTTAACTCCAAATTAAGTGAAACAACATTCATTAAATAGATTATTAGATGAACAACTCTTGGTTGTTTCTAAGGCTAATCCCCCCCTATCAATAGTTGCTGATATTGTGAATTACTTGGCTATTGGACAAATCTCCCAAGGTTGGTCCAAAGCAAAGAAGGAGAAATTCTTTGCCCAGATTAAACACACTATTGGGATGAACCGATTTGTTTCATATTTGCGCGGACCAAATAAGAAGAAGGTGTGAAAAGTTATATATAATTAAAGGTGATTTTGATACATTTTTAATTTTTATTTAGGAAATATGAGTATGGAAAGTTTGGGTTTTTGCTTTTTATTTAGAGTATAAAAGGTATAATGTCTATTATTTTTGTATGAAATCAATTTTGTATTTTTTTTATTTTTATTTACAACTTTCATGTACAAAGTTTCTTTATTTGAGGTATAGATGATAGAAAATAAAATAGGTCCCAAAAGGGTTTATTGATGAATAAAATAATGGAATTTTGATGGATTTTGGCTCTTCCATATCGACCCAATCATCAAGATGCCTAGATCTCAGGGTTTAGCATCATAAAATACATTTGGTATTCTATTCTTTTTCTTTTCTTTTCTTTATTCTATAATTTTGGTATTAAAAATAATATTTTATTTACAATAAATCAAATAAATAATGAATGTTAATTTGTATAAAATAATGCTATATACATGCATTAGCTATGGTTTTTAAGGCCAAAATGATAGAATAAAGGTGATCATATAGAGATTCATCATCCCCCCATACTTACCTTTGCTAGTTTTTACCAAACACTTATGTAATAAATGCATAAAATAAAAATAAAGGAAATAAAAAGAAATAACTTGGATTGAATTTAATTTTTAAAATCGTCTTCACAAAATCAAAGTTTGGAGCTTAAGTCGGACCTTTGGATTTTAGGTGCGGTCGGAACCTTATTGGGAAACGGATTTGAAACACAACAACCTTTGAGAGTCCCAAAACCCTGCTCAAGTCTCCTCAATAGCCAAGTCAGAATACTTCAACTCATATGCAAACCCTTATGATTATGAATCTATCTTGAACGGTGTGTGAGATAGGTGGCCCTCCTCGGTTGAAGCGTTAAAAATCAGTCTTCTCCAACATGGTGACCCTAATTCCCCAATCCAACAACTTTTTCCTTGAGAAACGGGGTATTCCCTTTTAAGTTCAAGTACAAATAGCTCAAGAAGAGGAGGTGGAGAGAACAATGGATGATAGCTAGTATAGCCACATATCCTAGGATGCCTGACCTGTGTAGCCAAGTCATCCGGCTGCAGGCTCACAAAAGTATGACGTTGAAGCTCAACGTTGCTTATCAACTATATAAATATGTACACTCCGGCAAGTATTTTATTTTCCATCAAGCATGTCCACTTTTTTGGACTTTTTTATTTTCCATTTTTTTGAATACCATATACAACAACATATACATAAGGACTTTTCTTCTTGAGATAGTAGAATATCCCTCTTTTGAAGCATTATTTCAATCCCACAACTTATGTCTTTAGACCTTGTCGCCATTGGATCGGGTTGGGGTACATTGGCCACAAATTTGTGACTATCGATGTTTCCATCGGCTTGTGTCTCATGCCAACAAATCCAGCCCTCTACCACTTCAACTAAGGTGAACAAAATGCAAGGTGTAGGTGTAAAAGATAGGTCACTATCCACAAGAGTCGTACATGTGCTCTGAAATACTTTACTTAGGTAGTCAAGACGACATTGAACCAAGTCTTGTGATCTCAAAGAATTAATTCACCTAGACCTGAAGTACCTCAATTCCAGTTCCTATAAGGTTCATGTAATTAAGTATATTTAAGGTGCAACCAAGCTCCTATCTTCGGGTTTTATTTATACTTGTTTAATTATCAAACTTGATTTGATAAATGCAAATGCTATGTACAATGCAGAAAATATTTTTACGACGAAATTTTCAATTTTTGAACTTTTTATGGATTTTTGAAAAGATTTTGCAAATTCGTATGGATTTTTTTGAAAAAAATGCAAGTGCTTTGGGATTTTTCAAAATAAAAAGATTTTCAGAATAAAAAGGAAGTATATGCAGATATTTAGAGAGGCGTGCATCTATTATTTACAAGAATTGCAATTTAAAGAATTTGCATATTGAATGATAGTTATTTTATGGGTATGTATATACAATAGTGAAAAATATTTATTTATTTGGATGATTTATATATTCCTCAAACTTATTTTAAAATAATTTATAAACAAGTTTGAAAGTATAGTTTAAAACATTTTTTCAAATAATTTTTACAAACATTTGAAAATCATTTTACAAAGATTTTTCAATAATATATAAAGATTTTTCAAATAATTTTACAACTATTTTTAGAAACATTTACAACCAGGTTTTTAAAATAAATTATATTTACACAAAGAAAAGAAACAAACTAATTTTATAAAGGTTGAAAACATTTTACAAAATATTTTTCAAACGGTTTTCAAAAGATTTTTCAAATAGGTTTCCAAACTATTTTTCAAACATTTTGCAAAACATTTTACTTGATTTATTAATCAATATATACAAAAATAATTTGAATAAAAATATACATATTTTTAATAATTTATTAATGATTTGTATATGTACTTATATAATGTTTTATCCATACTTATTGAAAATACCAAAGTACGAGTTATGGCTAAAGTATGTGTAGAGTATATATGACCCCCCATACTTAGCCTGAGCTTTGTCCCTGTAGATCTAAAAGAAAATAGAGAAGACATAACTCGTACTGAGTATAGAAAAGCCTATACTACCACGATTGAATAAGGCATGAAAGAATGAAAGAATACATGAATGGGAAGTTGATCGTTCCCCCTACACTTCGGATGAAATAATCTTAAATATAACATGTTGTATCTATATGTAGGGAGGGTCGAGGATGGGAATAAATAAATCACAGCTTGGTTTGTTTCCCCCTATACATGGGGTAAGGTATCCATAAGCATAGACAAAAATATCAACAATAGAGGAGACATTGGAGGGGATCTGTAAAATATTGAAAAGAGGATAAAATCATGGGGAGAATGTACACATTACTCCCCCTATACTTAGGGTAAAAGAGACCCAAGTATAGGCAATAATAAGAGTGATGAAACGAAATGAAGAAAGATCAAACATAATAGGTGTACACCCTATACTTAGGACAAGGTATGTCCTAAGCATAGACACACAGATATGGCGAATGATCTGGGGTACACATGACATATGGGAGAAAGAAAGAATGAAAAGACAAAACATATACAAACGGTGAGGAATGATGAAGTGCAAGATGGTATCTAACAATAGTATATCGTACTTTCGTCATTGTTTCCCTGTGAGAGCGGTGACGCAGTCAGAAAGGGAAAGACACCCTAATATGCAATCAGGTGGTTTTCAGCTATCAGGAACAATAGATCAAAAACTAATCCAGGATCCGGTAACGAGAAGCAGAGCATGGCCTTATAGGAATAGAGTGAGATATCATAACTGATATCGTAAGACATGGAGGAGGAAGGATCGATAAAATAGATTCCTCCATGTCACTCATAGTCTCAGGAAGATACAAAAATGAAGAGCAAGAGACTCTCTACGCAACTCGATATCCGGTCGACATAAGGTCGAAAGATCAAGATGCATCGAATATCACAAGACATGCCTCATCCTTGCGAGGGTCGTCAAGGTGAGTAAACTCAAATGGGTCAGAGATCTCAGAAAAATCAGAAAACTCAGTCTCGTGGTCCACCAAATACGATACACACCAGAGATAAGATCGGGTATACTAATAAGAAGACTTGGCTTCATGCTCCACTTGATCGGAGACACCTGAAGTGAAGCTGAGTACCCACAAAATGATGTATCCTCCCGCAGGTAACCCAAGGAGAGTGATACATACTAAGCAATGAATAATCAAAACAGAACACATCTTCGCGTGGGTAGTCAAGGTGAGCAGACTCAAAGGACTCAGATCCATCATCCAGATGAACAAAAATGGTCTGGTAAGTGACATATCATCTACCCAGTAGAAAAAACCAAAAGACTTCCAAAATGTCACCGTCTCCCACAAATAACCCTCGGAGAGTGATTTCTTTTGGTCTTTTCTACTGGACCTCTAAAATGTCACAGTCTCTCACAAATAAACCTCGGAGAGTGATGTGAACTAGGCATGAAATAGTCAGAAGAATGTGACTCATCCTTGCAAGGACCGTCAAGGAGAGAAGACTCAAAGGAGTCCAAACAACTAAAATGACTTGTCTCGTGCTCCGACAGATCGGACACACAATTAGACAGCGAGATCGAGAGCTCATATCAGACGACTCGGTTTCATGACCCATTAATATGGAAGCACAACCAGTGAATAAAACTGATCGTAAAGAAAATGTTGCATTCTCCCGCGGATCGTCCTCAGGGAGCAATGCAAACTAAGTCAATGAAAATTAGGGTAATGTTGGCATGAGGTCTCAGGCCCTCAAGATATTCAATCAATCACCTATAGGAGGGCATAAGGCTATGGGAGGGATAAGGAATCATCAATCCAATCGCAATGCAGTCCCTCAAATCAACCAAATCAACTGAGATAGATCAAGATGTCAGACGTAGATTCTCTGAGTGCCAAATGGGGATAGGAGATTCAAGATGGAGGATGGATCGGTCAAGAAGATGAATGAAATCAAGGGGTTTCCAAGTATCGTCACTTTGAAGCACATACAGAGATAGTTCACCAAATGTGTAAATTAGACTAGAAGAAATCATCAGTCATATCTAAAGAAATCGTCATCAAATCATAGGGAATAAATCACATCCTTGATCTGATGTGCGGGATCAAAAATATTCAATGAAGAATCACATCTGAGATTGTGCCATAATCAGAATCCTCAATAATATCTATGCACATATCAATTTCAGATCCACAAAATATAGCACATCAATATCAACATCCACAAATCTTCCCGGTTGACTCAAGTAATTCTTATAATCAAAACCTTGATGCGAGCCTCATCTAATAGCACAACATTCATGGGTAAAAGAAGGGATGATACAGAAGGGAATGATGAGGGTGGGCGAGAATGATGAAATGAAGAAAATATTGTGGTCCAAGAAGAAGTCTTCTTGAACCGGACCAGAGATAGGGTGATATGGGCAAGGAGACAACCACAAAATCCAACTACTGAAGTGAAGATACAGACTAGACATCATGACTCAATAAAGGAAATAATATAGACAAAGAAAGGGAGATGGAGTCAATAAAAGGAACTCAAAGACTCATGGATCTACAAAATAAAAAAGTAGTGGATGTAAATGGATCCAAAATCACAATCAATGTTCAAAGCAACCTCCATGTTCACCTACTCAAGACAATGAAGATCAAAGATGGTGGTCATTGTTTTTTCAATTTTTGAGTTAGGTGAGATTCAAAACAGTTGTACAACACGTATATAGGTCTAGGATTGGGATACTAATCCTTAATGTGTATACATCACATATAAAGTGCAGAAAACAATGAGGGGGTTGCTCTCCCCAAGATAATGAATCCATTACATTTATTTTAGGAATCAGGTAGAGTTAGCAGTCCCAATTTTACTTTTGGTTGTCACTTTATAGGTATTTTTAAATGCAATTGTCTAACGAGCTTCCAATTCCATGAACATCTTAGGTGATCAAAATTAGAGGGAGAAAGTCAAAAAAGCAATACAAGTCAGAAAATCGATGTTGCATGAATAGTCAGAAGACTTACAATACTTCACAGCTCTCTCCATGCGGGATGCATAACAGAAGTAAAAGCTACACTACACGGAATGCAAGACGATGAAATCATCCTAGAATATAATATGCTATTAGTGTGAACCACTATATGATAAATATCTAGATATGAGACCAAAAATCCGATCTTCAATGCAACTCGGTGCCTGCTACAATGGGTCCTGTAAGCGATGTATGTGACCTCTCTCGGCATGCGGTCTCAAGTCTAAATATCCAACAATTATGATTTGATTAGGTCCAAAAGCAAATCTACAGGAACATGCAAATATATCAGTGCTTTGGACCTTAATCTATCAAGCAAACAATTCCTAGGCTAGGGCTCAATCACACAAAACAAATAAAAATAAAAATGAAAAACAAAGAAAATAAAAGTGAAGAAAACACGACAAAAACGATGAGGCCACCAAGCGAACAATCGCTTGGGCACTGGACCTTGTGAATTGTGAAGTATCCTGGAGAGTCCAAGTTATTACAATCAAGGTGTCTCTCTCTCACTTAAATTACAAATAGAAACAAAAATAAAAATGTGAAGGGATTGTCTTCAAAAATTCCTCCAAGTCTTCATTTGATGCTCTCTCTTACCAGCTAGGTTTGAAAGCTAGCTCTGACTTACTTGGATGCACAGGTCCTCCTAAGAAGTCCTCCCTCAAGTACTGGTCCCTCTCAACAAAGTCAAACAAAGAGGGTGACTAGACAAGTCACAAATAATATTAAATAAAATAAAAATGAATAAATGATAAAAATAGACAAGAGTAGAGAAGCAAACAAATAATTACAATCTATGCGATGTTGCTCCCCGAGCAACGACATCATTTGTTGAAGAGGTTTTCGCAAGGGTCTAAAATATCCTCACTAATAAAAGCGAAGGAATGTCAATGATGCGACCACTCACCAAAACTTGTTTAGACCACAATTAACATACAATAAATATGACAATTCAAAGCAAAAATGTTGATTTAAATTTATTATAACTCTACAACAAATGTGTATAATGTATAAGCATGTGTAGAGGTCGAACTCAGGGAGCAAACAATAGATTGTGCAAATATATGCAAAAATTATCCTTTTCTCTTGTCCATTTGTTATCTTTTTTTGTGTGTGGATTTTTTATTTTGTATTTTTTATAGATTTTAATTTATATATATTACTTTTTTTAATTCCCTTGTATACTTTCATATTTTTTAGTTTACTTTTTCTTTTAAATTTATAATACGAGGATGCATATAACTATATATACAATATAGGATTATGCAATTATAGATACTATTAAAAATAATCAAAATAAAGAAATAAATGATTTTCAGGTTTTAGATATATTTTACTATTTTCATGATTTTTAAGGATTTGTTGCTCATTTTTATGTATTTTTAAAATAAGAAATATCCTAAAACAAGGATTAAATAAATAGGCCAAATTTATTTGAAGATTAAAAATTACAAATAAAGCTCAAAATTCTTTAAGTCAATTTTCGTAGGTAGATAATAATATAAAGAAAATTTAGAAATAGAAATAAATATTTTTGGAGTTTTTGGAAATTTTATATCTTTTTTACTAGATTTTAGAGCTTTTTAATTTTTTGACCTTTTCTTTTTCTATTTTTAAGGATTTGTGTTCCGAGAAATAAATATAATAGTAAACAAAATATATTTTTGGGAATTTTTAAAATGTTTTTATATTTTTTTGGCATTTTCAAAGTTAGACAGAAAAAATGTGCTCATTTTATTTTTAATAAATAGTTAAAATACCCAAAAATGAAAAAAATATGGCGTGAATTTAGATACTAGTAGGCATCCAACTCTATTTTTGCGTAATTTTTGAAGCATGGATGTTATTTTTAATAATGAAAGACAAGAACAAAATACATGTACTAGAGAGGGCATTTATGGTAATTAAAAGTAAAGTCAAGGGCATATGTGTAAATTTTTCGGAAATATACAACTTATATTTAAATTTAATGGACTATTTTACAATTCATAAAATTGCTAAGACAGAAATGCAATTTGCCCAGCTCACGTGGGACGACACGTAAACTGAGCTGAACTGGACCCATATGACATATTAAATAACTACAAAGGACTCTATGTAATATTTCCTATTTTGTTTACATTGTAAAAATTATTTACAAGACTAATAAATAAAGCAAAAAGATAGGGGGATGAGTATGCAAAATTTTCACATCGAACGCTTCGTCGTGCGACTGAGGATGGGTCACTTGACGTGTGGCGACATGTGAGCGCGCGATGACAGTTCACGTTTGGATGTATGAGATTAGATCTTGGGAGAAGATCCAATAGCCTAGGCTTGGTGGATCTGACATCCTGATAACACGTATTTTGTGAGGGTCTAAAGTAGTCTACACAAGGTGAGAACTACAAAGTCGTTGAAGCGACCACTCACGAAACCTGGATCAATCAACAATTGAGCCACAATCAATGATCAAGAAATGAAAAGCATATATGGAGCTAAAATTTATTATAACTACATAATGGATGTGTATAGTGTGCAAGCATGTAGAGGTCGAACACATGGAGCAAACAAGATAGATTGGGCAAGTGAATGTGAAATGTGATTCGCAACCTCTTCGTCTATTTTTCTTTTTGTGAATTATTTATTTATTTATTTTATTTTTGTTTTATAGTTTCATATTTTGATTTTTATTTTTCTGTTTTTGTATTTTCTTTTTACAATTTTATATTTTTATATTTCTTTTCTTTTTATAAATACAATATAGCTATATAAGAGTATATATACAATATAAGCTAATATAGAAATAAATATTAATAAAAATAGTCAAAATAAAAGATATAAAATCTTTTTGGATTTTAATTATTTTTTTACTGTTCTTGTTATTTTTAGGATTTTTTTCTAATTCTTATAAATTTTTAAAGTTAAAAATAAACTAAATCAAGGTTTAATTAAATACTTGAAATTAAAATGGAAGTAAAAAATACCAAGTAGTATCAAAATTGCTCTAAATTAATTTTTATATAATAATAATATTATAAAGAAAAATATAAAATATAACACACAATTTTTGGAGTTTTAGGAATTTTATAGATCTTTATAAGTGTTTTTGGGGTTTTCTTTATTTAAGAGTTTTTTTTAATTTTTATGGATTTTTGGTCTGGAGTTGTAAACTAGATTAATAGGCAAAATATTTTTGGTGAATATTTTGAAAATTTTTTATATTTTTTTTATAGATTTTGTAAATTATACATGGAAGAAAAGGTTATTTTTTATTTTTTATAAAATAATAAAGGGTCCTAAATTGCAAAAATAAAAATATAACGTAGAAGTGCAATGCAATAAGAACCTAAGCCTATTTTTGTGGATTTTTTGAGCAACGTAGCTATTTAAAAGAAATAGAGAACACAAAAAGAAAGTACATTACTAGCAAGGAGAATTTTGAAAATAAAATAAACAATAAGGGCCTATCTATAATATTTCTAAAAAGTTATATCAGAATTAAAATGTTTCTAGGCCAATTAAAAATACACAAGAGTCCAAGGTTACGCCTGTAAAATGCCACCTCACGTGGTTAGCCACGTGAGGTGACGTGGCGTGGACCTGAATGTTGATATAATAAGTCGAAGGGTTTAATACAAATATTACAAAAATGAATGACGACCGATGAATGTTTATGGTTCAAATTTGAAATACAGAAACTAGCAGTGCAAAAATCGTAAAATTCCCAAACCTAAGCGAGGATCCAACGACTGATATTCAATCACTTGCCACATGGCATGCTCCTATGCAATGATACTGGTTCAGCGCAAATGGCACGGATTAGATCCTCTGAAGAGTATCGACGGTTCTGGCTCGCTTGATCTGACAATATTGGGACGATCTGGAATGCATCTTCGATTGCATGGCTGGGACCTCCCTTGGAAGAACAGGGAAGTACCTGACCGAGTCCGAACTTCAATTGCTATTATCTCCCTACTTCGATCGGCTCATAGGCTTTTTCAAAGTGCAACAGCCTCTTAGGGGTCGTGCAAACCAACAAGTGGGCATGGACGAGCCCCAGAAGCGAGCCCTCGAGGTCGGGGAAGGCGGGGTTCTCCAGGATACTTTTCTTCCTCCAAAATCAACCCACAAGCAGTCCTTTAGCTCCCAGGTCCTGCAAGAAGAGTACACGAATAAAAATAAAGGAAATCCTGGGGCTTTTGGCGTATGTGGACGTAAGGTGGAGGGTGGCAGAGGTCTCTGGTGGCAAGTGCTGGAGGAAACCTAGTCCCCAGATCCACTGTGGATGTGGGTGTCTGAAGGTGCAGGGGGCGCTCAAGAAGCAAAGGGGAAGAAGAGGGGGGTGGACTGGTGGTCAGAGAATTGGTCGGAAACGGGTGGAGGAGTTCGCTGGAAACTAGCTCCGGCGAACTTCGAAGGGGCTTATTACGGCTAATTACGTGATTAAAAAATGAAATAGATGCCAAGATTAAACCTATGATCTATAGATAAATTAAAAATGCAAAAAGGAAGACGTCAATGGCTTAGGATACCATGAAGAGGGCCTCGACGGCCGGTGGCTGGAGATGGGGGTGGAAGCCACCCTAAACCTCATCCAACTCCGCCACGAAGAGGTTGTAGAGGAGGCTGACATCCTTTTCTATCCAGAGCACACCAAAAGTGGGCTAGACAAGGTCAAAGGAGGTTCAAAAAAGAGAAGAAGATCAGGGGAGGCTTTTGTACAAGGTGATCGACATGCTCCAAAGAACGAAGAACCTCGGGCGCTGCAGTGATCCACAACCCGAGGTGATGATTGGGTGTATATGCTCAATGAACGAGGAAGAAAAGTTATGAAGGCGTCGATCACAAAAGATGCAAGGAGCGAGCTCCCAAAAAACGAGAATCGAGGCTAGGAATTAGGTCAAACAGGGCGTAGGGGGAGTCAGAGGAGTTGATCGCCAGTCAACTCCAGACTACACCTGGTTGGTCCACGTGGACAAACCAGGAAAAACCTGGTCGAGAAAGATTAAAAATCAATATTAATATAAAATGATTTCATTAATTTGAACTTCTAAAAAATGTTTATTATTTTTTGAAGTATTTTATTATGATTTTAATTTATTTTTTATAGGTGTATAATTACAAATTACTTTTAAGGTTAATATATAGGTCTATTTATCTATATTTTAAAGTATTTTATTTTTATTTTGTAATCTTGATTTTATTATATTATTTTATATATTTATAACTAATTTTTAGAGATTTCAATATATTTTTATTATATTTTTGATATATTATTTACACTTAAATAAATAAGTCTTTTTATTATATGGGTATAGATATAGGTGATTTCATCTATGTAGTTCATATACATAATTTATTTTAATGTTTTATTTTAGTTTTAATATGTATATATGTTATAAACAATACTATAATAATAAAGAATAAATAAAATGATTATTTCAATCTGGTATATTATACAATAGGGATCCGAAACCAAACTTTCACATCTTAACTCCAAAAAAATGAAATCACCTTTATTAAATAGTTTATTAAAAGTTATATACAATTAAAGGTGATTTTGATATATTTTGAGTTTATATTTGAAAGATATGGGTCTGGGAAGTTGGGATTTTGGAATTTTATTCAGACCAAAACTTTTATTATGTATATTATTTTTGTGCAATTTTAATTTTGTATTTTTCTATATTTTATTATCTACAATTTTCATGTACAAATTTCTTTATTTGAGGTAAAAATTAGAAAATAAAATAGATCCCAAAAATGAATAAATAATGAATTAATGAATGGGAATTTTGTGGTATTTTTGGACCTTATCTCCCCCTGCTTTATTCCTTGTCGACCTAGTCATCAAGATAACTAGGTCTCGGGGTTTAAGGTCATAAAATATTTTTGATATTTTATTCTTTTTCTTTTCTTTTCTTTATTCTATAATTTTGGCATTAAAAAGAGTATTTTATACACACTCTATACAACAATGCATGACTATTAATTTGTATGAATTAAGTGTATTTACATGCATTTACTAGGAGTTTTAAGGCCAAAATGATAGAATAAAGGTGATGGAATGGAGATGTATCAACCCCCCTGTACTTGGCTTTGCTAGTCCTTAGAAAACACTTATGTAATAAGTGCAAAAAAGGAAACAAATAAGACTAAGCTTAATTATCAAACTTGTCTTCACAAAATCAAAGTTTGGAGCTTAAGTCAGACCTTTGAAATATAAGTGCAGGCGGAACCTTATCAAGAATCGGATTTGAAATCCAACAACCTTCTAGAATCCCAAAACTCTACTCAAGTCCCCAATAGCCAGGTCGGAATATTTCAACTCATACACAAACCCGTATGACTATGAATCCAACTTGTACTATGTAAGCGATAGTGGCCCCCCTCATCTGAAATGACAAACAGACGGACTTCTCCAGCATGACAACTCAGTGATTCCCCAATCCGACAACTCCTTCATCGAGAAGCGGGGGTATTCCCTTCTAAGTTAAAGTGACAACCATCTCAAGAGGAGGGGTGAAGAGAAGAATGGATGGTAGCCGGTGTAGCTACCTATCGTAGGATGCAAGACAAGTATAGTCAAGTCATCCAGCTGCAGGCTCACATGATTTGACTTTGTAGCTCAAGCTTTCTTATTGAATATACACGTATATACACTCTGGAAGGTTTTATTTTCAATCAGGTGTGTCCACTTTTTTGGAGTTTTTGCTTTTTGTTTTTTTTGAAATACTATATACAACAGCATTTACATAAGGAATTTTTCTTCTTGAGCTAGTAGAATATCCCTCTTTTGAAGCATTATTGCAACCCACACTCTCATGTCTTTAGACATCTACACCACTGGACGAGTTGGGGTGCACTTCCATCCTTAAACGAGGATAAATGTTTCCACTTGTGTGCTTCTCATATCGGCAAATCCAATCCCCTCACCACTCCAACTTAGTTGAGCCAATTGAAAGGTTCAGGTGTCCAAGTTAGGTCATTATCGACAAGAGCCATGTGTGTGCTCCGAAATACTCTACTTAGGCAATCAAGAATATGTTGAACCAAGTCTCGTTATTATCAAAGAATTAAGTAAACTGGACCTGAAGTACCTCAATTCTCGTTCCTATAAGGTTCCTGTGATTAGATAGATTTAAGGTCCAAACACGCTCCAATCTTCAGATTTTATTTAGACTTGTTCAATTACCAAACTCAATTTAAAAAATGTGATAAGCAAATGCTATGTAGAATAAGATTTTTGTGTTGCAATTTTTCAAAGTTTTGAATTTTTATAGATTTTTGAAAAAGATGATGCAAATGAAAAAAAATCAAAAGATTTTGCAAATGTTTTTGGTATTTTAGTTTTGCAAATGCTTTTGGATTTTAGTTCTGCAAATGTTTTTATGCTTTTTGAAAACAAAAGATTTTGTATAAAAATTATGTACAAATATTTTCATGGGGATGCATCTTATATTTAGAAGAGTTAGGCTTTTAAGAATTTACAAGGGATAAGTGACCATTTTTATATGTATTTATACAATAAGTAAAGTATTTTAGTGTGATGTATATATTCCTCAAACTTATTTCAAAATGATTTTACAAAAAATTTTGAAAACTATAGTCCAAAATAATTTTTGCAAATATTTTTTACAAATATTTACATGCATGAAAATCATTTTGTAAAGATTATTCAAACAGTATAAATGGATTTTTCAAAATATTTCGCAATAATTTTTCAAAAATTTGCAAATAGTTTTTCAAACATTTTTATTTCACACAAAGAAAAGAATTTTTTGCAAACAAATCCTTTTTACAAAGGGTAAAATTATTTAAAAAAATATTTTCCAAATAGTTTTCAAAATATTTTCCAAAAAGATTTTCAAACTATTTTTCAAATATTTTACAAAAAATATCTTTACCAAATTTATAACCTGTAAATACAAAAAGAATTTGAGGAATAATATCCATATTTTTTTATTAAGTGATTTTTATGAATTTAATAGGTATATATATAGTTATTTTAGCCATATTTATTATAAAAAAATATGAAAGTGCAAGTTATGGATAAAAAAATATACAGAGTATATACAACCCCCTATACTTAACTTGAGCTATGTCCTCATAGATCAGAGAGAAAAAGAGAAAACATAACTCGTACTGAGTATAGAAAAGTCTAAAGAATAAAAAACGAATAAATGAATGAATTAATGAGAAGTCGACCATCCCTCCTATACTTAGGATCAAATAATCCTAAGTATAGCATATTGTACACAAAATAATGATGGTCAAGGGTGGGAATAAACAGATCGTACTCAGACTGTCTCCCCCTATACTTAGGGTAAGATATACCTAAGTATAGAAAAGAAGAGGAGACAGTGGAGAGGATCAAAGAATGAAAGAACTCGGGGTGCACACCCCCTATACTTAGGACAAAATACATCCTAAGTATAGAAGATTGACAAAAAGGGGCAACACCTTTTCGGTAGAAAAAGAAAATGAAAAGGAAAAGAAGAAAAGTGATGAAGATAGAAGATGATATCGAAGAGAATGTATACATCACTCCCCCTATACTTAGTGTAAAAGAGACCTAAGTATAGGAAACAACAAGATTGTGATGAAACGAAACGAAGAACGAATACTCAGCTCGTCCACCCCCCGTACTTAGAATAAAGTACGTCCTAAGAAAGGCACACACGAAAATGGGGTGGATGAGCGAAACAGTAGATGGACAAAGGTAAACAAAAAGCGAATATACAATGAAGTGGATATACAGAGGATCAAGAAGGTCAAAAGAGAACCTTCTTGCGGGACCGTTGAGGAATGGATCTGAAAAGGTGGAGGTCGATATCAGGGTCCACAATAGATGGAAGCCGATCAGGATCGACCTGGTGAAGATCCTCAATTATCCTAGGGTGTGAAGGCACAGCCATATCAGTCCAAGTAGTGTGGCTAGGTCTGGCCTTGGGTGTCTCGCAGATATCAAAGTGAAAAGGGGCGAACTCATCGGAAGAAGTAAGGTCAAGGTCGTCTTGCGAGGTCTCTCCTTGGTCAAAACCAAAACGAACGAACTCATCTGTGAAAGTAGTCGAATCATGTTCATCCTCTACAGTCTCAATCGAATCATCATTCTCATCAAAGGCTCGAATTCCTAGATGAAAGCAACAAGATCAAATTTGACCTTAGTCTCATCAATATTCGTCCTCTACTCAATGGTGTTAATTGTGTATATCATGCAGATGTCATCAACACATCGCCCAACATCAAAAGAAGGAACTCCAAGGTCTATGCTTTTTGAGTTTTCCTCCTTGGAGAGGAATTCTCGGGTCTCAGTGGAATCCAACATGCAGCAGAAGTCTCTGATAGTCTCATCAATGTCATATTCCTCGGGGTCAACAAAGATATGTGAAGACACATCAGATGCAGGTCCTTGGTCGACAATGGGTGTGGCGACGATCACATTGCTCCCGTCAACATGATGGAAGTGAATCTCTCCTGATCCGTAATAAAAAAAAACGACCCTCGCGGAGGCGAGAAATGGCTGTCCCATGATGATTGGAGAGTGCTCCCTAGTGGAGGTCTCCATGGGCGATATGAAAAAATCATCATTTTGGCTCATGCCATGAATCCAAATGACGACATATTCTAGAATACCCTTCAGCCTCTTAATAGATCCATCAACAAGTTGAACTATCATCCTTGTTTTCTTTAAAGGCCCTAAGTGAAGAGACTGTACCAGCGAGAAGGGTATGATGCTAATTGAAGCACCGCTGTCAAGGAGAGTGTGATCACAAGTATGGTTAAAGATAGTACAACTAATGAAAGGTGCAGCAGTGTTCATTTTTCTAGAAAGTGGACAGTATGTAATGGCGTAGGCAGTGGCCATGGTCAAAATATGACGCTCAGATCTTCTCCTCTGCTTTCTCTTCTTGGGTTTGAGGAGCAGATAAATAGATCATGGCCTGGTGAAGTGGGACTTTAATGATCTCATGAATGGTGGCCACCACTTCAAGTTCAGTCAATATTTTTTTAAATTTTTGGATCTCCTCCATATAAGGGAGGAGATCACAATCATCGTATACATAAGGACAACAGAGAGCAATCTGTACAGTGTCATCCTAAGGGTCAAAGGTGGGACATGTTATGAATGGTTGTGTGGTCAAAGGGTCTGGCAAAGGTACCCTCTCCTTACAGTCTGAATCAATCATGTGTCTCCCGAAATCTTTATGAGTTTTTAAATTTTTCTCATTTTTTGTATTTTGGACAATTGCAAGCTCTCATGGAAATCTTCAAATGAATCAATATCGTCATATCATGAAGCATCAATAGGACTCTTATTTAAGCAAGTGAGGTCGTCAATCCTTGAATTCATATGCTCCATGAACTGGGACAAAGTCTCAAGTGTGGACATCATGAGAGGTGACTCCAACAGATTAGTCTCAGGTGGATGTGAAAGTGGTAAGTATAAAGGTGGAGGTGGGTAAAAATTCGAGGTCTGAAACTGTGGTGGAGGCGGGTATATACAAAAGTCGGAAGCAAAGTCCTCTTGGAAAAAGGGAGGTGGACCAGCTGGAAGGTACGAGGAATTCATGGAGGTCGGATAAGAATCACTCCAGTTGGTCATCTCTGAAACAAGAGAAAATAATCGGGAGACCACGATGGCTAAATCGAGAGGAATGAAAAGAAAGGACCAAATGCATAGAAGCGATCGATAATACATACAAACAACCACAAATAAACACACACAAGATAAAATCCCTCACTTCACCTACTCAACTCGGTGAAGACCGTGAAAGTCCAATCTTTTTATCTTTTCTTTTTTAGAGTTAGGTGAGAATCACAAAATTGTACAAACACTTAGGAGGCTTGATAGGATTTGGGAACTACTCCTTAGCGTGTACGTGAGCAATCTAAAATGAATAATGAGGGGATTACTCACCCCAAGACAAATATTTCTTTTTGATTGATTTTAGGGTCAAGTAATATTAGCAATCCCAATTTTATTGTTATCATTTTTTTGAAGTTTTGATAATCAATGGATGCGCCTAACAAGAAATTATTTCTATTTAGCAAACCTAGGTGGTCAAAATCAGAGGGAGAGAGTCGAAAAAGCAATGCAAGCAGTAAATTGATGATGAATGCTAAAGCGTAAATGCTCACCTTGCCTCTAACTCTCTACAAGCAAGAATGTGGTAAATCTCGTATTCATAATATTAAAATCGACATTTTCATCCCCTAGCTTAAATAATTCAATAAAATTCACTAATAATTCCCCATTATTATCTTGTATTATATTACATATAAACTGTGTTTAATTAACCTAAATTTATTATTATTTATTATTATTTTCTTTGTTTTCAATTCTCATTAAAAACCCATAAAATTAGAGTATAATAATTGTCTATAATTGCCCTAACCTTTAAAAGTGATAAAAAATACAAAAAAAATCTCAAAAGCCCCAAAATAGTATTTTTATCCCTTCAAAAATACCCAAAATTACACTGTTGTACAAATGACCTCTTTTGGCTTTTTGTCCAACGTGAAACTTGTATATCTCATCGAGATATATAACTTTCATGGTTGTCTTTTTTTCCTAATTTTGCCTCTAACTATTTCTTTTTTAGTTTTCTTTATTTTATGCTTCTGAATTTTCTGATTGGGCTACATGCTGCCCTCTGGGCCGCCCACGTGACCTACCTCTTCTCTCGCCCCCGCCAGCTCTTCTGACCACCCAATCTATCTCAAGCGCCTTCATCTCCGCCCTCCATCACCGCCTCACCTACAACCATTCGATCACCGCTCCTGATTAGATCATCTCCGTCCAACTCCACTTAGATCCTCACCACCCGATCTCCTCTCTAATCCTACAATTCTCCCTCGTCCGTGTCACCTCACCTCTCACAACCATTGGATAAACCCCCAGATTTCATCCTAGCCACTCGCCTTCGCATTTACCCTCACTTTTAGATCAGATCATATGATCTGATCAAAGGCGTCCATCTGCAACTTCATCTAAGCCGTTGGATCAAAAGATCCAACGGCTCCCGCTTCGCCCCCTACCTTCAAATGTCCGCTTCCCCCATCCGTTACAACTCGTGAGCCACCCATCCCCTTCCAATTATAGCAACCACCTCCGACCACAAATTCTCATCCTAATGCCTCCCCCTCGAGACCCGTTCCTATGACATCCTCGCACCACCTCCATCACTACACCCCCATTACTTCCCTGTCATTAAACTACTTCCAAAACCCCCCTCCACCACAAAAATATCATCGACCTCTTCCTATAAAGGTCGCTCCACTGCCCAGAACCTTAATCCACAAACTCGAGCCTAAGCCCTAGCCCTCCTCCGCCTCTTGTGACAGACGGAGGTCAGAGGAGGGCCATAATGGCACCTTCGTGCTCAGGTGCGATTCGTGGCCATCCGGCCAAGTCACGATGCCTCCAACCCCGTTGAGCTCCTCAAAGCAGCTGCCCGAGTACGAGCGACAACCCGAGGTCCACCTGGGCCTCAACACAAGCATCTCCCTCTGCCAATTAGCCATCTCTGATCATGTACTCTCCTTCCTTACTTTTTCTCCATTTCTTCTAATTTTCCTGATGAATCCACTAGATTTCATCTTCTCCTGACCACCTCACGAGCTCCGCCAACCACCAATGACCTTTGTGCCACCTTCTCCTTCCTCCAGAACCACTCCAAGCTCTGACCCAACTCCTCCGTCGTCATAGCGGAGGACTTCTCTGGGCCACCACCTTCTCCATCATCTCAGTCCCTCCATTCGCCTCACTTCACCCCACATATGCCCATGCACGCCTCGACTATCTTTCTAACCTTGCAGATTCCCAATGGTCAGAGCTCGTACACCCACTCCGATCTCAATCTCCATCTCCGATGCTACAACTTTGTTGGCCACCTTCAACTAGACTGGACATCCCGCCTCCTGTCGACGACCCTCACTGGAGGACCGTGATGGTCCATGGACCATCTATGGCCACGGAGGAGCGCAGACGGGCTTTGGTAAGCTCGTGGGAGCCCCATTTTTGTTGCCGCTCCTCCAGGCGGAGGAGAAGCCCAAGTACCTCGGATGGCGCTTTGTGGCGACCATTCAATGGCCCAAGACATGCCACGTCACCAGCACCGGACCTACAGGCTCGATCCATCCGAGCCATCCCCCGAGCCACTAGCACCCGTCATGTCAACTACGAGCCCTCTGAGCCTAACCCTCACGTGCATGTCACATGCATGGCTAGGTAATTTGCAGGAATGCCCCGAATACTTTTCGGAATTGCAACAAAGTCCCTAAGCGTGTTACTCACGTACACTCCTAGGGAAAATTACATCGAGGCCCAACCGACTTCTGAAAATTACAAATAGGGGCCCATGCTTTAGGAAAAATTGTAGAAATACCCCTATGGGTTTTGATTTGCAAATAGGTCCCTCTAAGGACCTATTTGTGATTATTTATCTTTTATTTCCTCGCATTTTTATTCTAATTATGTCCCAACATTGTTTCTTTCATAACTTGAGCATCTTAAGTCCAAATTGCATGATTTCAATGTCATTTTGTTCCTTATTTAATCCTCTATCTAATGACATTCTTAATTTTCTAATGTTATGCAAATTTAAATATGATTAATTTTTAATATTAAATGGTGTTCTTTGCTCAATATTTCTCTATCATTAATAGACAATTTTCATAGTTTTTAATGCTCAATTTGACTCTAAAATTAAATCATAATATGATGCTCAATGTTGTGTTTTTTAGGGCATATTTGTAGTAATCGTTTGCATATATAACCTTTGCATTCATCATCTTAAATTTCATTTCAAAATCCATAAAAAATGCGTGCATCATTTTATCTGCATTTTGTGTGGTTCTGCTTGAAGACCTACATATAAGAAGATAATCGTACATTAAATAAGAAAAATTTTATAAATGCATTAAAGAGGCCCGCGTCCCTGTGTTGGACCTTGGTAGACTTGTCAAGTTAAAATATTCCACAACATTTAAAGATTGTAGTTTTTGTTGAACCAAATTGTCCTCCTATACTACGACAATTATCGATTATTAAAGAGGCAGATTTTCATGTTCTTCAAATGACGTCTTTGTCAAGGACACGAACCACCTTTATTTATTTTTTGAATTTTGAAATATTTTTCATTATGAGTATTTTTCAAATTTCAAAGTCTTCTCATCATGCATTTTTGCATCATTTCTTGTTGATTTTTTTCCTTATTATTTTTTTAACATTTTCTTTTGTGGTTGGGCCCAGGAAGATTGAGGATGCTTGATCTCCATGGAGGTGTGGAGTTGGGAGATTCCGCTGAGAAGGCTGCAAAGGAAATGATAGGAAGATTAGTTATCTATGCTTGCATTTTTCATGTTGTAAAAAAATTTGTATCATGCGCATTTTTAGAGGTCCTCATTTGAGGGCTTGCGTGTGTAAAAAAATAATAAATAAATAAATAAAAGAAGTAGGTAACTAAGATGATCTATCCCCCCCCCTCACATACTCGCACATATACACTCACCCTTTCCCCACCCCCCCTCGAACTTTTATGTATATTTCACACAAACACCCCCTCCCCCTCCTACATCTTAAATCTGTACACAATGTACATACACACACCCTCTCCTACAACTTCTTCATATGTAAAAAAATCACCCCTCCCTTATCCATGTATCTCAGTATAAATGCTCCTCCTAACCCTAAACAGACTCGCACCCCCCCAATTCTGGATCCTTTATTTAGGTTATTTTGAGCCTAAGTATAGGGGGATCCGACTCATTTATCCCTCCCTCTCTGAGTCTTCTTGTACTTAGGTCATTTTTTGACCTAAGTATAGGGGACCCTCCTCCTCATTTACGTTGTATCACCCTATATTTAATCGAGCCATGGCTTCATATCTCTTGTGCTATGAGGACATAGCAAAAGTTAAGTATAGGGGGGTATATAGTATAGTATTATATATATTCTTTAGCCGTAGCTCATATATTTTTAAATTTTTTAAATCTTTTTCGGCTTGGTTTAAGTCTCCTTGTAAACTGAGTTTTATAAAATGCTTGTAAAATGTTTTAAAATTAAGGGATTAGCTATTTGTAAGTAAACTTAACATTCTTTTCAAAAACTCCATAAAAATTTGGAAAAGTAAAAACCTTTAGTTAATTGAGACTCTGATTACTAGGCTTAAAAATGAGTAGATACTCTTCAGTGAGGGAACTTTGGTCTCCCTTAGCAAAGTGGGTGGTTAGAGGACACTATATATGGCTCCGTCCTCAAGTAACATGGGTCTGTCTAACGTCCGTATTTACACCCAGACTGGCTGAAAGTAGATGCAACTATTCATATAAGTTTGGGCCATTCATTGTCTCTTAAAGGAATAAAAAAATGATTGAAAATTAAAATCCATAAAAATTTCCAAAAGATAAAAAAAATCAGAAAAATTCACTAACCAAGGAATTGGTGTATTCTTGACACTTTTACATTCACCCAAGGCTTGAGGATTTGAGGACACTTGATTTCTGTAATATTGAAAGTCTGAGTTAACATGCCTTAGTCATTAGGGTTTTAAACTTAATAATCCATACTTCCCTAGTTTCAAAGATTTGAGCGCTATATTACACTCTTCTTCTCTACCTTCTAAAGAATATGATCAACATGTCACTTTCACAACTGCATGATTGATGAAATGAGTTGAGTTATCACTTGGGGAGCTGGAATGGGAGATTTGAGCCTAGACCCGATCTAATGATGCTTGAGGATGGGTTAAATTTAATGAAGACTTCAAGAAACCTGAGTGATAGCAGACCCTAGCTAGTATGTGAAAAAGTTCATATGCTATCGTTTGATATTTACCTATGGGCCAGGGTGTGGTGAAACATAATTAAATTGTTGATCAATGTGTGCCAACTTTTGGTAAAAGCAGTGGAGCTAGCCAAAAAGAAAAGAAAAGAAAGAAATATATTCAAAGAAAAAGCTCTATTCTTTAAAGTCAATTTCAAAAAGAACTTCCACCAACGGCAAGCGCTCCCAACAAATTTCAAAGTGTCCATTTGGACCAAACTCTATTAGGACCAAGAAGTCGGGCTAGCACCATAAAAGGGCTCTGCATTGTATAGTGATACAAGTCTGGGTGTCGAAGGTATCTTAGATACTAAAAAAAGACACATCCCGGTGTATTCCAGGAAAACAAGTGCAGACGACTCCAAATTCTCTTGAGGAACACATTGATCAAAAACTAAAATATACAAGTGTTTAGTAATAAGCCACTCAAGAGGTCCCTTGTTCCAATGTGAGGGAGAGAAAAATAGACACAATCCTATTCCCTCCATCATCTGTCCGTCCATCTACATTTCAAGTCTGGCTAACTAAAGAGACAGATGATTGAACAAAGAATAGACTTATTCTTTAGTGTTGATTATTAGGTCTAGAGAAGAGTCTCATGGACTGGAAGCTTAGGTGATGTCTTGACTCGACTCTCATGAATGCAGTACACTAAAATTCATATCCTTATTATATGTACAAAGAAAGAGTCTGATAATTAGAGAAGCTGGATTCCTTTTGACTATAGCATGGCTGAACCTAGAAATTTAGGATCGCATAAATTGAGGGTCTTCAAAAATGAACCTTGAAACATTCACATGAATTGTCAGGAATTAATCAGACTCCTTCATTCTTTAGATGCTCGAGGACGAGCATAGTCTAGGTATAGGGTTATGATGAATCTCCCATTCATCCTATTAAAATCGACATATTAATCCCATAGCTTAAATAATTCAATAAAATTCACTAATAATTCATTATTATTATCTTGTATTATATTGTGTATAAATTGTGTTTAATTAACCTATATTTATTACTATTATTTTCTTTATTTTTAATTCTCATTAAAAACCCATAAAAGTTAGAGTATAATAATTTTTCATAATTTTCCTAACCTTTAAAAGAAATAAAAAATACAACAAAAATCTCAAAAGCCCCGAAATGACATTTTTATCACTTTAAAAATACCCCAAAATTGCATTGTTGCACAAATGACTTCTTTTGGCTTTTTGTCCAACATGAAAATTGTAGATCTGGTTGAGATTTACAACCTTTCATGTTTTGATTTTTCCAAATTTCGCCTCTAACTATTTCTTTTTTTATTTTTCTTTATTCTGTGCTTTTGAATTTTCTGATTGGACCACGTGGTGCTCTCTAGGCCGCCCCACATGACCCGCCTCTTCTCTCACCTCCACCTCCTCTCCTGACCATCCAATCTATCTCAAGCACCTTCATCTCTGTCCTCCATCATCGCCTCGCCCACAATCGTCTGATCACCGCTCCTGATCAGATCCTCACGACCCAACTCCACTTAGATCCTCACTACCTAATCTCCTTTCTAATCCTACAGTTCTCCCTTGTCCATGTCACCTCGCCTCTCACAACCGTTGGATAAACCCCCATATTTCATCCTAGCCACTCGCCTCTACCTTTACCCTCACCGTTAGATCATATCATATGATCTAATATAAGGCGTACATCCGTTACTTCATCTGAGTTTTTGGATCAAAAGATCCAATGTCTCCCGCTTCATCCCCTACCTTCAAACGCTCTCTTCCCCCATCCATTACAACTCGTGAGCCACCCGTCCCCTTCCAATTATAGCAACCGCCTCCGACCACCCCTCCTCGTCCTAACACCTCCCCCTCGACGCTAGTTCTTCTGCCATCCTCGCACCATCTCCATCACTGCACCCCCATTACTTCCCCGTCATTAAACCACTGTTAAAAAAACCCTTCCACCACTTAATTTCCACCAACCTCTTCATATAAAGGACTCCTCTCCAGGACCCAGAACCTTCATCCACCAACTCGAGCCTAAGCCCTAGCCTTCCTCCGCCTTCCTATGATAGATAGAGATCAGAGGAGGGTCGTAATGGTGCCTCCATGCTCTGGTGTGATCCATGTCCGTCCGACCACGTCGTGGCACCTCCACCGCCGTTGAGCTCCTTGAAGCAGCTGCCCGAGTATGAACGACGACCGGAGGTCCACCTAGGCCTTAGCACATGCCTCTCCCTCCACCAATTACCCATCTTCGATCATGTACTCTCCCTCCTCACTTTTCCTCAATTTCTTGCTAATTTTCCCAACGAATCCACTATATTTCATCTTCATCTGACCACTTCACAAGCTCCGCCTACCACCAAGGCCTTCACACCATCGTCTCCTTCATCCAGAACCACTCCACGCTCCGACCCAACTCCTTCTTCGTCACGACGGAGGACTTCCTGGGCCACACCTTCTCCATCACCACAGGCCCTCCATTTGCCTCTCTTCACTCCCACATCTCTACGTGCATGCCTCGACTATCTTTCTAACCCCACAGGTTCTCATTGTTCGGAGCTCACGCACACTCCTATCTCAACCTCCATCTCCGATATTGTGACTTTGTTGGCCACCTTCAGCTAGCCTAGATGCTCCACCTCCCATTGACGACCCTCGCCAGAGGACCACGATGGCCCCATGGACCATCTATGGCCACGGAGGAGCATAGAGGGGGCTATGGAGAGCTCACCAGAGCCCTATTTAACGTCGGTGCTCCCCCAGGTGGAGGAGAAGCCCATGTACTGTCGGATGGCACCTCAGGACGGCCAACCACGACCCAAGACATGCCACGTCACCAGCAACGGACCTGTAGGCTCGATCCATCCGAGCCATACCCGAGCCACCAGAATCCGCCACGTCAGCTCCGAGCCTGCTCCTCCCTCTGAGCCTAGCCTTCACATGCATGTCACATGCAGGTCTGGAATGTCCCGAATACTTTTAGAATTGCAACAAAGTCCGTAGAAGCATGCCTCATTTGTGCGTCTGGGGAAAATTACATCAAGGCCCCAGTCAGCTTCTAGAAATTACAAATAGGGACCCGTGCTTTTAAAAATTACAGAAATGCCCCTTCAAGTTTTGGTTATTGCAATAGGACCCTCCAAGTGTCCGATCTTCAGCTGTCACGTTGTGTACTCCTGAGGAACGATATTGATTCAGCGCAGATGGTTTGAATTAGATCCTCCAAAGATGAACGACAATTCTCATTCCCTTGATCTAACAGTACCTAGATGATCTGGCACACCTCTTCGATCGGACGACTGGACTTCCCCTGGAAGAACAGGAAAGAACCCAGCTGTGTCTGAACTTCAATCGTTATTATCTCCCGCCTCCAACCGGCACATAGTCTCCTTCAAAGCGCAAAAGTCTCCTAGGGGTTCGTGTGAACCAGCATGTGGGTACAGACGAGCCCAAGAAGATCTCTGGCAAGCCCTCGATGTCGGAGAAGGTGAGGTGCTCCAGGATCCTTTGCCTCCTCCAAAATCAACCCCCCAAGGGGTCCTTTAGCTCCCAGGTCCAGTAAGAAGAGTACACAAACAAAAAGAAAGGAAATCCTGGGGTTTTTGGCATAAGTGGACACAAGGTGGAGGTTGGCGGAGGTCTCCGGTGGTGTGACAGTGGAGGAGACCTAATCCCTAGATCCACAGTGGATCTGGGTGTGTGAAGGTACATGGGACATTCAAGAAGTGAAGGGGGGAGAAGAGGGGTGGAACGGTGATGAATCTCAATTTCATCACCTTATTCTATCATTTTGGCCTTAAAAATCCTAGCCAATGCATGTAAATAGCATTAATTTGTATAAATTAGCATCCATCATTTATTGCATTTATTGTATAGATATACTGTTTTAACTGCCAAATTATAGAATAAAGAGAAGAAAGAAAGGGAATAAAATATCAAAGATATTTTATGCCCTAAACCCAGAGACCAAATCAAAAATTGAGTTGGTCGACAAGGAATAAGTAGGGGGAGATAAGGGCCAAAAATGGAATAAAAATCCAATTCTTGTGTTCATAATCTATGCATTTTTACACATATTTTATTTTGTAGTATTTTATCATCAAATGAAGAAAGTTTGTACATGAAAATTGTAAATAATAATGTAAATAAAAATATAAAAATTGAGTTTGTACAAAAATAATACAAAGTGTTCATTTTAAACATAGAATAAAAACCAAAAACCCAACTTCACAGACCCACATCTTTCAAATAAACTCAAACATATCAAAATCACCTCTAATTGTATATAACTTTTCACAAGCTATCTAATGGTGGCATTTTATGTTTTTTGGAGTAACAGTGTGAAAGTTAGATTTTTGACCCTCATTGTATATTATAATGATTAAAATATTCAATTTATTCATCCCTTATTATTTTACAAGTTTATATTTTATAATTTTGTAGTTAATTTTTCTAACACATATACATATCAAAATTAAAATAAAAACAAAAAATAATAAAATAAAATAACTCAGGTGAAAACAGGGACAAAATACCTATGTTGTACCTTTATATAAATAAAGGGAATCCGATTCCTTTATTCTTTATTCATTTTATACATTTAGTAATATTGTAGATATTATTCATATTCTATTAAAAATACAAAACCAAAATAAAACTCAATAAAATGCATTAAAATAAAATAATGTATAGAAAACATGGGTCAAATATCTATAAGTATACCTATAAAATATACATATCTATTTATTTAAGTATACAAATTACAACACAAAAATACAACAAAAATATGTATACTCATGAAAATAAGTTATAAATATATAAAATAAAAGAATAAAATAAAAAAATAAAATGTACAAAACAAATAAAAATGTATAAAATACAAGCAAATATACCCATAAATACACTATTAAAAAATAAATATAATAAAATACACCAAAAAATAAAAAATCATATTAAAATACTACATTAAAATAATAAATATTTTTTAATCTAAAATAAAAAAATTAATAAAATCATTTATTAGGTTTAATTAATAAATCAATAATTGGTCAATCTGCTTTGTCGTTTTGCACTAACGTGGACCAATCAGCATCTAGAGTTTGTTGACTGCTGGTCAACTGTCCCCTCAGCTCCAGATTAGACGCGACATGTCCAATCCCCGAGTTTTCACCCTTTTTCCAGGCCGCTCCATCCATCCATTACGATCGATCCCTTTTTACTAAATGATCATTGTATATACACGCCATGCCCTTTAATCACTTGTATACATGCCCAAATCCTTTGTTTAATTCGGTCAGTAAGGGTAATCAACTTGTTCTATAAATAAAAGCCCTCATGTTACTTTGCTTCTTTGGTCACTTTCACAAGTCCAAGAGCCCTGGTTTAGTGTCTAGATGAGTTCCTTGTGATAGTGGGAGCTCCATCGATGCCAAGCCAAGCTCCAGGAGCACGGGTGCACCCATGGTCGCCGAGCTCTGGTGACCCTGCTCCATGGTTAATCCCAGGTATCAGAGCTGCGCTTTTATCTATTATTTTGCTTGCAATTAGTTGTAGCTTTAATTTCCAATCATTAAAGTAGGCTCTATTGATTAGATTAGTGTTAATCGATCATCTCGTACTTCGCCGGAGTTGAGCTTCGGCGAGCTTCTCCATGTGCAACATCCGCTCTCTGTTGCTCCATCAGCTTCCATTTCTCTCCTTGTCCCCTTATGATCATGCCGCACATCTCCGTTCCCCCAGATCCCTAGTGGATCTGGAGATTCGCTCTCCAAGCTCTGTCGTTCGCTGGAGAGCACCATCCGCTCCACCTCTCACCCCATTCCACACCTCACCGGGTCGAGGCACTTTGCCCTCGCCCTGTGAGTTTATTTTTGCAGGTCCTAAGATCAAAGAAGCATCTTGAGGCGAAATATCACTCGTCGGAGGTACGAGGAGCACCTCCCCATCCCCGACCTCGTGGGGGTGCTCCGGTGATCCTCCGCCCTTCCTGAGATCCCCAACCAATAGAGGACCTCGCCAGGAATGTCTAGAGACCCTTTGGAGCAGCAATGCCCGACGGAGGAGCGGGATTTGGCCAGAGGAACCTCGCCCAGGCGAGGGTTCTTCCCTGTTCTTCGACACCGCCGCTCCGTCATTGGATCAAGAACGGTGACCCAAACGCAGTAGCCACCGCTGGATGAGTTGCAACCATCACCGTTCGATCAGCCCTGTTAATCTAATCACGATAGTCCAAGCGTGAAAGGTTATCCTACGTTGGATGAGCATCGCGTGTCATGTGGAAGCCCATCAACTGCAAGATCCATCCACTTCTGGAGTAAACTGCATAGTCTAGCCCTGCCTTTTTGTAATTGATATTTAGACCTATAAATAAAAGTTAGCGTTTAAAAATAAATGGACATTTTGCAAATGGACCCATGTGCTTTACATAATTACATTTAGGTCTTGTCCAGCTCAACTCACGTGTCGTCCCAAGTGAGCTGGGCATTTTGCATAGAGGCCCTTGGTGATTTTTTTTAATTGTAAAACATTTTAAAATTTTAAAAAAAATGTTTTTTTATTCAGGAAAAATTGCATCTGTTCCCCTATTTTTTATTTTTATTGCAAAAATGCTCCTGCCAAGACTTCGATTTTCTTATGTTTGATCTATTTATTAAAAATACCTCTTAAGCTTCTAAAAATACACAAAAATAGGGAAAATACCTCGTGTATTATACTTTCACGCCATGTGTTTACTTGGCATTTTTGGGTAATTTAATTACTTATTAAAAATGAAAAGGAGCCAATTTTTCCTTGTTTAACTTATAAAATACCAACAAATGTAAAAATATCTCTAAAAATTCCAAATATATAGTATATTCTGTCTTTTTTTAATTTCAAACCAAAAATCACTAAAAATTGAACAACAAAAGGCCTAAAAATTGAAAAATCCCAAAATCTTTTATAATAATCTAAAAATCATTAAAAAGTCTAAAAATATGTTTTTATGTGTTATAATTTTATTTATATAAATATTCAGATATTGAAATTGATTTGGGTAATTTTGGGACTTATTTACTATTTTTAAAACCCAATTCAATTTGGGTATTATATTTAACCCCTTATTTAGGATATTTTTGACATTAAAAATACATAAAAATTAGCAAAAATTTCAGAAAAATAACAAAAAATTAGAAAAACATAAAAATCACAAAAACCTTATTTTTAATGTATTTTAACTTTTTTTACATATTTATATATACAAAGTATCTATATATATCATATATTGTATATCTATATATATATATATTCATATATTTGTTGTATTTAAATGAAAAAGAAATATAAAAAATTGAAAACTGTTAAAAAGAAAATACAAAATTATGAAATCAATATATATAAGATTAAAACTCCACAAAAAGATCTATATAAATGAATGACTTGGTTGTACTTGAATAAGCTTAGGCTACCATTTCGCTCTCTGTGGTTCGACCTCTACATGCTTATTCACTATGCATTTTATGGTAGAGATAATAAATTTTAACCTCACTTGTGCTTTTCACTACCTTTATTATATTATGGGTTAATTGCTGACTAACCGGAGTTTCTGTTTGGGGTCACTTCGATGACTGTCTGTCCGCCTTGTGGATTGGCATGACCTCTAATGAAATCCTCATTATCAGATGGCACCGTTGATGGGGAGCAATGATTGCAGCCTAATTTTATTTCATTCTTTGTATAGTCATTTATTATTTCATTGATTGCTTGTTGTAAATATTCAGTGATGCATTTTATTCGATTAATTCTTTGATTACTGTTGTAAATATTTTTTGATTTGATTATTTAGTTACTATGCTAATGACATCTCTTTGTGACTTTGTTACGAGGGCCCGCCACACGAGGATGGTTTTCTAGACAGCTGATGCAGCCAAGCTTGGAGGAGGTTGGTCTTCTCTCTATGACCTGCTGGAGAGAGCAAAAAGGAGGCAAGGAGAAGGAATTAGTTTATAATTAAATTCGTTTGTGTAATTTTTGGTGAGAGAGATAGACACAATTTTGGCATGTAAAATAACTTGGACACTACTCTTCACAACGAGGTCCAGTACCCGTGTGTCTATTCACCTAGGGGCCTCGTCGCAGTTTTTCATGTTTTCTCGTCTTCTTTTATTTTGTTTTCTGTTGTTTTGAACTTTCCGCCTTATTTTACTTTGGTTTATGTGCATGGAGCCCATAGATTTAGGTTTCTTGACTCGGTAACTAGATCCACACCTTAACAAGAATGCATGTTCATATAGTCTCTTACGTATGGATCTAGTCAAATTAATAAATGTTAGTTGTTTGAATTCAAACCCGCGCACCGTGAGAGACATCATACAATGCTAGCAGTACCCGTTGTGGCGGGAACCAAGATGTCTCCAATATCGGACTCTAGGGTTTGTCTTTAGATGGCTAACATATGGTTCTTCACGATTAATAACAGCTACTATGTAGGACGATTTTATCGATTGCACACCGCAATGTAGATAGGTTTAAAAATTCTGTTTTGCATACCGCATGGAGAGAGATGGGAAGCACTGTAAGTCCTCTAACTCAGCATGCATCATTAGATTCAATGGTGAGATCTCCATCATTGAATTGACTTGCACAACTTTTTTGCTATCTCCATCTGATTTTGAGCACCTAGGACTTAAATGAAAATCTACAAAAATATTAGGTGCTTGTATGAAATAGATCCAAAAAAAGAAAACCCAAAAAAATTAAAATATGGGAATGCTAAATAAACTTTGACCTTAATTAAATTCGTAATGGACTATCATTGTTATAGGTTCATAAAGCCCTCATTGTTTTCAGGTACCTTAGGAGGGTATCAAAACCCCTCCCATGAGCGAGACACGACCCACTAAAGATTAGAGCCCAAATCCCAATTTGTAACTGCATTGTGTATCGCCTGGATTTCTGAAGTATTGGTGCTTCTATCATACGTGACCGAGTAGGGCCTTGTCAGCGATGATAGTTCCTGCTTGTGTGGAACATCAACATGGTCTGAAGTACTGAGCTTAGGCCACGCCTTCAAAGGGGTGTCTATCTCATCGATTTACATCCGAGTAGGTTCTTGCATGCTTACGGGTGATTCCGTTCCGAGCGAGAACTGAAGTATTGGTTTCCCATATTGGCTTCCTTTCTCTATTTCTTTGGCTGAGTAGGGATCCAGGAAGGGTTACAAGGACCTCAATAAGTGCAGACTACATGTTACAACGGAGGAGGACAAGTATGAGATACTCTTCTGGTAATACTCTCGCTCCTATAGGGTTAGCGTGCTAAGTACTTGTTACAAGATATGCCTGAAATAACAACTCTAAAACTGAAAAGATAATAAGTAGTTGAACCTTTACGGCTTCATATGGCGTGAGTTGGTGAACCCAATTCTGTATTGTGTTTGTATGGATCTAGATTAAGGTTCAATGATCAAGTCTCGTGCACTAGCATAAAATTTGTCATGTGTTTCTCCCTTTGACCCCCGCTTAGTTTGAGCCTTTCTACTATTTTACACTCCATTTTATTCCTCGTTGACCATCGTATATTTCTTCCCATCGATCTCCCTCTTGCTTCATGAAGTCGATCCATGGATGGTTTAGTTGGGACCCCACTGACACCTACATCGATTCCATGGACGGCCTCGTCAATAATTCGAGGCAACTTCTGTGAACCTGATCCAGACTTTGCGGATCGATCTCCAGACTCTTCGTCTTCTATCCTTCCTTTTTCCCACCCAATAAACTGGGACCACTCGTGTCCCACTTTCATCATTTGTGAGTGAAAGTCGATTACAATCTATTTTTTCCATTCACAACACTCTGGGATTGACCTTAATTCCATACTCATCTTCGCAGCTGGGAATCGATTTCAAGTGGTTTGATTTGGATTCTCTCATCTTGCAGATAAAAGCCAAACCAAGTCCTGGATACCAATCTAGAATTCATCTCCTCAAACTCAGGCCCCGAAATGGCACCTCAAAGAAGAGGAAAGGGTGAACAGCCTCCCCAACCTGAGCAAGGAGAGATGTCTGATCAGAATCAGGTAAATACACAGTTGTTGGCATATATCCAAGCTATCCCGTAGCAGCTGACAGAGCAAGCTCTAGCACAAACTGCGTTTCAGGACATGCTGAATGATGTTATGAACATATAGGAAGGAGGAGGTGGTGTACCCCGTGATGACAATCTAGATGAGGAAGATCCTGAACGGAGGCCAAAACCCACGCTAAAAGAGACATACAACCCTGGAGACACCCAGATGATCGAGTGGATCCTCATACCACCGGTGCATGCTCATTTTTAGCTGAAGCCTCAGTTCCTTGTTCTTCTCCCTTCTTTCCACGGGAATACCAATGAAGAGCCTTACATTCATCTGTATCAATTTTCGCGCATTTTTTGTACTACCCACTATCCCAATGTCCCCTTAGATGTTGTAAAGATGATGGCATTTCCCTTTAGTCTACAAAACAAAGCCCTCTACTGGGTTAACCATTTGGCAAAGGTTGTGACGACTTGTGAGGAGTTGAAGTCTGCCTTCATGCACAAGTTTTATCTTCTCAGTCAGCTCAACCAGATGCGAGCCAGAATTAGCAACTTCTCTCAGGGCCCACGAATCTATTCATGAAGCTTGGGAGAGATTCACCGATCTACAGGAGAAATGCCCCATCATGAGATTCCAAGGACCAGCCTAGTCCAACACTTCTTCGAAGGCCTGAATGTAGAAAGTCAAAGGCTCGTCAACGCAACCTGTGGGGGATCACACTTTAATGAGGATGAAGATGTGGTCTGGAAGATTTTTGAGGTAATGACTGAAGGAGAGGCCACGCTCTCTTCATCCAAGGCATACCCGAAGCAACCCCAAATCCTCCAGAAGCAAGTCCATATGGCAGCATCTCGTGAGGCGGAGATAGATGAGAGCTCCAACCTTAGTATTATCGGGGGCCATCTCTCGAAGGTTGGTAGCATTGAAAAGCGATCACAGGACCTCGAGAAACTCGATGTGGTCGAGAAGAGGATGTAGAATCTCTATAAGCTGGACTAGATCACCAAGCAGTTGGAACTGCTGGTGGAAACCATCTGTTATGTCTAGTCAGCAACACCATCTCCAAACGCTCCAGCTGAGAAGAAGGACGATCCATCACTGCCACATCAACCTCAGCCGAGCCAGCAGCCACCGCAGTCCAACACGTATACTACGTGAAGGCGCCCGATCAGGGCCAGCCGTAGCAGCAGATGGTTGTATATCATCCGGACTTCCTTCAATCATCAGATCCACCCTTTCCACCACCACCCCTGATCCAAGAAGTTAATAAGGGTTTGGAGCAATGATGTACAACCGTCATGTCCTACCAAACACCCCTAGGGCCAGCAACAAGCCAATAGGAAGTACCACCAACCACAGGGTGGTCAATTTGGGTAGTCCTCGTAGTCTCCACCACAATATCACCAGCCTCCCCAATAGGCCAACTAGTGAAGGCAGAATCAACACTACCAGCAGCAGTAGTTCCGACAGCCACAACCATACCACCAGTATGCGACTGCCCCACCTCCACAGTATTAGCAGTATCATCTTTCCTCCTACCATCAGTTCTAGCTTCCTCCACCACCTCAGCACAACCAACAATCATCACCTCAATTCCCAACCATGCAGCAACAACGTGGTCTGCACGTTGAACCAACTGAGTCGAATCCTGTGAGCCCAACCCTCGATTGCTTGGCCCAGCTTGTCAAAGGGCTAGCAGATATGATATGGAAGTTAGATGACCAAACCGCTACAAAAACCACCATACTATCTCAGGTCAAAGCCAACCCCAATAGCTTTAATAAGAGAGAGCATGTAGAATGTGATGTCCCATCCATGCCAATAGAGTCATATGATTGCGTTATTGTTTTATCTAATGTTGTCACTCTCAGGAGCAGTAGGGCCTTGCCTCCGCCTACCATCAACAAGGAGAATAATAAAGCTTCAGGTGAATCGTCATCTTCTTTATCAACCATGCCAGCTACAGGGATGGGTGAGGTAGAAGAAGGATGAGCGATTCCAGCCGCCACTCACCACCATCACCAAAAAGAACAAAAAAAGCAAAAACAACAAAAAGAAGATCGTCGTCGAAGTGAAGCTGCGCCAGCCATGGAGGAACCGTCGCTGCAGCCGATCCCACGCTAGCCGACGGAGCGTAGGCCCCAATTTTTGTCCGTCTACTAGCATCAGCATTTTGGCTTCCAGATTGTACTCCTTTTTGTGATCTGGGTGTACAACATATCATGGACGATGATTTTGTTGTAAGTAAGAACTCTGTTTATCAACCATGCCAGCTACAGGGATGGGTGAGGTAGAAGAAGGATGAGCCATTCCAGCCACCACTCACCACCATCACCAAAAAGAACAAAAAATCAAAAAAAAGCAAAAACAACAAAAAGAAGATCGTCGTCGAAGTGAAGCCGCGCCAGCCATGGAGGAACCGTCGCTGCAGCCGATCCCACGCTAGCCGACGAAGCAGAGGCCCCAATTTTTGTCTGTCTATTAGCACCAGCATTTTGGCTTCCAGATTGTACTCCTTTTTGTGACCTGGGCGTACAACATATCGTGGACGATGATTTTGTTGTAAGTAAGAACTCTGTTTCAGAATCCAGCAATGTACATATTCCTTTTCCTGATGCAAAAAGAAAAAATGCATTATCTGATCCTGGAGTTGTGCACATTATCAATAACTTGACTGTTGAGATTCCTTTGATGACGGACATGGAATACATGCCAGCTGTGAAAAAAGGTTTAATAGAGGCATGTACAAGCAAGCGTCGCCCAACACGAAATAACAGACGCCGACAGGTTGAGAAGCACGTTCTCACCGTGTCCATAGTAGCAGCCATCAGCAACCTCCCACAGAAGAAGCAGGACAAAGGAGCACCCCTTATCAATTGCAAGACTTTTGATCAAGTCTTCGAGTGCACTCTTCTCGATAGTCGTTCTTCCATTAACCTTCTGCCCTCGTCATTATTGCAAGAATTTGGGCTAGGTCCTATCAAGAAAACACGTATGATCCTTCAGTTCGTTGACCGATCCATTAAGAGACCTAGAGGTCTTCTAGAAGACGTTGTAGTAAAGGTGCAGGAAATGCAGTTCCCAGTTGAGTTTGTAGTCCTTGATATGGACTCTCCTGCACCCTTACTCCAAACTCCTATCATCCTTGGCCGGTCATTCCTGCGCACATTAGAAGCCTTGGTTGACTATGGGTCTGGCAAGATTGCATTCAGCTCGGGCAAAAAAAGAATCACCATAGACATGATCAGTGAGCCCAAGATCATAACTGATGAGGGACATGCAACACCGCCTGAAGTAGACAGTGACTTCATTGCAAAAATCAGAGACAAACGCTTTCTTTGAATGATCCAGGAACACAGGAAATCCTCTCCCTGGAGGAGGACCTGGAAAACACAATCGAAATGAGCTCCGAAGATAATTGGGAGACGAATTGCAATATGTTGATGCATCAATGCCAATGATTCACTCTAGACCGAACACAATGAGCCTACTGCAGAACCGTTTGATAAATTATCATAATCTCAACAGATCACTGAGGTCATTAACCCTGCAATAGTTGAGGTGACACATGCCCAAACCAGCACTGTTTCAGAAGTGACTGATAAGTTGGCCAGATCAGAACCAGAACTCAAGCCACTCCAGCCGGACTGAAGTCTGCTCTCCTTGCTGGTGCAGAAAATATGCATCCGATCATCATCAGCAGCAGGCTGACCCCAGAGCAAGAATCTCGACTTCTCGAGGTTATAGAGAAAAACTGCAAGGAACTTGGTTGCCATGTATCAGATCTCTGCGGGATAAATCCTACATTGTGTTTACACCATATTTACATGGAAGAAGATGCCAAACCGTCTCGTGAATTTCATAGAAGGCTGAATCCAAATCTCAGGGATGTTGTCATGAAATAAATCATTAAATGGTGTGACACAGGCTTCATTCATTCCATCTCCGACTCAAAATGGGTGAGCCCCTTGCACGTAGTTCAAAAGAAGTTAGGGCTTACCGTGGTTACAAATGACAGAGGAGAGGAGATATCTACTCGGATACCGACATCCTGGCGTGTATGTGTTGACTACCGCCATCTTAATGCAGCAACAAAGAAGGACCACTTCCCCTTGCCATTCATTGATTAGGTTTTGGAAAGACTAGCCGGCAAGGAGTTCTTCTACTTTCTGGATGGGTACTCCGGGTATAACCAAGTGGCAATCACCCCTGAGGACCAAGAGAATACTACCTTCACTTGCATGTTTGGCATCTATACTTTAATGAGAATGCCCTTTGGATTGTGCAATGCACCAAAAGCATTCCAGAGATGCATGCTTGCAGTCTTCGCCGAGATGGTAGGTAGTTTTCTCGAGATGTTTATGGATGACTTCTCCATCTACGGTGATAGTTTCGATTCTTGTCTTGAACACCTGGACAGAGTACTTCAGAAATCCCGTGAAGTCAATCTAGTGCTATCATGGGAAAAGAGCCACTTCATGGTCACAGAAGAGATTGTGCTGGGTCACGTTGTTTCCAAATGTAGCATGGAAGTCGGCCTGGCAAAGATGGATGTGATAGCCAATCTTGATCCACCTCAAACAATGAAGAATGTGAGGTCATTCTTGGGACATGTGTGATTCTACAGAAGGTTCATCCGTGATTTCAGCTGCATTGCCTGACCTCTTACAGAACTTCTATGGAAGGAGACTGAGTTCAATGTTGATCAACAGGTTCTCCTTTCTTTAATTCAGTTGAAGGAGCTTATCACTCAAGCTCCAGTCCTACAGCCACCGAATTGGTCTCTCTCCTTTGAGATCATGACGGATGCGTCAGACTTTGCAGTTGGGGTTGTGTTAGTACAGAGAAAGACAAGGTGCCCAATACCATTAATTATGCCAGCAAAACATTAGATGAAGCTCAGAGAAAATATACAATGACAGAGAAAGAGTTGTTGGTTGTGGTATTCTCCTTGGAAAAGTTCAGATCTTATTTGCTTGGATCGAAAGTTACCATCTTCACCGACCACTCTGCTATCCGATATTTATAGTAAAAGAAGGATGCCAAACCCAGACTGATTAGATGGATCCTTCTCCTCCAGGAATTCGATTTGGAAATCAAGGACAAACCTGCAGTTCAAAATGTGGTAGCAGATCATCTCTCTAGAATCGAGCAGCAAGAGCTTCCGCTGAGCAATGTACCCATCACAGAGACCTTTCCTGATGTGTCAATTTTGGCCGTGGATTCACTCCCTTGGTATGTTGATATTGTCAACTACCTCATTTCTAGGGTAGTACCGCTGGATTAGATGAAGATTCAGACGGACAAATTCTTGTCGACAATCCATTTCTACCAATGGAAAGATCCTCTCTTATTCAGGGAAGGAGCATATTGCATTTGGCATAGGTGTATCCCTCAGAAGGAGCATCATATTGTCCTCGAGCATTGTCACTCGCTCGAATCTAGTGGACACCACTCTGGAGACAGAACGACAACAAAAGTACTTCATTGTGGCTTCTAGTGGCCCATACTATTTAAGGATGCAGCATCTTTCATCAAAAGATGCACTGACTGTCAAAGATTGAAAGGCACCCTCACAGCAAAAGATTCAATGCCCCTAAAGATCATTCAGATAGCCGACGTATTTGATGCTTGGGGGATTGATTTCATGGGACCTTTTGCCAACAGCCACGGATAAGAGCACATCCTTCTTGCCATTGACTATGTGAGTCGTTGGGTTGAATCTATCCCCGCTCGAGCCGTAGACAACCGGACAGTGTGCCATTTTCTGAGAGAGAACATCATCTCGCAGTTCGTTATTTTGAAGATTTTGATATCATATGGGGGTAGCCACTTCATAAATAAAGAGGTCAAGAAATTAACGAAGGAATACGACATCGAGCATCGAGTCGCATCTCCTTATCATCCACAGACCAATGGCATGGCAGAATTATCAAATAGAGAAATCAATATGATCCTTCAGAAACATGTGAAGCCAGATAGAAAGAATTGGTCCCAACTCTTGGACTCCGTCCTATGGGCATACAGAACTGCTTACAAGTCGCATTTGGGTATGTCACCCTATCGTCTTATATATGGAAAACCATGCCATCTACCCGTGGAACTAATTCACAAATCCTTATGGGCAATCAATATGTACGATTTGGACTCACAAAGAAATGGTCAGAAAAGAAAAGATGGTCTGAATAGTCTCCTGGAATTTCAAGACTACGCATACGATAACACATTGATGTACAAGAAGAAGGTGAAAAGCTGGCATGACCGACACATCAGATGAAAGACCTTCAAAGTTGGACAGAAAGTGTGGCTATCTGATGCAAAGTTAAGGATCTTTCTGGGCAAATTGAAGAGTAAATGGACAGAGACGTTTCAAGTATGAGAAGTGCGTGATAATGGAAGCATTGCAATATCAGAATTGTCTCCTGATACACATCCATTTCTTATCAATGGTCAGCTACTGAAGCCTTACCTTGAGCCGGGCACTTTCTTGGTCGTTGTCGACTCAATCCAAGTACTGCGCTCAGATGATACATCCAAAACACTTGCAACATCAAAAGATTCAGATAACGCACATCAAAAACTTTTCCTCTGATCTCTTATCTATTCTTCTTTTCTTCTTTCCAGTTTCTGCTTTTGTCCTACATATATATCAAATAAAAAAATAAGAAGTATCACCCCTTTTTTTCAGTCTTCTATACTTAGGACTTACTTTGTCCTAAGTATAGGGGAGTGTGCACCCCAGTTACCTTCATTCTTTGATCCTCTCCATTGTCTCCTCTTCTTTCCTATCCTTAGGGATCTCTCACCCTAAGTATACGGGGGATACAATCCAAGTATGATCTGTTCATTCTCATCCTCGACCATCCATGCCTTGAGTACAGTGTGTTATACTTAGGATTATTTAATCGTAAGTATAGGAGGGACGGCCAACTTCCCGTTCATTTATTCATCTCCTTATCCCTTCATTCTTTAGACTTTTCTATACTCAGTCCAAGTTATGTCTTCTCTTTTTCTCTTTGATCTATAAGGACATAGCTCGAGCTAAGTATAGGGAGATCGTATATACTATATACTTTAAGCCATAACTCCTACTTTTGTATTTTAAATAATACTTCTGGCTAAAAATAATGTTAAATTCATCACAATCTTCTAAGAAAAAGATGTTTATAGCTCCTCAAACTCTTTTTATACATTCTGATTAATAAATCAAGCAAAAATACTTTTGCAAAATTTTGAAAAATAGTTTTAAAATCTTTTTCAAAAATCTTTTGAAAACTGTTTGGAAAATATTTTTTCAAAATTTTTTTGTTTGCAAAATTTTATTTTCTTTGTGTGAAATAAAAATGTTTGAAAAATGATTTGCAAATGGCTGCAAAAATATTTAAAAAATCTATATATATTGTTTGAAAAACCTTTGTAAATTGATTTTCAAATACATGTAAATGTTTGTAAAAATCATTTGTGAAAATTATGTTGGACTATAGTTTTCAAAATTGTTGAAAATGATTTTCAAATAAGTTTGAGGAGTATACACACCATACTCAAAATTCTTTACATATTTATCCATTGGGAATCCTTTAAGAACCAAAACTCTTGTAAATATAAGATACATCCCCGTGTAAAGATATGTACCTAATTTCTTAGCCTAAACCTCCTGCTTTCAAAAATCACAAAAAAAAACGTTTGCAAAACTCAAAATACCAAAAATATTTTGTATTCACACATGTATTAACAAGTGGCAACTTTATTCCTCAAAATTCTGTTTGTATATACTAATTAATAAATCATGCTAAAAAAAATTTGCAAAATGATTTGAAAAATGGTGTTATGAAATGTTTTACACCTTTGTAAAGATATTTTGATTGAATTTTTTTCTTTGTGTGCAAGAAAAATTTTGAAAACCTATTTGCAAATGATTCTGAAAATGTTTGTAAAACCATGTTGAAAAATGTATATGTACCGTGTGAAAAATCTTTGCAAAATGGCTTTCAAATGTTTGTAAGTATTTGCAAAAATTATTTTGTACTATAGTTTTCAAAACTATCTGCAAATAAATCTGAGGAATAGAGGCATATATAAGAAATAATAATATATATAAATTCTTTAGCAGTTGTACATATATACCTATAAAATAACCTTTAAAATTTGTAAAATTCTTGAAAATTCTTAATTCTTGTAAATAAATAAAAAGAAGCACGCCCGTGTAAATAGCAGTATATATTTTGTGTCCAAAACTCTTTTTATTTGCAAAATTCTTTGTGTAAAAAAATCTTTTTGTTTTCAAATTCTTTTGAAAAATTACATCATTCTTTGCATCATTGTACATTGCATTTGCATAGCATTCATATTCTTTCGAATTGAGCTTGATGATTGAACAAGTCTGAATAAAGTCGAAGATTGGAGCTTGGTTGGACCTTACTGCACCTAACTGCACTGGAACCTTACGGGAACTAGGTTTAAGATACTTCAGGTCCATTGGGACTTAATTCTTTGAGACTCATGGCTGGGTTCAAGTCACCTCAACTGACTAACTAGAACTTTTTGAGACGCACGCATGACTCTTGTCGGTCGTGACCTAACTTGGACACTTGCACCTTTCACTTGGATCAACTTAGTTGGAGTGGTGAGGGGGTTGGATTTGCCAATCTGAGACGCACATGGGTGGAAACATTCGTCCTTGTCTAGGGAGGGAAGTGCACCCCAACCTGATCCGGTTACAATGAAGTTGAATGACAGGAGAGTGTGGGTTGCAATAAAGCTTCAAAAGAGGGATAATCTTCTGACTCAAGAGGAAAAACTCCTTATGTAAATGCTGCTGTCAATAATATTCAAAAAGAGAGAGAGAGAGAGAGAAAGAAAACCTCCAAAAAAGTGGACAGGCCTGAAAAGAAAATAAAATGTTTGTCGGAGTATGTATATATGTTGTATAGAAAATAAGCAAGCTTGAGCATCAAAGTTATACCATGTGAGCCTGCAGCTGGATGACTTGACTATACTGGTCTTGCATCCCAGGATAGGTAGCTACACTGGCTATCATCCATTCTTTTCTTTACCTCCTCTAGAGTTGGATGCCACTTGAAATTAGAAGGGAATACCCCGCTCCTCGAGGATAGAGTATTGGATTAGGGAATCATTAGGTTGTCATTCTGAGGAAGTCAGTTCCTTTTTCATTTCAGTTAAGGAAAGCCACTATCACTTACACTGTACAAGTCAGCTTCATAGTCATAAGGGTATGCATATGATGTAAAAGGCTAGTTCTGACCTAGCTATTGAGGTGGTTTGAACCGAGTTCTCTGACTCTCGCAGGATGTTGTGTTTTAAATTTGGGTCCCGACCAGGTTCCACACACATCTTCATAGCAAAGGTCTAACTTGAGCTCCAAACTTTGACTTTTTACAAACAAGGTTAACAACTGAAAGCAATTTTATTCATTCTTTCTTTTTCTTTTCTTCTTTATTCTTTTTGCACTTATTGCATAAGTGTTTGCTATGGACTAGCAAGGGCAAGTATGGGGGTGATGAATCTCCATTTCATCACCTTTATTCTATCATTTTGGTCATAAAAACCCTAGCTAATGCATGTAAATAGCATTAATTTGTATAAAATAACATCCATCATTATTGCATTTATTGTGTAGATAATATTATTTTTAATGCCAAAATTATAGAATAAAGAGAATAAAAGAAAACGAATAAAATATCAAAAATATTTTAAGACCCTAAACCCCAAGACCAAGTAAATAATTTCTGCTGATCCCTCCCTCCCCGCAGCCAAGCGGTCGGTGGTCTTACCGCCATTACAGTAATTGGTGGTCTCTGACCACTGTTGGCTTAGACCCCGGCTACAGCTTGAACATCAAAGCGGATTGAGTTTGATTTTTACCGCTTTCGTAACTGGAAAAGCCGCAGCACGAGATGCATTTCCTCTAGCTCCTGTTCGGCTTTTCTTAGAGGGAAAGAGGCTATGAGTTGGTCGACAAGGAATAAAGTAGGGGGAGATAAGGGGCAAAATGGAATAAAACCCAATTCTTTTGTTTATTATCTATGCATTTCGATATCTATTTTATTCTGTAGTATTTATTCATCAAATGAATAAAGTTTTTACATGAAACTTGTAAATAATAATGTAAATAAAAATGCAAAATTGAGTTTTTTACAAAAATAATAGACCGTGTTCATTTTATACACAGAATAAAAAGCCAAAAATCCAACTTCACAGACCCATATCTTTCAAATAAAAACTCAAAACATATCAAAATCACCTCTAATTGTATATAAATTTTCACAAGCTATTTAATGGTAGTATTTTATATTTTTTAGAGTTAATTGTGAGAAAGTTAGGTTTTTTTACCCTCATTGTATATTATACCGATTAAAATATTTAATTTATTCATCCCCTATTATTTTTACAATTTTATATTTTTATAATTTTGTAATTATTATTTCTAACATGTGTCCATATCAAAATAAAATAAGACCAAAAATAAAAATTAAAAAATAAATCTAGGTGAAAACATAGACAAAATACCTATGCTGTACCTGTATATAAATAAAGGGGTACCCGATTCCTTTATTCTTTATTCATTTTATATGTTTTAATAATATTGTATATATTATTAATATTCTATTAAAAATACAAAAATAAAAGAAAACTCAACAAAATGCATTAAAGTTAAATAATGTTTAGAAAATATAGGTAAAATACCTATAAGTATACCAATAAAATATACATATCTATTTATTTAAGTATACAAATTACATCACAAAAATACAACAAAAATATATTTATGCTCATAAAAATAAGTTACAAATATATAAAATATAATAATAAAATAATAAAATAAAAATAAAAATAAAATGTATAAAATATAGGAAAATATACCTATAAATACACTATTAAAAAATAACTACTAATAAAATACATCAATAAAATAAATAAAAATTATATTTAAATACTACAATAAAAAAATTAAAAAAATCATTTATTATGTGTAATTAATAAATCAATAATTGGTCAAACTACTTTGTCATTTTGCGCTGACATGGACCAATCAACATCCAGAGTTTGTTGACCACTGGTCAACTCTCCCCTCAGCTCCAGATTAGATGCGACATGTCCAATCCCCGAGTTTTCGCCCTTTTTCCAGACCGCTCCATCCATCGCGGTCGATCCCTTCTTACGAAATGATCATTGATCATTGTATATACATGCCCTGCCCTTTAGTCACTTGTATACATGTCCAAATTATCTATTTTAGTCGGTCAATAAGGGTAATCAACTTGTCCTATAAATAAAAGCCCGTGTCTCCCTTTGCTTCTTTGGTCACCTTCACGAGTCCAAGAGCCTTGGTTTAGTGTCTATATGAGTTCCTTGTGACAGTGGGAGCTCCGTCGAGGCCAAGCCAAGCTCCAAGAGCACGGGTGCACCCATGGCTGTCGAAATCCGACGACCCTGCTCCCTGGTTCGTCCCAGGTATCAGAGCCGCGCTTTTATCTTTTATTTTTCTTGCAATTAGTTGTATTTTTTATTCCAGTCATTGAAGTAGGCTTTAGTTGATTAGATTAGTGTTAATTGATCATCTCATACTTCATCGGAGTTGAGCTCCGACGAGCTCCTCCGCACGCAACATCCACTCTACGTTGCTCCATCAGCTTCCATTTCTCTCCTTGTCCCCTTCTGATCATTCCTCACATCTCCATTCCTCCAGATCCCTAGTGGATTTGTAGATCCGCTCTCCTAGCTCCGTCGTTCATCGGAGAGCACCACCCACTCAATTTCTCCCCTCATTCCATGCCTCACTAGGTCGAGGCACTTTTCCCTCACCCCGTGAGTTTATTTTTGCATGTCCTAAGAGTCAAAGAAGCTCCTGGAGGTGAAATATCACTCGCCGGAGGTACCTGGAGCACCTCCCCTTCCCCGACCTCGTGGGGGTGCTACGGTGATCCTCCGCCCTTCCTAAGATCCTCATCCAGAAGAGGATCTCTCCAGGAACATCTAGAGCCCCTTTGGAGCAGCAACGCCCGATGGAGGAGCGAGATTTGGCTGGAGGAACCTCTCCCAAGAGAGGCCTCTTCCCTGTTCTTCGTCATCTCCGCTATGTCATTGGATCAAGAACGACGGCCCAGACGTAGTAGGCAACGTTGGATGAGTCACAACCATCACCGTTCGATCATCCCTGCTGATCTAGTCACGGTCGTCCAAGCGTGAAACATTATCCTCCGTTGGATGAGCACTGCGTGTCAAGTAGAAGCCCATCAACCGCTCGATCCAACCACTCATGGGGTAAATTGCATTCTAGCCCTGCCTTTTTGTAATTGATATTTAGACTTGTAAGTAAAAGTTGGCATTTAAAAATAAATAGACATTTTGCAAATGGACCCTTGTGCTTTATGCAATTTCATTTAGGTCTTGTCCAGCTCAGCTCATGTGTCGCCCTACGTGAGATGGGCATTTTGCATTGATTCCCCGGATGATTTTTGTAATTGTAAAACAATCTTAAAATTTAAATAAATGTTTTTATTCAAGCAAAATTGCATCTGTACCCCTTTCTTTTATTTTTATAACAAAAATGTCCCTGCTAGGACTTTGATTTTTTGTATGTTTGATCTATTTATTAAAAATACCACTTGAGATCCTAAAAATACACAAAAACAGGGAAATTACCTCGTACCTTATACTTTCACGTCACATGTTTACTTGCATTTTTGGGTATTTTATTTATTTATTAAAAATGAAAAGGAGCATATTTATTCCCTGTTTAACTTATAAAATACCAAAAATTGTAAAAACGTCTCTGAAAATTCCAAAAAAATTATGTAGTATATTCTATCCTATTTTAATTTCAGACCAAAAATCACAAAAAATTGAAAAAAATCCTAAAATTGAAAACCCCAAAATCTTTTATAAAAATCTAAAAAATCCTTAAAAAGTCCAAAAATATGTTTTTATGTGTTATAATTTTATTTATATAAATATGCGGATACTAAAATTGATTTGGGTAATTTTGGGACTTATTTACTATTTTTAAAATCCAAATCAATCTCGGTATTATATTTAACCCGTTGTTTGGGATATCTTTGACATTAAAAATACATGAAAATAGAAAAAATTCCAGGAAAAATAACAAAAAATTAGGAAAACATAAAAAAATCACAAAAACCCTATTTTTAATGTATTTTGAATATTTTTACATATTTATATATACATAGTATCCATATATATATCTTATATTGTACATCTACATATGTATATATTCATGTATATATATAAAATTTAATTAAAAATAAATATATAAAATAAAAAATATATAAAATAAAATACAAAATTATAAAACAAATAAAATAATATAATATCTACAAGATTGCAAATCCCACAAAAAGATCTATATAAATGAATGACTTGGTTGCATATGAATAACCTTAGGCTACCATTTCTCTCTCTGGTTCGACCTCTACATGCTTATCAACTATGCATTTTATGGTAGAGATAATAAATTTTAACCTCACTTGTGCTTTTCACGGCCTTTATTTATATTGTGGGTTAATTGCTAACTAACCGGGGTTTCAGTTTAGGGTCACTTTGATGACTGTCTGTTTGCCTTGTGGATTGACACGGCCTCTGCTAAATTCCTCATTATCAACTAGTGGTCGAAGAACTGGTTGGAAATGGGTGGAGCAGTTCATCGGAGGCTAGCTCCGACGAACTTCAAAGGGGCCATTACTGTTAATTACATGATATAAAAATGAAATACATGTCAAGATTAAACCGAGGAGCTACAACTAACTTAAAAATGGAAGAAGAAAGACCTCGTCCAACTCTGCCGCGAAGAGGCTCGCGAGGAGGTTGTCACCCTCCTCTATCCAGAGCACACTAGAAGGGGGCTAGACAAGGTCAAAGGAGGTCCAAAAAAGAGAAGAAGATGGGGAGAGACTATTATACAAGGTGGTCGACAGGCTTCGAAGAACGAAGAACCTCGGACGCTGTAGTGATCCACAACCCGAGGTGATGATTGGGTGTGTATGCTCGATAAACGGGGAAGAAACGTTATAAATGTGTCGTTCACAAAAGATGCAAAGAGATAGCTCCAAAAAAATAGAGAATCGAGGCTAGGAACGAGGTCTGATAAGGTGCAGGGGGAGTCAGAGGAGTTGACCACCGGTCAACTCCAGACTATACCTTGTTGGTCCACGTAAACCAACCAAGAAAAACCTGGCCTAAAAAGATAAAAATCAATATTATAATAAAATTCTTTTATTAATTTTAAGTTACAAATTAAAAATATTTATTATTTTTTAAAGTATGTTATTATGATTATTATTTAGTTTAGAGGTATATAATTATAAGCTACTTTTTAAGGTTAATATATAGGTATATTTATGTATATTTTAAATTATTGTATTTTTATTTTGCAATTTTGATTTTTATTATTTTATTTTATTATTTTGTATATTTATAACTTATTTTTAGATACTTAAATATATTTTTATTATATTTTTTGATATATTGTTTACACTTAAATAAATAAGTCTATTTATTATATATGTATAGATATAGGTATTTCATCTATGTATTTCATATACATAATTTATTTTAATGTTTTAGTTAGTGTTTTATTTGAGTTTTAATATATATATATATATATATATATATATATATATGTGTGTTATAAATAATAATAATATAATAATAAAGAATAAATAAAATGATTATTTTAATCGAGTAGATTATGCAATAGGGATCCAAAACCTAACTTTCACACCTTAACTCCAAAAAATATAAAATTACTTTTATTAAATAGCTTATTAAAAGTTATATATACTTAAAGGTGTTTTGATATATTTTGAGCTTTTATTTAAAAGATATGGGTCTGGGAAGTTGGGATTTTGAAATTTTATTCAGACCGTAACTTTTATCTATATATTATTTTTGTGTAAACTTAATTTTGTATTTATATATATTTTATTATATACAACTTTCTTTTACAAAGTTTATTTATTTGAGATAAAAAATTAGAAAATAAAATAGGTCCAAAAATGAATAAATAATGAATTATTGAATGGGCATTTTGTGGTATTTTTGGCACTTATCTCCCCCTGATTTATTTCTTCTTGACCTAGTCATCAAGATGCCTAGGTCTCGGGATTTAGGATCATACAATATCTTAGATATTTTATTATTTTTCTTTTATTTCTTTATTCTATAATTTTGATATTAAAAACAGTATTTTATACACACGTTGTACAACAATGCATGACTGCTAATTTGCATGAATTAAGGTATTTACATGCATTTACTTGGGATTTTAAGGCCAAAATGATAGAATAAAGGTGATGAAATGGAGATTCATCACGTCTCCTATATAATATGGCATACTGCTCATCATCCGATGGTGGAAGAACATGGAATGAACAAACCCAGGGCGAGTTTGGATCTGCAATGGCTCGCTCCTTGGGCTTCCTACAACACCTCTGAGTTGCTCTACATGCTCCTACATCTGTCACAGTCCTTCCAGATGCTTCAATCGGATCCGGGGGTCACTGGTAGACACTTGGAGGTCTAAGTCTTTTTGCAGACCTAAGAGGTCTATTCTAATGCATCAAGCTCCTTAGATAGAGTCTTCAGGTCCTACAAACATGTGCACAAACGCCAAAAGAAGGAGGCAAATGGACCTATCTTTTATTTGGGAAAATCGAAGTGAAATGGAGTATGTGGAAGTTTTCCGATGATGATGGCGTAGGGAGCACTAGTATCCAGATCACGGGGTGATCTGGGAGGCTAGAGATGGGTGAATCATGGAGAAATGGTAGGGGAAGGAAGTGAGATGATTGTGGTGTGGTGGGACACAGTGTAATGCAACGAAATAGTGGCTATATCTCTAGCGAGGACCAAACCTAAATCTATGCTAAAACAACTACTAAAAGCATCAAATAAAAGCTTAAACTGAAAAACAAGAACTAAATCTAGAAGAAAAGGTAGAGGTGCAGCTCGAACTTGGCCAAGACAACCAAGGAGCAGGACAGACTGAAGCTCCGACGTGGGTTGCCTCTTCTCCTCCTTCAACCACACCCCTCAGGGTGCACCATCGGTTATCTGGAGACTCGCTTGATCTAGGATATGGGGTTTCAAGGATAAAAAATGGACCAAATCAAGTTCGTAGGTCAAAGAGGTTTATTTAAGAACATGAGTTTCGACCCTTATTGACCTAGGGCTAGTGATTGATTAGGGCAATGTACAGAAGATCTAGGGCTTGGGCGAGAATCATGGAAGATCAGGGATCAGAAATGGTGAAGGGCTCGGAGGCTAAGGAGATCCGATGGAAGTATGAAAAAGGGATGAAAGGGTGGGACTCGACACTTCTGATAAGTGAGAAGCTTGGGGAGGCAGTTGACTAGGGTCGACATTCCTCAACGCCTGATTGGTCCACGGAAGACGCTACATGACAAAATAGGCATATTTATTTGAAATTATTTAATTAAAAATAGTAAATTATTTTATTAATTTTTTATAAAAAAGAAAGTTTTTTTTCATGTGGTATTTTGTATATAAATTTTATGGGCTTATTTATTGTTAAGTTTTAAGGGTATATTTATATATATATTCATCTATGTTTTGTATATTTTATTTTATTTTTATTTTTTATTTTATAATTTTATATTTATAGCTTATTTTTTAAAACTTAAATATATTTTTATTATACTTTTTTGATATAATATATACACTTAAATAAATATAGGTATATACTATATAGCTATAAATATAGGTATTTCATCTATGTATTTATATAGCCTATTTTATTTTCATATTTTCTTGATGGTTTTATGATATTCTAAATATGTACATATATTATAAATAATATTCACAAAATTATAAAAAAATATAAAATTATAAAAATAATAAAGAATAAATAAAATTAATATTTTATTCATGCATATTGTATAGTAGGAGTCCAAAACCTAACTTTCACATCTTAAATCCAAATTAAATGAAACAACCTTCATTAAATAGAATATTAAATTTTATATACAATTAAAGGTGCTTTTGATACGTTTTGAGATTTAATTTAGGATATAAAGTTTGGGTTTTGATTTTTTATTTAGAGTATAAAAGGTACATTATTTTTTTTACGAAATCAATTTTGTATTTTTATTTGTAATTTTATCTACAACTTTCATGGACAAAGTTTCTTTATTTCAGGTATAAATAATATAAAATAAAATAGGTCCCAAAATAGATTTGTTGATAAATAAAAGAGTGGGATTTTAATTGGTTTTTGGCCCTTATCCCCCCCCCCCCCCACCACTTTATTCCTTGTCGACTCAGTCATCAGGATGACTAGATCTCAGAGTTTAGGATCATAAAATACCTTTGACATGTTATTCTTTTTCTTTTCTTTATTCTATAATTTTGGCATTAAATTAGTATTTTATATACAATAAATGGAATAATAATGAATGTTAATTTGTATGAAATAGTGCAATATACATGCATTAGCCAAGGTTTTTAAGGCAAAAATGATAGAATAAAGGTGATGAAATGAAGATTCATCAACAACCCCTCTACTGCGACATCCCTCTGCCCCGGCCTCTGCCCCATCCTCCTCCTCTGTTGCCTAGCTCCTTGATAAATCTATGATTCATCATCTTATTATTTGATTATTATCCCTCTTTCTTACACTTTTCAATAAGATTCTTGATCAATTCACTACCACTAACACTTGGTACCTTGTAAATAATTTACTCTTTTTGTATATTTATTTCTTGAGTTTTCTTAATAATTAAAAATACCATAAAATTTAGTTTAACATTGTACATATTTATTTTATAGTTATTTATAAAAAATATCAAGAAATCACAAATATAAATTAAATTGGGTATTTTTAAATACTTACAAAAAATTATATCTTTTATATATATCACATTGTCATTTTGAGTTCTACATGAAAGTTGTAGCTCTCATGTTGAATATGTTTTCATCTAAGATTTGTAGATATTTTATTTATAATTTATATTTATTTTTCTTAATTTTTTTCCCATTGGACCACGTGGCTTCTCCACAGTCACACACGTGGCTCAGCCTCTCTCTTCCACCTGCACACCCTTCCAGTTGTCCGTCACACCTGATGGAATCAATCACATCCCTTCACTCGCGCCCCTCTCGCCACCATTGGATCTGAAGATCCAACGACTGCATGTTGTCTTCAACCTCCATATCCCCTCTCCGGTAACATGCAAACTCTCCAACCGTTCAATTTTGACCCTCTTTCCTGATGAATTCACACTGCCTCTCCACCTCATTCCACCTCCCCAATATTGACCTAACTCCCCTCTTCCACGCTTACCACATGCCCTTGCCTTCTCCCAACCACCAGTTACGAGAGGTGGTTAAACTTCGATGCACTTCACCTGGAACCGCTTCTCTAAGTATTAAAATACATCTACTCCAGCACAATTTCACCTAATCCGCATTCATTCACGAGAACCCGTAGTCTCCACCTTCTCTTTGTGGTAAATAGAATGAAGAGAGGGAGTGCCATTATCGAGAGATATGAATGGCATGATCCAAGGTGTTCTCCACCTTGTTGTATTCCTTCATCAGAATTGCTTGAACTCCACGTCCCTCCCCGTGTCGAGCGAATCCTGAGGAAGAATTTCCTCACCCTAGTGGCTTGTATCCACCCCTTCTAGTGCTCCCCTGTGAGTCATTGTCTTCATCCAGGTAAGCTTCATTTCTTCCTCTTATTGATTTTCAATTTCTCCTATTTTTCTTAACATGTACACACACTCTTATCTACACCCTGTCACTCATTGAGCATTGTCGCTCTCCATCCATCTTCGTGCAGCCATCTCCTACCTTTGGACGCTTATTTATCACCTTCTCCCACCTTAATTCCCTATAGGCCTTGCAAAGGTCTGGAACCCATTAGGGCTCAACTCCCTTTCCTCTATAGAGCCCCCATTTCTCCCTCCCAATATTTTATGTATATTCGTATAGGTTGGTTGTGTGCTCATGACCCTTTAGGTATCTCATTGGTTGGATGTGCATTTGAGGAAACTTGAACTTCTTTGCCTCCGACGAGCGGCCCTCGGATTGACCTGCCATGAGGTGCAGCACCCTACTGTAGCCTCCATCTTATTCGCTCGAGCTTGAGGAAGCTACCCCGACCACCGGACCATGCATCATAACTAGGAGGAGCCACGACACCTTCATAGGAGCTATGATGCATACTTCGACGCACAGTAGAGGATCTCATATACATATGCTATAGGTTTGATTATATTAAATCAGCTCGATCTGATCTAATCGTGGTGATTGACTTCCAAGCCTTCCACCAAAGCATCAGTTCAACCTTAAGGTCTGGGAACCCAAATCAATAGTCGAGGCATCAGACCACGTCGCATCGCCTGAGCCAGAGCTGCCTGGCAAGCCTAGATTCCCCACGTAAGTGAATAGAAGTGAGCGAGAATTTTTGCAGGACTTGGGATGTGCTTCTGGATTTTTGCAGATTAGTCCCATGCATGCACAAGCACGTGCCGCTTGGAGAAATTATGAGATAAGCCCCATTGCCTTTTTCTATTTCCACATTTAGCCCCATGCATTTTTTGTATAAATGCCCCCAACGTCATTTGTTTATTGCTTTTCAGACCATTTTTTGGACCTTTTTCTTATTTAAGTATCGTGTTTTTATTTCATCATGCCTCTTGACTTTGATGCTTAATATCTTATGAGCCCTAACTCCAAATTTTATAAAAAAATGTCTTATTTGAAAGCTCATTTTATGATCTTTAATGTGATGTGTTTAATTCTCTAACAAGACTTGCTTAAAATGAATAAAAAACCATAGAAATATTGTGATTATTAAACTTGATAAATTGAGTTAAAAATTACATGCTTGGGTACTTAATGCTACATTGAACCCCTGATTTATTTAGAATTATTTAAATTATTCTGAAACTTTATTTGAATAGATTTGCATATTATTTCCTAATTTGGATTCATCTTAGGGAGTTTAATTTGTGATTTGATGAATTGGCACTTTACTTGAGTTGAAAAAAATGCATGAATTGGAATGGTTGATTAAGTTGTATAATTGTTGGACCATTTTAGGCATGTTAATATGGACTGCTAAAACATTGAATCATGATCATATTAGTGATATGTTTGTGTGTTGAGGTGTTTGTGTTTTTAATTGCATTTGTATTCATTGTGTAGCATATGTAACATAATTTGCATTAAAAACCCCCAAAATTCATACATGCATTTTGTAATGTTTTGCATACTTGACCTAGGTGACCCTGAGTAGCTCAATCACACATTTTAAGACCCAATTAGATAAGCTAATCGATAGTGTCCCTATGTTCAACCCTGGACTTATCCAGGAGAAAATTAACCGGTCTACTCCTCATAGATATTTTCATTCGATTTTGATTAACTCGTAATTGGCAGCATTATAGTGGGCTTGAATTATGTTAGTCGATTGTCGAGCGATCAGATGGCATTGTTGTTGGGGACACATCTTGATTAGACTATTTGATTAGGCTTGATTTATGTGACTAAGAGAGATTTGAAGTATTTAGGTTAAGCTTGTTTTGTGTATGTTTTATTTTTGTCTTATTATGTTTAAATTGTTAATTTGATTAATTATATCTATTGATATTTTCCAACCATTGTTATTTTGACTAGAGCCTACGAAGCGACTCGATGGGGAGTGAAGCGGAGGCTCAAACTCGGTGCTTGAGCTGGAGAGGGTCAAGACGGTCACAATGAGAGAGATTTAATGAATTAGATTAATAATTTCATTTCTTTACTTTTAACTATTTTTGTAAATATTTGTTATAATAATTTAGGTAATCACACTTTTTAAAGAGGCTCTTATTTGAGAGCTCGTGTGTGTAAAGAGACTTGGACATTATTATTCTTTTATTCGTGGTTGTGTCGAAAGTGGTTCTCGACTTGAGTGGTGAAATTAGGATAGTCACACGATAGTTTTGGCATCAAATATGTTTGCGCCCTCATACCATCTTAAGATTCACATCTTTAAGATTCATTAATGAGATGCACATAATCATGTACATCTAGCTCAAACTGAAATCAGATTCTTTCACGCTAATCATATCCAATTTAGGTGCAACTTTTCTCGACTTGCATGCATTTTGTGTAAAATTTAAATCTTGCATAACATATGGAGAGTGCTGGAAAGCATTGTTAGTATAATTCTTCCTGAGCATGCATCATTAATTTCTCACTTGCATTCTATGTTTTGATTCCTCCCTTGGTTTTACAACTTAGGTCTAAAAGGAACGGGACTGAACGTTAGGTGTACCTTTGTTGTGCTCACATTAATATCAGTGACAACCAAACTCTAAATTTAGGGCTTAATTAAGAAAATCCACTAAAATAACTTGGAATAAAATGAACACGTGTATTGCAGGTACATAAAGCCCTCATTGGACACATGTAGCCCCCAGATAGAGTGGGTGAGGATGCACACATTAAGGTTAGAGCCCAAATAGTTAGACTTCCCCCTGGGTCTCCATTTCTAATTCTCGCGGATTTGGGAGTTGCAAGGGCTTGCCTTCAACCTTAGTGTATGTTTCAGTTGTGTACGCACATGTGTCTCTTTTAGGATGTGATATCGAACCTGGTAGCCCATGAATATCTCCTTATTGATTGAGAGCATACAGGAGCACTGCTAAGCTTAAGGTGACTCCCTATGTGTAATGCTTTGAAAAATTATTTTACCACCAACTAAAATTGTCAATATAATTCAGGTGAACCCTTACAGCCTTCACATGAGAAATTGGTGAATTCATCTGGTTACGTGAGTTTACTCTGTACATTTAACCACATCCTTGCTATTCGTTTTCATTATGATCCTCTTGATATTGAAGATGACTAGTTGATGAGTTGTTTTGATGAGGTACCTAACGTCCGATCTTGGAGGACATGCAGTGTCTAACAAGTCGGGTCCAATAATCGTTGTATAGACACCTCTCTTGGCTATTATTACTCAACAATTATAATTAAGCAATAAATGTAGGTGAGCTAAAATTTATTATACCCTACAAAGAATGTTATAGAACACATGCAGTAGGGATCGAACCACAAATGAGCACACAAGGTGGAGAAACAAAAGTGAATAGACTACTTAGGAATTTATTGTTTTCCATTTTTGAATGTTTTTGGCGGGTTTTGTTTTTATATTTTTACGGTTTTAATTATGAAAAATTTTGTAATTTTATTTTATAGAGAAAATGTATATTAATATCTAATATATAAATACATATATGGATTATATAAAGAAAAGGATAAATGAGATGTTTTTGGAGTTTTTCAAATATATAAAATTAACTCAAAAAAATAAAAAAGAAAATATTTTGAGATTTTAAATTTTTCTATATTTTGGTAATTTTTGGATAATTTTTAGAGATTTTTAAATAAGGAAATATAAAAAATAAATAAAACAATAAACCAGGAAGCTTGAAATGGGATTAATAAATATCTAGCAATTCAGATTGAGCTCAAAGTCAATTTCCCTAAATATTAGATAATGTATAGAAAATTTAAAAAATTAGAAAATATTTTTGTGGTTTTTTATTAATTTGAAATTTTATAAGATTTTTGTGTTAGTTTTTAGGGGTTTTTAAAAATAATTTGCAAAAATATGTGTTCAGAAAATAAAACATAGTTAAACAAACATACATGAATTTTTTAGACTTTTTCAAAATATTTGTAATTTTTATGAATTTTTAAATGTTAAATAGGGAAAATGCAGTATTTTTATTTTTTTATAAATAGTATAATAATTGTAATTACCTTGAAAAAATATATGTGATATAATAGGGTTCCAATCACTTAAGATAATTTTTCTAAAATTTTTAGATGGAAAATGATAATTTTAATAATTAAAATATAACTATGAAATTAAATCTATAATGTAGGGATCTAATTGAAATTTTCAAGAAGTATCAAAGCATTTTATAACACTTTAAACAAGTCTAGGGACATACATGAAATATTTCCACATTTAAATACAAGGGATTTTATCACTTGTGCCCCTCCGAGATATCGCAATATCAATTATGCCCCTATCTTTTTGGTAATATCAGTTGTACCCCTCACTTCTTTCGCCGTTTATCACTTGTGCCCTTCCGTCAGAATGACCGTCAATGAGTTGACTTAACCATGGTTTCTTCAAACCTTGGTGCAGTTAAGAGGGGTATTATTGTCCAGACCTCTTTATCTTCTTCCTCATCCATTTGTCCAGACCTGGGCGCTGGGGGGGGAGGCGGGGGGGGGGGGGGGGGGGGGGGGGGGGGGCGACCTGGACGCGGGGCGGCGAGAGCAGGGGACGCGAGGGCGACCTGGCAACTTAGAATTCTGGCATCTAGTCTTGGCGAAATGGGTAATTCCTCATCAAGTATCAACAACCAAACGAAATGACTCATGAAAGAGAAGACACCGACATGGGGATGTCGCCTGGACGATGCTTTATTAAGCAGTTGAGCTTCTGCTGGCAGCCTGCCAGCAGGAACTCTTGCCTGTGCTCTCACAAGGGCCTGCATGCATCGAACGGTCTCCGCAGCTTGCTTCCTCACAATGTGGCCCATCACGAGAGCTTGGATCTTCACGATTCCCCTGAGGGCCTTCAGGGCTCTTCTTGCCTGAAACGGCCACAAAATAACCGGTATTACGACAGGGGCAGGGGAGGCAACATGGGCAGGGGCTGCGAGAGGCGGAGGGGGAGGGGCTGCGGGGGCCGGAGGGGGAGCTGCAGAAGGCAAGGGGGACGGGAGGAGGGGTGCGGGGGAGGTGCGGGGGGCAGTGCGTGGGCCGGATGGGAAGTGCGGGAGGCAGAGGGCAACTGGGGGAGGGGTGCGGGGGCGGAGGGGGGAGGTGCGGGGGGCAGTGCGGGGGCCGGATGGGAGGTGCGGAGGGCAATCGGGGGAGGGGGAGCGGGGGGGCGAAGAGGGGAGGTGCGAGGAGCAGTGTGGGGGGCGGATGGGAGGTGCAGGAGGCGGAGGGCAACCAGGGGGGTGCGGGGGCAGTACGGGGGCCGGATGAGAGGTGCAGGAGGCGGAGGGCATCCAGGGGGTGCGGGGGGCGGAGGGGGGAGGTGCGGGGGCAGTGCGGGGGTCGGACGGGAGGTACGGGAGGCGGAGGGCAATCGGGGGAGGGGATGCGGGAGGCGGAGGGGAGACCTGGGGCGGGGTCGGCGGGGCGGGTCGGCGGGGCAGGGGAGGCACGGGGGCCTGGGGGCGCAGCAGGGGCAGGGGGAGGAGGCTGGGGCAGGGGGATGAGGAAGATGAAGAGGAGGGGAGGAAGATGAACATTGGACTTTTTGATTCATTTGTTTTCGTTTTATTCCTGGTGTGTCCCTAAAGATAACGTCCGTTTGCATTTGGGATGGACGGAAACTAACTCGAGGGGTACAAGTGATAGATTTGCAAGAAGTGAGGGGTACAACTGATATTACCAAAAAGATAGGGGCATAACTGATATTGCGATATCTTGGAGGGGCACAAGTGATAAAATCCCTAAATACAATATCCGGACTAGTAGGGGTATAAATGTAATTATCCAAAATATAGCCAAGTATACAAATTCCTCAAAAATATTACACTAATATTCAAAATTTTTAGACTAAAAGTAAATTCACAAACCCTCAAGGGTATCCACATAAAAATACTCCCCCCTCACGTGCATAAGCACATGAGGTGAGGTGACATGGACTGGACTAAAGTGCATATAGAATAGATTTTAGGGTCCTTATCAAGAATATTACAAAATATCACATCTTCAAACGTATGTCTCTAGGTTAAACATAAATTTTAAAAAATAGAGGGGAATATATGCAATATACCACTCAACAGGTGCGAGCGGACGACTGATGGAGCGCCACTTATCCACATGACGCCCATGCAATTGCGAATCACAGTTCACGGGTGAGTGGCTGAGATTAGATCTCATCGCTCGGCTTAGCTCACCTTTAAATGAGTCCACTACTAGCTTAGCTCATGTGGATCTCTACGTGAGTAGGGTAAATTACGCTTGCACCCCTCTAGCCTTGTGTATTTCATATTAATATATAAAAATCGACTTTTAGTGTAAAATTTTTTGGTGTTTTTGCACATGTATCATTGTATTTATTTTAATTTCAAAAATATCCCTGCAAGTTGCTTGTATTTTATTTTTCTATTTTCTTTAATTAAAAATAACTCTTGTGCTCATTTAATTTTGGGAAAATCATTTTAAGTGCCTTAAATCATGTGTGTTCATGCTATGTATGGGGTTTTGGAACTTATTTAATTTCACTACTTACTAAATTTAATTTAGGTGCTATTTACTCCATGTTTAACTTATAAAATCCATATATATATATATAACCATAATTATAAATCCCAAAAAATACAAAGTATTTATTATAGTATTTTATAGCTACAGACCAAAAATATTAAAAGAAGCTCTAAAAATTAGCAAACCCTTGCTAACCCTTAAAAAATATAAAATATTCCCAAAAAAATATTAGTTCATGTTCTATAATTTTACATATATGTCTGCATTTTAAAATTGGTTTTGAGAAATTTTGACTTTATTTAGTATTTTTAAATCTCAAAACAATCCACCATATTTTAAAAAGCCTTGATTTTGTATATTTTAGACTTTAAAAACCTAAAAAATATTAAAAATTACCAAAAAAATATAAAAACAAAATAAAAATATTAAAAACAATTTTTTTTGTAAATTTTGATTATTCATATCTCCATTTATAAATATATTACCATATATTGTACTATATACCTATATATAGTGATATATAAGTATTATTATTACTGATTATCATAAATGCCTTATAAATATTGTGAATTCTTTAAAAAATAAAAAGGATTGTTCCTTAGATATTTTTCTACTTTTTGTATAATTATTATATATTTTATACCACTTATATTATACATGTTACATATATATAGTATATATTAAAAAGGAAAGGAAATTAAAATCATAAAATTATAAAATAAAAATGAAAATGAAAAAAATAAAAAAATATAAAAAATAATACATATAAAAAGTTTAAAATAAAAAAATCCGCAAAACATTAATTGATTAATTAAGCAAATATTATACAAACATCTATATATTAATATTCATTAGTTATTTATAATTAATATACCTGCTACACTGATTTATCTCCATGTTTTCAATACCTTGTCGACTGTACACATTTATTTCTATGTTATAATAAATTTTGATCCCTTGTTGTTATTACTGCTTTATTTTTTATATCGTGGATTGATTGTTGAGATTATCAGAGATCCTTGTGAGAGGTCACTTTGACGAATTTGATCTCGCCTTGTGAGATCATACGACTCTCTCCTAGGAATTTTCCTGATATTTCAGATACTCACGCATGCCTCTCTTAGATGCCACAATCTAGTATTGTCCGCCCCTGAACTGGTAAAAATGGATTTGGCAACTATTATAGTGTCTCCCTATTAAGCATATAGATTTCTAGACCTCTTCATGAACATAATAAAATGTCCATATTTAACAATTGTTAGAATGCCACCCTTCACAGCATACCCGCACCCTTTCTCTTCTTGGATATCAAGAGATATCATGTTCTTTGTCATATCTAGAACATGGCGAACACATGTCAAGCTGGAAAATATCATATTGTGCATCTTTAACTCCACTCTCCCCATCCCTACATCCCTGGATTGTGGATCATTGCCCATAATGACAACTTCTCCATCAATAGATCTGTACAAGGAGAACCAATGGTGGTTGGGTGTGATGTGGCAGGAGCACCTGGAATCGAGGAGTCAGGCGTCTTTCGATCTATGTGGTGTACTAGCTATCAGAACATAGCCAGCATTTTTGCATTCAATTTCCAAATAACTCGCTTCTACCGCAGAACCATCTTTTCAAGGTAGTTTCGGGTCTTTCTCTTTGTTTTGGAGTTTATAGCACTCCTCTTTTGTATGTGCCCTCTCTTCTTACTGTAACGACAAAATTTGCTCTATCCCTTTTTCTTTTCCTCCTACGATTTGTCAAACTTCTTTCGTTCTGTGTATTTATCCCTCGTGTAAAGCACATCGGTCTTCTTGTCGCTTGACGAACGTCCCGTGAGCTCACGATCCATTAACTCATTCAAGAGAAGGGATGATTTTACATCATCTAGTATAATCGTGCCCTTCCCTTAAATTAGGATTTCACAGAAGTGCTTATACGAGGGTGGTAACGAAGCAGAACGGTAGCAATGTTTGATCTTCGTCTTCAATTTCCTCGTTCATGTTTTCCAACTCAGAAATAATTAAATCGAAAACATCTAGACGAGATTTGATCGATGTACATTCGATCATACAAAGAATGAAGAGTCATTGCTTGAGATATAGACAATTGGCGAAAGTCTTCGGCACGTAGAGATTCTCAAGTTTCAGCCACATAGCCGTTGCGGATGATTCCTTCATAACTTTGAGAAGAATGTCGTTCAAGAAGCAAAGTTCTATGTTTGTTGTAGCCTTCGTGTCCAAGTCCTCCTTCTCATCTTGACTTAGCATCGCAGACATCTTCTCGATTCCCTTCAATGCCTTTGCGATGCCTTGTTGGATAAGGATGGACTTCATCTTGACCTTCCATAGACCAAAATTGACGTTGTGATCAAATTTCTGATCTCAAACTTTATCGTCATCTTAGATGTTGGATCATATCGGATGATGATCAGTTGTGGAAGGTCTCAACACCAAGATGGAAAATGTCAACCAGATAGATCTGGATGGGACTCTTACGTGAGGCGCAGAATCACCAAGATAGCTCTGATATCAATTTGTAGAAGATGATCCAAAACACGTAATCAACCACAGAGAACATGCACGATTTACGTGGAAAAAACCCCACCGATGCAGCGGGAAAAAAACACGAGCAAAGAGAAGTTCCACTATGAGAGAAAACCGGAGTACATATACAAGAACACTAAGAGGCAACTGACTCTCCCGGAATGAGATTCTCTCATAATCCATATCTTAACCCTATAATACCTATACATAGGTATAATCGGTAAATGAATCTTAAATCCATTTACAAAATGTACTCAGATTGCAATTGGGTTGGTTCTTCAAGACACATTTCAACATCTATGTGAATACAATTCACTCGATCTTGGGTTGATACCATGAACCGCCTTAATTCCATGGAAGTCCCATGTTTATCCCTTAATTGGAATTGGCTTGGATAGGATGTGGTGGAGGTGGCAGGGCAGCGACGGTGGTGGCAGCAGCAGAATGGCTAAAAGAGTTCGTACTTTGATTGAAGGAGATCTCGATTGATTGATCATCCAACCTCCTTGAAAGGTACAAATAAGAGACCACCTTTGACCGCTTTAATTATTTTAATAATTGATTACTAATTGAAGTTGCAGGACCATGAATAGAATGTAATTCCAATAGCTGGAGCTATTTGACTGGTTCTCTGAGTTATCGCAATCATGCAGACATGTGAATCAATTATTCGATATATAAAGATGCTAATGATAATATTTATTGGTCTAAGGTCCCAGCTGGCTTAAGACCTATTTGTACTTTTTGTTTCCTGTATGATTCGATTTTATCATTTGGTTGAAGTAAGCCCTCTAGTGTCTAGTTCCATCTTATAATCATATTCGAATCTTGGCATCTCATAGATACTCAATTACAACACAAGGAAAATCCCTAAATTTAAATATCGCATTCTGATGCAGTCAGAATGCATGGAACGGAAATCACAAAATCACATACAACTAATCGTTCCTAACAGAGATTTAAAGTGCTTGGAATGCGAAATCAATCGCCCTGCTCTTTTCCCTACAATGTGAAACCTGCAGATAGCTCGAAAAATTTCGAAGCAAATCACCGATAAAGAAACAACTAGACTGCCTATCTCGTGAAATCACTCATCTTCCATGAGGTTAATTCAGATGGAAGAAGCTTCTCATTTCCAGAGATGACAGCTGAGGCCATCAACTTCCCGAGGAAGCCGTGATAAAGCAACCCTCTTGCACCAAGCCCAGAAATCAACCAGTACTTTGTCCTTGTATTCTCTCCACCATATAAATCTAGAGGGCCAAGAAGTGGCAGCGAGCCCGACGGGGTCAATGGTGGCATTGCTCTTAAGCCGCCGGCAGCTCCGATGAATTCCCATCGCCTTATGGCGGGATACACAGTGGAAGCTTTCACTTGAAGTTCTGCCACTGCTGCATATGCTTCTTCTTCAGAGACGCACGATGAGTAATCCAAGGAATTCCAGTCCCATGTTGAGCCCATAATGATACTGCAAGGACCTTGTGCTGCGATCCATGCATCTGATAGGATTGAAGGGCTCATTTCTCCATATCCGTCCCTATGATCAAGGAAAGAGTATGGTCAAACAGAATCAAACATCATATGTGTTACCTGCCTATGGGAGAATATCTTGTATTCAGTTAATTTAAGGTTTAATACCCCGTATCATTTGGAAGTTGCAAATGTGCGACGATGCCTCTGCACATCCTCAGCGGAAGCTTGCCAGAGAGCTCACGTAGCCTGTCTACTTTAGCGCCAAGACAAACGATAACAGAATCGTATTCACCTGCACAAGCCTTCCGTCATTGCTCCACATGGAATAAATTAATTTTGGAGGGGCTATTTACACATACACATCAGAAAAATTACTTGCATGGGATATGAATGTCCGGTCTTCTGCCCAGAAGAAAGATGCTTTAGCATCCTCCATCAGAAAAAAAATGCATCTCTTGGTCAAATAAAAACTGGACCGACAAAGTAGAAAACAGCTCTCTCTTTTCCCTCTGCCCCTCCATTTTCTTTCTAGGTTCTACCGATTACAATCTGAAGTGCATTCCATAGGGTCGCTTTTCTAGAAGACTCCCTCTGGATAGCGCTAGGCAAAGTTGGTTGATTTTCTAAAGTAGATTAAAAGCATCGCTAATTTATTAGAGAAATGACTTCCCAGTTAATCACTACGTAAGCAACATGTAATTGCAAGCAAAGAGATTTGAGTGCACTAGTTACGTATACAGGAAGTGTTCCTTGCACGAATTCCCATAAAAAAGCTCATTGTGTGAGATATGTGGATATATACCAAAAAATGTGGATAATTCCCAAATTTCAAATGTGAACGTCTTTAATGACGGATAACATTCTGGAGTTCATTGAACAAAAGCCAAAGTTTTAAAAATTGAGGTGGAATGCAGTGGAATCTCTGACCTCAAGACAGGGCTTAGAGTTCAGGGCAGTCCAGGTGTGCCTCAATTTTTAGAGAAACATTTTAAAAATCTAAAAATTGGCGAGTACATTATTTTAAAAAAATGCAATAAATGATAAACCTTGTAATAGAACAAACTTTTACCTCAACTAATAAAAAAATTAAGGGTGTTAATTGAACTGAATCATTCGAATTCGATTACGATTCGTTTGATAAAAAATAATTTGATAAAAAAATATCAATTCAAAACAAAAAGAACGTGATATAAATTTGACATGTGGATTCAATTACCAAATAAATCGAACCAGAATTTAACCTAAAAGCATTCCCTTATAATTCGATTCTATACATAAACAAACACATATATGTACATACACTAATATATATATAGAGAGAGAGAAAGAGAGAGAGATATAGATATACACAATCTTATTAGTTAAAGACCAAATGTCCAATATAAAAAATAAAGTAGTACAAGATATTAGCCATAGAAAATGTTTATTTCCTTGCTCATGCATTCACAACCCATCTTTTCCATTCCCTTTTCATTCTTTATCAAAGACCATCAATCCCAGAGTATACAGTGGTAGTCCCTATGCTAGCACATGAAGACGATAACTACGCTACATCAAGTTCCTCCTTGATATTTATCATCATGGACTGAAATCTCGCGAAATTTTGCTGAAATTTCGACGAAATTTCGGTTTCGATGGGTATCGGGTCTCGAAACTACATTGTATATCGATTTCCCGGGTTTCGGTCGAAATATCGCGAGATATCGCTGATATCTCAGCTCGTCTCGATATTTCAGCCGACATATGGAATCTTTGAATAGAAAATTCAGGGAAAGGTCGAAATATACCGAAATATCGGCCGAAACATCTCCATTTCGCCCGACTTCGTGCAGAGGCTGCTCCTTCATCTTCCAAGACCTTCTTCCTTTGAGGTAAGCCAAATTATGATAAATCTTCTTCAAATTCATTAATTTTTTTAGGGATTTCACTGTTAGGATGTTGATATAGCTTGCCATGGTGTTTAATTTGAGAGATTTCCCCAAAATTAGGTATAAATTTGGAGAAGAAAATTGGGGCTTTTGTGTTTTTTTTTTGCACAATAGTGCCAGCTATGATGATTGTATCGCGGATCTGAAGTTAACATGAAGTAAAACATTGTTGGAGAACATTTTCTTGGATCTATGTTAGAGGAAATTGGGGCTTTTGAGGTTTAATGTTGAACAATACTGAGTTGTGGTATTATATATTCGGATCTTGAGTTTTGGAAGTAGAAATCATAGTCAGGAAATTTTTTTGGATTAATAAAATTTAAAAATATAGAAAATCCGAAAATCATTTGTTAAATATTTACATTTTTGTTCATATTTTGTGTCAATTACGTAGTCTTTCTTTAAAATGGTCCCCTAATTTGTAGATCTAAGATCCTAATGTATAGATCCAAGGTCCCTTTTCTGTAAATCAGAAAAGTAGGTGTTAGAAAAATTATATATATAATAATTCTGAAATTAAAAAAGTAAAATAATTTCATGATAACCCAAAGTAATGGCCATTATTGTCAAGATGGCATTGACCATGATTCACGAGTCATATACAAGCTCTTCTCACGGTTGAGATACTCATATCTCATCTTTATTTATATTTTTCTATTTCTCCAATCTACTTTATGTAATTTCTCCCTAGAGCTTTTCTCCTATATAAGAGAGCTTTAGGGCTATGAGGAATGCAACTTTTCATTTCACAATCTTCCACATGGTATCAGAGCGATGGTCCTAGACTAGAGCCTGTGCCCTAAAGCCCCCCCACTAAAAATCCTAGCGCACAACAGCGCACCCGCGGACTCGTGCAACCCCCCGCTCGGTACACCTTCGCGCACAAGCCATACCTCCCGCGTCGTGCAACAAGCACCGTCGCCCCTCGTCGCGCCATGTGGCCAGCCCCTTGCCGCACCGCGCTATGCTGCATGTCCCACGCAACGCCACCATGGCCTTGGTTCTTACGCATCCCTCGCTGATCCACGTCGTGTTGCCTGTCATGCGCAGTGCCATCGCGGCCTCATTCTTGGATTTCTAGGGTGTGACGTGATTATTTAAAACACCCTAGTTACTCAAAGGAGTCTCCAAAGAATGGAAGAGGTTGTGGTCCACAACCATCTTCCCGTATGTCAGCGTAGGTGCAGGTCTTTCTTGTTGCCGATCCAGTCTTGGAGATAGTTCTCATGTCGGACAACAAAGCTGACGTTCCATCCATGGGTGCCTTCAAAGGTCCAACACCAATAGTCAAGATGAATGGAACAAACTATGAATTGTGGGCCATGCAATTCATGAGTTTAACGCAATGCAATGGCAAGAAGCACATCCTCACGATGAAGGAACCAAGTGACAAGACTGTGATAAATGCCTCATGGGAGGCAGATGATGCATACACATGTGTGTGGGTATATGGGACTGTGTCAACAAAGATAGCTAATGATATTCTAAGTCAGCCTACTAAAAAGGCTATATGGGACATTCTCGCCGCTACATACTCTCCGGCGAAGAATGAGTCAAAGATATTGCAACTCCAGCACGATATCTTCACATCGAAGCAGAATGGTCGCCTCCTTCATACTCTCTACACTTCTTTGAGGGGTATGTTTGAGAAGCTACATGGTTACATTCCCTTCACTGCTACACCAGAGCAACCAGTGTTCACGAAAGCGGCCCGTGCAGTCGCATATGCGACCGCATAAGCGTATGTGGTGCCCTCAGCGCACCGCTTTCCTGAAGGCTGAAGCCCCCCATTTTGCGTCATGTGCGCTTATGCGGGCCACATATGTGGGCTATGCGGCCGCATACACAATTTTTATTTATTTTTTAAATTTGTGCCATGTTTTGTTGTGTTGTTTGTGCCATGTTTTCCTTTTGCATGTATGTCAACCAAGCATTCCATGATCATTTAAATCCATCGTCAAAGTAGTTGTACTGCGAGATAGGAGTAAACACACAGGAAGAAAAAGAATAATATACTAATAATTTAGCAAACTAATTTAGTCAACTAATAGTTATTATGATGCAATATATGTAAAGTTCGGTACTTTTGATGGAGGATCAATTATAAATATAACAACATAGATAAATGACATTATATTCAACAATAGAGGCATTTTGTGTGTTAACTTTATTTTATTTTGTTGATTGTTGTCAATTATTTTGTGTGTAAACGTTCTATTGAAATATTATTATTTAATTGATAGAGATTGTTTTGAACTCTATGAAAGTTATTTTCCTTAGATCTTCTGTTGGACCACAATTAGATATAAATTTAGCTCTGTTGTAGTCACTTTTGTATATATTTATTTATTTTTAAATAAAAAATTAGGAAACCACGTAGAACCGCATATACCCCGCATATGCCCCCGCATACCGCTTAAGCGCTATTCAGTGACCTGTCCGAACGCATATGCATACCGCTTTCCTGAACCTTGAGAGCAACTCAAGGCATACAGACTCTGTAATGACTGGGGTCTTTCTAGTAGCCATTGATCCTAAACACGATGCAGCTTGAGCCCAAATTCTTACTGATGCTAACATTTTCCGATTGGAGGAGGCATGTCGCAGACTGAGTAGGCTATCTATATCCTCTGGTGGTAATTTGCAGTCTCAGACATCTTCAGCTATGGTTGCATCTCGTGGTAAGGGGAGCCCTACTCCATATCGTGGTTGGGGGGGCCTAGCTATGGCAGAGGAGGGGGTGGTCGAGCCCGTCAGCTATGCACATTCTGCCACAGGTCAGGCACACTCTGAGGAAACCTGTTATTCTAAGCATGGGTTTCCTACTTCAGCTCGAGTTGCAGAGCATACTCAATAGGTAAGGAGTCCATCATCTGTAGCTGATCAGATATTTGACGAACTTGTGGCACGACTCAGGGATCATGCCTACTCCTAGGTTAACCAGCTCTCCTCGAGAATCATCAGAGATAGCTGCCTCAGTATCAACATCCACATCTAGTATAGCATATGCCTTTATTAGTTGTTACAGGACAGATTTGTCAGAATGGATCATGGATTCATGAGCATTCCATCATCTCTGTGGTGATAGAGGTGAGTTTAGTGATTTCCGTCCGACTCAAGTTGGACGATCTATTGTGATAGAAGATGGGACACACTCTCCTATTACCGATCAAGGGGAGGTGCAGTTGACTCCTGCAATGCGACTTCAAAATGTTCTTTACGCTCCTGAATTGTCTACGAATTTACTATCAATTAGTCAAATCACCAAGGATTTTCATTGGCATGCCATATTTGATCCTTTTGATTTTGTGTTTCAAGACATTTTCACGGGAAGGGTGATTGAATATGGCCATGAGAAAGGGGGTCTGTACAGACTGGTGTAATCTCCTTATGTTGGTGCATCTTCTCTTCGCATTGTATTTGTTTCTCCCTATATATTGCATCTTTGATTTGACCACCTTCCTCTGCAAAAGTTGTGTCACGTTCTTCCACATATTTCTCCTCGCTCTACCTTTCAATGCGAGGCCTGCCAGCTTAGGAAGCATCATCAATCCACTTTCCATAGTCGTCAGGGTCAAAGTAGTCATAGTCTGTTTGAATTAATTCATTTTGATATTTGGGATCCCAGTTGTGTCCCAGATCATCAAGGACATAGGTTTTATCTTGTCGCAGTTGATGAGTTTTCAAGATTGTCTTGGGTTTTTCTTCTTAAGAACAAGTCTGATGCTGGTTCTGTTATTCAGTTCTTTATTAATGAAATAAGGAACATTTCAGCAAAAGTCAACTTTATACATTCAGATAATGCTCTAGAATTCTGCAGTACACAACTTTCCCAATTCCTTAGGCCCATGGTATTGTGCATCAGACATCTTGTGAGTGTATTTCCCAACAGAACAAGGTGGTTGAACAAAAACACCGCCATCTTTTGGATGTTACCAGGACCCTTGTGATTCAAAGTCGTGCTCCCCATTCGTACTGGGAGGACGTGGTTCTAACTGTTTGTTACCTAGTAAATCGTATGCCCTTTTCGGTTCTGAGGGAGAAGATCACGTTCTTGATTGTGTTTCCCGAGACAGATCTTTTCTCACTTACGCCTTGCGTTTTCATTTATGTGGTTTTTGTTCATCAGATGTCTCCTGGTCTTAACAAGCTCTCTCCCAGAGATGTCAAACGTGTATTTGTTAGATATTCCAAGATCCAAAAGGGCTATCGTTGCTTTGACCCTGTTCGACGAAGGTACTACGTTAGCGCAGATGTCACTTTCTTTGAGTCCATTATGTATTTTTCTCCTACATGTGACAAGCTCATTTCTTAAGAGGATGGAGAAGAGGTCTATATGCCTCTAACCAATCTCCACTACACCATCATCGTCACCACCACCATATTCTCCTCCATCGCCACCACCGCCTCCGCCACAACCTATTTTCTTTCCACAGGTTTACCAGTGTTGACCCCGTGCTCATGTGCATCCTCCATCATCCAGCACGTCCAAGGTATGTTCTAAGCATTTGAGTTATTCTAATGGCACTGGTGATTTGCATGCACAGTTTGAGGTGCAGGATGTCTTGGATGATACACCTTCTGCGAGTACTGAGGATCTAGATGTACCTATTGCTCTACGGAGGCGGAGGCAGGCATGTACTATGCATCCTCTTGCTTCCCATGTTTCCTTGGAACATCTCTCCGAGGATTTTCAGAGGTTTGTTGTGGGACTATCTGCCGTAGATATACCACGGTCATATCAGGAGGCATTGCAGAGTAGTTAGTGGCGCATGGCCATGGAAGAGAAGATGGCAGCTTTACAGTCTCGTGGTACGTGCAGTGTTGTGCAGGCTTCTCCAGGTGCATCTGTCGTTGGCAGCAAGTGGGTGTTTATTGTGAAACACCGAGCTGTTAGTATTGTGGATAGATATAAGGCCATATCGGTTGCTCATGGATTCACCCAAACCTATGGGGTCTGTGGAAAAATAAGAAAGAATAGAAAGACTTATCTTATTCAAGAGGTCTAGGGGTCCTTATATAGGACAAAAACCTAGAGTGCTCAAAGGAGAATATTCTAAAGAGTATTCTTTATAGAATATTCTCTTAACAAATATCCACAGAATATTCTCTATAGAATATTTTCTTAATAAATAGCCACACAGAATATTCTTTATAGAATATTCTCTTAATAAATAGCCACATAGAATATTCTCTATAGAATATTCTCTTAACAAATATACTCTCAACACTCCCCCTCAAGTTGGAGCATATCCATCGATCATGCCCAACTTGAAAGCAATCCAAGAAAGGCGCTTCTTTGACAAGGTCTTTGTAAATATGTCTACAAGATGAAGATCAGTCGAGATGTGTGGTGCAGCAATCTTGCCTCCTCGTACAGCATCATGAATGAAATGGCAGTCAATTTCGATGTGCTTGGTCCTCTCGTGGAATACAGGATTAATGACAATGTAAGTAGTAGATTTGTTATCACAGTATAAAGGAACATAAGTGGTGATATCAATGCTGAGTTCTTACATAAAAGCCAGTAGCCAAGTAAATTCACATGTAGCCTGAGCCATTGCCATGTATTCTGCCTCTACACTAGATCGGAAGACTACAGTCTGCTTCTTGCTCCTCCACCTAACAAGATTTCCTCCTACCATCATAGCATAGCCCGTAGTGGAGCGACGATCCTCAGGCGAGCTTGCATAATCAGCATCAGCATAGGCAACAACATCAGTGTATCCATTTGCCCCATAATAGGTCACGTCCGGGTGATTCCTTTAAATATTGAAGGATCAGAAGAACGTCCTCCCAATGGTTGTAACATGGTTTCTCCATGTATTGGCTAGCTCTGCTCATAGCATAAGATATGTTTGGTCTAGTAACAGTAAGATACAACAGTTTTCCAACAAAGCTTATGTATCGTGTAGTGTCTTCAAATGGAGGATCGTCAGAGGAGAGCGTTTCCTTGGTTCTACAAGAATACCAGAGGGGTTGCATCCAAGTAATCTAGCCTTAGTTACTATATCTAGGCAGTACTTCCTTTGTGACATATGAAGTCCCTTCTTGGTACATAAGACTTCTATGCCCGGAAAATAGTGAAGTTGGCCCAGATCCTTTGTGATAAAAGTCTTTTGCAGAAAAGCCTTAGTCTCCAGCACCCCTTTATCATCGTCACCTGTAACAACCATATCATCTATATATACAACAAGTATAACAGTACCAGATCATCGTTTTCGGATGAAAATAGAGCAGTCAGATGTAGTTCTCTGGAACCCTAGAGTGCCAATTTCTGTACTTAGTCTGTCAAACCATGCCCTCGGGCTTTGCTTCAGACCATAGATTGCTTTGCGAAGTCAGCACACATACTCCCCCTCAACTTCGTACCCTGGAGGTTGCATCATGTAAACCTCCTCCTCTATATCACCATATAGAAATGCATTCTTGACATCCAGTTGAAAAATATTTCAGCCCTTGTTTACTGCCACTGAGAGGATGGTCCGTATGGAGCCCATTCGCGCAACAGGAGAGAAGGTCTCAAAGCAGTCAACTCCATATGTTTGTGTAAAAACTTTAGCCACAAGTCTTGCCTTTAATCTGTCAATGGAACCATCTGCAGACCGCTTTGTAGTAAAAATCCATCGGCAAGCAACATGTTTTGTTCCATGGGGACACTGCACAAGATTTCATGTCCTTCGGGATTTAAGAGCGTCCACTTCTTCATCCATTGCTTTTCTCTATCCAGAATCCTTCAGTGCACTATTATTATCTCTGGGAACCGAAATTGTGATAAGAACATCTACATATCTTTTGTTAGAGTATGATAATCTATTAGTGGACGTGAAATGAGATATTGGATGAAGTGTACATTGCCTCTTGGTTTTGCATAGAGCGATGGGAAGCTCTTGAAGATCATCCGGGACAAAGTTGGTGGGAGCACTTGAAGATGGCATATTCTCCTGCAACAAAGGAACATGTAAATGAACATGAACAAGACCAGAGACATGTTTTCTTTGTACACAATAGGTGGAGCAGGAAGGTCTAATCGTATATTTGACACATCTTGAGTAAAGAAGGAAGTTTGTTCAAAGAATCTGATATCGGCAGATATGTAATACCGATGGACAGAAGGATCAAAGCATTTGTACCCTTTTTGAGTCTGAGAGTAACCCAGGAAAACACATTTAATCACACGAGGAGATAATTTATCGGGAGTATGAAAATTGTAAACAAATGTTGTGCATCCAAAAATCCGCAGAGGCAGAGGGAAGGGTGAGTCATTTGGGTATAGTAAGCCAAAGGGAGTAGAGCCGTTAAGTGATGCCGAGGAGTCCTTGTTTATAAGGTGGACAACGGTCAGTATAGCATCTCCCCAATAATTCTTGGGAACCTTCATTTAAGTAAGAAGAGAGCAGGCAATATCAAGAAGATGTCTTAGTTTTCTCTCTACTACTCCATTCTGTTGAGAGGTATATGAGCAAGTTTTTGATGGATGGCGCCCTGGAAGGAAAAAAGGACGTCAAATCTTTGTTTGTAAATTCCAAGGCATTATCAGAACGAAATATTTTAACAGTAGTGGAGAAGATATTTTTGACATAATGAAAGAAATTCTTGACGACATCATAAATTTCTGATTGTTCCTTCAATAAGAAGACCCAAGATAATCGACTGTAATCATCCACAAAGACAACAAAGTATCTATGACCACTTAGTGTTCGAACAGGACATGGTCCCCAGATATCACAATGAACAAAAGAAAAAGGAGAAGTACATCGAGGCTCAATCCGTGTAGGAAAGGATGCTTAATGATTCTTCCCGAATTGACACGCCTCACTCAAAGGGTTTGTAGGTCGAAAATTCAGGGAACATCATGGAGAGAGCTTTGGCTGAAGGATGACCTAGACGAATGTGCCATAGAAGAGGATCGTCAGAGATGGATACTGCACCAGCAAAATTGGAATCAAAAGGGATGTCGAGGTAATAGAGGTCATTCCTCTCATGTCCCCCACCAAAGATCTGCCTCATCCGGATGCCTTGAAAATAAAAGCAGAACTCGTCAAAAATAACACGGCAATTAAGTTCACGACATAACTTTTGTACAGATAAGAGACTGAGAGGAAAAGTAGGAGCACAATGAACATCATCCAATCACGGCTTGGGAGAGAAATCAATAGTACCAACAACAGTAATTGGAGAATGATCCCCATAAGCAACACAATCTTTACTGATGAGGACGGTTGGGAAGACGTGAGTAGGTTTTCCTCTCCCGTTAGATGGGTAGAGGTTCCAGAGTCAATAATCCATGCATGTTTATAGGTAGAGACTGAGTTTACTATTGTACCTGAGGTAGTAGCTAGACTAGCAGAAGAGGCGGAGGTGATATTATGGCCAGCAGAGGAAGCAGGGTCGTGTAGCAGTTGTCGTAGACAAGTATATTCAGAAGCAGTAAATGGGATCTGTACCCCTCCAGTTTACTGAACAGATGTATCTTCAATTACATCAGAAGACGCTTCATCGTAGGCATTATTGGCATTAGGTTGCATGTCAAAAGTTGTCCAGTACCTGTCAGACAGATGATTCCAGCGTCTACAGTGTACACAAGCTGGATATCGAGCAGCAGATAAATCACGACCACGATCATGCCCCCATCAAGATTCACGACCGTATCCAGATTCACGGCTGCGTCCATGTACAAAGGTTCGACCCATGCCGCCTTAACGCTCTCTATATCTTGAGGATGTATAATGAGTCGTTGTCTCTGTAGTAGTGTAGATGGTAGATTACTGAATGGGAGCCTCAAGCTCATGTAAGCGTCTAAAGATGGTCTCAAGGCTCGTAGAGTGTCCGCCATTAGAAACTGATCTTTCACTGGCTTGTAATTTGGATTCAATCCTGATAGAAATCGATAAACTTGCCATTCAACGTGTTCGCCTACTTGTTTATCACAACATGTCGACTGAAAGATAAGGAGCTCCTCAAAAAGGCTTGTAAGAAGCATGTAGTACTCAATAAGACTCGAATCTCCCTGAGTGGTTGACCAGATCCTCATGTATATGTCAGAAAGACGAGACTTGATCGTCTTCCGAGAGTATGTGCGCTCAAGGTTTTCCCATATCGCCTTAGCAGTTTCTTTGTAAAGAAGATTAGCAACAATATTTGGATCGACACTGTTTGTCATCCAGGTGATAACTTGACAGTTGTCAACAAACCATGTGTCATAGTCTTTGTCAGTTTCTGCAGGCAGGTCCTTCGTAAGAATATAGCTTTTTTATTGGCCACCGATAAATATTTTGAACAACCAAGACCATAGTGTAGAGACTTATATATGTTACGTTTTATTGTTCCGTAATTTCTATTTATAGTTTGTAAGACTCTGTAATTTACCCAAGGGTTTTCTCCCTATATAAGAGACCCGAGGGCTCTATGGAATAACACATCAGAGTTTCGATTACTCTAACATGGTATCAGAGCCAAAACCCTAACCCTAGGGTTTGCTCTCCACCCCCCCCCCCTTCCCCCTCTTTCAGCCGCCGCCGCCAGCTCTTCATCGGATCCTTTCCTCCGCCGCAGTCAGGCCCCCAGGCCTTCAGTCCTCCGCCGCAGGGCTCCCAGCCCTCAGCCCTCCGCCGTCGGGCCTTCAGCCCTCCGCCGCAGGGCTCCTAGCCCTCCTGCGGCGCCGCCAGCCCTCCCCCGGCGCCACCTGCTCTCTGTCGGGCCCCTCCCAGTCGCCCGTAGGTGCAGCCAGCCCTCCGCCGGGCACCCCCCAGCCACCAACGGTGCCCAGCTCAGCCGCCGTGTATCCCTAGTTGCAGCATATCTCTTCCGCCGGACTTCCACAGCTTCTATTCGTCCCCGGGGCGGCGCACCTTCGGTCGGTCCCGGATAGAAGATGGATTCAAGTGCATAACGTCTACATATGCACTTGAATCCTCACATGTCGTGGTAGACACCTGTTACTTGGTCTATTATTCCTAGTTGTTCTTCTCCGGCAGTATGTCAGATCAAAAGGTCGATATGCCCACCATCGGTGCCTCCAAAGGTTCAGCACCTATCGTCAAAATGGACGGGACGAATTACGAACTGTGGGCTATGCAGTTCCTTAGTCTCATGAAGTCGTGTGGTAAGAAGCATATTCTTACCGAAGATGAACCACCGGAGAAGACAGGAATATATGCCTCATGGGAGGCCGATGACGCGTACGCAAAGGTCTGGTTGTCAGGTACGCTCACAACGGAGATAGCAAATGATGTCCTTCATCAACCCACCGCCAAGGCGATGTGGGATATTCTGGCCACAACGTACTCCCAGGTATGGAACGAGACCAAGATGCTGCAGTTGCAGCATGATATCTTTACCACGAAGCAAAATGGGAGGCCTCTTCATTCTCTGTATACTTCTCTTCGTGGAATGTTCGAGAAACTTTATAGCACAATTCCACTCACAGCCACGCCGGAACAACAGAAGACGTTCCGCAACGCTACTATGGTTGGCGTCTTACTTGTTACCCTTAATCCTGAATATGAGGCAGCACGCTCTCAGATCCTTGCTGATGCCACCATTCCACCAATGGAAGAAGTCTACAGACGGCTCAGTCGTGTCCCTGTTCCATCGAACACCACGACTACACCTCCCTCGGCAATGGCTGTCTCCAGAGGACGAGGTAGTTTCTCCTCATTTCGTGGCAGAGGAAGTAGTGGACGTGGCCGTGGAGGTCGCATACGTTCTACGTGCTCCTTCTGTCGTCGTACTGGTCATTCGGAGGATATATGTTATTCCAAGCATGGCTTCCCTCCTTCTGCACGTATCGCTGATCATGTTCAGGGTCCACCAGCATCTACACCAGATCACAGGTTCGAGGAGCTAGTGGCACGGCTTCGTGATATCATGCCACAGTCATCATCAGAGGGTGCTGATGCGTCTGATGTTGCGGCTTCAGCATCAGCAAGTACATCTGCCTCAGCCAGTGCCTCAGGTAGTCCCTCTGGCTCATATCATAACCATGATCTCACAGGATGGATTGTTGATTCTGGAGCCACCCATCATCTCTGTCGTGAGAAAGAGATTCTGCAGTCCTATAGAGTTGTCCAACCTGGTCGTTCTGTACTCATTGCTGATGGCACTCATTCCCCTATCATCGGTCAGGGGGAGACGGCTTTGCTGCCATCTATGCATTTACAGAATGTTTTACATGCACCAGAATTCTCGATAAATCTTTTATCCATTAGTCAGATTACACGAGATTTGCATTGTCGTGCTATTTTTGACCCATCGTCTGTTATTTTTCAGGACATACTAACGGGCAAGGTGATTGGTTGTGGTTCTGAGCACAATGGCCTCTATCGTCTTGTACGGAACTCTTATGTTGGCGTCTCACTACATTCCCAGGGCTCCGTGTCTCCGTATACCTGGCATCTTCGATTCGGTCACCTGCCATTACAGAAAATGCGTCACCTCCTACCTCAGATTTCTCCGAGTTCATCCTTTCGTTGTGAAGCTTGTCAGTTAGGGAAGCATCATCAGTCCAGCTTCCCCAGTCGTCAGAGTCGGAGCAGTCGCTCCCCATTTGAGTTATTTCACATAGATATATGGGGTCCCAGTCATGTCCCAGATCATCAGGGGCACAGGTTCTATTTAGTTGTAGTCGATGATTTTTCTAGAGTGTCCTGGACTTTTCTTCTCAAAAATAAATCCGAAGCAGGAAGTGTTATTCAAAATCTTATCAATGAAGTTCAAAATGTTTTTTCGTCTACGGTTAAGTATGTGCGTACTGACAATGCATTGGAGTTCTGCACTCGTTCCCTTGCCAGTTTTCTTTCTTCTAAAGGCATTATCCACCAAACAACATGTGCATACACATCTCAACAAAATGGGGTTGCAGAACGGAAACATCGCCATTTCCTTGATATTGCTCGCACATTACTTATTCAGAGTTGTGCCCCATTATCTTTTTGGGGGGATGCTATTCTTACAGCATGTTATCTGGTCAACCGCATGCCTACAACTGTTCTTGGGGAAAAGTCTCCTATCTCTGTTCTCTTCCCTGACAGAGATTTGTTTACTCTTACACCTCGGGTCTTTGGCACTGTTGCTTTTGTCCACCGCTTGTCTCCAGGACTTGATAAGCTTTCTCCTAGGGCTATCAAGTGTGTTTTTGTGGGCTACTCCAGGACACAGAAAGGATATCGTTGCTATGACCCCGTTCATGACAAGTACTATGTGAGCGCTGATATTACATTTTTCGAACCCGTCATGTACTTTTCTCCTACAGGTGACAGATTGGTCTCCTCCACGTCCACAGATTCTAGTGTCTATGTACCTCCACCTCCAAGCCTGGGTCAATCCTCTACACTACCACCACCACCACCACCTCCAATTGAACCTTTTCCTAAGTTCTATACAAGGCGTACAGGACCAGCTCAAGCTACATGTCAACCATCCAACACGCCTCAGGTATGTTCTGATGTTATCACTAATGATGGGTTAGACAATGCACCAGTGCAGGAGCCTTTACAACAGGACGAGGATCATCCGGTCGACACAATGATGGAGGATCTGGATCGGCCCATTGCTCACAGGAAGCAGCGAAGACAATGTGCTTCATATCCTCTTGCCTCTCAAGTCTCATTTCATCGTCTCAATGGGGACTTCCAGAAGTTTGTAGCTGCTGTCTCGTCTGTTGAGATCCCACGGACCTATCAAGATGCCATGAAGATTGATTGCTGGCGTCTAGCCATGGAAGAGGAGATGCGTGCTCTGCAGTCTCGAGGGACTTGGTCTCTTGTCCCCATTCCTCCAGGTGCCTCCGTGGTGAGTTGCAAGTGGATCTTTACGGTGAAATATCATGCGGATGAACGTCTTGATAGATACAAGGCAAGACTTGTGGCACGGGGATTTACCCAGACATATGGGGTAGATTATTTGGATACTTTTTCACCAGTGGCTAGACACTCCACTCTTCGCATCCTCCTATCTGTTGCTGTGGTACGTAACTGGACCATTTTTCAGCTTGACGTCAAGAATGCTTTCGTGTATGGAGATCTGCAGGAGGAAGTCTACATGCAGCAGCCAGCAGGATTTGCTGCTGAGGGGGAGACTCAGATGGTGTGTAGACTTCATAAGGCTATCTATGGCCTCAAACAAAGTCCCCGAGCATGGTTCCAGAAGCTTTCTCAGCTAATTGAACAACAAGGGTTCAGGAGATCAAATGCGGACCATTCGTTGTTCATCCAGAAGACCTCTAGAGGTACAGTTGTTGTTATGATATATGTTGATGACATCTTGGTCACAGGAGATGATGCTCAGGGGATTGAGATAACCAAGTCCCTGTTAGGAAACCAGTTCATTACTAAGGATCTGGGCACGATCCGATATTTTATGGGGATAGAATTTGCACGAAATGCACAAGGAATGGTGATGACTCAAAGAAAATATGTCACGGACATGCTAGCTGAAGCAGGAATGACTGGATGCAGACCTTCAAGTACACCTATGGACCCAAGCATGAAGCTGTACGAAGATGATACCGAGGAGGTGGACAAAAGAAGGTACAGAGAGATGGTGGGTAAGCTCTTATATATTACTATAACTCGACCGGATATTGCCTTTGCAGTAAACCGGGTGAGTCAATTTGTGGAGCAGCCAAGGCAAGTTCATATGGATGCCTTGAATATGATATTGAGATATCTGAAGTCTTCCCCAGGCACAGGGTTGCTATTTAGGAAAGATACGGACCTGTCTATTTCAGCTTGTGCAGATGCAGATTATGCAGGATGTCCAAGGGATCGTAAATCCACTTCTGGATTTGCTATCTTCATAGGAAGCTCTTTAGTTTCTTGGAAAAGCAAGAAACAGACTGTTGTGGCGAGGTCCAGTGCGGAATCCGAGTACAGAGCCATGGCACAAGCAACTGCAGAAATGATGTGGGTTAGAGCAGTCTTAGAAGATTTGACTGTAGATGTCCCCGTGCCTATGAATCTCCAATGTGACAATCAGGCAGCTTTGTTTATTGCCAATAATCCGGCGTTTCTCGAGAGAACAAAGCACATCGAGGTGGATTGTCATTTTACTAGAGACATGATTCAGAAGGGCTTCATTTCCACCTCTCATGTCAGTTCAGAGGATCAGACTGCTGACATATTCACCAAGCCACTGCTCAGAGGACCTTTCCAGAGATGTTCTTCCAAGCTGAGCATGATAGATATCTATGCTCCATCTTGAGGGGGAGTGTAGAGACTTATATATGTTACGTTTTATTGTTCCGTAATTTCTATTTATAGTTTGTAAGACTCTGTAATTTACCCAAGGGTTTTCTCCCTATATAAGAGACCCGAGGGCTCTATGGAATAACACATCAAAGTTTCGATTACTCTAACACATAGAACATAATTTTCAGACCCCTTTAGCTTGATAGAGGCGCCTTGTACCATCAAAGAAGTAGGGTACACGGACTTGGTCTCAGTAGGTCGTCATGGTGGCGTCTTAGGTCAAGAAGAAGTGATCTAGAGTATCTTGTTCTTAACCGAACATCAAGTTCCTACACATGCAGCAATAGACAACACATAGCAATCAAGAGCTCACGTTACTACGCAGAGGGAGGTCGAGCGCACAAGGGCGAGGGGCGATGGAGGAGTGAGGGTGTTGGGGGCCAGAGGCGGTGTTCCCTAGGCATCGTGGAAGCGTCGCGCATGGGGCGGCGCTGGGCCGCCTGAAGCTGCTAGCGATGGTGCAGGCTCTGCCACAGGTGGGCGGCGGCTCCTTGGGGAGGACTTGGGGCTGGCGGTGGCTGAGGGATTTAGGTCAGAACATCGGTCTAGGATCGCTGCTCCGACACCATGTGGAAAAATATGAAAGAATAGAAAGATTTATCTTATTCAAGAGGTCTAGGGGTAGAATATTCTCTTAGCAAATAGCCACAGAATATTCTCTATAGAATATTCTCTTAACAAATAGCCATATAGAATATTCTTTATAGAATATTCTCTTAACAAATAGCCACATAGAATATTCTCTATAGAATATTCTCTTAACAAATATACTCTCAACATGGTCGGTTACCAGGATACATTTTCTCCCATTACGCGTCACTCTACGCTAGGGATTAGTCTTGATGTTGTTGTGGTACGTGACTGGTCGCTTTTCCAATTAGATGTCAAGAATGCATTCTTGTATGAAGATCTGCAGGAGGAAGTTTACAAGCAGCAGCCACCAGGGTTTGATGATGAGGGGGAGTCCAGTATGGTGTGCCGACTTCACAAAGCCATATACGACCTTAAGCAAAGTCTGAGGGATAGGTTTCAGAAGCTCTCAGAGTTGATTGAACAGAAGAGGTTTGTCAGATCTACTGCTGATCATTCTCTTTTTGTTAAGAGAACTCAACGAGGTACCGTTGTTGTTCTGATTTATGTTGTTGACATCATTATTACTGGCAGCGATGAACATGGCATTCAAGCAGCTAAGGATTCCCTTGGATGACAGTTTATGACCAAGGATCTTGACAAGCTACGTTACTCTCTAGTCTTGGAGTTTGCACGAAATCAGCAGGTATGGTTATGACGCAAAGGAAGTATGTTACTGACTTACTATCTTAGATAAGCATGGCAGGATGCAGACCTGCCACTACACCAATGGATCCCACCTAGTATGGAAGTTACTATTACCCATGCTTGATATATCATTTGATGTGAGCAGAGTCAATCAGTTTTTGGAACAACCCAAACAGGCTCATATGGATGCAGTTTACATGATCTTGAGATATCTGAAGTCTTCTCCAGGTGCAGGTCTCCTGTTCAGAAGAGATAAATCTCTCACAGTTATTGGATGTACAGATACAGATTATGTTAGGTGTCCCAAGGACATGAAGTCCACTTCAGGCTTCATTGTGTTTGTTGGTAGCTCGCAGGTTTCATAGAAGAGTAAGAAACAGACAGTTATTGCTCGATCCAGTGCTAAATCAGAATATAGGGCCCAGCCCAATGGAGAACGGAAATGATGTGGTCAAGTCCGTCCTGACTGACCTAACTATTGAGGTGCCTCTCCAATGCACCTCAAATGTGATAATCAAGAAGCTCTATTCATAGCTAATAATCTAGGCTTCCATGAGAGAACAAATCACATCGAAATATATTGTCATTACACCCGTGATATGATACAAAAGGTGCTTATTTCCACTTCTCATGTTACTTCAGGCGATTAGATTACAGACATGTTTACCAAGGCTCTTGCGAGGGGTCCTTTTCACCGTTGTTGTTCGAAACTGAGCATGATAGATATATATATGCTCCAGCTTGAGGGAGGGTGTTGAGATACTTATATCTCTTCATCTTTATTTATATTTTTCTATTTCTCCAATCTACTTTATGTAATTTCTCCCTAGATCTTTTATCCTATATAAGAGAGCTCTTGGGCTATGAGGAATACGACTTTTCCTTTCACAATTTACCATACTCACTATCATGCATATTATTTATTTACAGATCGAAAATCTCGTGTGATGCATGCCTTTATTTTTTGAACATTGATGATCATCGAGGTATATGGAGTGATTTTATTTTATTTTTTGAGAAAAGGTGGGATGGACCACCATTAGAGACCCATCAAAAAAATATATTATATGGTAAAATTAGAGTGTTTACAACCGCCAAGTTTCAAAAAGGATGTTGTCATGCCCGAATACATTCTCGAAATAAAATCTTCCACCCTCAAAGACAACAACATTCCAAGCTAGCCACAACGCCCAGAATAGCGTGCAAATCTTCATATACCCTTCGTCTGAGTCTTACCAATCTCTGCCAAGCGAACCCCAAAACGAACTAGACACCCGAAATGTTTGCACCAGACCACGATTCTACCGGATCGAGCATTGAAAAAATAGATGATCAACATATTCAATTGATTCTCCACACCTTCGATAGCCCACCTCAACACTCGGAAAAATCTTGGCTCGTTGTGCTCCCATCAAAACTCGCTCTTCTCAACAACCACAGAAACACACAAACCCTTGTATGAATTTTCCAGCTCCAAATCCTAGCACAGTCCCTACGAGTCTGTATCTATCAATGAAGGCGGAGATGAGATAACATTGTACGCCTTTCTGACTGTGAACGTCCCATCTATCTAGCACCAAGAATCTCTACCTTCTAATGGCACCCCAAGTCTCGCCAACCTTCAGAGAAATAAATAAACTCTTCTACTCTTTGGTCCAACAGTTCGGACGCAAAATCAAGAGTCCAACATCTACTGACACATCCACAATGCAAGCCTCCCTATCAGCTGCAAGATCAAAAAGCCTGGGGCACAAGTCACAAAGGGCACCTTCTCCGGACCAATTGTCCCTACAGAAACAAAATCCACACCCAACCCCAAAATCTGTCGCAACAAGTCTATTAGGACCGGCAAGACCGAACAAATACCTCTCCAAAAAGTAATCGACAAAACTACAATATCAATATGGGCGCACAAGCTATGTGACACAATATAAATATATCTCACCAGTTTAGAAAGATAACTCACACATCTCCATATCCTCATCGCCTACTTCACAAGAAGCATCTTATTCATATCACCAATCAGCAACGCCCCGTGCCCTTAATCATTAATCGATGTAGTCATCACTGACCATTCTACCCGTGCAAATCTCTTACCATTATGGATCGATAACCAAAAGAATCGTCGCATCAAAGCCTCCAAACACTTATGAATGCCCACGGGTAGCACTCTCGTGGACAGAAAAGAAATCGAAATTGTTGAAAGAACATCCTTCACCAAAACCAACATCCTACCTCTCGAAAGATAAGATGCCTTCCAACAAGTCGACTTCTTCTCCAACTTCTCAATAACAAGTAACCAATCAACTCGTCTAAGTCTCCCGCACATCAATGGTGGGTCGATATACTTTTTTCCTGAGATCAAAAGAGAGATAAATACGCTAAGGTATCCGCCCCAAGTATATTGCTAAAATAAAAGAGGTTACAGAGGGACTTATAAAAGACGGGACTCAATAAGAGATCTATATTGAATATTACATTTTTGCAATAGAAATGCTGAGAAGAAAAAAGTACACCATTTAGGTCTAACCATATAGCCAAATTGTAGCCAGTAGGCGAAGGATGTCCTCTCTAGCATGATTCCTTACATTAACCCCAAGAGTCCCAAAAGAGGTCTGTGGAGAGAATGGAATAGTGTGCATTCATAGAGACTATAGGGCTCTCTTTTGTAGGAGAAAAGTCATGGGTAAATTACACAAGAGGTACAAGACAGAAATAAAAATAAGAAACTGATATGGAGATACAAATAGCTCAACACTCCCCCTCAAACTTGAGCATATATGTCAATCATGCTCAGCTTGGAACATCTCTGAAAAAGACCCTTAGTAAGAGCTTTGGTGAATATATCGACAGTCTGATCCCCAGTAGCAATATGGGAGGTGGATATGAGCCCTCTTCTGGATCATGTCTCTGGTATAGTGGCAATCTACCTCAATATGCATGGTTTGTTCATGGAATACAGGATTATTAGTAATAAAAAGAGCAGCTTGATTGTCACATAGAAGCTGCATTGGAAGAGGCACTTCAACTGCAAGGTTGGTTAAGACCGATCTAACCCACATCATCTCTGTGTTCCCCTGAGCCATGGCTCTGTATTCAGACTCTGCACTGGATCTAGCAACCATAGTCTATTTCTTGCTTTTCCATGAAACAAGTGAGCTCCCAACAAAGATAGCAAAACCAAATGTAGACTTCCTGTCTCTAGGACATCTCGCATAATCAGCATCTGCACAAGCTGTCACCTCAAGAGATTTGCCAATACCTGGTGAATTCTTCAAGTATCTTAGAATCATATGGACAACATCCATGTGTACCTTCTTGGGTTGCTCCATGAACTGGCTCACCTTGCTCACAGCAAAAGATATGCATGGCCGTATGATAGTAGCATAGAGGAGCTTCCCAACCATCTCTCCATATATCCTCTTATCTACTTCCTCAGTGTCATCATCATATAATCTCATGCATAGATCCGTCGGGGTAGTAGCAAGGCTACACCCTGTCATACATATCTCAAGTAGAAGATCAGCCACAAATTTCCTCTGGGTCATCACAAGTACATGTTGGTTCCTAACGAACTCTAATCCGAGGAAGTAACGAAGACTGCTAAGATCCTTAGTCACAAATTGTTGACCAAGGAACTCCTTAGCTGCCTGAATACCTTGCTCGTCAGTGTCCGTGACAATAATATCATCAACATAAACTAAAATAGCAATTGTACCTCTTTGTGTTGTATGAACAAAGAGTGAATGATCCGCAGTGGACCGTACAAACCCTGGTGCTCTATCAACTCTGAGAGCTTATGGTACCAAGCTCTCGGAATCTACTTCAGTCCGTAAATTGTCTTATGGAGTCTGCACATCTTCTGAGACTCCCCCTCGACAGCAAAACTCGGTGGATGCTGCATGTAAACCTCCTCCTACAAATCTCCATATAGAAATGCATTCTTCACATCAAGTTGATAAAGAGGTCAGTACGAGTGACAACAACTGATAGCAGAATGTGCAATGTCGAATGTCCAGCTACCGGTGAAAAGGTATCCTGGTAGTCCACCCCATATGTCTGGGTGAACCCTCACGCGACTAGTCGTGCCTTGTAGCGATCCACGCTACCATCTTCTCGATACTTCACCGTAAAGATTCATTTGCACCCCACCATAGAGGCACTTGGAGGAGCAGAAACAATGCTCCATGTACTACGAGACTGCAAAGCTGCCATCTCTTCTTCCATGGCAAGGCGCTAGCTGCTGTCTTGTACTGCCTCCTAGTATGTTCGTGGGATAGTAACAGCAAAGAGTCCCACTACAAACCTTATGTACTTGTCTGTAAGATGATCCAAGGAAATATGAGTAGCCAAGGGATAAGTGGCACATGTATGGCGTGGCTTTCTCAAGGTAATAGGCATACCAAGATCATTAGTCGCTTTGTTCTCTGGTATCATCTCCTCATGTACAGTGCCCTAAGGTACATACATGTCACTAGTATCGCTAGTAGAAACAATGTGTTCAGATCATACATGAGGCATGCTAGATGATGGGGACGACACATGAGCAGAGGGACAAGTAGAGGGCCTCCGAATATAAAATCGTGGTAAAAATAGTGTTAAGAGTAGACGGTGGTGGAGGTGGTGGCGTCGGAGGTAACTGAGGCTCGCTGTGGTAGTGGAGGTAACGGGGATTGGAACATAAACATCTTCGCCAGAGTCAAAGTTATACAACATGTCGCATGTAGGAGAGAAATATATAATAGACTCAAAAAATGTGATATCAGCACTCACATAATACTTTCTCCTAATAGGATCAAAACATCTATACCCTTTTGGGGTACGGGAATAACCCCATAAACACACATTTGACAACTCTAGGGGAAATCTTGTCACGATCAAAAGTAAAATTGTGGACAAATGTCACAGATCCAAAAAACTTAGGAGTAAGGGAGAATAGGTCTTTCTTGGGAAATGTAATCAAGAAAGGAACCTTCTCTCCAAGAATGGTGGAAGGCACACGATTTACTAAGTAACAAGCAGTGAGGACCGCATCACACCAGAATGAATGAGGAGCCTGACTTTAAATCAAAAGAGTCCTCGTAACATCAAGAAGATGGCGGTGTTTGCGTTCAGAAACACCATTCTACTGCGATGTGTATGCACACGAAGTCTAGTGAACAATACTTAGAGATCTGAGGAAATTCTTACAACTGTAGAGTGGAGAATTCCAAGACATTGTCAGTGCGAATAAACTTTACACGGGCAGAAAAATATTTTTTTTTCAATCAGAAAAGATTTTATGACAAAACCAACTTCATATTTATTCTTTAACAAGAACACCCAAAATAGTCTAGAAAAAATCATCCACAACAACAAGATAGAACCGACACCCCTGATGATTGGGGACATGACTAGGACCCCAAATATCAAAATGAACTAACTCAAATGACTGGCCACTATGGCGACTTTGGCTATTCGGAAATAAGGAACGATGATGCTTCCCAAGCTGGCATGCCTCACACTCTAGGGCAGTACGAGTAGAGAGATATGTGGAAGGCTGGCATGGCTTCTGTAGAGAAAGATGACCAAATCGAAGATGCCACATGAATGGAGAGACTAATCCAGTTGGAATGGTAGCAGTACCAGCAAAAGGAGGTCGTACCAATCTGTAAAGCCCTCTCTGTTCACGGCCACAACCAATCACCCTGCCCATGAGTATGTCCTGAAACAAAAGAGTAGAAGGATCAAATATGACACGACAATGAAATCTTTTGTAATCTGACTAATAGACAAAAGATTCATCTGAAATAATGGAGCATGTAAGACATTCTACAAGCGCATCGAGGGTGTTAAGACAATCTTCCCCCAACCAACACTGGGTAAATGCACCTCATTGGCAATCACCATTGATCTATCAGGAGGGATAGATCTGTAAGAACTAAATTGTGCTTGATCTCCATACATATCATGAGATGCGTCGGAGTCCTTGATCCAATCAGTCAAATCTAAGATGCTACAACTGGTAAGTGCATAAGCTATACCTGACGAACGTGTAGACGCTCTGGCAGCGACTGCAACATCTGAAGGTCCTGCAGTTGGTGTAGTCATCAATTCTCTCAATCGAAAGACAATATCATCAAGTCCCGCATCATGAGAAGGTGTCGGAGTAGTCTCTATCTGCTCGCCGACATGGGCAGTAGCAAGATACCCATGCTTCAGATAGCATGTCTCCTCAGAATGACCTAGGAGGTGGCAGTATGTGCATGGGTCACACTGACGTCCTCCTCGATCGTGAGGTCCTCACCCACGAAATTGTGAAGTACCCCCTCTGCCGCGAGAAGCAGCCATCGCAGAGGGGGTTGGGGCCATGGTAGTAGATGAACTCGTGATCCTGCTCAATCTCTTGTAAACCTCCTCCATGGGTGGTATTGTCTCTCCAGTAAGCAGTTGTGTGTGTGTTACATCATACTCAGAGTCAAGAGATGGAAGAAAGACTCCTATCATAGTGGCATTTCGGTATAGTTGTTGATATTCTGTGTTGTTAATGATAGGCATAAAGCTATGAAGACGCTCAAACATGTCGCGAAGATACGAGAAGTGGGCATGAAGAGGTAGACCATTCTGCTTGGTCGAAAAAATGTCATACTGAAGTTGGAGGATCTTGCTCTCATTTTTTGCTTGTCCATAAGTGACATCTAAGATTTCCCACATAGACTTGACTATAGGTTGAATGACTATATCATTGGCAATCTCCGTGGTGAGCGTCCCGGATAGCCAAATCCTTGCATAAGCATCATCTTGTTTCCAAGATGCATTAGCCCCACTCTTGTCAGTCAGCTCTCGATCAGTTGTTATATGCTCCCTATTATTGCATTGCATGAGGGTGTGGAACTGCATGGACCACAACTCGTAGTTGGTCCCATCCATCTTTACGATGGGTGTCGGACCCTTGAAAGCACTAGACGACAAAAATAAACCACCCTTGATTTCTGACGGAATGAAATAGTAACCAGGAACAAGAACTCGACTGGGGAGTAGACAAATCTGAGGAAGTCTACACAATCATCTTGAGGAGTAGTTGTATTGTATGTGTAGAATCATACAACCATCCTCCTTCACCTTTGTTGTGCGCTAGGGCCGGAAACACGATCTATAATTCAGAATTCGTGCTTTTCGGACAAAGACGATCATGCAAGATGCGACCGGAAGGCCTAGAGGCCGAAGAAGATGGCCAGTGACAGCAGTTGCGCATGCGCGACCTGGATAGGCAAAGGAAACAGATGCGGTTGCGATGGCTGTCGGGCGATGGCTTGACATCTTGGGCCGCAGATTCGGGCAACCGAGAGGCGATCGATCTGCCTAGCAGCGATGACAACCTAGGGATGCTGGTGACCCTGAGCTAGGGTTTCGCGAGAGGGTGTGATTGGCGGGTGGGGGGAAGGGATTTAGGTCAAGCTCTGGTCTAGAACCATCACTCTAATACCATGTGGAGAGAATAGAATAGCGTGCATTCATAGAGACCCTAGGGCTCTCTTATATAGGAGAAAAGCCCTGGGTAAATTACACAATGAAGAAAAAGGTGTCATCTGCATATTGCAAAACCGGGACCAAAAGATCCTCCCTGGAGTAGCCCTTGAAGAAACTGATACCTTTTTTTGAAGAAACTGCCACCTTCTGTAAGCCTCGTCATAATTGTCAATGCATCTGCATCCAGGACAAGCAAAAGGGGAGCTGAGGGGCACCCCTACCTCATCCCCCTCTGCGGCTGTAAGAAGCCCCCATCCTACTTACCATTAACTAGCACCGAAAGCGAGGAATCGGTAATGCATCTCTTTATCCAATCAATCCAGACATCCAGGAAGCCCCTCCGGACAAGTGAAGCCCATATAAATTTCCAGCATGCAATCACACGCCTTCGAAAAGTCCACATTCCAAAGGAAACCAACAACCCTTCTTTTTTCCAATCCGAAACTATCTCTAACGCCCCTACCACTCCCTCTCGCAATTGATGTCCTAGTATAAACGTTCTGAGATGGCAGAACAAGATCATTCAGAACACCCTTGAACTGATTGACCAATACTTTAGCCACAATGAGGTAAGTAGCATTGGACATTTCTATGTGTCTAAACTCGTCCACACGTTCAGTACCTTACTTTTTCGGGAGCAATAATAACAAGGATCTGCAGAGCTTCTCTAAGCCTCTATTTACCTCTCTAAAGCCCACGATCAGCCCCATAACATCTTCCTCAGCCACATCCCATAACTCTTGTAAAAAATAGGAAGGCTATCTGGTCCTAGTCACCTATCCACATTGAGATGAAAAACCACCCTACGTACCTCCTTCCTAGTGAAATCAGAAACAAGCAACTCTTGTAGTTCATGCCTCAAGGACTTGAACCCTCTTTCGTCACCTGGACCCGATAGAAGGTGCCCTCTTGCTGAACTCCCAGAAGTGTTCCACAATTGCCGTATCAATCGCCTCGTCTCCTGAATCCTCTCCCCTCTAACTGCAAGTTGTGTATCAGATTCCTCCTCCTTCCAATTGCCACGGTGTGGAAGAATCTTATGTTCGCATCCCCCTCCTTCACCCATTTTTGCGTAGATCTTTGATGCCATTCTACCTCCTTTCACTTGTCATCCCCAGCCACAACCTTCCGGTGTTCACCTTGTGTCTCCAACACTTGATTAAGATCAGTCATTTTCAAGACCATCCATCTTGTTAATCTCCTTCACAGCATGGTCGTGTCGCTCACCGTGGCTTTGACACAACCATTTCCTATGCTTCATCAACATCTCTCGTAAACCTATGATCTTTTACGCCAATTTCTGCAAAGTTGACCCCTCTACCTACAAGGAACCCCAACAATTCGCAACCATCTCCATGAATCTGTCGTCCAACAACCACTCTTTTTCGAATCTGAACATCGACATTGGAATCGTCTCATCTCCCGACTCCCAACAAATAGGTGTATGATCCGATCTCGATCTAGGAAGTATACGTATAGTGGACAAAGGGAACAACTCCATAGACATTAAGAAACGATCCAAGCGAGACCTCAATGAGGTGTTATACCAAGTGAACCTCCCATTCATGGCATCCAGCACTTCGAACGTCATCTTCCAAACAAAATCCATAAAGTCTACTTATCTTGGATCCCGCACCCCTCAGTTTCCTAGGCGATCTGAAGCAAGCAACGTCATATTAAAGTCTCCACCAACAATCCAAGGGATGCTCGAAAAATTCCTCCCAGTTGATCTCAGCTCCCACAAGTCGGGGATGCGCGTACCCTCGAAAACTCTGTAACTGAACAAAGTAGCATCTGGTATGCTCCCAACTTGTACTCTAACAACACAAAAATATATCTAAGACCCTATCTTTCTTCCAAAGCCAAAAACAAGTCTCCGTCACATGTCAACATCACACCTCCCGCACTCCCACTGCCAGGTTTGCTCTGAACTCCGACAATTTATGGCTTCCCTATGATCTCCAACAAAATGAATCCAAGTTAGCAATCTTCGACTCATGCAAGAACAAAACATCAACATGCCAAGAACTCAACAGACCACCAACAATCATTCTCTTCTCCATGTCCTCCAACCCCATCACGTTCCAATTGACGATCTTCATGACCAACTCGGAGGGTTAACGATGGGTATGACAACCGCAAGACACTCAGTAACCAGCGCGTAAAAGTCAACCGCAGTACACAAGTTACCCACAGACTGCCTCGCATCCTTCACATGTTCCTCCAACACTGAATCTGCAACCCTAGTGTCATCACCCCTACCATGGCACAAACCCCTTATTGTTTGGTCTTCTAATTCTCATTCCAGCCATTGTTGCACCACTGGTTTCCTTCTCTTGCGCGAGAAGGAAAGAATCGGATCACCCCCTCACTCTTTGACTACCTTCCCCCAATGCCATCCTCATATCCCTTCGAGCTATCTCAGCTACCAAAATACGTTTTTCAGCCTTCCGACAACATGCTACGAAAGCACCCACGACACCTCTACGACCAACACACCAACCTCCTCCCTCTGTTTCCCATCTCCTGCAACCAAACCCGTACCGCACGCATCCTCTTCAATAGCAAGAACAGTTTCGAAGGCAGGAGAACCATCATCAAGTTGTACTGATGAAAGACCTTCATCATCGCCATCTATGGATCGAGGCACATGGAGGCCTCCCGCCCCATAGTCGAGAGCTCCAGAACAGAAGCAGGAGGAATCAGAGCCTAACCAATCTTCCTTCCTCCACCAGATCTGAGAAAAGAGAAGTAGAAGTGCCCGAATCTAAAGAGCCTCCAGCATCATTTGAGATAATCAGGTTCGAGACCCGACCCAAAGAGTCCAGATCCACCAACCCCGCCTCCAAAAATATCTCCTCCAAGAAACAGGTAAAAAGGTGACAACCCTAAATTAGGAAAGAACCCCATACGACCTAGTGATTTCAGTGGCAAATCTCGAGGTGAAACCGTCCGATCGATCCGAGGATCACAAGCCATCGATTAAGCATCATCGTAGGACCCTCTGATTGATGGAATCACCAAGAATCACTCTTCTTCAGTCAACTCGGAGCTGTCATAGATCCATCGTGCAGCTCCAACTCTGACAACAAGCCCTCATACTCGCATCTCATCGTCGCCAGCTGAAGTCCAAAGATCGCCCTACCAACTCAGTAAAAGATCTCCGCCGACAAAGTTAATTGAGGACCCAACATCTGCACTACCACATCCCATCCCTCACCCAAGCGCAGACCCGATTTCAGCACATTCTCCACAGCACATCCCTAACGGCCTAGAAACCATGACATCTCACCGCGTGGAAAGATGTGAAGAGAACAGTTGTATTCCTCATAGCCCTAGAGCTCTCTTATATAGGAGAAAAGCTCTAAGGGAAAATTATATAAAATAAACTGGAATGATTCCGTGATCATCCAGCCTCAAGGGAAAGCCTACTCCAGTAGCGAGGTTCTTTAATCAGGGGCGAGGTATAGGGAAAAGCAGCGGTCAAGGATCGAGGCAAGCAAGAGGACTGGACCTAGGACAGACTGATGCCTTCTTTGAATGAACTGCTCGTAGGGAAGACTAAATGCGGTCTGATTAACATTTAAGTGGTTCTTGCTTCTTCTTGTTCCTGTTCCTAACTCCTCCCCGGGTAGTTCCCAATGTTTGGCAATAACAGAAAAACATAAATAAAGCCGTAGATATAAGTATCTCAACACTCCCCCTCAAGTTGGAGCATATGTATCTATTAGAAAATCAGAAGCGGAAGCGTAAACATGGAAAAAGATAAAGAAATATGAACAGCGGGATTTTAACGTGGAACCCTACTCCGTGAGGAGCGGGATGAAACCACGGGAGAAGCCCTCAAAGGGGCATATGCTTCTATTGCTTTTCTCAATGGATACATGAGGTCTGGGGCTCCTTATATAGCCTCTCCAGAGCCTCCAAGTCCCACTACTGGACGATGCGGGACTAAACAACTGGGTGGGGTAAATGGATCTTCTCCAGGATCCATTTACCCTGCTACAACTCAATGGGCACACAACCAAATACTCTAACACTCCCCCTCAAGCCGGAGCATGCAATGCTCAGCTTGGACAAACAGAAAGAAACTCAACTCAATACTACAGGACACTACAGACAATATCAACCCAACGCGCACATTGCTGCAGTCGAGGACGTTGCTTCTCATGCCGTGCAGGTGAGGAGGACGAACGGGCTGTAGTGTGAGTCAACTGAACTGACCATAGAGTCCGAAACTGCGCCTAGAGTCTCCTCGTCGGAGAACTGGGTCTCTCCCATCTGGCTCAGAGAATGGTGCACTGCTCTGGTGTACCTATGATACCACATGAAAACCCTTGCAAACATGGCATAGGGAATGGTCCTCTACTCTGGAGTCCCTATGGCTCACATGAAAACTCTGGCCGACAAAACAAGAATAATGATGGGGACCACGAAACGATGGGAAGAAGGTATGATGGGAAGAAGGTATGATTGGAGATGGATGTTATACGCGTCTCCTTTGATGGTGATAGGGCTCCACCTAGGAACCCATGGTGTTGGATGGGGCTGGGAGCGCGACTGGTTTCGCAAAGTGGAGGGTCGCCGCCAGGGCGATCACGGTGCGCCGCCTGCGCATTTAGGAGAGGCTCTGTGGGTTTCCTGTCGATGGTGGCTCCGCCAGAAGCTTTGGGAGCCCACGCCGCCGCCTGGAGGGAAGAGCCTCGCCGTGAGGTGCGCAAGGTGTTCTGATGTTGCCGCTAAGATGTTCTGGAGGAGTCTGGAGCGCGTGCGAGATAGGGCTCGTCGTCGAGATCTGAGATGTTGTACGATCTGGAGGCGCCGTCGATTGAGGGGGCTTCCATCTGTAGGCGCCGTCTGTGGCTTTCTGATGAGAGGAACTACACCTTTTGTGAAGAGGCTACGCCGCCTGCCTGCGCGCGTGGGGCTGTGCACCTGTGGTCTCGCCGCTGGAGCACTCTGAAGAAGACTGCGCGCTTGTGCGCTCGATGACTGGGAATGTTCGCCTGGAGCTTCGACGTTGTTTCGGGAGATGCACATCTGGGGCTGCGGCGGGGCTGGTGCCTCCGCCTGGTGGAGCACTAGCTCTGCCTGTAGATATGGTGTTGCGGAGAGGGAGGACTTGCCGCCTACGGAGACGATGCTGCGCCAGGAGCCTGGAGTCAGTGGCTCGACCTGACGATGGAAACCAAACGCCGCCTGGATCGCCGCGACAGAAATTAGGGTTTCTATCAAAACCCTAAATTTGGACAGAACATGGCAAAACCTTTCTTGTCAAACAGGAGATCTTGTTGCGTATAGGGTTTCATGCATTTCATATAAACCTTTGTACAGAACAATCCGAACTTACACTTCAACCAAAAAATCGAAAAGAATATTCCTCAAGAACGGGCAGAACCGAACATGATAATCGAATCTCGAATCCAAATAAATAAAATAATGAAAGATCTCGAGAATCAAACCAGCTCTGATACCATGTTAAAAAATCAGAAGCGGAAGCGTAAACATGGAAAAAGATAAAGATATATGAACAGCGGGATTTTAACGTGGAACCCTACTCCGTGAGGAGCGGGATGAAACCACGGGAGAAGCCCTCAAAGTGGCATATGCTTCTATTGCTTTTCTCAATGGATACAGGAGGTCTGGGGCTCCTTATATAGCCTCTCCAGAGCCTCCAAGTCCCACCACTGGACGATGTGGGACTAAACAACTGGGTGGGGTAAATGGATCTTCTCCAGGATCCATTTACCATGCTACAACTCAATGGGTGCACAACCAAATACTTTAACAGTATCAATCATGCTCAGCTTGGAACAACAACGGTGAAAAGGACCCCTCGCAAGAGCTTTGGTAAACATCTCTGCAATTTGATCTCCTGATGCAACATGAGAAGTGGAAATAACCCTCTTTTGGATCAAATCATGGGTGTAATGACAATTTACTTCAATGTACTTAGTTCTCTCATGGAAGGTTGGATTATTAGCAATGAATAGAGCCGCTTAACTCTCACATTTTAGATGCATAGGAAGAGATACAGTTAGGTCAACCAGAACTAACTTAACCCACATCATTTTCGTGCTCCCTTGAGCCATGGCTCGATATTTAGATTCAACGTTGGATTGAGCAACAACTGTTTATTTCATACTCTTCCATGAAACCAGCGAGCTACCAACAAACACTGTAAAGCCTGAAGTGAACTTCCTGTCCTTGGGACATCTAACATAATCCGCATATGCACATCCAGTGACTATAAGAGATGTATTTCTTTTGAAAAGAAGGCCTGCAACTGGAGAAGACTTCACATATCTTAAGATCATGCAAACTGCATCCATGTGGGCTTGTCTAGGTTGCTACATAAACTGACTGACTCTGCTCACAGCAAATGATATATCATGCCTGGTAATAGTAGTATATAACAACTTCCCCACTAGCTCTCTATATTGTCTCTTACCCGCTTCCTCTGAGTCATCATCATAGAGCCTAACATTGGGATCCATTGGTGTAGTGGCAGGTTTGCATCCTGTCATGCCTGTCTCATATAGGAGGTCAGTAACATACTTCATTGGTGTCATAACCATACCCTGTTGGTTTCGTGCAAACTCCAAGCCAAGGAAGTAGCATAGCTTACCAAGGTCCTTGGTCACAAACTGCTGCCCAAGGAAATCCTTAGCTGCTTGAATGCCATGTTCATCGCTACCAGTAACAAGTATGTCATTAACATATACTAGAACAACAATCGTACCTAGATGAGTTCTCTTTACAAAAAGAGAATGATCTGCAGTAGATCTGACAAACCCCTTCTGTCCAATCAACTCTGAGAGCTTCTGAAACCAAGCTCTCGGACTCTGCTCAAGGCCACATATTGCCTTGTGGAGACGGCATACCATATAGGACTCTCACTCAGCAGCAAACCCTGGTGGCTATTGCATGTAGACTTCCTCTTGCAAATTTCCATACAAAAAGGCATTCTTGACATCTAATTGGAAAAGTGGCCAGTCACGTACCACATCAACAATAATAAGAACCCGTAGCGTAGAGTGTCATGCAACATGAGAAAAAGTGTCACGATAGTCCACCCCATAAGTTTGGGTGAACCCACGAGCAACCAATATGACCTTATATCTGTCCACAGTACCATCAGCTCGTTGTTTCACAGTAAACACCCACTTGTTGCCAACAACAGACGTACCTGGAAGAGGATGTACAACACTCCACGTACCTCAACACTGTAAAGTTGTCATCTCCTCCTCCATAGCCAGATGCCACTGACTACTCTGCAGCGCCTCCTGATAGGATCGTGGTATCTCCATGACTGGCAGTTCCTACAACAAACCTCTGAAAATCCTCGGATAAGGTCCAGTGAAACATGGGAAGCAAGAGGATGCATAGTGCATGCACGCCTATGTTTCCATATAGCAATAGGTACATCCAAATGCTCAGTACTCACAGAAGGTGTATCATCCTGGACATCCTGCACCTTAAGTTGTACATGCAAATCACCAGTGCCATTAGAAAAACTCAAATTCTCAGAACATACCTTGGGCGTGCTAGATGATGGAGGAGGCACATGAGCACGAGGTCGACGCTAGTAAATCTAGGGAAAGAAAGTAGGTGTAGTAGGTGGTGAAGGAGGAGAGGGAGATGATGGTGCAATGGAGATCGGAGGTAGAGGCATAGAAACCTCTTTCCCATCTTCTGACGAAATGAACTTGTCACATGTAGGAGAAAAATATATAATAGACTCAAAAAATGTGACATTTGCACTAACATAATATCTTCGTCGAACAGGGTCAAAGCAACGATATCCCTTTTGGGTCTTGGAGTACCCAACAAACATACATTTGACAGCTTTAGGAGAGAGCTTGTCAAGATCAGGAGACATCTGATGAACAAAAGCCACTGAACCAAAGACACGAGGCATGAGTGAGAAAAGATCTGTCTCGAAAAACGCAATCAAGAACAAGATCTTTTCCCCAGAATCAAAAAGGGCAACGATTTACCAGGTAACAAGCAGTTAGAACTGCATCCCCCAGTATAAATGAGGAGCACGACTCTGAATCAAAAGAGCCCCGGTACCATTCGAAAGATAGTAGTGTTTTCGTTCAGCCACCCCATTCTGTTGGGAAGTATACGCACAAGATGTTTGATGCACAATAGCATGGGACACAAGAAATTGGGCAAGTTGAGTACTACAAAATTTCAGGGCATTGTCTGAACGTATAAACTTGATTTTTGCTGAAAAATGTTCCTTACTTCTATGGAGATATTTATGTTTTTCTATATTCTATATGTGTCTCTTTCTTATTTGTTATTTTTGTTTTCTACTTTATCTAATTTACTCATAGGCCTCTCTACTATATAAGAGAGCATGGGGTTCTCAGAAATAAACAACTCTCTTATTTTTCTCCAACATGGTATCAGAGTAGAGGTCCTAGACCGGAGCTCTCGATTCCCGAAAACCCTAACCCTACCTTCAGCCCCCCGCCTCGTGCGCCACTGTTGCCTCGCGTGCGCACTGTCCCCTCGCGCGACACCGCCCAATGCACTACCGCCTCCTCGCGAGTCTCCTCGCGCGTACAGCCGCCTCGCACGCACCGCCCAACGTCCTTCTGCTGCGCGCAGCCTCGCGCAACCTCCTGCTGCCCGCAGACTCACGCGTGGCTTCTCTCTTCGTGCACGGCACCCAGCACGCTGCTGCTGAGCCGGTTCTAGGGCGTGCATGTGAGCGTTGTCGCACGCCTCTCACGCTCCGTGCATATCGACTTTGTCATTTGGCTGATGGGTTGGTGTGCATGAGTCTACGCGTGCACCCAAACCCACATATGTCTGTATAGACATACAAACTTTGGTTTCCAGCACCTGTAGTACTCTTCTTCCGGCAATATGTCTGAAAGCAAGGTTGATGTACCCGCCACTGGCGCATTCAGAGGTCCAGCGCCTATTGTAAAAATGGACGGGACAAATTATGAGCTCTGGGCTGTGCAGTTCATGAGCCTGATGAAGTCAAATGGTAAGAAGCATATTCTTACTGAGGAGGAGCCGATGGAGAAGACTGTGGTGAATGCCTCGTGGGAGGCGGACAACACGTATGCCAAGATCTGGCTATCTGGGACGTTGACGATAGAGATCGCCAACGATGTACTGCATCAGCCCACGGCGAAGGCCATGTGGGATATTCTAGTCGCGACATATTCGCAGACGCGGAATGAGACCAAGATACTTCAATTGCAACATGATATTTTTACATGCAAACAGAATGGACGCCCTCTTCACTTACTGTACACATCCCTACGAGGAATGTTTGAGAAGCTCCATAGATTCATGCCTTTGACGGCCACTCCTGAGCAGCAGAAGACATACAGGAATGCTACCATGGTGGCTGCGCTTGATCCAGAGTACGATGCTGCCCGCTCTCAGATTCTTGTTGACGCTACTATTCCTCCTATGGAGGAAGCTTTTCGCCGACTGAGTCGAATCACTGTCCCAAGCTCGACTACTAGCCATACCCCTTCGGCGATGGCTGCCTCCAGAGGAAGAGGTGGCTCCTCTACTTTTCGTGGTCGTGGTCCCCGTGGTCGTGGGGGTCAGATCCGTCAGCCATGCAATTATTGTCACCGCCCTGGACACTCCGAGGATACATGCTAATCTAAACATGGTTTTCCAGCATCAGCTCGGGCAGCGGAATAAGTTGAGTCCCCTGCACCTTCTTCGTTGGACCATCGATTCAATGATCTTGTTTCAAGACTGAGGAATATCATGCCTCCTGATACAGCTTCTGGAGGTCATTCAGATGTGGTTGTCTCTGCCTTTGCTAGTTCACCTGCTACAACCAGTACCTCAGGTAGTTCTTATGCTCTCACCTCTTGTAATAGATCTATGATTACAGATTGGATTCTGGACTCCGGAGCAACACATCATCTATGTGGGGACAAAGAGCATCTTACTGCATATAGACAGGTTTCTCCAGGGCGGACTATGGTGATAGCCAATGGGATACATTCTTCGATTACAGGACAGGGGGAAAATTAGTTTGGCGCCTTCCATGCGGTTGCAGAATGTGTTATATGCATCCGATTTCTCTATGAATTTACCGTCTATTAGCCAGATTACAAAGAATTTGAACTGTCGAGCTATTTTTGACTCATGTCCCTTGTTTTTCAGGACATACCCTCGGGCAAAGTGATTGGTTGTGGCCGTGAGCAGAATGGTCTCTATCGTCTGGTCCGTACTCCCTATGTCGGCGCATCTCTCCACTCTATAGGATCAGACTCTCCTTATACCTAGCATCTACGTTTTAGTCATCTACCTCTTCAGAAGATGTGTCATGTTTTGCCCCAGATTTCCCCGAGGTCGTTCTTCCAGTGTGAAGCGTGTCAGTTGGGAAAGCATCATAGGTCTATTTCCCGAGTCGTTAGAGTCGGAGCAGTAGCTCCCTGTTTGAGTTAGTCCATATTGATATTTGGGGTCTCAGTTGTGTTCCTGACCACCAGGGACACAGTTTCTATCTTGTTGCCATAGATGATTTTTCTCGCTTGTCTTGAGTGTTTTTATTGAAGAATAAATCTGAAGCAGGAGATGTGATTCAAATGGTTATCAATGAAGTTGAAAATATTTTCTCTTCTTCTGTGAAAATTGTGTGTTCTGACAATGCATTGGAGTTTTGTACTAGAGCTCTTTCCTTATTTTTCTCATCTCGTGGTATAGTTCATCAAACTTCTTGTGCTTACACTTCACAACAAAATGGTGTTGCAGAGCGGAAACATCGTCATCTATTGGATATCACTAGGACCCTACTTATTCAGAGTCATGCTCCACACTCGTTTTGGGGTGATGCAGTTCTCACTGCTTGTTACCTAGTAAATCGCATGCCCTCGTCTGTCTTGGGTGAGAAGACTCCTTTCTCTATAGCCTTCACTGAGAAGGAGTTGTTCTCTCTTACACCCCGTGTTTTTGGATGTGTTGGGTTTGTCCATCAGTTGGTGTCAGGTCTTGATAAGCTCTCTCCCAGGGCTGTCAAATGCGTGTCTGTAGGGTACTCCAGGACACAGAAGGGATATCGTTGTTTTGATCCGTTACGTCGAAAATACTTTGTTAGCGCTGATGTCACATTCTTTGAATATGTGTGTTTTTCTCTCCTACAGGTGATAGAATGACTACTTCCCATTCTGATACTGAGGTCTGCATGCCACCTCCTCGTATGAGTCAGTTACCTCCTACACCACCTTCTCCATCACCTCCTGTCATACCTTCATCACCACCTTCACCACCTCCCGTGACCGTTGTTCCACATTTACCAAAATACTATACTCGTCGGTCCTCTTCTGCTCATGGTCATTGTCTATCATCAAACATGCCCCGAGTTTGTTCTAATAACATAATTTCTAACGATGAGTCTGAAGATCTATTGATACAGGGATCGCAACAGGATGATGTTCATGAGAACCTGGACGTTCTTATCGCTATTCAGAAGCAGAGGCATACTTGTGCATCCTACCCACTTGCCTCTCATGTTTCCTTTCATCGTCTTACAGGCGATTTCCAGAGATTTGCAGTTGCTCTATCTGCCGTAGAAGTTCCACGGACTTACCTTGATGCATTGCAAGATAGCAAATGGCGCCTTGCTATGGAAGAAGAAATGGATGCCTTGCAGTCCCGTGGCACATGGACTCTTTTTTCTCCTTCTTTCGGAGCGTTTGTTGTTAGCTGTAAGTGGTGTTTACTGTTAAATACCATGCAGACAGGAGCCTTGATCGTTACAAAGCAAGGCTTGTGGCATGCGGTTTTACTCAAACCTATGGAGTTGATTACCTGGACACGTTCTCTCCGGTTGCTCGACATTCAACTCTACGTGTTCTTCTCTCAGTTGTTGTAGCACGTGATTGACCCTCATTCCAGCTTGACGTCAAAAATGCATTTTTGTATGGAGATCTACACGAGGAGGTCTATATGCAGCAGCCTCCGGGGTTTGCTGCTGAGGGGGAGTGTCAACAGGTTTGTAGACTCCATAAGGCAATATATGGCCTTAAACAGAGTCCTAGAGCTTGGTTCCAAAAACTTTCTGATCTGATTGAATGACAGGGATTCAAGAGGTTGAATGCAGATCATTCTTTATTTGTGCAGAAGATGCCTAGAGGTACAGTTGCTATCATGGTTTATGTTGATGATATAGTTGTTACAGGAGATGATGAGCAGGGAATCAAGATGGCAAAAGAATTTCTGGGCAGTCAATTTGTGACTAAGGACCTGGGCACCCTAAGGTATTTCTTGGGGTTGGAATTTGCTAGAAATGCACAGGGTCTTGTGATAACCCAAAGAAAGTATGTTACAGATATGCTTGCAGAGACGGGCATGATTGGATGTCGACCCTCTATTACTCCTATGGATCCTAGCATGAAGCTATACGATGATGATATAGATGAAGTCGATAAAAGAAGATACAGAGAGATGGTGGGAAAACTTCTTAATGTTACAATCACTAGACCAGTGAGTCAATTCATGGAGCAACCTCGACAAGTACATATGGATGCTATATATATGATATTGAGATATCTAAAATCATCTCCAGACTCAGGATTACTATTCAAGAAAGGAGAAACACTCTCTGTTCCGCATATTCAGACGCAGACTAGCAGGTTGTCCTAAGGATAGGAAGTCGACTTCGGGATTTGCGGTATTTGTTGGAGTTCTCTCGTTTCTTGGAAAAGCAAGAAATAAATGTTTGTAGCAAGATCAAGTGTCAAATCTGAATACAGGGCTATGGCTCAAGCAAGTACAGAAATGATTTGGGTTCGAGCAGTATTATTTGATTTGCATATAGAGGTTCCTCTACCCATGGAGTTACACTGTGATAACCAGGCTGCTCTGTTCATTGCAAACAACCCTGCATTCCATGAGAGAACAAAACATATTGAGGTGGATTGTCACTACACCAGAGATATGATTCAGAAGGGCCTGATTTCTACTTCCCATGTTAGCTCTGGAGAGCAAACAGCAGATATCTTCACCAAGCCATTGCTCAGAGGATCATTCCAGAAGTGTTCATCCAAGCTGAGCATGATCGATATCTATGCTCCATCTTGAGGGGGAATGTGGAGATATTTATGTTTTTCAATATTCTATATGTATCTCTTTCTTATTTGTTATTTATGTTTTCTACTTTATGTAATTTACCCATAGGTCTCTCTACTATATAAGAGAGCCTAGGGTTCTCAGAAATAAACAACTCTCCTATTTTTCTCCAACAATTTCATTAATAAAAGACTGAATAACAGGACATGCATCAGACTTGTTTTTGAGAAGAAAGACCCACGACAATCATGAAAACTCATCAACTGCAACAAGATAAAATCTATGCCCCGGATGATCTAGGATACAACTAGGACCCCAAATATCAAAATAAATTAACTCAAACAGACTATGACTACTCCGACCCTGACGACTCTGGAAAGTGAACCGATAATGCTTCCCAAGCTGGTAGGCCTCACAGTGAAAGGTAGAGCGAGGAGAAATATGAATGTGACACAGCTTTTCCAGAGGAAGATGACCAAAACGAAGATGCCACATATAGGGAGATGCAGACTCAGTGCGAAGTGAAGAAGCACCATCATAAGGAGATTGCACCAGTCTGTAGAAACCTCCTTGCTCACGACCAGAACCAATCACCTTGCCCGTGAGAATGCCTTGAAACACAAGAGCAGACGGATCAAAAATGGCACGATAGTGTAAATCCTTGGCGATTTGACTAATTGATAATAAATTCATAGAAAACTCAAGAACATAAAGAACATTCTGAAGTCTCATTGCATGAGTTAACTACACCTCCCCCTGACCAGTAATGGGAGAGTGTGTCCCATCTGCTATCACAAAAGATCGTCCGAGTTGGATTGGACTGAAAGTACTAAATTGACTTATGTCACCACAGACATGATAAGATGCTCATGAATCCATGAACCATTCTGACAAATCTGCCATGTAACAACTAGTAAAGGCATATATTATACCTGAATCTGATGTAGATGTTGATACAGAGGCAGCTACCTCTGAAGATTCTGAAGAGGAGCTAGCTGACCCAGGGGTAGGAAAATCTCCCTGAGCCTCGCCACAAGTTCGTTAAATCTCTGATCAGATGCAGGTAAGGAACTGCCAGCCTGCTGGATCTACTCTGCCACAAGTGTCGAAGATGGGAACACATGCTTAGAATAGTATGTTTGCTCAGAGTAACCCGGCCTGTGATAATAAGTACAAGGCTGACGAGGGGGCTAACTACCCCCTTCCCTGCCACAACCACCTCGACCACGAAATGGTGCAGAGCCCCCTCTACCACGAGATGCTGCCATGGCTGAGGATGTCTGAGAGAGTTGCGTGCCACTAGAAGATACGGAGAGCCTACTCAACCCGCGATATGCCTCCCCCATTGGAGGTATTGTGACGTCAGTAAGAATATGTGCTCTAGTTGCATCATACTCAGGGTCGAGAGCCGTTAGGAAAACTATTGTCATCATTGAATTCCTATATTACTTGAGTTGCTCTGGTGTGGCAGCCAAGGGAATGTAACCATGTAACTTCTCAAACATACCCCTTAGAAAAGTGTAAAGGGTATGGAGAGGACGATCATTCTGCTTTAATGTGAAGATGTCGTGCTGAAGCTGCAGAATCTTCGACTCGTTCTTCGCTGGAGAGTATGTAGCGGCGAGAATGTCCCACATAACCTTTATCATGGGCTGACTCAAAATGTCATTGGTTATCTCCATGGAAACTGTTCCGGAAAGCCATACACATGCATAAGCATCGTCTGCCTCCCATGAGGCGTTAACCATAGTCTTGTCAGCAGGCTCCTCCTGTGTGAGGATATGTTTCTTGCAATTACATTACATCAAACTCATGAACTGCATGGCTTACAGTTCATAATTCGTTCCATCCATTTTTACAATGGACGTTGGACCTTTGAAGGTACCCAAGGATGGAATATCTGCTTTGTTGTCTGACATGATGACAATACTCTCTAAGACTGGGTTTGCAAACTGTAAGAATAATGTCTACACGGACATATGAGAAGATGATTGTGGGTGTAGACTCATACCACAATCACTTCCATTCTTTGGTGACTCCTTTGGGTGACTAGGGTATTTTAGATAGTCACGCTACACCTTAGAAACCCAAGAGCAAGGAGCCCCATGCAACAGGGAGCAGCCCGAGGCAGTTGCGATGAGGTGACGGGCTACAGCGGCAACGCGCAAGCAAGCACAGGCGGCGCAAGAGGCGCAGTGCGACGTAGGAGGCGCAACTCGGGAGACGCAAAATGGCGATGCGCAAGCGGTGGGGTAGAGGTCGGCACGACGCGGTAGGGTTTTTGGTGGGGAGGGATTTTTAGGACACATGCTCCGGTCTAGGACCGTCGCTCTACCATGTGGAAAAACGTGAAGAGAAAAGTTGTATTCCTCATAGCCCTAGAGTTCTCTTATATAGGAGAAAAGCTCTAAGGGAAAATTACATAAAATAGAATGGATAAACAGAAAAACATAAATAAAGCCGTGGAGATATAATTATCTCAACACGCCGGAAGGCCCTTTATCTACACCAGCCACTGTAGAGACGTCTCTGATGCCCCATCACAGACGCGGTTTTTGCCAGCACACCTTCGATGGGAACAAGCCACCATTGTTGGTCAGGAAACTGGGCACCTCCTCCATCTCTATGCCATGAACACGCAAGGCTGTATCAAAGAGTCAAATTGCATCCTCCATGCAACCCTCAGCGTGGCCTATCTCCATAACCCTGATCATTGCCCGCAGGTCTTCACTCGAGCCCACTGCAATCAGTTACCCTCCATCGGGTCACCTTGATTCGCGATGACATCCTCTCCTTTCTTCGGAGGGTCGTCATCGACAGTCATACTCCTTGCAACCGAAGAGCACTCCTTACGAAGGTTGCCCTACTCCCTACACCTGCAAAACTCCAATCTCTAAGTCACACAACATCGCACCAAGTAACCCCTCATGCCGCACTTGAAGCAGTGACAACGATCGATAAAGGAGGCTCCGTCGCCCCAATGGCAGACACCTTCACCACTACGACCTCCTCTTACACGATGGTAGTATCTAACGTCGGCACTCTTCCTCGCAGCACTCCCAAACTCCTCCAACTCTCAACGCGATAGTCACACCGGGTCTCCCTCGTGCACCAAGGTGCCTTTCCCACCCCCTCCATCTCACTTGGGCCCGTTGTTGGCAGCAACGTGATTCTATTATTTTTAACACCCCATACATAATCATCACCTAATACTTATAAAGTGAGAGGATGGGTTACAAGAATGGTCGATTACTACCTGAAAAATCGGATTTAAGTATTTTAGTTGGTTATTTTGGAACCCGATAATTTTCCCCGACAACAACATTGATCTAGGTTTAAAATATTATAAATGATATCAGAACAGGTTCCCTATAATAATGGAAATAGATACATTAGAAGAAGAGATATTCCTATAAAGAGATAAGAGGAAAAGGATGTCTATAGTGTGCAACCTGCAACCGCCGCTATTACTGGAAATAAGTGGTGGGTCATACCATAACGAAAATGAGGTGTATGTAAGCAAAGAAGATTGTAACACCTCAAGATATTCCCACATCTAAATCTCACATTGTGAGTGTGTTATAGCAATAGAGGATTACAAATTGGCAACTTGGGCTTAAGTAGTTAAGCTCGAACCCAACAAGTTGCAAGGTTACATTTAATCGATAAAAGTTGGGAGTCAAGATCAAAACGCAACAATCATGCTAAGTTACAAGGTTCAGGAAAGCGGTATGCGTATGCGTTCGGACTGGTCACCGAATACTGATTAAGCGGTATGCAGGGGCATATGCGGGGTATATGCGGTTCTAAGCGATTTTCTAATTTTTAATTTAAAAATAAAAAAATATCTATGAATAACATTACCACTGAAGTTATGTATCTAAGTGGAGTTAAAGAAGATATAAGAAAAATAGTTCATGTTAGATGGATGTGCATATATACTTTTAATTGCCTCATATTTAATCACAAAAAAATATTTACCATAAAAACTTTACATTATATGATTCGTAATAACAAAACTTCAAAACACATATATGCACTACATGAGCAAAACCTCAATCGGCATATATAAAAAATATTCGACGATACATTGTATATACTCGTGAAAATAATACATGAGAAAAACATAATAACATTGCATATACATAATGGTATAATGCATTGCAATTGTATAGAAATGCATGTCATATTCTAACAATTGAATGAAGAGGCAAAGTTACATAATTAAGGACCTGAATGAGAAGATTGAAAAGTTGGAGCTGTTGGAGCAGTACGCGGGATATGCGGGGCATATGCTGGGAGGGCCCATAATGCACTGATTCAAGTAATCAGCGCGGTCTACACGCCGCACAGGCATATGCAGCCCGTGCGGCCGATTTAGTGAACACTGCTAAGTTATTTGTTGATATTCAATTATTTCAAATAATAAGATTACTTTGTATTATTTTCCCGGTGCCTGAAGATTGGAGGAGTATCTTGATGCCTCTTTATAAGAACAAACGAGACATTCAAAATTGTTCAAATTACAGAGGTATCAAGCTGATGAGACAATATGAAATTTGGGAACGTGTGGTGGAAAAAAGGTTGAGGCAAGTTTCCAAAGTAAAAAAAAACAATTCAGATTCATGTCAGGTCGCTCAACTATTGAAGCCATCCATTTGCTGAGGAGAACAATGGAGATTTATAGAGCCAAAAGGAAGAACCTCCATCTGATTTTTATTGATTTGGAGAAGGCTTATGATTCTGTCCCACGGGAGATTTTGTAGAGAGTTTTGGAGAAGAGACAAGTATATGTCCTATACATTAACCTTATAAAGGATATGTATGATAGGGTTTTATCATGTGTAACGATCCAGTCTTGGAAGACTGACTATGTTGACATCACCAATGGTTTCTATCAAGGTTCGGTTTTGAGTCCCCTTTTACTTTGATTATAGACGAGTCGATAAGTCGCATTCATGATGAGATACCTTGATGTATGTTATTTGTTGATGATATTGTGTTGATTGATTAGACTAGAGATGGAGTTAATGAGAAGCTCGAGGCATGGAGACATGCATTGGAGACTAAAGGTTTTCGTATAAGTAGGGCTAAGACTGAATATATGGAGTGCACCTTTAATGGAAGCAATGGTTAAGGAATCGAGGTGAATATTGGTGACGATAACATTCAGAAGAGAGATTCTTTTAGATATTTGGGATCTATTTTGCAACATGATCGGGAAATTGATGGAGATGTTACTAATAGAATAAATGCAGGATGGTTAAAGTGAAGAGGAGCCTCTGTTGTTCTCTGTGATAACAAAATTCCTTTAAAAATAAAATGAAAGTTTTACAAAATAGTCGTGAGTCCCGCTATGCTCTATAAATCTGAATGTTGGCTAACGAACCATAGACATGTGCCAGAATGGTTGTAGCAGAAATGAAAATGCTAAGGTGGACGTGTGGATACACATGTAAAGATCAGATTCAGAATGATGCAATCAGAAAGAAAGTTGGTGTAACTCTGATCGAGGATAACATGCAAGAAAATCGCTTAAGATGGTTTGGTCATTTGCAAAGAAGGTTAGCCGATGCACCAGTTAGGAGATGCGAGTTTTGGGATGTTGAGTTGGTTGAGAGGGCTAAGACAGCCCAAGAAGTGTTGAAAAGAGACTATACAAAAGGGAAAGGGATCTAAGTTTTTTTATATAAGCTCGAGATTAACCCAAGATAGATATGAATGGAGGCAAAAAATCCATGTAGTCGACCCTACTTAATTGTAGGAAAAGGCTTTGTTGTTGTTGTTGTACTTTGTATTATTTTCCTATAGTATCTTCATCTTGTCTTTCTTCAATGTGCAATAATACCTATAATGTGTTCAATTTTTGTCAATAACAATCTATCTTTACATTTCATATAATTATATTTTATTTATATATTTCATTCATCACATAAAAATTAAATTACAAAGGTATGATATAACTACAAAATTTGTGTACGCTATGCATTACATACAATCCTTGATATTGAAGTTTTTTTGCTTGTCTTGGTTATCACTATTAACTCAGCCATGGTCGGTCTCAAGCCCAGGTAAATAGAGGAGGGTCGTGCTAGGTAGCCGACGACCAGCGTAAAATAGTCGGAGATAGCTTCCTAAATAGTATTTTTAAAAAAATACTATTTAGGAAGATACCTCAAGATAGTCGGATTTTTTCAACATGGATTTAAGCAAACACGGATTTCGTTACAAGATGCACGAAGGCACTCTGTTTAGGGAAGGCATACTCAAAATGTTTGGGCATATACATGAACTGGAGACTTTGGAGACAGAGATGGACGCAAATATGCAATTTGATTCCATACCGTTATCTCTCCCTAAATCTTTCAATAACTTTATAGTTTCTTATCATATAATAAGCTGAAACTGGTAAACGATGAATTACTTTCTTCAATGAAATCCAGTGGGAATATCATGAAGAAAGAGAATCCCTCTGGCAATGCAATGGTTGCACATGTCAAAGGGAAGTGCGACAGGAAGCATGGATCTAATAAGGATCCAATTCAAAAGAAAAAGAACAGCCAAATTGTTGGCACATCTTCTAAAGCTTCTACATATCTGACATCCAAAAAGATATATGTCTGCCATGACGCCAGGACACTGGAAGCGCAACTGTCCAGAATACCTGAAGACTCGAGTAGGGAAAGGGTGTGCTTCCGGCAGGTAACTCATCTACTTACATCATTGAAACCAACTTACTTGTAGGACGAGAAGATAGTTGGATTGTTGATTTTGGTGCATTTGTTCATGTATGAAATATGTTGCATATGTTTCGGGAAACCAGAAGTCGGTTGCAGCAGTCGTTATCGGGACCCGACTAATGCTATCAAGTGGAAGAGTCTTAATTATTAGAGAGTGTCTTTGTATTCCTAATCTTAGAAGGAACCTTTTTCTATATCTAAATTAGTTGGACATGAATATTTGTCTATTTTGTAATAAACTTATCGTAAGTCATTATGGTAATTTTATAGCAGATGATTTTCTTACAACAAGTGGACTTTATGAATCAAACACGCATTAATGTGTCGTGAATGTCAATATCCCTATGAATAATAAGACCCCCAAACAATAAGGAGAGGATAAAGATCATTTAACTATGATCTGGCATCAAAGACTTGGACATGTGTATGTTGATAGGATCAATAAACTGGTAAAAGGCGGACCTCTAAATTTCCTATAAGTCAGTGATTTACCAACTTACGAGCATTGTATTCGTGGGAAGACGTCCAGAGCACCCTTCTCTAAGAAAGGTAAACAATGCGAAAGTATACTAGACCTAATACATATTGATGTAAGCAGACCCTGTCGTACGACGACTCGAAATGGACATCAATATTATGTGACCTTTATTGGTGATCATTCGTGGTATGGCTTTGTTTTTTTATTACGTAACAAACATGCAATCTTTGAAAAGTTCAAAGATTTCATGGCTTTGGTTGAGAACCAAACCGGCAAGAAGATAAAACAAATTCGATATGACCGAGGTGGCTAATACATCTCATATGAATTCAAAGAATACCTTAAGGAGAGAGGAATTATTTTCAGTATCACTCTTCTAGGTACTCCTCAACTCAACGGAGTTGCAGAGAGACACAATAGAACTATGTTGGACATGGTGAAATCAATGATGAGTAACGTGAATTTACCTCTTAGTTTTTGGGGACATGCAATAGAGACTACATTCTGTATCCTAAACAAGATTCCATCTAAATTTGTACCTAAAACATCGCATGAGCTTTGGTATGGTACCAAGCCAAGTGTACGACACTTGAGGATTTGGCTTTGTTTGGTCAATGCTAAAAATGTGGATGCAATCAAGTTGGAATCTCGCACTAAAGAATGCTACTTCATTGAATACTTAAAGAATGGTATCCGATAATAATTTTATGATCATGAGACTCAAAAGGTATTTGTTTATAGAGACATCAAATTTCTGGAAGATGAATTTCTTAAAAGTCAAGAAAATAATGAAGTTAAGGAACTAATCGAGTCTAGCGAGATCGATGAAATTCCTACACCAGAAACTAAAGAGATAATTGAAAATAACACGATCGTGCCCCTTAGAAAGAGTTCTAGGGTTGCAAGACAACCTGAAAAGTATGGATTCTATGTATCAAAAGAGTCCGATGATGATCTAATTTCATTTCATGAAGCTTTAGGTGATCGTGACATGGATAGTTGGATGCAAGCAACGAAGTCCGAAATAGACTCCATGCACAAGAGTGGTGTATGGACCCTCAAGATCCACCTAAATGGGTTAAACCCGTTGGGTACGGATCTTCAAGAAAAAGAGAGAACCCAATTGGAAGGTAGAAACCTTCATAGCACGTCTCATAGTCAAAGGTTACACGCAAAGAGAATGCATCGATTATGATGAGACATTCTCTCATGTGGCCATGCTTAAATCAATCTGAACATTACTTGCAATAGCTACACATCTTGACTATGACACCTAATAGATGGATGTCAAGACAACACTCATCAACGGATACCTCGAAGAGTATATCTATATGAAGTAGCCCTAGGTCTTCATAGCTGAAGAAGGTAAAATGTGCAAACTAAAGAATCCATTTGTGGGCTCAAACAAGCTTCTCGTGGTTGGAGCATTCGATTCAATGAAACATAAAGAGTTATGATTTCGTTCAGAATCCAGATGAACCATATGTGTACAAGAAGCTTAGTGGGAGCGCCACCATGTTCATTGTGCTTTATGTAAATGACATCCTGACCATTGGGAATGATACATGGATGATGACCGATGTTAAGATCCGGTTGTCCAATACCTTTGAGATGAAAGATCTTGAATAAGTCTCTTATATCTTGGGTCTAAACTTGTCAAAAACAAAGAAAAAAAGATATTAGGACTATCACAACAAGGATATATCATGAAGGTTTTGGAAATATTGAGTATGGATAATTCCAAGAAAAGCTTCTTTCCCTAAAGACATGGTATTCACTATTTACATATCTAAAGGGATGGCTCCTCAAACCGTTGAGGAAAACAAAGCCATAGCCAGATGCCCTTATGCATCTATTGTAGGAAGCTTGATGTATGTTACAAGACTAGAGATCTGTCATGCAGTGGAAGTGATATGTCATTACCAATCCTGCTATGGAGAGAAACTCTGGACTACAATGAAGAGCATCTTCAAGTACCTAAGAACTCAAGACTATACCTTGAGTTATGGAGATAATGATCTCCAAGTCTTATGGTACACTGATTCAGACTTCCAATCAGATGTGGATGATAGGACATCAATCTTAGGGGTTCTTATTCATGTTGAACGGGGTGTTGTGAGCTAGGGAAGCAAAAAGCAATACAACATGGCTGACTCAACAACTGAAGTAGAATACATAGTCGCATCAGATATTGCTAAAGAGGTAGTATGGCTGCGCAAGTTCATGAAACTTGGTGTAGTTTCCTCGTCAGAATCTCTCATCACATTGCTCTGCGATAACAGGGGTGCCATAGTGCAAGCAAAGGAACCCCAATGACATCAAAGAAACAAGCATGTGGAGAGGAATATCACACCATTCGAGAGATCCAAAAGCATTGTGATATCACGATCACCAAGGATGCCTCTATCGACAACATTGTTGATCCACTAACCAAGTCGTTGACTCAAAAGGTCTTGACCAGCATGTAATAAATATGGGGTTAAGAGTTGTACATGAATGGCTCTAAGGGCTTGTGGGAGATTGTTGGACTTGTAAACCCTTGGCGACCATTAATGCAATAAAAGTTATTGCTTTATCATTTCCATCTGAAATGGATGATTGAGAATGGACTTGATATTAAGGTCCCTTTGTACAATTAGGGTTATGTACCGTGGCTATATTGAATATCATGCAGTTAGGAGGATACAATTGATATTAGCATGTTCTATTCAATAAAAATCCACACTCTGAGAAAGAAATGTCAATCTTTCTCTAAAGACTAATTTCTGACCAACTTCCTGATACATGTCATTTGCATAGGAATAAAGATTCGAAAGTGTTGGAATAATCAAGTCAAAGAGATGACTTGATGAGGTCGAGATAAACTAAATCATGAATCGTAGCTGTCATAATCAAGCACACATCTTTTGACAGGACACAGATATACATTGTATTCCTAAGTATGCACATTTGACGGAATAATAGGTTGGAGACCTAACCAATGTCCATATACCAATGAGTTGGTGTGCATATGAAGACATATGAGATATATGATCTCTCGAAGGAATCATACAGGTTCATAGTTGATGAATCGGGAGACAGAGCTTATCCATGAGATAATTTGGGATCCTAACGAATTTCGTGCACTATGAAATAAAACACGAATTCGAGATATTAATATATACTTTTGGAAAGTATATGATTAATATTGTTGTGCAATTATTAAATGAGAAATCTAGATATGTTGTGAAGAAGACAGTTAAGCTAGGATTTGAACTTTGGATATATCAAAGTCTTCCAGTTGAGGGATGAATGGATATTGAGAAAATTCAGAGTTAAATCTATCATAATATAGCATCTACCATGACACTTCCATTCCGAGGGAGTGATGAAACCGAATGGATTTTAGTGGCTCCATTTATTAGCTTAATTATTTGAGAATTAATTGGATTAAGACTCACTTCATTTGAACCTAATATCCAATTCCAATCCAATTTCAATGTCCAAATGTTGGAAATGGAAATAAATAGACTCTTTGAGCTCAATTCTGAATTCCAAATGATTTGGACTTTGATTAGAAATGGTCAAGGAAGTTGGGTCCAACTCAGTGATACTTTCTCCGGCTCACATAAAGTGTGATGTGTTTCGTTGAGCTCACTTTAAGTGTGAATTCTTCAGCTCGAGCTCAATTAATAGGAGTGTATCAATTTTTGGTTAAAAAGGTATAAACTCTGAAATTGGATAGTTATCCAAATTTCAAGTCACCTTACATGGATAGTATGATCTTTCCAATATTATCTCCAAGTATCGGCATTTGTATCTCATGGGTCCTAATTGGATTAGGACTTGTACTATTTGATGTCAATGTTGAGACAATAAGTGTTATTGTCATTCATAAGGGCAATTTTGTGAGTATGGTTCACTAATAAAAATGACGAAGCCTTTTTCCACTATAAGTATGGTCGGCTACATGGATTCTTGCTCAAATCCATGTTGAAAGATTCGACTATTTTTTACGCTGGTTGTTGACTACCTAAGGCAACCCCCACAAGGGGGGATTTGAACGCTGGTATTTTGGGTGGTATGCACACTGCACTACCACCAGACCATTTAAGTGGTTATGGTTCACTAATATGACTCATTGATTAAAATGAATGATGATGATTCATAACGATTAATTTATGTTTACGTGAGTATGATTCATGTAATTATTACAAGGCACTAATGTAAATGTGATCAGCATTAGATTAATTAATGTAAATTGGATTCACATTTTTATTTGAATTATGAATGAGATTCATAAGCTATGAGGATCATTGTCGCGACCCAGATTCCCGGGTCGTCGGATCCTCCCATATCCGGATATGGTTACTCAACAATAATTCATTCAGCAATCACAACTAACATTCAGAAACAAACTGCAAAGAAAAATACTCAGAAGGAAGTATTTCAACACTTTGCCATTCACAAAAAAAGTTCAGATGATACACTGTCCCGCTATAACCATTTACATGTATATCAGCTTGAAAGGAAAATACACAAAAGATTACTAACTACCTTACAACGTAAAGCTACTGTGGCTGGTTGGATGTCTACTAAGGTCCTTGCGATGGCTCACCGTTAAATGTTGGGTTTTCCATAAATCATAGGATAAAAATTAGCGAATGCTAAGTAACGAAGAAGAGAAAAGCAAAGAAATTGTGTAATTTTTCAAAACTTGATATCACAAAAATTTTATTCCTTCTTATTAATATAAGTCATATTCCTTTCTATTCCACATCAGGGATTAGTCCAGGGGATTCCCACCATTCTTGAACTCCGAAGCTATGGACACGTCGGGATTGGAGATTGTATTGATCTTGGTAAGCTTATGCCGCCGCACGTCGCCTCAACCAATCCTCCAATACTACCCTGACAATTTCCTTTTCTTTTATTAAACAGGGTCTCAATCCTCAGCCTGGAAAAAACAAATGAGCGCACCGTCCTCAAGGACTCGGTTGCTTAAAACCTCATACTAACATTTAATCATAAAACCTAGCGGCTTTAAATACACGTTATCGTGACCCAGCCGCTATTGAACCACCCGTGCCTCCACATAGCAGGACCACATCTTCCGTCGTTCAACCCGACGATATTGGCTTCTGGTACCACGCGTTGCAAAACATTCATTTCGTGCGCACTTATCATAACCAGGCAACCGTGTACAACCTAGGTAGGGAAACGCCAATACGGGTTCCTTCCGACAAACATACAGGTTGCATGCCCGACCTGTAGTTCTACTCCCAGTCATCCTTAACGTGATACACGATCCTTTTCAGGATCTGACTCAAACCACATCAATTCCCATGATGTAATTCTTTCGTTAAGTTTTCGATTTGGTACTCACATATATATTATTCATAACCATATATATACTCGTATTTATGCCTATTTTAACTCCCAAACCCTAACTTTCAGGGCTAACGCATTAATTTGATGCGTAAACCTTATTTTAGTGGGAATCACAAAGCAATTCTTCAGACTTTTTCAAAAATAACCAAAATTAGGGTTCTTCGTAGCAAAGAACAAAAAATCAAGAGTTTCAATAATTTCGTATGAAAACCCAACAGCAAAATGAAGGATTTCGTTACCTAATCGAGCTCTCTCTCGTGTATCCAAGGCTTTATCGTGTTTTGTTTTTAGAAAGGCTAGTTTAAGGCTCCTGAAAAGATCGAACTTCATTTTCGTATCAAAACGTTAAGAACGTGTCAAGAACGCGAAGAACGAACGAAGAACGTGAAGAAGCAAAGAACACGAAGAACGCGAAGAACATATTTTCTCTTAAAATTTCGGCAGAGTTTCCCTTTATATCGGGACATATTTCTCGGAAAATTTCGGCAGAATTTCCCCTTATATCGGGACATATTTCTCGGAAAATTTCGGCAGAATTTCCCCTTATATCGGGACATATTTCTCGGAAAATTTCGGTAAAGTTTCCCCTTATATCGAGACATATTTCAAAATAAAAACGAAAAGAGTTTCCTCTATAAAATCAATCGAGAGGAAAATAACAACGAAACTGAAAGAATATACTCAAACAACAAGAGATGAAGAATCGGTAGGCACCACGCATCTTAGGTGAGTGAATGTGTGACGAATCACAGGGTCACTGACGTGCATAGCCGTCCGCACCTAAGTAGGGTATTACACAGATTTCTCCATCAAAATAATTATAAAAGCATAATAGAAAGAATAGAAACATAAACGATGGAGAATCGGTAGACACCATGCGTCTTAGATGAGTGAACGTGTGACGAATCACAGGGTCACTGACGTGCATAGCCGCCCGCACCTAAGTAGGGTCTTACACAGATTTCTCCTCGAACCACAACAAGAAAACAAATCGGAAAGAAAGATGAATCAAGAACAAAACTTGGAAGAACAAGAGGATGAATTGAAATCCTAGCTTACGAATCAAACTAAGAGAGGATCATACATTTCTCCTCCTCGTTCTCCCAGCAGCGCTTCGCTAGCGCTCCTCCCTCGCCTCCCACTCCTCCTCCCGACCTCTCGACCCTAGCCCTTGGGGTGGTGGTGGTAGTGGAAGTCGTAGAAAATGAATGGGTAGGGGGGTCTATTTATAGGCTCTGGAAAACCACTAACCATGGTTAGAAAACCATGGTTTAGACCTTAACCATGGTTTAGCGGCCCATGGTTTTGGCCCATGGTTTTAGCGAAACTTATCCCAAACTTGGGGCTTAAGTTAGAACATTCTAGAGGATTCTAGATTCGCTAATGACGCTTAATGAACACTAATCATGATTAATTTTCACTAATCGTGATTTAACTTTCGCGGCTTACACTTATCTTTGCTAACTATTGATTAGTGTTTGCTAATGATCATTAGTGGTTTCCAATCCGTCATTAGTTTCTTTAATCATGTTTAATTAGTCTTAATGACAATCATTATGGGTTAATGATATCTTAGCCTTCCTTACTTCTCTTTCTTCCAAAAATCATAACAATTCGAAACGAAGTCCGATTCACACGAAACAAATTTCGTTGGTTTTCTCTTGACGAGCCGGATCTTATTATATAGGATCCGAGATATGCCAAGTTCAAGGCTTTACAATCATTCTTATAAAATTACCAATTTTGATAATTGAACTATCAAATTAATAAATAAGCAACAATCTCCATCCATATACGGAAATAGGGGGGCATGTGTTGAGAGAGACACATGGCTCCCTCTATGAGAATCCTAAATAGATTAGGCTCTCAATTTATGGCTTGATTTATTAATTATTTTAATTGGCGACTAAAAGGAGATAAATCAATCATATTCCTTAAAGAACAAGGACTAAATCATAGTCCTTGATCCATGATCCAAGGGGCATCATTGTACACACATACATGAAGTGGAAACTCTTCGTAGATGTGTACAATAAGTATAAAAGAGAGGGCATGCCGCTCCTTTTGGTACTTAATTCATTAGATGCTTAGTCTCTTGATAATTGTTCCATTGTCTTGAGAATCAAAAGAATAGAAGAGTCTTGAGATATTATTTCTCTACACGCCTCCTCTTCATGCCCTAGACATCCACATTGTCAAGCCTCTCTTCTCTACATTGGCATGGCCTTGTGGAGGAGAAAATCATCTCCTTCTTTGTGCTCTTCGTGTGTGAGGAATGATTGATTTCATACGACGAAATCAGGAGCTTCATCATTCTTGCGTAAACAAAATCAAGAAGAAGGCATCGAAGTTCGTGGGAAGCTACGTGACTCATCATCGTGTCTACGAGAGAGACGAGCGAAGATCAGACTTGATTCGGGAGGTCTCTTACTTTACAGACTCACACTTCAAGACGTAACATTGATCTCAACTCAATATTCATTAGAATATTATAAACCATGTGAGATAAATTGTTTCCTTAAATTAATGGTTTCGCAAAGTGAACAAGTTATGCTGAAACTTCCTGTCCATGCGATGAACGTGCATTGTTTTAAGCAAATAGTTTGCTATTTTCTGCATTTCTGTGATGCAAAATAAATAATAAGATTTCCTTCCTTCAGTTTGGGAGTATCTTGGTATTGACCGGCGTGATCTCAGCTTTCTAGGAGTCCATTGGCGCGGACTGGCATTGCCAAGTTGTCTGGCTATAATCTGGGCTCTCTAGTTAGCTAGAAACGGAGTGGTCTTCCATCATGATCGGTTATACGGGGAAAATGTGTTAGCGCATCCTAGGGTGTTAGTTGACAGTTGGAGTATGTAATGTGCAGTCTATTTCTCGTGTAGTAGGCCGTGTAATTATTTGTTTTTAGTGACTAATGGCAGGATTTTTGGGCATACACCTTTATGGTGGAAGTCCTTTTTCTTTAAAAAAATATCTTATTTATTAGCCACTTAAAAGCGTAAAGTAAATATCTTTCAAATATCGTACTTTAGATTTTATATTTTCAATCCAAAAAATGATGGCTAAAGGTTAATAGTGATCCAAAATCATATCCCAAGAGACAAAACGGTAGAGGAAGAAATTGCAATTCCCCTTTCCCCGTACTTTAGTAATATGAAAACAATTGGATCTCATTTTCAATGTAAGAACTTCCAAACTACATGCATATGACCTAAAGCACAACCAAAGGTATGCCAAGTTTCTCTCTTCTCTTATAGGTCAAGTCGTTTCTCACCTAGTGTGCCCTCTCTAAAGCTACACCAGAATGAGGACAACGAAGAAGTGTCAACCCAACAGATATCACAATGCCCCCAAAGCACTCTTGCAAAAGAGCATGTGAACAAAAGTTGGTTAGTGTTACGATAAAAATGAGACTTGTATTAAACGAGATCCGAGGGCTCTCTTATATAGGAGAAGAGCCATAGGATAATTACACAAGTGATACCCAAAGAAAACATAAAATATAATACAGTGAGATACAATCATGTCAACACTCCCCCTTAAGCTGGAGCATAAATATCAATCATGCTCAGCTTGAAACAGCATCTCTGAAATGGCCCTCTAGCCAGAGCCTTCGTGAAGATATCTGCCGTCTGATCTCCTGTGGAAACATGAGAGGTGGATATAAGACCTTTCTGGATCATGTCTCTAGTGTAATGATAATCCACCTCGATATGTTTTGTCTGCTCATGAAAAGCAGGATTATTGGCAATAAATAAAGCTACTTGGTTATCACATAAAAGCTTCATGGGTAGAGAAACTTCAACAGTAAGGTCGGTTAATACTGATCTAACACACATCATCTCTGCACATCCTTGTGCCATAGCCCTGTATTCAGATTCAGCACTGGATTTGGCCACCACTGTCTGCCTTTTGCTTTTCCATGAAACAAGTGAGCTGTCTACAAAAATAGCAAAACAAGAAGTAGATTTTCTGCCCCTAGGACAACCAGCATAATCTGCATCTGTACATCCTGTCACCTCAAGTGATGTATCCCTACTGAATAAAAGGCATGAACCAGGTGAATTCTTTAAATACCTCAATATCATATGGACGGCATCCATATGTACCTTCATGGGTTGTTCCATGAACTGAAAGACTTTACTAACTGCAAAGGCAATATCCGGCCTGGTAATGGTGGGCATATAGGAGCTTCCCAACAAGCTCTCTGTATCTCCTCCGGCCAACCTCCTCGGTGTCCTCATCATATAATCTCATGCTTGCATACATAGGAGTAGTAGCGGGTTTGCACCCTATCATGCATGTCTCAGAGAGAAGATCCATAACAAATTTCCTCTGAGTCATTACAACTCTATGTTGGCTCCTGGCGAACTCTAATCAAAGAAAGTAGCGAAGATTGCCAAGGTCCTTAGTCACAAACTGCTGACCAAGGAACTCCTTGACAGTAAGAATACCATGCTCATCATCTCCTGTAATAACAATATCATCAACATAAACAAGAATAGCCACGGTACCTCTATGTGTCCTCTGTACAAACAGTGAGTGGTCCGCAGTAGACCGCACAAACCCCTTCTGCTCGATCAACTCTGGTAGCTTTTGATACCAAGCTCTCGGGCTCTGCTTCAGGCCATAAATCGCCTTGTGAAGTCGGCACACCTTCTAAGACTCCCCCTCAGTAGCAAATCCTAGTGGTTGTTGCATATATACTTCCCCATGTAGATCCCTATAGAGAAAGGCATTCTTCACATCAAGTTGATATAGAGGCCAGTCCCGTGAAACGGCAACAGATAGAAGAATGTGTAGTGTTGAATGCCTTGCTACTAGAGAGAAGGTGTCCTGATAATCCACCCCATAAGTTTGGGTGAATCCCTGAGCCACAAGTCTTGCTTTGAATCTGTCGACATTGCCATAGGCCCTTTGCTTGACCATAAATATCCATTTGCAGCTCACAACAAAGGCACCTGGTGGAGCAGAGACAATGGTCCATGTGCCACGTGATCGCAGAGCCGCCATCTCTTCTTCCATAGCAAGACGCCACCTACTATCCTAGAGTGCTTCCTGATACGTCCGTGGGATAGTAACAACAGATAGTCCCACTATAAACTTCTTGTAGTCTTCTGACAGATGATCCAAGGAAACATGTGCAGCCATTGGGTATGTGGTGCATTGGCGACGAGGTTTCCTCAGAGCAATCGGTATCTCCAAGTCATCAGTCTCACTGTCCTCTGGAATCAATTCTTCCTGTATAGTACTCAAAGCCAGTGCCATCATTAGAAATAATATGTTCATGACATGCCTGAGGAATGGTGGATGATGTGGACGGCGCGTGAGCAGAGGGGTGAGTAGAAGACCTGCGAGTATAAACATGGGGTAAGAATGTAGACTCTGTGGTAGGAGGTGGAGGTGGGGGTGGTAGTGGAGGTGTTGAGGACTGAGGAACATCACATGGAACATGAGATGGAGAAGATGGAGGTGGGGGAACCACAACATCCTCTCTAGAACCTGTAATAGACAACTTGTCACATGTAGGAGAGAAATACATAATACACTCAAAAAAATGTAACATCAACGCTCACATAGTATTTTCTCCCAATAGGATCAAAACATCTATACCCTTTTGGGTACGAGAATAACCAACAAAGATACATTTGACAACTCTAGGTAAGAGCTTGTCACGACCTGGAGTAAAGTCATGGACAAAAGCCACCGAACCAAAGACTCGTAGGGTAAGCGTGAATAGTTCCTTCTCAGGAAACGCAATCGAGAAGAGACTCTTCTCACCAAGAATAGTGGATGGCGTGCGATTTACCAAGTAACAGGCGGTTGGGACCGCATCCTCCCAGAAACAATGAGGTGTATGACTGTAAATCAACAGGGTCCACGTGATGTCTAAGAGATAACGATGTTTGCGTTCAGCAACCCCATTTTGTTGTGATGTATAAGTGCATGAAGTCTGATGAACAACACCAAGAGACCATAGAAATTCTGCCAAATGAAGAGTAGAAAATTCTAAAGCATTATCAGTACGAATGTATTTGACTTTAGCAGAAAAGATGTTGTTAATCTCAATAAGAAAAGTCTTAATTATAGTACCAGCTTCAAACTTATGTTTTATCAAGAAAACCCAAGAGAGTTGAGAATAATCATCCACAGCAACAATATAAAACCTATGCCCCTGATGATCAGGAACACGACTCGGGCCCCAAATGTCAAAATGAATTAACTCAAAAGACTGACTGCTACCACGACTCGGACGACTCGAAAAGGAGGAGCGATGATGTTTTCCAAGTTGGCATGCTTCACAGTCCAAAGCAATACAAGTAAATATTTGCGGGAGAACACGTATCATCTTTTGAAGTGGAAGGTGACCAAATCGAAGATGCCATGTGAAAGGCGAAACTAATCTAGAGGGAATGGAGGCCACCCCAGCACATGATGGAACTGCAATCCTCTCTGCTCACGGCCATGAAAAATCATCCAGCCTGTTAGTATGTCCTGAAACATAAGAGAAGAGGGGTTAAAAATAGCACGGCAGTGTAGATCTTTTGTAATCTGACTAATAGACAAAAGATTCATTTGAAAGTCTGAAGCACGTAAAACATTCTGAAGATGTATAGACGGGGCTAAAGCAATCTCCCCCTGGCCAACAATGGGTAGGCGAACTCCATTGGCTATGATCACGGATCGCCCAGGAGGGATAGCCCTGTGTGAGATAAACTGTGTCACATCAGATGTGATGAGATGCTCCAGAATATATAATCTAATCTGTCACATCAGAATTGCTACTACTGGTAAGCACATATGAAATACCTGAGGAACTGAGCAGTGCTCTGGCGGTGGCCGCTGCATCTGATGGTCCTGCAGTCTGAGTCACAGGGGTGATCACCATCTCTCGAAGTCTCGAGACAATATCATCAAAACGTGCATGAGTAGTGGGTGCAGGTGAAGAGTCAAACTGCTCAGCAACACTTGCAGACGCCGGGAAGTCATGCTTGTGAAAGCATGTCTCCTCTGAGTGACCAAGACGTCGACAATAAGAACATGGACCACGATGGCATCCTCCACCTCTACCACGAGGTCCACGACCACGGATCTGGGATGCACTGCCTCGTCCACGAGAAGCAGCCATAGCCGAAAATGTCGGTTGTTGTGTAGACGTAGATGTGGTAGTAATCTTGCTCAACCGCTTGTAGACCTCCTCCATTGGTGGTATGGTCTCGCCAGTCATAAGTTGAGTACGAGCTGCATCGTACTCTAGGTCAAGGGATGACAAGAACACCCCAGCCGTGGTTGCATTCTGATACGTCTGTTGTTGTTCCATGTTGGTAGTGATAGGCACGAAACTGTGGAGTCGTTCAAACATGCCTCTCAGATGTGAGAAAGGTGCATGGAGAGGTCGATCATTCTGCTTGGTCGAGAAGATGTCAAACTGAAGTTGGAGGATCATGCTTTCACTATTCGCCTGGTCGTATGTAGCAGCCAATATATCCCACATGGCCTTTGCAGTTGGCTGATTGACAATATCATTAGCAATCTCTGTGCTAAGTGTCCCAGAGAGCCAGATACGAGCATAGGCATCATCTTGCTTCCATGATGCATTTGTCCCAATCTTGTCCGCCGGCTCCGAGTCAGTCAGAATATGCTCCTTGTTGTGGCATCGCATTAGGGTATGAAACTGCATGGACCATAACTCGTAGTTGGTCCCGTCCATCTTCACGATAGATGCCGGACCCTTAAAGGCACCGGAAGAGGAGAACACGTCACCCTTGTTTTTTGACATTCTTCAATATGCCAAAAATGCAGAACAAGAGGGAAACATCTCAGCAATAGGATTGTCTACAGTGCCATAATAGGGATGAGTTGTATCTGTGGACTTATACACTCATCCCTAAATCTTCGTTCGAGGTCTAGGACCGCAAATGACAGGCAAATCAGATTGTTTCACCTTTCTCGAATCAGTCCAAAAATTGATTTGGCACCAAAACATCTAGTAGAAGCCCCCAATGGTAGATGTGAGGGATTTACCAAGCAGCCAGGGGCAGGGCGGCGCTAGAAGGGTGCCTCCGGAGAAGGTGGGAGCCCTAGGCGGTAGAGGAGAGACCGCTTGAGGGAGCGGCTGCTGTTGAGGGGCCGCCTAGGGGTACGACGGCAGTGGAAGGGTGTCGCCTGGTGGTACGGCGGTTGTGGAGAGGACGCCTGGGGTTGCGGCGACAGGGGAAGGAACTGGCTGGGGTTGCGATGACAGGGGAAGGAGCCGCGTAGGGTTGCGGGGCGGGGCGAGGCGGCCGAAGGTGCTGGCGGCGCCTGAGGAAAACAGGGGGGCAGCGGGTGTAGGGTTAGGGTTAGGGTACGAGAACCCCGGTCCAGGACCGTTGCTCTGATATCATGTTGGGATAAAAATGAGACTTGTATTAAACGAGATCACAGGGCTCTCTTATATAGGAGAAGAGCCATGGGATAGTTACATAAGTGATACCCAAAGAAAACATAAAATATAATATGGTGAGATACAATCATGTCTACAGTTAGCATCTTCCTGCACACTACCTCATAGTCAAAGGATAGAAAAAGTCACACTACGAAGCATGCCGCCTTTTGTAGAACTTTGTCATTAGTCAATTTCTTCTAAAAATCACAAGAGGATCTCCACGTTGATTTTTTAAAAATGGGGTTTCTACCATGAATGTGTGCACCCAAAAACTTCATTTATTCACAAAATTTAGAGTACAAAGCTACAACTGGATGTAGCAAAAATTACATAGATCATGACTCTGACAAGACCTTAGCATGCTAATTAGTGTTCTTTGAACAGAATCATTCTTGATGAAAGACCACCTGCCCCAGATCTACCATTGTCGCCCTTTCGGTGCCCCTCCAATCTGATCCTATAGAAGTCCAAAGGTTGGAAACCCATCTATAACAATCTCGTCTATGGCAACCAGGTCCCAAACCTTTATAGAATTCATATACCCAAAGAAGGCACACCTCACTTTCAACCTCAGCTCAACATCGCAAACATGAAGCAGCAATATCCTAAACGAGCCTAGAAAGTTGTGCATTTGTAAACACGCTTCCCCCACTCGAGTTAACTACTATAAGCTTGGATCCCTAAGAAAACACCCTATATACCCTTAAAAGATAAAACTTGCAAAGTACCTTATAGGCTTTCTTAACGAAAATCCTACCATCGCACCAAATCCAATGGTCTCCAATGGTCTTTATCAGAAGTGAGGGGGCATATTCCGCTAAAGCATCCATCAAAGACATCAGGATCTCAAGCATGTGATGAAAGAGATCAAATCTAAAGCATGGGATGAAGGCTCTATCATCTCAATTAGTGCTTGCAACATAAGTCTCCTAATCCACAGCCAAGGCGAACACCAAGGGAACTGCTCAAATTAGAAATTTAGAATACATCCTTTGTCCAATCATCAGTCCTGAAGCAAAAGTTATGCATATACTCCAAAACATTACGTGAAGAAGGAATGATCATGGGATGCTGAGCATATATCCATCAAAAATGACGATAGAGATCTAATTGACCCCAAGTACCCAGGAAATCCGAGGAAACACCATAAATCTTACATGCCAGAGAACAGATTACATCTGAGCCATCCCCCCAAATACGGTAATTCCATTTAGAAAGAACGGCCATATTCATCTCCTTCAAGTTGAGAACACCAATATCAACCTTCTTCGAGGGATACAAAGGTTCGAAAAACCACGACAAAGTAAAGAAGCACAGATAAAGTGTTGGTTGTGAAAATCGTCGATATTAGAGAAATCCACCTTCCACAACATCTCCTTGGCATTGCACCTCTTTTAATTAAAAAATGATCTCTAAAGTTGCCATCACAGTATCCATCAATTGTTTTCCTAGTAGAAATGCAGGCTAGGCTAGAGAGATAACATCTCCAAGACTCCAAGAACCCAATAAGTCGATTAGTCGACATATTTGCCACAATAAGGTATGCAATATTAGACAACACAATGAGACAAAAAAACCTCGACCTTAAGAGAAACATCTTTCTTAGGCAAAAGAAAGATGGAAAACTAGTTCAACCTTTCAAAACCACAACTATCCTAGCCGAACTCAGGAATCATATTAAAGACTTTGGTTACCACCACATCCTATAACTCTATGAAAAAGAAAATGAAGAAACCATCCGGTCCAAACCATCTGGTCCAAGGCATGCATACGCATTTAAACTGAATACAATATTTTGGATCTATAGATCGAAGGGTCAAATCAAATTGTCTGCAACCATTAATGAAATACAAGAAACCCCAAGCTTGAGCCATCGTTTCCGTTAAGAGGTAAGTAATCTACTAGTAGACCTAAAGTGTATTGTAAACGCCTTTATGACTATATTCTTGCTATGAAAAACCTCATCACTAATCTCAGTGGAATGAATGAGGGTTCTCTGTCGTCTCCCACTCGCCATTGGATCAAAAATTATGGTGTATGTGCCTCCCGCTTTCAACTGCTTTTGCCTCGATCTATACTTGCACTCCACTTCTCTCATCTAGTCCTCCTCAATGATCTTCTGCACGCTACTGTGACAAATCAAGTCATCCTCATCTAGATCATGCTCGTATTCTAACTCAACAATTTTGACAATTTCATCCAACCTTGAGATGCATGAGCTCCCTCTAAGCACGAGAGTCACATCTAAAAGTAACTAACATGATAGGAGAGAATGAATTACTTGCATTAGACGTGACCAAGGGCTCTCTTATATAGGAGAATAGCCCTTGGGTTAATTACATGATAAGTACTCAGAGAAAATGAAATTACATAAAAGAGACAACAATATATTTATCTTAACACTCCCCCTCAAGCTAGAGCATATATATCTATCATGCTCAACTTGGAACAACACTTCTGAAACGGACTTCGAGATAGAGCCTTGGTGAAGACGTCTGTCGTTTGATCTCCTATAGATACATGAGAGGTAGATATAAGCCCTTTCTGTATCAAGTCTCGAGTGTAATGACAGTCCACCTCAATATGCTTTGTTCGTTCATGGAATGTAGGGTTATTCGCAATGAATAATACAGCTTGATTATCACATAAAAGTTGCATAGGAAGGGGAACTTCTATGGTAAGATCAGTCAACACCGATCTAAGCCACATCATCTCTGCACTCAGATTCTGCACTTGATCTAGCAACCGCTGTCTGCTTCTTGCTTTTCCATGAGACAAGAGAGTGTCCAACAAAAGCAGCAAAACCTGAAGTAGACTTTCTGTCCATGGGACATCCTGCATAGTCAGCGTCTGCACAAGCTGTCACCTCCAGGGATGCATCCCTACTGAATAAGAGTCCCGAACCAGGTGAGTTCTTCAAGTATCTCAAAATCATATAGATAGCATCCATATGTACCTTTCTGGGCCGCTCCATGAATTGGCTGACCTTGCTTACTGCAAACATAATATCTGGCATGGTGATAGTAACATATAAAAGCTTCCCAACTAGTTCTCTATACCTTTTACTATCAACTTCCTCAGTATCCTCATCATACAATTTCATACTTGGATCCATAGGAGTAGTAGCAGGCTTGCATCCGATCATACATGTCTCGGAGAGGAGATCCATCACAAACTTTCTCTGGGTCATCACTAGACCACGATGATTACTGGCAAATTCTAACCCCAAGAAGTAGCGAAGGGTGCCCAGGTCCTTGATCACAAACTCTTAACCTAGGAACTTCTTGGCTATCTGAGTGCCTTGAGCATCATCTCCTGTAACAATAATATCATCTACATAAACAAGAATGGCAACCGTACCTTTCTGTGTCTTCTGAACAAAAAGTGAGTGGTCTGCAGTGGACCTCACAAACCCCCGTTGTTCAATCAATTCTGACAACTTTTGGTACCAAGCTCTATGACCTTGCTTCAGGCCATAAATTGCCTTATGTAGCCCGCATACCTTCTAAGACTCCCCCTCAGCAGTAAACCCAGGTGCCTGCTGCATGTAAACCTCCTCCTGAAGGTCTCCATAGAGGAATGCATTCTTCACATCAAGCTGAAATAACGGCCAATCACGTGAAGTTGCAACAGCAAGTAGAATTCATAGTGTCGAGTGTTTCGCTACTGGAGAAAAAGTGCCCTGATAATCCACCCAATATGTTTGGGTGAAGCCTCGTGCCACCAACCCTGCCTTGTAACGATCCACGCTCCCATCTGCGTTTTGCTTAATGGAAAAGATCCACTTGCAGCTTACAATCGAAGCTCCTTGTTGGGCAGAGACAATACTTCATGTCCCTCGTGATATTAAGGCCGCCATTTCTTCTTCCATGGCATGGTGCCACCTGTCGGCCTGTAAAGCCTCCATATATGTTTGGGGTATAGTAACTGCAGAAAGGCCGACTACAAACCTCTTGTACTCATCTGAAAGATGATCCAAAGAGACATGTGCAACAAACGGGTATGTGGTACATTTACATCGAGGCTTCCTCAGTGCAATAGGGGCATCCAAATCCACATCACCTCCGTTTTCTACGCTAGAATCATCATGTGTATGATGTGGAACTCCAGTACCATTAGTAGAAATAATGTTATCATGACATACCTGAGGTGTGCTGGATGATGTGGACGGTTATGAGCAGAAGAGCTAGTAGAAGACTTGCGAGTGTAAACAATGGGTAAGAATCTTGGCTGAGGAGTCAGTGGTGGTGGTGGTGGTGGTGGAGGAGGAGGAGGAGGAGGTGATGGTGGAGGTGATGGTTGCGCAGGTTCAAGTGGTGGAAGAGACGGAGGTAGAGGAACAACAATATCCTCGTTATAGTTATTGGATAACCTATCACCTGTAGGAGAGAAGTACATGATAGATTCAAAGAAAGTAACATCAGCACTTACATAATATCTCCTACTAACCGGATCAAAATATCTATACCCTTTTTGAGTACGAGAGTATCCAACAAACACATATTTGACAGATCGGGGAGAGAGCTTATCACGACCAGGGGTACAATTATGCACGAAAGCCACAGACCCAAAGACTCGAGGTGTGAGAGAGAATAGGTCATTCTCGGGAAACACAATTAAGAAGGGAACCTTCTCTCCCAGAACAGTAGATGGCATACGAAGCATCCCCCCAAAAGGAATGAGGGGCACGACTTTGGATCAACAATGTTCGTGTGACATCAAGAAGGTGGCGATGTTTGCGTTCCGCCACACCATTTTGTTGCGAAGTGTAGCTACAAGAGGTTTGATGAACAATGCCTTGGGATCTGAGAAACTCTGACAAATGTAAAGTTGAAAATTCCAAAGCATTATCCGTGCGAATAAATTTGACATTGGCAGAGAAGATATTATTAACTTCTAGAATAAATCTTCTGATAATGGCACCAACTTCAGATTTTTGTTTCAACAAGAACACCCAAGACAATCTGGAATAATCATACACAACAACCATATAATAACGATGCCCCTGAAGATCAGGGACACGACTCGAACCCCAAATATCAAAATGAAACAGTTCAAACGACCGACTACTATGACGACTCGGAAACGAAGACCGATGGTGTTTTCCAAGCTGACAGGCTTCACAATCCAACATGGTACTGGTAGATATCTATGGTAGGACATGACACATCTTCTGCAGCGGAAGATGGCCAAATCGTAGATGCCAAAGGAACGGAGAAACTGATCCAGACGGAATAGTAACAAGTCCATCACATAAAGGTATAGCAAGCTTATACAAGCCTCTCTACTCACGGCCATGTCCAATCACCCTGCCAGTCAGTATGTCCTGAAACACAAAAGAAGATGGGTCAAAGATGGCACGACAATGTAAATCTTTTGTAAGCTGACTAATGGACAACAGGTTCATCTGAAAATCAGGAGCATATAAGACATTCTGAAGACACGAAGAAGGTGTTAGAGTAATATCCCCTGACCAATAATGGGTAATCGAACCCCATTTGCAATGACAACAGATCTGCCAGGTGTAAGTGCTCTGTAGATAGTAAACTGCATCATGTCGCCACACATATAATGGGAAGCCCCGGAGTCCATAATCCAATCTGTCAAGTCTGAGCAAGTAGTACTGGTAAGTGAATAATGAGTACCTGATGAGCTAGAGGATGCTCTAGCAGAGGTCGCAGCCTCTGTGGAACCTGGAGACAGAGACGTAGGAGTAGTCATCATCTCCCGAAGTCTGGAGACTATGTCATCAAAGCGAGTGTCTGAGATAGGCGCAGAGGGAGTCTCAGTCTACTCAGCAACACGTGTAGAGGCTGGATATCCATGCTTGTGAAATCATGTTTCCTCAGAATGGCCTGGACGGTGACAATGAGCACATGGACCACGAGGTCTACCTCCCCCTCGACCACGAGGTCCACGACCCCTGAAAGTGGGACGACCCCTCCTCTGCCTTGAATGGCAGTCATAGCTGAAGGAGTAGGTTGTGTTGTAGAGGCCCATGCATTAGTAATCCTACTTAATCGCTTATAAACCTCCTCCATATGTGGAATGGTCTCGCCAGTCAGAAGTTGAGTACGGGCTGCATCGTACTCAGGATCAAGAGAGGACAGAAAAACTCCCGTCATCGTGGCATTTCTATATGCATGTTGTCGTTCCGTACTGGTTGTGATCGGCATGAAGCTATGCAGCCTCTCAAACATACCCCGCAGATGAGAGAAATGGGCATGGAGTGGTCTCTCATTCTGCTTGGTGGAAAAAATGTCGAATTGCAACTGAAGTATCTTGCTTTCATTCTTCGACTACCCATATGTAGCTGCCAGTATGTCCCACATAGCCTTTGCAGTTGTTGATTCACAATATCATTAGCGATCTCTATGGGTCATTGTCTCAGAGAGCCATATATGAGCATAAGCATCATCTTGCTTCCACGTCGCATTCCTCCAGTCTTGTCTTCCGGCTCGGAGTCTGTCAGGATGTGCTCCTTATTATGGCACTGCATCAGGGTACGAAACTGCATGACCATAGTTCATAGTTGGTAACGTCCATCTTCACTATAGGGACCGGGCCTTTGAAGGCACCCGAAGATGTGAAAACGTCACTCTTGTTCTCTGATATGTTTGAAAAATGATATGTTTGAAAAGAGCCACAGACCGACGGAGGAAAAAGAGATAGGCGGTATACAGAATCATATGAGGGATATGTTGTATGTGTAGACTCATACAACCATCCCTAAACCTTGTTCAAGCGGTCTATCAAGCCAACAGAAGATGCAGCGGCGCTGCCCGGAGGGGCTAGTTGCAGCAGCGGCACTCACAGGAAGGTGCGGGCGCTGTTGGGATTGACGTCGAGGGCCGCTATGGCCGCTCGGGCTTGCGGCGGAGGTTACTGGGGGTTGTGGCAGTGCTGCTCGGCCCACTGGGATTGGTGGCAGGGGCTACTAAGGCTGCTGGCGGGGGGGTTGGGGGTGTAGAGTTAGGGTTTGGGTGGGATACCGAGACCCCGGTCTAAGACCGTTGCTCCGATACCATGATAGGAGAGAATGAATTACTTGCATTAGAAGTGACCAAGGGCTCTCTTATATAGGAGAATAGCCCGTGGGTTAATTACATGATAAGTACTCAGAGAAAATGAAATTACATAAAGAGACATAACAATATATTTATCTTAACATAACATCTTGCAGAGTTCGCTACACTTAAGTGCTAACCACTTCGAAGATGATCCCTCCACAACTAGATCGGCCCAACATCTATAAAACTTCTCCTGCAACCCAAGTTCTTGTATCCACAAATCTTGAACTTGAACCACAAAGACGAGCACATCCTCGTCACTGTCAAGATTAAAAGGTATGCAGTTAGAACAAGAATGCATGAGGGAATTGATCGACGTCGATTGTAAAGGCTCCAACACCCCCAACAAAAGGAGAAACCTATCAATCCTAGATCTGGAAGTCGAGTTCCTCCAGGTATACCTAATATTAGATCATCCAAAATCTCTAATTCCAGCTCTTTAATAACCTCCACAAAATCCAACAATTTGGATGTAGCCCTCCCATGACCCTTGTCATATCAACAGACAAACAACATAACACTTAAGCCACCCCTGAAGAACCGAGCTTTTCTAAGAAACATGGAACGGATTTCCCACAATTTTGCCTAAAGATCCACAAATGGTAAATGATCCTGATTGGTCATACACGTACATCATAACTAATCCCTCGCCATCTAAGGTACAAATAAGGTCCACAGTAATAGATCCAGTGGAGGACGTATTCGTCGACCTATCTGAAAAGATCACCATTTTATCCTACATCAATATAGCCTAAACTGCCCACCGCCTCCACAACCATAAACTTCGAAAGGTGTAAACAAGAGGCAGATCTTGACTTCTTGATATCCCAATGATCAACTTTCATTTCATGTAAGCGTGGAATGTCCTCTTACCAAAAGGCAAGTAAACCTCAACCGTCGCTCTCTTCTCCACTTGGTTGAGACCTCTCACATTGCAAGTTACAAGCTTCATTGGGAAAACCAAGGGTTCAAATCAACCACAAAAATTCTGACACAAGTCGCCACTTCATCAATGAATATGCCATCCTTTTCCTGATTCTCTCCTGCCAAGAACATATCGCCCTCCTCCATGACATCCCCCTCCGAGAAATCTTTAACTACTTACGACGCTTCAATGCTAATCATCGATGCCACATTCCCCAAGATCACGGGTGGAGAAACCTCCGCCTCAACAACTAGTAATGGGTCAGGGTCCTTCGCACTCAACCACATCTCTGACCACCTTGTTTCCCATCTCAAGACGTCAAATCTCTGCCTTTACAGGAGAAGAGCAACATACTCATCTAAGAAGCGCCCGCTTCTCTCATGCCCATAATTGAACCTCTTCCAACACCCACCTTGATGAGAGCATTGATCTTCCATATGCATGTGTAGTCTTTTAGGGTGTTTACATCAGATGTTCTACGCGGGTGAACAAACCCTCTATAAACCATTGACATTGAGAGATCCTAATCATGTCAAACCCAACAATCTTATTTTCCCGCACTTGAACTGTCTTTGAGAAAACTGAGGCATACTATAAGATCTAGGATCAGAAATTTGTTTCTAAAGGAAGGAGTTCCACACTCCTTATCCCAATAATATCATCAACTACAAAATCCACCAAACAAGAAAATAACTCTAAATCCCTCTATATCTCCAGTGTTGCAGAAGTCGATATTCGATATTTCAGTCGGAGGGGTCACTGAATAGAGAACAATCGGTATTCGGATGACTATTTAGAATTATTCGATTTTGTACTTTTTAATTATTTTTAATTTAAAAATGATTCTGGAGAACCCAATTAAATGTTTTTTAAGAACCCAATGACATTGAGAGAAAAATGATTTTTTTAATTATTTATTAAGAACCCACTTAAATGGTCAAGTGGTAGTGCAGTGTGCCTACCACCCAAAAGATCATGGTTCAAATCCCCCATTGTGGGGGTTGCGTTAGGTAGTTGACAGCCAACACAAAAAATAGTCAAATCTTTCAACACTGGATTTGAGCAAGAATCCACGTAGCCAACCCTACTTATAATGGGAGAAGGCTTCGCAATTTTTTTAAAATGAATTTTAATACATATATTCTTATATATTTATACATATATTATCATCAATCAACAAGAACCCAAAATAAAAGTATCCATTAACAACATATATATACAGAGCTTTGACATTTTTGATAATATCATGACAAATGGTAATTCTTGAGAATTAAAATTTTAAAAAAATAAAAAAATCCAACAGTTAACTACCAGTCGGTCGAATAGTCGGCCAATCGATCGAATAATCAAACAGTCTATTCGGTTAGGCTGACTATTGGTTGACTTGACTAAAGGTTATTCAGCCGAGGACCCTCCCCCTTGCACCTCATAGTCGGATCGAATAGTCGGCCTAATCGGCCGACTATTGCAACACTGCATATCCCAACTAATCATGTAGTCAAAAGGAGGAATGGGCTTCATCTCCCAACCTTTAACTCAGAAACTCAACAGTATTGAGCAACTTTTGATTTCTGATTCCAAATATCAAGCAAAAACCGGAGAAGTCACGAAAATGTGTAAAAAAAGAACACGAGCCTAAGAGAGTTTTCTTATAAATCTAAGATTCTAGCCACATTTGTTGACGAAAAAATTGGTACCGACATAAATGAGATATACAATTACACACCATACTATCATCTACTGATCAATACCTTTTTCTCATACTTATGAAAACTCGTATAATTCTCATGATAAGATTTCTCTCTCTTATTTTTGAACTTCTTTTTAATTCTATCCTTAAGACTAGCATTTTCTTGAGCTATTTAGGCTAGCATGTTCCTCGATAAATGTTTATACTCCATAGTCCTAAATACCAACACCGCAACATCTTTTTTTGAAAAGCGGATGACCAATTGAAGGTTAATGGACATTTACAAATAAACCACATTATCCATCCAAAATAATCCAATTATAAGAGAAGCAATGAATCACATTCTCAACGTAGTGTCTCGAATCCAGAAAACAACATAGTTTCTCTGCGAGCAAATTAACCAAATCACAGCAAGGAAACTATCGCAATCAACCCTCCAAACAAAGACCGCATTATTCTCCCTTCTCCTCCCCTGTGAACAAGCGTCGGAAAGCCAACTAGGAAGAAGCACCAAGCCATGATATATCCAAAGCACCCGACACTTCCTTAGCATAAGGACAATCAAGAAATGTAGTCAATGTAATCATTGCACGTGCATTAAGGACAAGCAACATCGACTAATGCCACCCATCTAGCAAGCATCCCTCACTATACCCCACCACCGCACGCAGGACCTTCCAACCATTGGCCTCCTATCAAACTCGAGGAGGTTCATTTCTTCACAACGTAAAAGGTCCTTCAAATGTTATCCATTTTCTTAATGTTTAAAGGGTCCTCTCAAATTGTTAATTTGTTATTCATTCTTTATTGTTTATGAGTACCTCTACAGTAGAGAAACTCTTCCATGGTTTGAATGTGAGGGCTACCTCATATTGAAGTTAGTGGGCGCGTCCCATGCCATTTTATGGGATGAACACATATAGAAGTATCATGGAGTTTGGAGCAATTGAGCGACGTAAAGATGTAGTAGAAGTGGGTGTACTATAAATGACCATCCCTAGTACCAGAACCAATAAGACCTTCTAAGCTTTCCTCAGCAGCCGCATAAAACATCATGTTCTTTAGTCTTCCATATAATGTGGCAATCACAAAGGATTACGGATCGATTGAATGTAGATGACTCGATAATATTCTATAAACCCATGATACAGAATAGGCCATCATCCCACTTTCCTGAATCCACGTGAGTTCCCTCTAGTAGGCAGTTCTTCAAAATCTCCAGTAACTGCAGCATGTCATTGGAATGTTGTAGAATGAGGAGACAAAACATGGGCCCACTCACCAAACACCAACAATCACACATTGGGGTGCAAAAACAGCGACGGACAATTAGAAAAATGAGTCCAGCCATCACCAAACAAAGAGCAGCCCAGCAAGCTTTTATCTCAAGTCTTGACTACTATCCCTCAAAGTGCATAAATAGCCCCCTGAAGAAAGCCACAAACTCGCAACCTTGGTGAATTCCCAGGTATGATGTGGTAAGACACAAACTCTTAACTTTGCAGTTGGTATCCGCACATCACATATCTATAGATAGATATGTGAAATTGCGATGCAATTCACCTTATTCAAATTTATTTTTGTTGTAATTTTATGTTTATTGCAGTTTTAATTCACTTAAAAATCCAAAAAACGCAACATTTGGATGTGCCTTTTGGGATGAAAGGTTGCATCTTTTGATAGGTTGACTTCCCTGTATAAAGAAACATACTCCTATGCAATAATAGATATGGAATAAAAATTGACCTAGCCTTTGGCTTTACCACACACCCCCCATCCCCTTTAGTTTTTCTTTATCCTCTCAACTCCTCTAATCCAGTCCTTCTCCTCGGTCTTCTTGCCTCCTCACACAACTCCGCATGCTCCTTTGCTCCTCTCACCTCAACTTCCTCTCTTCTCACCCCTCAGAAATTCTTCCCTAATTTCAGTATGCATCAAATGATTAACCTACAACATGAGCTAGGTTCATTGGAAGTATGCTTGGGCTCAAGGATCAACCATCAAATTATTTTTCTGATTTTTTTGTATTTCATACAACCATTTTGTTGTTTACAAACACTTTCCAATTGTTTCACCATACCAATTCTCATATTTTAAAAGTACGGTAAGTGGCCATACTATTCGATATCACATCATTCCTTTCTCAAAAAGCTAGATCACAATATTTTATTGTATAATGCTAATTTTGCGGTGAAAAAATAGAGATCAGACATTGATTATCTTTTCCCTTCCCATTTTCCAATTCAATCAAAATCCACAGTGAGACTATCCACTATGAAAAACAGGGGGAAGCACTTTGTCTATCGTGAAAAAATGGCTGAAATAGTCGAGTAAAATATAGTAACTAATTCTAGTGTGGTTTCCTTCCAGGCAATTCCAGTAGAAACAGGACAGTTATCCATTCACAATGACTTGTCCTGGTAAAGCAGTATGAATAAGAGAATTAACAAAGGAAAATTCATATTTTACTACAAGCTGGAATGGCATACGGGAAAGCGCTTGAATGTTGCAAGTATCATATTAGTTAGCTAGGAAATTGACAGCGTGTTACATAAAAAAATTGTTAGATTTAAACCACTCTGGGTTTCTGCAAATACACTTATGCCCGTATCTTTCTGTATTAACATTTGAGCACCCATATTCTTACAAAAAATCACCGCCCTTCCATTATTACACTCATGCGCCTATATTACATTAACGAAAAGGAAATACTGTGGATTTTGTAGGGGTATAGGGGCTCAAGTATTATTGCAAAAAAAGTAGGGGCATGAGTGTATCTGTAGAAACTCTAATGGTACAAGTATAAAAATCCAAAAAATAAAATATCAATGTATATTCACAGTAAAGATAGCAGCTTACGTCGTCCTCAACAACAAAGAATGTGAAGTGTCATGAAAAGTGCCATGTTGATGCACATACCTTCCATTTCAAGAAGGCTGCCAATAGGTGTGCACAAGAAATTTATTTCTCTTCTCTCACATCGTGCAACTGAGGAATCCACAGCCAGCATTTTGCATGCTAAAAACAGTGCCTTTAAAATGTAATATGGAAGCATTATCCAACTCACTTGAGAAAGATATATGATAGGTAAAATATTTGAAACATGCATAAATTCACCACCTCGAGATAGCGCTTAGGATGGATATTCATGCCCTTGGCATGTAAACAGCAGAGCCAAATGGCAGTCGCAAACCAGGTATGAGGTTTTGAGCCGCACATGAGTCCATGAGCTCAACAGCGCAATCCTCAAAGCAGTTCTGAGCATTCTGTTCAGTATAATAAGTATACAATTTCTTTCCGGAAAATCAGCAGCAAGCAATATATAGGGTGTGCTTACCTCCTTTAGAATCTGTGCATTCTTCAATGTCATTGCAGGTCTCAAAATTCCTCTGAATACCATCAACATAACTGCAAGCATTAGATGGGAGGAAGCAGTCTTCGCAACAGCCTATAACGCACACGATTTACAGAAAACAGAAAGTACAGGGTCGTAAAATATTTGCAACCTCCTCCATACAATCTGTTCTACGACTGCACTGCCAGTCTTGCGCGCTTCCTCCTTTGCTGCCCTTTCTGCAATATCCAACATCTTCAAGCATTCCCTCCAGCAATCCTCCCCATTCCATAGAACCCTAACTACACCAACGATAACAACATTAACCTCTACAAATGGATTTTTTTTGACAGAATAAATGCTGCTCTCGCATTTGTTCTCAATTCATTTGTTCTAGATTCCATCTTATTATCGGTCAATCCCCCTTCTCATTCCAATTGAAATTCTGAATATGAAGGTGTCCAATCCAACCAAAATGGGGATTAAGAAAAAGATCAATATCGTTTTTCAACTTTCACTATCCTCTTAAAACTTTCTAAACAGAATAAAACTCCAGTGATTGGCATTGTGATTTCTCGATTGAACCAAGGCCATGTTTGGATTACCGCACTACAAAGCGATTTCTATGAAATCATTTTCCATGAAATTCGATTCTAATGTTTGGCACTGATGTAAATATCTGATTTGATGTTATAATATGTGTTAGGTTGTTGAACAAATTCGTTAACTCCATCAAGTTTAAATATATCAATCTTTTCTGCGCATTGCTAATCACTAGATTCACTACGTTGCGTTATTCAAATTTGAATTTCATCGCAATAAGATTACATAGAAACCGATTCCACGGATTGTGTTTACATTATAGCAGTCCAAACATGGCCTCAAGAAGATCCATCACGTACCTGTTTTTTCCATGCAAATGGATTCAGGTGGATGAAAGTTATAATTCGATTTCATGATCTCATAGAATTTTCAAGTATTACTGAAAAGCAATATGATCAGCTTGCGGCAAAATATTAATTCAATTTCTATAGTTAGCAAACGTCAGTATAATCGGAAAATGGCACGTGAAACACAAACTTTCTAGGGAATTGCTCACACGTGGTCAAATTGAGTCTGAATGCAAATCTAAGATTTTGTAATAAGAAGCAATACATGACGAATTATTGAAAATCGGCGAGGCGATTGGGAACCTTTTGGCGAGTAAGGGTGTATGAGTCCACCAGCTACACCTGACGCACCCCCACCAATGCCAATCTCGTCGATGAGATCGACGGACACACGGGATCCCTCGGGGGTGAGCTGCACGGAATCAGAGGAAGGGTTGTTATTGGTCCGGCAAGGAAATGGATGGCATTGGCAGAATGGTATAGAAGAAGGAGAGAGAACGTACGCGGAGGAGGTGCCAGGCGACGGACAAACCGGCGAATCCTGCACCGAGGACGGCGTACTTGCGGTGAGAAGGGGAGAGGGAAGAGGAGATGGGGGAGCAGCGTCTCCTGTTAGCTGCGAGATTCCGGGAGGGAGGACTGTGGAACGGAGGGGCAGCGACGGACATGGGAGAATCAATATGATGGTGTGGGAGCGGTCAGTGACGTTGGAACTTGGGAGTAAAATCGGTCTCATCTCCATCTCTACATCTCTCTTGATACATCTTCTATTATCTTCTATTAATCTAGAACTAAAAGTTGGGTTTTTATCCCACCTATTACCACGTGGATGGAGGCAAAACCAAGCTTTACCACCTCTAGATTATATGTTTTAAGGACACGAGATGTCACCCTTCAACAATCGTTCTACCTTCTCATCATCCAAAGAGGTAATGCTATCTTCTAAAAATATTTTAAATGTGGTATTTTGCTCCACATCAGCCTCGGTTTTTCATTAAAGAAATGGACATGTAGTATCACTTTTACTCCCCTCGATGAAACCAAATGTCTATACCCTATCAAGCATGTCCGACACGTTGCCCTCCACTTCCATGCATATCCATCTATCTCCCACCGGATATGTTGTGCCTATCCACATTCCAATGCACTCCATCCCCCCCCCCCTCCCTCTCATTTGAATCCCTTTGATATGCTTGGAGCTCACCATCTTCGTCTCCGTTATTTGCTCTACTTCAATCTGGGCATGAAGGGGATTCTTCTGGGTCTTTCGATGTAGGCTTTCTAAGTGAGGAGGAATGACGCAAGCTGCATATGGGATGGAGGAGTACTTCGCCAAGGGATCTCTAGAGGATGATGAGGTAGCAACCCAAGACCAAAAAATGTTGAGGTTCTCCAAGGAGCAAACGAGGCTTTTGAGGAGAGCATGCCCTTTCTTCACTCTCTATAAATATATGAAGTTATCGCTAGCATTATATTACGCGCTTCCTTTGCACTTGGCGGATCTCCCTCCCTCTCTATTTGAGAAGAGAGAGCGACAATAGGAATTTGAATTCTCAAAGCTTTGCAGGCATTATCTAGATTTGCATCGGAGGTATATTTTGTGTATTGATGCAGGACTTTGGATTTGCTCGGTGTTGCATGTGTTCTCTTGTGGTTTGTATTTGATCTTCATATAATGGGTTCGGGGGTTTCTTGGAATAAAAAATCTCAATTTTCACCTTTATTTTTTTCATAAACCCTGACTTCTCCTCTTAATTTATATGATGTGAGGCGGATGTGCATGTTTTATTGTGGACTCACAATTGTGCTGGATTTGGTGTAGTGTGATTTTTTTTGTTAGAATATGCATTATCCTAATTTATGAGGTCAAATGATTGGTTGTGGTGAGTACTTGGCGGTGTTCTATTCCTAACAGGAAGGAAGAACTGGTGGCCTTTGAGGAATCGAGGCATCCAAAGGATGCCTTTAGAAGGGATCTAGAGGATTTGGCATTAAGAAAGAATATGCCTTTTTGGGATTTTTTGCAAAATCCTGAAACCTGGACAACTTACTTCCCTACGAAAATAATATATTTATACTTGATAGGAGTATGTAAATCTAAGTTGTTTCTTTTTATTTCTTTGCAGACAATTTTATTGATAGAGATTGGATAGAAAATGCACCACTGTAAGCAACATAAGTCATGCTTGAGATCGGGTGTCACTCCATGCGTGTTGGTCTATGCTTTACAAGGTACTTGGATGTGGCCCATTTCCACTACCTGAAGAGGGATGAGCTTTCTTTATTGTCAGCATTCGGCTACAACCTCCCAGCAACATAAGTCATGCTTCTCTATAAGAGTCACGTGATTGTTGAAGGGGAGGACATGAACTTCGATTGATTTGCTTCAAATGGATTTTATGATCTCATCCGGGCAGTGTTTCCCTGCACACAACGGACAATCTCGTGTGGATGAGACAGGAAAGATTGGCGCCTTGGTTAAAGCTTGGGAAAGGGAGGATATTTGTCTCTCACACTATCAAGTTATGTACAGTTTGTTGTATAATCATTATGAGATATGGTTTGACTTTTGAAGGCCAATAGTATGATGTCCATCTGAAGATGTTCAATACACTAATGGCATTGGAGATCGCAAGAAAGAGCGAGTGCTAGGCATACTTATAGTTAAGAAAGGTGATACCATTTGTTTGTTGGGCAGTTGGCTGATAGTATCTCACCAATTCTTATTTTTCGTGAAAAGGCATCCATGGGACACGACTGACTAGACGAGTTATAGTCTGTTGAACATTATTTTAACACTGAGTTCATCATATTCGATTGTATCATGTTTTATCGATTTCATGTATTCTTTTGTTTTACTGAGTTAATAATGAATTAATCACGCGTTATTCAGTTCTTTAGGCAATTCATTCAAAGTATTTTGTTTAGAGTGGTTATCATAGAAGCCTTTGTTGCTGATCTCTGATAATCTGTGAGGATAAATCACATGGTGAGTCGAAGAGTCCTCTTCCAAATTTATTTTTATATGTAGACTGGAATTTTGATTTAAGTGTGCTTTCATATTTGCATAGGATGACATACATGAAGCTTGATTCTTCAAGCGTACAATTATTTTATATTAGGCCATTGCTAGATTTATCATTAATACAACTCATGTTTTCTTTGATTCTTTTAGAAGTTGAGGAAACTCCCAACCTGGTGGCAGATTAAGAACCTCTTCACCAACAAGAAGCTCCTTACTTATTTTTTTAATCATAAGGTGGTGCCTCTTCATTATTGCTTGAGAAATTTGGTAGAAGCAGAAGTGCTTGGGATTAGTGGAAAACAACTTACAATGACTTATTAACATCTTTTATATAAAAACATAAGTGACATATGAATAAGAAAACCTAATGTAAGCACGGGTACACTTTGTTCATTAAACCTTTAAAATTGTTAATGTTAAGAGAGAATATTTCCCTTTTGCGATACTATGGAAGACAGATAGGAAAAATTCTATTTTTTTTTTCAAAATATGCATTCATCCTTAGGGGATTTTAGATATTTGCATAACAATAGTCTTATTGGAAGTATCCCGAAAATTCTATGGAAACTCTACAACATAATGAGTCTATGGCCCCGTTCGGCAGCCGGTTTACCGGCGGGTTAGACCCCCCTTAACCCACATCTCCCTCTCTCCTTGTGGGCCCAACTTTATTCCTTTCTTAAAAAAATTAAATAAATCAATTTTACATCATTAACCCTATCAAAAAATAATATATTATACCATCATATCATATAAAAATTATAAACTACTCCACTTCTACTCACTTTTCCAAACTTCAATACAATCACATCACAATAACTACTCACTTTTTTCAAATTCCAATACAATCATATCACCCCAAACCCACTTCTAACCCACCCCCAGTTTAACCCTCTATCCAAACATCAAAACAAAAAAACGGGTTACCCTCTACCAGTTTAGCCCGCCTTAACCCGCCAACCAAACGCACCCTATGAGTTTTCCCACGACCTCATGATTTATACTCAATAACATTATAAAAAGTGTGCTTTCAAAATTCACTTCTGTGTATATTACTCTAAGGAATTTGGTAGACAACCACTTTGATAGCATACCTCCCTCCTTGGTATCCAAAAATTAGATCATTCAAATATGTTGATTGTGCGATATTAAGCTCTTTCTTGTGTTAATAATCCATGAACTCAAATTGTTCCATTGTCATGAACTTTTTTTTATTTGCAGCATCAAAAGAAATCCACATCTATGGCGTAAGTCGCACCATCACCACCTTCGAGTCCCAATAGCAATAAAACACCGTCATTTGATGGAAATGGATGTAGTAGATTCTCAAGATCAACTTTAATTAGCATCGTGTTGCTATAATACTACAGTACAAAGGTTGACAGATGTGATGTTGGATTGTATGCATCATTTTTTTCATTTGTAACAAAGATTTGACAACATACTTTAAATTATATTTTTTATCATATAAATGTAGGCTTCTTGATTTTGTTTACTAAATGGTAGTACTTCGGATATGAGGTTTATATTTCCTTTCCAATCACAATTGCAATGTTATACAACAAGATGTGAGTCAAGCTTATCCATGAATAACATATGGATAGGTTGTCTTTCACATTGCAAATCAAGAATTTGTTGTTAGCCAGACCTGAATCCCCAGCAACATGGAAGCATGTATAAAACAATGCAAACAATATGGTCTATCAGCATTAGCATCCACAACTTTTCATCACAGTAAGAAGATATTACTCTATAGATATCAATAAGTTCATTTATTATTACAACAAACATACCAAATTTACAATTCAACGAAATCAAGATCTTCAAATTAGATCATATTGACAAATCCATACAACTATTTCCACTTTAAATTTACAATATAAGGAAATCAACATTTATATTAGACCATATTGACTGATCCATAATTATTTCTACAATATCCATGTTTGAATACTGGGCATGGATTATACAAACCTGAATACATGATTCATACCCAGATACCTAAAATCATGATCCGTAATCAAATAATTGATTCTCAATCAATACTCTAAGAAAGTTATTGTGCACATCTTCACATTAAAGATTTGACAATGTGCTACAACATTATTATTAGAAACAAATCAAAGACATAATCTAAATTTGACTTTGAGGGGTTATTTGAAAATGGGAATTCAAGAAAACATGTTGTCAAGGGACTATATTTGAGACACCTCAGTATTCAAGAAAACTAAGACTATACATATGGTATAAAGTACAAACACCATAGTCGGGTTCTCTTTAACTGTCACTATGAAATGATTTTCCCATTAATATGTAGCCATAAACTTAACGACAGTTGGATAAATTACTATCAACTGATCGGAATATTGTCATCACCATAACAACTATATATCTATGTATAATACTTATACTATAACTAATGTTGAGTTTGTCTCAACTTATTGACATGTGGTTAGAGAACCTATGCCACTAGCATGCTCCCTTTTCTCATTTTTATAAGAGTAGTTTTACATTTTTGCAATGGGAACATTTTGAGAAATTAAAAGGCAGTAATTTAGTATGTTTCTTAATTTCCATAATTTTGATAATATTACAAATGGGTGTATTTTCTCCAACCTGTCGCGAAGCGCGGTCTAATACACTAGTATCCTTTATTTTTCGGTATGTTTTCAGCATTATCTGGACAGAGATCTCTTTGGTGGCATTTGGACGGATATCTAGTTAGGTTATCAGATTTTTTTATTTTGATGTTTACGTAGAGAGTTTGTTCATTTTTAAAAATAATTAGAGTTTGAGTATTTTATAATTTTAGATTATAATTTTAGATATTATGATATTTTTTATCGAGAAGGAAGAAAGAGTAAGTGATTTGATTATCAGGTGGGCCTTACAAGAGGGAGAATAAAATATGTTGTGGGAGTCCTACCGGGGTGGAAATACGGGGCTTCAAGTGTTTTTAAGTTTTCGGGTAACTCCAAAAGTGATTGATCTTGGTAAGAGACGACATCCTCCTATTTCTTCCTCTCCCTACCATCTTGTTGCCCAAAATCAGGAGCTCATTCTTCTATAGTTGAACAAATCCCCCGTGTAAGGAGTGCGTAGCTAAAAAATACAAGATTCATTATTACTCTTTAAATGATGTCAGAAGTTCCTTTTGGCATGTTGTCTCTAAGGTAACTTTGACTTTACATGTACTATAATATGACGAATTTACATTGAAATATAAAATACTCGCTCCGTTAAGATTTTTGAACCTTTAGAGTGTAATAGATGCACACTTTTGTTGTTTATGTCATCCCACTCGTTCTCTTTATCCTCCTATCGTATGTATCCATCACCACTACCACCTGTTGCCTTTTCCAACCCTAGATAATGAATACGATGTTCTTGATTTGTTAAGAACTTTTTATGATTATAGGATTTTAGGTATGGATTAATGAGAGTTCAATATATATTGAGTATAACATTGCAATTACCATTTGTGAAATTCCAATTTTAGATAAAATTTTGGGGTCACATCATATTGATCTGAGGATGTGTCATACTAAAAACAACAAAGTCTTTTCCCACGATTAAGTAGAGCGAGGTACATGTATTTTTTGCCTCCATTCATATCTATTTTGGGTCATTCTCAAGATTAAATCCAAATAACTGAGAACCCTTCGGATAGTCTTATTGGAACACTTTTTGGACCTTCATCGCCCTCTCTGAACTGGCTCAACATTACAAATCTCACGTCTTCTAATCGATGCATCAACCAACCTCCTTTGCAAATGGTCAACCATCTTAAACAATTTTTCCTCAACTTATCCTCTATCGGAGCTACACCAACTGTCCTTCCGATCGCATCATTACGAGTTCGATCTTTTCGTGTATGACCACGCATTCATCTTAGCATTTTCATTTCTGCTACTGTCATTCGCTGCACATATCTTTGGTTCACATGGCAACATTATGATACATAGAGCATAGCAGGTCTCACGGTTGATTTGTAATACTTTTCAACTTTCAAAGGGATTTTTTATCACAAAGGATTGCAGATGTTCCTCTTCACTTTAGCCAACACACATTTATTATATGAGTAACTTCTTGATGAATCCCATATTCATCATCATTATTTGGATGAATTAGCCCTTTTGTTAAACTAATCCATTAACATAGTATTTAACTAATTGAAATTAACTTTAACGGTATTGTTTATTATTTTATTTTGATTTTACAACCTTTATCTAATTTTTGATTGGGTCACTTGGCCCAATCAGGAGCCACCACCCGATGGCCCATCTTTCCTCCCCGTACGCCTTTTGGACCGTTTAATCTTAAGATCAGATGGCTCTAATCGATCCATCAACACCTTCACAACAGCCACTTGATCTCAAGATCAAGCTAATCACAACCTTCCATTCACGCGGTAATATGGACGGTTGGATCACTTGATCCAACGGTGGTTGTGTTGTCCCTTCCTCCAACAGTTGCCCTCATGAAGGGACGTGTCCCTTCAATAGGGCAACTTCCTCCATTTTGTCCGACCAATTCATGTGCCCTTCTCCCATAACTCTTGTACTATCATGTTCCCCATTTAACCCTCATCCTTTCTAGTTACTCAACGCCCTTCATCTCCCTCATGTGTGACAACTGGAGGTGGTTAAAACCACCTCCGTCAACTGCTTGGAGGGTGAACAAAAGCTCCATCTCTTGCCAACTTCCAACCTATCCCACTGTAAGAGAAGTCTGTCGAGCCCCTACCCTCCTTCGGTGACAACACGTATATCAATGAAATGTTCTTAAACATGTCAACGACATAAGGGGAGGGGCCATGCTAATTGCGTCAGATTAAGTAACATAAAGACATGAGAGATGGTGAAGGTGCAACTGAACAGGACAGGACAAGATTTAAGGAGTATGCATGGCCTTTTTCTAGGTGATTGTCCATCATGGTATGGAAGAATGTGCCGAGTATATCACATATTTTAGAAATGTCCCGCCTCTCTGAAGGTTGCCATCATTTATGATATGAAGGTATGTTCCATTAAACGAATCATTTGAAACATTCTGATATGAAGGTATGACTTATATACTTTGTTGAATGTTATACATAACATTTTGACTAGGGTGATGATCCCAATCTCAAGGAATGGATCTTTCACTGGGCAGTGAAGCTATGTCGCGATACTCGAGTGAGGGGAAAGAAGGTTAGTACTCCTTGTAAGTTGATGACTCAGTTGATACTTGCTATTTAACCTTATTTGAAAACTCTTAACGCACTACGACCTATTCGTCACGACGATTGAAGCGTTAGCCAATCCATCAATGAGTCGAGGAGCCACGATGGATTTCAATCTCTGATGTCGATTCATGACCAATTGGTCGTGTACACAGCCATGATAGGGGTTGTTCAAGTTCAAGGCTTGTCGACCTTATCAAGCGATGACCTAGAGGTCCTCATAAGCTCAAGCACGGGCAATACATCCATCCTCGATTATCTTCTTCCTCCAAGTAATCCTCTTCGTTTGGTTTCTTTTATTTCCTTCGATTTATCTACGCTTCCACAACCATTTTTCCATTCAATTGTTTGCACTTATACCTTCACCGAACTTCCCTCACCTTCACTGACCATCTCGACTTCATTCTCCCCTTCCCAGAACCTCCTCCGCCTCATCCATTTTCCTCCTCCTACAAGGAGGAGGAACCCATTTAGGGATCTGTTGTCCCACAAGTCCAATAGCCCTCCAGACCTTCATTTCATCTCAATCATACTCGCACGATTCAACTATATATCCTACACCATGCAGGTACCCAATTCCTTACATGGATGAAGCTAAGATCTAACCTCCATTTTAGAGCTCCACCTCCGGTGACTCCATCATCTCGATGATTTAGCCATTGCAGCCCTTCTCTGATTATCCAAGATCTTCGACAGACCCTTGCGGATGTTCTCCGACCTTCAACAAGGTGAGAGGAGGACGGAGGAGATGGCAACATACTGTCGGAACACCATTGCTACACCAACGTGTGCGCAAGAGTGAAAAGCCAAAAATTTTATTAGTCTCGTGTTCCACACAAGGCGGGAACACTGACAACGAAGTGATCGACGAGAACCTCGGAATAATTCAACAATTAACCCACAAATATATCAAGTAATAAAAAGCAAAACAGATGTGGATTTAAAATTTATTATAACTCTACAATAGATGTATATAGGTGTAAGTATGTGTAGAATGTCGAACACATGGAGCAGAACGGATAGATCGGGCAGATGAAGTGCAAATATGATTGTATGATCTTTTTGTCTATTTTTTATTATTTTTTAAAATTTTTTAATTTTATATATTTTTTTATCTTTTTGTTTATATTTTTGTATGGATTTTGATTTTTTATTTTTTATTTTATATTTTTCGTATTTTTAATTTATTTTCCTTTTAAATATATAATACAGGATATATAAGACTATATATACAATATAGGGTAAAGAAATTATAAATAAAACTAAAAATAATCAAAATACAGGAAATAAACTCATTTTGGGTTTTAAATCTATTTAGTATTTTTGTAATTTTATGAATTTTCAAATTTTTGTATATTTTAAAGTAAAAAACCCAAATAAGGGAATAAACAAATGGATAAATTTGAAATGAAGTTGAAAAGAAGCAAATGATGTCCAAAATTCCTCAAATTAATTTTAGTATACAAATAAAATATAAAGAAAATTATAGAATAGAAAATAATATTTTTAGAACTTTTGAGAATTTTTTAGATTTTTATAAAGGATTTTGGAGCTTTTTGATTTTTAAGAGTTTTGTTTTTCTATTTTTCAGATTTTAGTTTCTAAAGTTGTAAATAAATAAATAAACCTAATAAATATTTTTTTGGAATTTTTCAAAAAAACATTTTATTTTTTTGTATTTTCTAAGTAAAATAGGAATTTTTTATTCTTTTTAATTTTTAATAAATAAGAAAAAAACCCTAAGCTTTTTAATCTTTTTAATTTTTAATAAATAGGAAAAAAACCCTAAAATTTGATCTAAAAATATGATGTGAATCTGTAAGATATTAGGAGCTTAGACCTATTTTTGGGATTGTTTTGGATCTCAAGTGATATATTTAATGAATAGATCAAATCAACAAAAATTACTGAACTCCCATAAGTGCAAATAACAATAAACTTGAGAGCGAAACTGCATTTTTTTCAAAATAATATATTGTGATTTAAATTTAAAGGACTAAACTAAATTCAAAAGGCCGCGAGGGCTTCCCTGTAAAAAGCACGCCTCACGTGGATGACCACGTGAGGTAAACTAGAAAAGGACCAAATAACAATTACATGAAAGTTATGGTTATTATGCAAATATTCCAAAAAGTTTAAACTAATTACATCATTATAGAACTAATTTATCAAAAAACAAAAATGTAGGGGTACGAATGAAATTTACCCCTACTAGCGGCACTATCCAACGGACGGGAAGTGCCCAATTATCTACGTGGCAACCGCACGTCACGTGATACCACTTCGTGTCCAACAACCATGATCAGATATCCCAAGGGAGATCGATTGTGGATATTTTGGCTCGATTTAACAATGGATATGCTCCTGGAAGAACTGCAGTTGATCTAACGGCGAAAAAAGGTCCTAGAAGAAATAGCGGATGAACTCCGCTTGGACGAGACTCAATCCATTCCTCCTCTCTCGTTCGTCGAGATTCGATGATTGGTGCAAAGTCCTCCTAGGGTTCCTCCGCACCAAATGGTGCCTTCAAAAATGATTGGGACCTTACGAGAGACTCCAGTGACGGTGCTCGACCTAGGAGGGTCTTCTTTGGTAAATTTGAACCGTAGAAGGGTTCTATAGCACCTAGATCTACATGGTTAGCACGAGCAAGGAAATACAAAGGTTTCAGGGGAATTTTGGGAGGTGGAATGGGTGGAAGGCTGATGAATCACAGGTGGTCAGAGCTTGATGGCTCCAGCGAGGTTGTAAGACATAAACTATGCTAACAACAATAATCGAAAGGCAAAATAAAGCATAAAAATTAACCTAAAGTCTATAGCTATCTAAAGAGTTAAAGGAGAGCTAGCTTCGACTGGCTGGAGGCCAAGAGTCAGAACCTCGATGACAAGGTCTTGCCGGAGGTAGTGGAACCAGCCCTCCGCCATGCCTCCTCACTAAAATCTGCTCTAGAGCAAGGTGCCACCTTCTTGAAGAGCCTGGAGGGATCTAAAGGGTGAGCGTGGGAAGAGAAAGAACAAAAAATGAAGTCGAGGAGGTTATGTGCATGGGTGAGCGGGTTAAGGTGTTAACCCAAGGTTTGCATGCGACATGATGATAATATGAGATAGGGCATAGGTGCGCTGAATGGTCATTGAGTTGTCAAGATTTGTCATTAAGGAGTAAACGATCATCGGGGTGTGTATCAATGGGTAGAAATTTAAAAAGTAAGGGGATATGTCGTTGTGATGCTACAGGAGTAGTGGGCATAGGAGTTGACTTGGGGTCAATGAAGACCCTACCCTAGTTAGTCCACGTGGACAAACCAGGAAAAACCTGTCCCAAACATGATTTATTATTTTCTATATTATTTTAATATGTTTTTATTTATTTTTTAGAGCTTTTTCTTTACAAGTTAATTTTTAGGGTTTCTATATAGGTATATTTACCTATGTTTTGAGTCTTTTATTTTTATTTTGTATTTTTGATTTTATTATTTTATTTTGATAATTTATATATATGACTTATTTTTATGTTCAAAAATAAATTTTTATTATACTTTTCTGATAAAATATTTACACTTAAATAAATGGGTATATTTATTACATAGGTATACGTATTGTATATTCATTTATGTACTTAGTATACATATTTTATTTTAATAATTTATTTATATTTTTATTTTAGTTTTAATATGTTTATATATTCAAAATAATATTTACAAAATTATAAAAATATAAGAGTATAAAAATAATAAAAAAATGAATATTTTATTCGGTTATATAGTACAATAGGGGTCCAAAATCTGACTTTCACGCATTAACTCCAAGAAATATGAAACTACCTTCACTAAATAACTTATTAAAAGTTATATACAATTTAAGTGAATTTTGATACATTTTAAGTTTTTATTTGGGAGATATGCTTCTGTGAAGTGTGGATTGTACGATTTTATTCTGTCTATAAAATGTACATTGCATATTATTTTTGTATGAAATAAATTTTATATTTTTCTATACAATTTCATCTACAATTTTCATGAACAAAGTTTCTTTATTTAAGATGTAAATAATAAAGAATAAAATAAGTCCCAAAAAGTAATAATTGGCCTATTTTGTAGAGTGAACCGATTGTGGTTTCTGTACAATTAGCCGCCCTATCTCCCCCTACTTTATTCCTTGTCGACTAAGTCATAAATGAGTTCAGGGGCTAGGGTCACTTCAGTGTCCTTGACACTTTGCTCTTTTTCTTTTCTTTCCTTTATTCTTTTATTTTTATAATAAGTACAATAGATGTACAATATTTTAGAAAGTATTTTGTACAAATTAATGAATGTTTATTTTGATAAATTAACAATATATTCATGTCATTCAGCTAGGATTTAAAGGCCAAAATGAAATAATAAAATTGATGAAATGGAAGACAATTCAAACACGGTCAGTGGTTAGATAATTCAACAATATAACATCAAATGAAATAAAAAGAAATGAAAAGTATACAATAAAGAAGTCACGACTATCAAAAACCAATCTACGCGCAGTTTCTCTCCAACAACAACGTCATTTGATAGAGGGGCCATGGGGTGTTATTTATTTTTTGGCAATTTTCGAGGGGCTATGGCGTGCTTGGAAGTGGAGGTTGGTGGAGATTCCAAGATCAACGTGGGGCTAGGACGAAGAGGCTACAAGGTAGTGAAGGTATCGAGGGCAATGGGCGAGAATTGAGGCATAGAGCATCGGTAGAAGTAGAACCCACATGACATTCTGATAGGATTCAGAGGAGGTGAGGTGCAGTTGACCCAGGTCAACGAATGGAGGTGCCTGGTTTGTCCACGTGGACCAACCAGGAAATTTCAAGGCAAAGATATCTTGGAAGATGGATAATAAATAATAATTGATTATATTATTTTTAGGTTATAAAATAAAAAGTGTTTCAATTTTTTTAGTATTTTATTGCAACATTCAGGATCCGCCTAAAGCTGAACCTGACTAGAATAGTGCATGTTTAACCCAATAAAGTTGTCAGCCGGCATTAGATGACTTGAATCAATTAATTGATTGCAAACAAAAAGTCGTTCGGACAAAATCGACTAAAAATCGATCACATCATAATGTGTCCCCGAAAAAATTGCAACATAAATTCAGAAACCGCGAAACAAACAGAGACAGTCATAAAATCCGATTCGATGAAAGAAAATCAATCGTTTGTCAATTGGATATCGTTTTATATTTTTAATTCACAAAATTTAATAATAAACTAAAATTGTATCTCGAAAATCTTAGGCATCCAGACTCGATCAAAAGTGTATCAATATTATACTCACATTGATCATCGTTTAGATATGATCAAAATGATATATTGCGCATTAAAAACAGACACTCGAGGCGTGAATTTTTGTGTATATATAATAATAAAAAAGTTATTACTTTCTACTGTAACGTACCTACGTTATGTAATATATATATGTGTGTGTGTGTGTAATAAATTGAAATGGGAATTTATATGCAATTTGATTTGAGACTCATGATGACATCATCTAGAACCTTCCCCCTCTCTATTCCTCTCCCCTCTCTCTTTGGTTTTATAAACATCATTCCAACCTCAAGAAACTTTATTCTTTTACCTTTCTTTCCTTCCATTCCTCCCTCTTCTCTTTCCCTATTGTCCAACGAAGGAAATCCATTTCTAAAGCTTGTTGTTGATCTCTCTCGCCTGAAACTGCAATCCAGGTTCCTGACAAGAGGCTTTTGTGCTCCAAATTGAAGCTAATCTGGAAACAATTGCTACAGCCAAAGGGTGGTTGTTCTCTGCTCCAAATTTCCAACATTTGCATGCAATTAGATCTCAATTGTTGGAGATCTAATAAGGTACAACCCTTACTTCATTGCTGCCATGCATGATGATTTACACATCTTGATGCATTTTCTTGTAATATATGATGGGAATTGGGGGGAAATTGCATGAAGTTGGATCTCTAATAAGCAGACTGCTTCCGTACATATAATCATTTTTTGTCTCTGAATTTCACAATTTCTAAAACTTCTCATTTCGATTCTATATTCAGATACCGTTTTGAAATCTGGTTAGTTTACACCAGATGTTGATTCTATAATGTAATAACGATTTTTTTGTTTTGGCTTCTTGAAGTATCTCAGTGCAGTCATCATTTATTATCTTAGTCTATAAGAATAATTTTCAACCTAATCTATTTCCACTATTTACATCATGGATGCATATATCTTTGTAAGGGTCGCTTAAAATTTGCTGTGATGCATCATGCGATTAAAAAAATGAGGTCAACAAACATGTAAAACATCTCGTTTTTCACTCCTTATTTGCATACATTTTGTTGACCATAAGGCTGTCAAAATTTTGGATTATTGGTAGGTAACAATAATGGAAATGTTAGATTCTTTTAAAAACAAGAGTTGGATACCAATATTCAATTGTTTTAAATTCAGTCACATGTTTGTGGGACAATATGAAGTTAAATCCTTAATAATGGATACAAACGTTATATTAGTGTGTGTGTGTATTCTTATAGTTCAAATCAAAGGATCCTTTAAGTTGATCCTAAATTAACCGTGTATTAAATTATCAAAAGAAGTAAAGTATGACTGATCATAAGGGCCATTTTTCCCAATAGCATGCTTTGGCAAAATAGAAAGCTGATCTCCATCAGATGGAATCATCATCCTTATCATGGTTATCTATATACCAGTCCATCAAGAGCATCATTATAACTTTCATCATTATAACTTTTAATATATCATCTAGTAAGTCTTCAATCTGCTTTCTTCTAGATTTCAGATCATGAGTAATTAGTTTAGCTTCCTATGCACTCTGCAAGAGTGGTTGCTGCATGTTCATACCAACTTTCCCTCCTCGCTTTTAAGAGACTGAGCTTAGGATTTGGAACAACAAATCGTGGATCGAATCATTTGTTAGTGTGTGTGTGTGAGAGTGTGTGTGAGTGTGTGTGTGGGTGGGTGGGTGTGTGTGTGTGTGCGCGCGCGCGCGCGGCGCGTGCGTGCGGCGCGTGCGTGCGTGTGCGCGTGGGTGTGCGCGTGTGTGTGCGTGTGCGTGTGTGTGTGTGTGTGGCGCGTGTGTGTGCGCGTGTGTGCGTGTGCGCGTGTGTGTGCGCGTGTGTGCGCGTGTGTGTGTGCGCGTGTGTGTGCGCGTGTGTGCGCGCGCGTGTGTGTGTGCGCGTGTGTGTGCGCGTGTGGGTGTGCGCGTGTGTGTGTGCGCGTGTGTGCGCGTGTGTGTGTGTGTGCGTGCACGCGTGGGGGGGGGGGGGGAGGGGTAAAATGGGGCTGCCCCCTGGGAGTAGTCAACTTGGCTACTCCCACACCTATTTTTCCCTCATTTTTTATTTCTTTGGAAAATAAACATTTTTATATTCATCACTATATCCCTCTAACATTCTTTTAAAATTTCGTCATAAACAGAGACTCCTAGGCCCTCTATCCAGACGTCATTTTTTTAACGGTCGCAGGATTTTTTAAATCGACCCTGTTTGGATGGAAGCCGTAGGAGTCTCTGTTTCTGACGAAATTTTAATAGAATGTTAGTGGGATATAATGATGAATTTACAAATTTTTATTTCCCAAAGAAATAAAAAAATGAGGGAAAAACAGGGGTGGGAGTAGCCAAGTTGGCTACTCCAAGGGGGGCAGCCCCATTTAACCCATATAGGGTCATATGTGGCTACCCCCATCTTATTTGGGCAATTTTTTTTATTTTTTTTGAAAAATAACACCATGTACATTCATCCCTATATCCCTCCTATATACCATTCGAATTTCGTCAGAAACAGAGACTCCTACGGCCTCCATCCGGACAGTAATTTTTTAACGGCAACAGGATTTTTTTAAATCGATACCATCGAGATGGAGGCCGTAGGAGTCTCTGTTTCTGACGAAATTCGAATGGCATATAGGAGGGATATATGGATGAATATACATGGTTTTATTTTTCAAAAAAAATAAAAAAACGCCCGAAAATGGGGCGGGGGCAGCCATGTTGGCTGCCCCCAGGGGGCAGCCCCATTTTTTCCATATATATATATATATATATTATATATATATATATATGGTGCACTTGAATTGAGGTGGCAACTTTCCTTGATTATGGAAAGGTGTCATCTTAAGCCGTTGGATGGTGAGTGTACGAATGAGATTGAAACCACTAGGTGATTTTCGTGCCAACTAACATTCCTAAATTTGGGCGGATTAAATTAGTGCCAAATTAGTCAAATACACGTCATTGAACATTCTATATTTAGTAAAATCCGAGAAGTGTACATTGTAGTTTCCAGAAAATATGATGGAATAAAAGCTTGCATTTTGAAATAATTGTTATCAATTTACAAAAGATGGATATGTTTTACAATCACGTGCTGTAAATTACAAAAATCATAGTCACTGATGTACGGGAAAAAAGTTCAAATTCGACAAAATTGGTGTAATACGTATAGTTGTGCTTCCTAAAATATAGGGAGCTTTTGATAATGGCCTAATTAATTGATGTACACGTGGAAAACATTCCTATAGTGACGGGATATTTGTTACAACTGCATTTCCAAATATATCGGATGTTGTAAATTGCGAACGCATTAAATATTATACATGTCATATGCATATTATTTTTAGAAGGATTTACATATGAGGTATATTTTTAATCCGTAAATTAGAAACTGCACGTCATAGTACATGTTGAATCTCATTTCATCCAACATTCTTTGAAAGCAATATTTGTAAATTGCAATATTTTCTTGTAAATTAGAGCTATATTTTTTACTTACAAAATTAGATGTATATTTTTAATCCACAAATTAGAAAATACATGTCATAGTACATACTGAATCTCATTTCATCCACACGTCATAGTACATGCTGAATCTCATTTCATCCAACATTCTGTGAATAGTAATCTGTGAGGAGAAAGTACCCTTGTGAATAGTAACCAGGGTTGGACCAACCCAGTCCAACCCAGCAACCAAACAGGCCCTGAAAGTAATATTTGTAAATTGCAATATTTTCTTGTAAATTAGAGCTATATTTTTTACTTACAAAATTAGAGGTATATTTTAATCCATAAATTAGAAAATACGTCATAGTATATACTGAATCTCATTTCATCCAACATTCCGTGGAAGCAATATTTGTAAATTGCTACATTTTTTGTAAATTTTGCAGTCTCTTTTGCAAACCACATTTGATTTATTTTGAAAATTTTGTAGTCTTTTTTTAGAACATTATGTGGGAGTAACGTTTGTAAAATGTGATATTATTTAGTAAATTTTGTGATCTCTTCTGTAAAATACATGTGATTTTTGTAAAATAGAATTCTTATTATTAATGTATAAATTATTTTATATGTCCATCCAACGTGTTTCCCAATATCATGGATCCATTGAAATTTATCATCCATTGTAAAGTTTGTGTAGATTTTGTAAAATCCACGCTCCCATTTAACAATTATGTGCTAATCTGCAAAATAAAAAATCAGTCAGTAGTTTATCATTTATTTCTAAAAAAGGATAATATGTAAAAAATACATGTAGAATTGTAAATCAATGAATCAAAATATTAATTATACAATCAATTATGTAAATTAGTAGATCAAAAGGTAAAATATACCATCATATTTGATATTTAATCCATCCAATTGAATCTGTAAACTTCAACCCTTTAGTATTTAATGCACAATAGATGAGATTTCATCTAATTTCATTTTTGCAAAATACATCACCTTCTGGGCAAAAATATAACAAGATGCACAATCTTCTATAATAAAAAAATATTTATTGATACTAGCAGCCTGGGACATGTTTAATATGTAAACAAATATTTACATGCTGAATCAACAATTTCTTTCTTTTGGGTGATATTTTCATTCTCTATCTACTGAATTCAATCTATAAACAAAACTTAAAAGAAAAAAAATGGAAAGTGTGATTAACTCAAAAGTACATGGAAAATCAAATTTACAAACAATTGAATATTTCAGAAAGTATGATTGAACTCAAAAGAACAAAAAGTGTGTTGAATATTCCAGAAAATATGATTGAATAAAGCCTCGCATTTTGAAATAATTGTTATCAATTTACAAACGATTGATATATTTTACAATCCAGTGTTATAAATTACAAAATCGTAATACTGTTCGAAAAAACATCCAATCATAACCAGTAGTGAATCGGGAACACTGATTAAAAAATAAAATAAAGGAGAAACTTTGAAGATTGGATTGAGATGAAATCAAAACTGAAGGAAAAAATCAAAATCCAAATAAAAACAAAAGCAATCTAAAATAACCTGGAACTTGATTAATAGATGAATAAAAAGAATAAGAAAACATACTAAGAACATACATCATCCTCTGTGCACAACCACCTCATGTTGCACCATGCATCGTCGTCGTCGTGCATCGTCATCGTCACACACCACCATCATCTCTATGCACATCCGCCGCCTCTACGTCGAGAGAGGACGAAGATCTGGAGAGGAAGCATGCCCCCATCGAATTTTGTTTTGGGAATTTCGTGTAATTGAGAGGCTTGATTATGATGGATGCTATATTTAGAAAAATGAATTCGAGTAATTAATGAGCAATGAGATAATGACGTAACTAAATAGAATATTCAATTTTATTTCTAAATATAGCGAGTTGGATATTATTTGGATGGTGGTTTTGGGTTTAATTTGGTGGTTTTGTTTATAACCGTTGATCAAGATCTAACGGATTTTATGCAATGTCATACCATGATTGTGGTGAGGTGTCACCTTAATTCAAGTTTTCCCTATATATATATAGAGAGAGAGAGAGGTAAATGGGGCAGCTCCCACCCCCATTTTCCCCCAAAATTTTTTATTTTTTTGGAAAATAAAAATGTGTATATTCATCACTATATCCCTCTAACATTCTATTAAAATTTCGTCAGAAACAGAGACTCCTACGGCCTCCATCCAAACATGATCGATTTAAAAAATTCTGCGACCGTTAAAAAAATGGCGTCTGGATGGAGGGCTTAGGAGTCTTTGTTTCTGACGAAATTTTATTAGAATGTTAGAGGGATATAGTGATGAATATACAAGTTTTTATTTTCCAAAAAAATAAAAAATGGGGGAAAATAGGGATGGGAGTAGCCCCGTTGGCTACTCCCAGGGAGCATACTCCTTTTTCCATATATATATATATATATATATATATATATAGAGAGAGAGAGAGAGAAGTGATCCTATGAGTGCAAAAAATTGTGAGAGCATGAGAGGAGTGATTCTGGACCACATGATTCTGTTTTCTCTCTCGTGGTCTTCTCTTTCCTGGGTGAATCATGTGGTCCAGAATCACTCCTCTCATACTCTCACAATTTTTTGCTCTCATAGGATCACTCCTATATATATATATATGGGTTTATGTGAATTAAACTCCAAATGCAAACCATCCTCAATTCGAGATTTCATATAGTTAAGATTAAAGTTTGGGTAAGATTCCAAGCGTTCTACAATACTAATAATTTTCATCAATAATCATTAGTATGACTTGCGATATAAATATTACTTATCCATTACTATATATTAAGGAGGGGATTTATCCCCCTTTTCAATTAATTTTTGTATCATCGAATTCCCACAATACCCTTCTTGATTCATTTCCCAATACATCTTCTAATAAAATCCCTGAAATGCCCCATGCCTCCATAATGCCCTTCTTGCTTCGTTTCCCAATAAATCTTTCCAATAAAATCCCCAAAATGCCCCTTGCAGAAAAAGTTGAGAGCATTCTAATGTTCCCATTCGTCACATGTTCACTAAAGGATGCATGTTTGCAGGTAACGTTACGTGCCACGTTGTTTAATGCACGTCCTCTGCTTGGTTCTCCATGCAAGCTATCTTCAGTTCTCTCTAAGGTTGGACTCTCCGTCCTCTTTCTTCGTTAGCTCTCCGAGGTCTCGGTTCTCATCATTTCCAGGCAGCGCAACCCGGCCTCCGTTCTTTCTCTTTGGTCCTTCTGACTTCAACGTTTTCAGGCATTGCAACTAGAATGTCTGGCTGCAGTGGTTCCGCATCTGGCGCCTTCCAGGAAGCAGGTACCATATCAATTTTCTGTTGTCTCTCCTCAGTTATGTATGTTTGGCACAACTTGCCAACGCCCATGGATTTTTTTGTAAAAACTTATCATGTGCAAAGCACGGGTTCCTACTAGAAATTATGTTTTTGTTTATTTTTTGTAATAAACTTTCAACTGTGGATTTGATCCTTCATTTGTTTGCCTTGTCACAGACATTGCAGTTTGCATAATATGCATTTCATCATGATGTGATTTTGACGAAATTTTGACGAACAATTGCTGGGTTTTTCTTCAGCTCCTGTTTCAGTATCCAAATGATTTGTACATTTGCCATATTGCATGAGAAATTAGATTTAAAGTCAAACTTAGATACAATGTGAACCATCGCTTGCTGGGTGGTTTTCTTCTTTGTCAGACCAGTTAGATGTAATTACATGACCACTGAAAACATCCCACCGAATGTTCAGATATAGCGGGAGACAAAATCCAAACAAAAAGACAAAAATTCTGTCTTTGCTATCTGAGCCAAAAGTTAAAACTCAATAATGGAGTTTCAAATCTTCCACAAAGAAACGCACTCCCCCCCCCCAAAAAAAAAACCTAATGATCGAAGTAACTGGTATGCAAGATGTTTATCGTCTCTTCTTAGAAGCGCTTCAAGGGTGTGAGTGGTGTGAGCTTTTTGGCGAAATCTGCATAATACAACCCATGATTGCAAAAGTACATACTTCCTATGACACATCTATTAACAGAACATTTGGAATAACACAAACTCACATTTAAACTTCATTTTGTAATTACTATTTTATAAAAATATTCTAAAACTATAAATGTTAAGAGTGTGAGTTTTGACTTTTAAAGTTACAATTATACTATTCATATACAAACAAACTACAATGTTTTCTAATGTTATTACATAATTTTATATAAACTAATTCTTTATGTAATTGTGTATAAAAATAGAAAAAATTACACAAACGAGCTAAAATTTGTTTGGTATATGGAACATTAATTATAGATTCAATCTTACACGGTTTGGTATTTGGAATTGATTTCACAAAAATGAGGGACACACCCGACTATGTTGTAGAAAAGGCTACACTAAATCAGATGTTTATAGATATTCTATCTTGACGGTCAAAGATTCGGTCTTTTTTTAAACGGATTTTAAGTTGCTAGTAAGTAGATGTAACATTTGTTCTAGAAACAAATGAAAATGTGTATTCATATTCGTATTTGCTAGAAAGTAAAAACGATAAAAGGAGTAGATAGGAGCAATAGCATGTGTATACAAATGTATTTGCATAGGATTGCAGTTACGAACCAAGGTTGATTCTAAATCTGAACATGTAAAGATAAACATCTTTAGTTGTTTAGAAGAATGTGGAATTTAAGGGTTGCTTAAAATATCATATCTCCGAGATGCTATTTTTAACTCGTGAAATTGATGAAAATGTCAGACGTGTAATTATGTTATATAAATTTTATCAGACTATGCAATATGAAACTGAAAGATTATAAGCGTAATGAACTAATTAATTAGTATAAAAAATATCTACCTATGATTCTTGATACATATTACATATCTAATCTATAAAGTTGTCATTTTAAAACAATTTTATATACGCACATTACAAAGAGATTAATGGGGCTGCCCCAACATGGCTGCCCCCGCGTTATTTCGGCGCTTTTTTTATTTTTTTCAAAAAATGTGGCCATGTATATTCATCCCTATATCCCTCCTACATGCCATTCGAATTTCGTCGGAAACAGAGACTCCTACGGCCTCCATCCAGACAGACATTTTTTAACGGTAACAGGATTTTTTAAATGGACACCATCTAGATGGAGGCCGTAGGAGTCTCTATTTCTGACGAAATTCGAATGACATATAAGAGGGATATAAGGATGAATATACATGGCGATATTTTTCAAAAAAATACCGAAAACGACGCGGGAGCAGCCATTGTTGATTGTCCCCAGGGGGCAGCCCCATTTTTCTCTATTACAAAATGTAGTTCAAATTACCAATTTAATTAAAATAGACTTATAGGTATCGTTACATGCACATGACATATATTGTTTATATTTTTATGATGACCTCTCTTAGTAAACAATGATAACTATTATTGTCTATAATCGTTTACCCGTGCTTTAGCACGGTTCACTCTACTTACGATTAATGATGAGGACCCATCAATGATTTTAGAAAGACAATCATATAAGATATGAAAGTATGTTTATACAATCAATGAACCCAAGTGGTTAATAAGAAACATGAATGATTAATTTGTGTTGGTCATGATGACCCTTACGCCTGACCGTGCAAAGGTGTAGTGACCCTCAACTGGGCAGGAGATAGGAAGCTCAGTTCGGGCAGTGGCCGCCAAGTACGCAGGTCTAGGATCCCAGTCCCTTTTCGATTTTTACGTGAGCTCGCATTGTTTTTATTCCTCGTTGGGATCCAGACGTCTGAAAAGTCCGCTAACCCTCTGCTTTAGGACACCATGTGTGGGGGATCCTCGATTTTTAGTTTTCCGTACGAGCTCGTCTGCCCATTACTGGTTGGACCGATTTTAGAGTGACTTTTCTGGAGAGTCTCTCTCACCCGTCTTCAGGACGTAGTTTTGGAGTAGACCTTCCCTCTATTGGAACGTACTTCCAATTAGAGGACGAGACAGAAGAGCCTCTTAGGAGGCTACCTCACCGCTTGAGTTTTAGTTACTTTTTCGCCATTAGGTTCGGCGATGTTACATCATAAATCATCTGGGTTACATTTGGGGGAGTTTCATTTGAACTCAGAGAGAAGTATTATAAATCTTGTCTAAGGGAGGAAGTTGAGTGTAAGTTATTTTGACTAGAGTTGACTATAATTAAGTTAAGTGGATGTGTTGGGAATTTAGTTAGGATGCATTATACAACACCACATGCCTACGGAGACACCCCAACCCTAAGGTACTTTTCATGCCTTAGAGTCATAGTGTGAGGTCACACACCGACCAAGACCACATACTATCTACTTAACTTAAGAATTAAATAAAATCAAGGGTCCTTCAAAACCTAAATCTTCCTCATTATAAAAATCCATATTTAAGAATTCCAAATCAGGTATATTTGGCGCTCAAAAGCTCGGATCGTCTACAAGGTCCAACACGTTAGTGGAAGTGCTCCGCATCGAATGGGAGCCTCAGATGGCTCAAAGGAAGGCTGGATGACGATCTGGAGGTGAAGGTGCTTGGAGCAACTCGCCCTGAAGTTGAGGCTCGAGTCAAGCCTCTCATGCGCGCCTGAACCTACAAGGAGATAAGGGACTTGGAGACATAGATCGAGCCACTCATGCGTGTCTGACCTACTAGGAGATGAGGAACTCATAGACGTAGCTCTGGTCGATGTTATTTCGAGATGAAAAACAAAGAAGCGAAGAGTGGAGGTGGATTCGACTTCTGACGTACGTATATTTTAACCATCCTCGTACTTTCGCGTAAGTCTATATGTATTTACGGGGTGGGTAATTAAAAAAACAAAAAAAAACAAAAAAAGAAGAGAAGAAAAAAAGACTTCTTTTATAAAATGAGTAAATAAAAGGCCAAAAATGGCTGACATGTGGCGGCACCAGAAAATTCGAAATATAAATATTTTGGAAAATCGAGAAAAAAATAGTAAACGACCTCGGATCAAAAAAATTTCTTCACGAAAATTGCTCGTCTCGATGAGATCTATAACTTTGATGAAGACATCAAAATAAAAATCGATCATTTGCACAAAGTGGTGTTTTGGGGTATCCCATGTACATAGAATACCTTGATTTTTGGGTTTTGTAATTTTTATGTCATTTTAAATCAGATAAAAAATCGTAAAAAAATGGTGAAATCAAAGATAGATAATTACATCTTAATCTAAATTTTTCTGTACTTTTATGAATTGATTAAAGAGGTACATAAAATATCATGTCAAAAGCCGCTAAAATACACAATGTACAAAATAGGCCCAAAACCCAACTTTCACATATGATCTCCGATTCACTTGAACTTGGTCTTGTTTTGAAGGTAATTGAATGTACACTAGTTCAAAAGTGAGTAGGATTAAAAACGGACACTGGATGAGAAAGATATGAAGTTTTTAGTCCGTTAAATCCTGAAACTAGGGTTGGGGTTTTTGCTCCACTTCTTTGGGCTAGTTATTTTTTTGTATTTTGTTTATTCTTGTTAGTGATACGTATACAGTGGAAGTGGTTCTAGGTCATTCGGAGTTAGCATGAATGAGTTAAAAATCTAGAAAGTTAGGCTATTTACAGGTCACTTTCGGTTTAGATTTTTGGCTTCTTATTTTGTGCAGAAATTAGTGCTAAAATGTAATTCTTATGAAAACATGCATGAATGCTAATTATGCATAATAGATACGGGAATGTTGTTTATTTTGAGGGATTTGATCTTAATAAATGAGATTTAGAGTTATGAATTCGAGATTCATCAAAGTCCGACCTTAAATTTGGCCCAAGGATTGGTTCTAAGGGTGATCAAGTCACGTAGAAAGGTAAACGGTGATATGACGAGTCGATCGAAAGAGGTTGGATATTGGATAATGAGGATCCAACCCGGTGGTAGGAGCAGTGAAGGTAGACGGTGAAGGTAATGACTAGATTAGAAAAATGCGACGAAAGAGGTGGCGATCGAAGGTATTTGAATCTACATAAATGAAGGATGAAGTTCAACGAAGTGATAGGCAGGGTCGTGGCCTCGATTCCACAACATAAGGTGGAAGAGGCTGAACGTGGCGGAGCTTTCCGACCACGTAAGAGCTTCTGCTCAACTCGGCATCAAACCGAGCTCCAAGAAGGTCCAAAAGGACACTATCACTATCCTACAGGATTTCATGGAGAAAAGGAGGTGTGAGGAGTGAGCTACTCATGCGATGGAGGGGAAGTGAATACTTATAGGGCTCCCTGGCCATTTGGAAGGATAGAGAGGTTTTGCATGAACCGAGGTGGATCCGATGAAACATAAGGATCTACAAAGATCATAGATCATGGGGACAATCAGGCATGCGATTCAAGGAAGAAGGTAGACGGTTCTGGGATGGAGAAAGTGGATAAAAAGACCCAATGAAGCGAATGTCGGGTCGGACCTGGTAGGGGGAAGGTTGACCCTGGGTGAAGTTTAATAAATTTAGAAAATTAATTAAAATAGTAAATGATTTGAAAATAATAACTTATAAAATGAAAATTGTTCGTTATTTTCCAAGCTATTTATGATTTTTAATAATTTTAATAAATATATATAATAGTATGTACAATATATGTTAGTATGTGTATGTATAGTATACTTATATATTATATACATATATATATTTATTTTATTATTTTTACAAAATTACATTATATTTTATATTTTATTTATTTATAAATAATTTATGCATATAAAAATAATTTTATAGGATTTTTACAAATTAATTATGTGTTAATTAATTAGGTTTGTATACAATATATACATTATTTTTTCTTTTATACAATGAGGATTGAATTATTTTTTATTTTATTGTGTGTTTGATAAATTTTATTTTAATTTTATATAATTATTAGGAATATATATATAATTATTTAAAAAATACATATATACAATTTATTCATAAAATAAATAAATAATTAAATACATGTATATGTATTGTACAATTGTACACATTTTAATTTTATTTAGTTAATACACATTTTTATTTACAAATCATTTTGAGACCTTTTTATTGATGAATAGATAGTGGTATATATAAATAAAGAATAACCATAGATATAAATAAAGAATAGTGATAGATATAAATAGATATAAATAATATCAACACGATTTTTCTTTGGAATTTATGAACGAATGGAGACCATATCTCTTCCTACTTTATTGATATACTAGCAAAAGCATGCACAGATGGATTTTTGCTAAAATCAAAAAATAAAGGATGTGAATCATAAATTCATCACACCTTGACTAAGGAAATCTCTTTGATGTGAAGCTTCTTCATAGCATTGTCAAGTATCTTCACTGGCTTCTCCTCGTATGTCAAGTCGGGCTCCACATCAAGGTTCTCATTGTTGATGACATGTTGAGGGTCGTGCACATACTTCCTCATATTCGATACATGAAGACATCGTGAATGGATGATAGGGGTGGAGGAAGGGCTACACTATAGGCCAACTTCCCTACACAAGCAATGATCACAAATGATCCAACGTATTGTGGCGCCAACTTGCCATGAACATAAAATCTATGTACTCCCTTCATGGGAGATACTCGCAGATACAACCAATCTCCCACCTATATTTACAAGAATTTTATCAGTTTGAAAGATTATGTTGAATATTGATAATTCATATTTGAAAGTGGATTAAGAAAAGATGATCGGATTATCTGAAACTCCAAGTCTCTTCTCCGACAGCCTGCATAGCTCTTTTGGTGGCTCTATACCATCAGAAGATTCTACCTCACAAGATCAACAGCCCTTGTTGTATTCTCCAGAGATCCACGGAGTAAAGAGCATGATCACCTACCTCACATCAACTGAGAGGTGTGTGAGAGAGAGGCATCTCCTCCCGTATACAGCTTCGAATGGTGCCATGCCGATACTGAAATGATGGTTGTTGTTGTACGTGAACTCTATTAATGACATGTAGCCCTTCCAGGATCCTTTCCACTGTAAGGTACATGTGCGTAGTAAATCCTCAAGTGTCTGAAGAGTGCGCTCGCTCTGTCCGTCATTCTGTGGATGGTATGCGGAAGTTATCTTCAGCACTGTCTGTAGTGCTGACTTGAACTAGTGCCAATAGTGAGATGTGGACCTCGAGTCTCTGTCATGCACTACTTCACGTGGTATATCATAAAGCATGGTAATTTTATACACATATAACCTGGCTAATCTAGATGGAGTGTATGTCATGTTGACATGTATGAAATATGTTGACTTGGTCAACCTGACAACAATGACTCAAATAGCATTATGGCCACCAGATGTTCTTGGTAGTCCAGTGATGAAATCATAGAGATACTCTCCCACTTACACTCGGGAATGGGGAGAGACTACAACATCCCTGGTGGCCCCCTGTGTTATCCCTTGACCATCTGACACGTCGCATCTGCTAACATGATTTGTCGCATCACACTTCATCTTGTCCCACCAGAAATGTTGGCACAGATCACGATACATTTTTATGATGTTAGGATGGATAGACAATCATGAACTATGTCTCGTTAATAATGTTTATGTGTAGCTGTTCATCATTGGGCACAAGGCAACCCTTCCACAAAATAGACTCTCTCACAATAAAATCATCACATTCGTCCTTGACGGTACGGATGTATCTGTCTCGAATCCAAGTATATGACTTCTTGCCATCTACTGAGTGATCTCAAAGATTGATGAATCACGGAGGCACGATAGTATATATGAATGCACTCTCCTGAGGATGCCAATTATCAAAATCTGCGAGCATATCCCACGTGTATAACCATTTTATCGTACCCTCAGCATGGGCTCTCCTGCTAAGCACATCAGCCACCACATTTCCCTTATCGGAATGTCAAGAGATCATGCTATTGTAATCCTTCAGTAGCTCAAGACACCAGTGTTGTCTCATGTTTAGCTTGTTCTGATAAAAAATATACTTCAAGCTCTTGTGATCCGTGAAAATTTCAAAATTCAACCTATAGAGATAGTGGCGCCAAATCTTCAAGGTGAAGACAACTGCTGCCAACTCCAAGTCATTGGCATGGTAATTATGCTAATATTGCCTCAACTGACTTGATGCATATGCAATCACATGACCTCGCTGCATCAGAACTGTTCCTAAACCTTTTACTAAGGCATCTATATAGATTGTATAATCTTGGGTGGATGAAGGAAGTGCAAGAATAGGCACAGTCATCAATCTTTTTTTTAATGTTATGAAGGCCTGCATGCGTGAATCATCCCAAATGAAAAGAACCCCCTTCTGTGTCAATCATGTCAAAGTTAGAACAACTTGAGAAATTTCCTCAACGAAGCATATGTAATAATCAGTTAATCCATGGAATCTCCAAATATGAGTGACTGTCTTGGATTGCTACCAAGACATGACTGCCTCAATCTTTGCATGATGGAGAATCAAAGTTTGCCACACATCGATGATTGTCTTGGGTTGCTCCAAATATGAGTCCATTACCACATATCGATGATTTATTTAATCAGCTATAAGGATCTTCAGTGTTTTTGAAGATTGACCATCAATCTGGCTACCATCAGTTGAGGATTCGAGGGTTAGATAATCCGAAGACACCTTTCAAGACTCGATATGGGAAAGATGAGTTTGTGGTGATGTTGTATGAGCTCACCAATGCCCCTGCAGCAATCATGGACATGATGAACATGATCTTCCATCCATACTTGGATAAGTTTGAGGTGGTATTCATTGATGATGTGTTGATTTATTCTCAAAATAAATGGCATCGCGCGAATGATATGAAGATAGTTCTAGACACATTGGGAGAGAACAAGTTGTATGCCAAGATGAGCAAGTGCAAGTTCTAGTTATCCTAAGTCTCATTTCTTGGTTATGTCATTTCTGGAGAAGGTATCAACACTGAATATCCTTGTAGTTGATCAAATAAGTCATCGATATGTGGCAAAGGATAATAGTTTTCATCATTCTCTTATTCAGTTGCATGTAATCAATGCATAATCTTATTGATCCATCCTTCTTCCTGACAAAAACAATGGGAGCACACCAAGGTGAAGTGCTTAGCCTCACGAAACCCAAGCCAAGTAACTTCTGCAACTGCACCTTCATCTCTCTCAACTTGGCTGGTGCCATGTGGTAATGAACCATCGAGATCGATTGTGTATCTAGTAGTATTGTGATCTCGAACTTAATCTCTCTCAGGAGGTAACCCTCGTAACTTATCAAGAAATACATCTAGGTATTTTGATATCACTCTGATTTTCCAGATCACCCGCTCATGATAGGACGTCTCTCGAAACAAATGTTAAATATGAATCACATCCTTGATCAACAAGTCAACGAGCTCTCAACATTGAGATGTACTCCATTTTGGAGTCATGTAACGTACCCTCAAAGGTAAACTCGTGTAAGTCTGGAATCCTTAAGACAACCATCTTCCTAAAGCAATAAACTAAGACGTGATGAGATGTCAACCAATCCACGCATCAAATCAAACTCATTAAGCTGCAATAGTAGACAGTATGTAATCATCTCTTGATCACCAATGAACACCGGTAAGTCTCTGACTATTAATGAAATGACGAACAACTAGCCACCTGGCCCATGGATTTGGTAAGGAGTATATAGGGCCTCTACAACTCTACCTAATTAAGCTAGTAATCTCAAGGCAATAAAGGAATTGGTAGCTCCAAAATCAAAATAAAACATGGAAAGGTCGGGTCAGGATTGAGACCATATCTTTCATCACAATAGCTATTGATCAGGTAAGTGTTAGCAATGTGAGCCCCGGGCGAACCATTTTTACAATAAATGTTATTGTAATGAATAAATTATCAATGAAAGTTATTGATTATTTTTCACTCCCTTCCTGAGATTAAATGAATGAATGCACTATAGGGTCCCTCTGTACAATAAGGGTTATGTACCATAGCCAACTTGATGATCATACAGCTGTTGATTCATTGGATGAATCATAGAGGCTGATGCCTGGATGAATATCTAAGGAGTTAGATAGAGGACTCATCAAGCATCATCAAATGATTATTAACTGATGATCTCCAGCCTGAGTAGGAGATGGCAATCCTATCTCATATGGCTGATATCTGACTGACCTCCTGATGCAGGTCCTCTGCATGGGAATAGTGATTCGGAGGTGTCAGATTAGTTGAGTCAATGGGTTGACTTAACGAGATCGAGATAACCAAAGACCTACGTTGAATACTGTCACAACATAGGCATGGATCCTCTGACCGGAGATAGATGTATTGCTATATGTCTGAGTGTGTACATTTGGCAGACCAATAGGTTGATGACCTAACCAAAGTCTATACACTGGCGAGCTGGTGTGAATGTAAGGACATATGAATACGATCTCTCAAAGGGATCATACAGGTTCACTTGTGATCCAGGAGACATGAGCTCACTCATGAGGTATTGGGACTGAACAAATTCCATGCATGGTCGTCATGCTTTGGAAGCATGACATGAATTTGAAGGTAAGATATGTGCTTTGTGAAAGCATATGATCTATACCGAATCCCAATAACCAAGATAGAGAAACTTAAATGATCTAACCCTGAAGATGACAGTGTAAAAGTGATCTTTATCTTCAGAATGATCATAGGTCTTCCAATATGCATGATGTACATGTATTGGGAATACCTGAGGGTGATTTGATCATATACGATTGTATAACCATGACGCTTCCATTCCGAGGGAGTGATGAAACAGGTTTGGATTTTAGTGACTCCTCTCATTAGAGAAGTGACCTAATCTTAGTCCATGAACTGGACATTGATCTGAATGAGATTCAGATGCAATGAGAAGATTAGGTCTACGGTCTTGATTTGGTCAAGCATCAGTGGGAGGTCCATGGGATCTGGATTTGAGATATGATCTCAACATCCAAGTCACTATACATGGAACAATACAATCGCCCTATCCTTATCTCCAAGTATCTGCGGAGAGATTGCATTATTCTTGAAGGGTTCAAGAATAATTCCATGAGATCTAAGCAGTGAAGAAATCATGATTAAATGTGACTTAATCATCTTAATTTATGAAGAAATTATTCAATATAATTAAATGTGATTTAATTATTATGAATAAGAATAATGTGGATAGAAATATCCAATTATTCATAATATATTATAAATGTGATTTATAATGTATTAGGGAGAGCTAATTATAATGTATATGTGTTGATTAATTATTATGTGTATTGGATACACGTTGTGTAATTAATTAACAATGTAAATTATATGTTGTTTTGGGTTGTGAATATGATTCACAATTTTTTCCATGGCAAGATTGCAATATTCTCAAATATAATTGTGAACTATTTTTGATGAATAAAATCCAATAATATTTTTTGAAAATAAATAAAGAGATATTTCCATGGAGATATGCAATCTCATGAATTGTCATGAGATTGCTCTCCCCATGGAAATAGTGGGCAGCACCCTATTCCAAATAGGAAAGGGTGGCCGTCCACATGAAAGGTGCTTGGAGATGAAATCTCCATGCACATTCTCTCCTTATTTATTGGTTTGATATAGGACTAATTTATATTTGATTTTGTCAAATATATTTTAACCTAAATTTGTTGGTTTTACCAACAACAATCTTGATCATTGGATTAACATAAATCAATCTCATCCATTGATTTTTATGTCACATGGATTGAGATCCATGGATCCCAAAACCCTATAAATAGAGAGGCATACCATGCTCTCTATTTACATGCATTTTTGGAGCTCTCTCTCTCTTTATACACGACAACCCTCTCTCCCTCTAATATTGGTGGCCGTCCACCATACCCTAGAGGAGAGGATCGTCGACGCTCTCGCCACCGCACCGCCGCTTCGACGTTCTTCGGTTCTCCGTCTTCTTGGTGTGCTACACCCACGAAGGAGACGTTCGATCTCGTGCGATGTGATCAGGAGCAACCATGCTTGGATCAACTTCTTGGATTGCGAGGACAACGCGGTTCATCCCCGCGCTCGCAAGCAGTCTCGCCGACGATCGGACTTGAGACAGGAGGTCTCTTCTCTTGGAGACTCGATCAACCACGCTTCAAGAGGTATTGCATTATACTTGTTGTGGTTATAGCTGAAACGATCTGAGAATGGTTCTCGGATCATGTGGTTTCATCGAATAAAAAATTTTAAATTCCGTTACACCGAACAACTAGTGCGACTAGTCGTTCTTCATCGTATCCGATACGACGATCACGCTTCCGTGATGCGCTTGAGGATAATTCCATGTCCTTCAGTAAGCTCCTCAGTCGCTGCATGTAATTGTCCCTGTCTAGCTGGTGTAGTACTCGAATCGACCATTCTCTATGTCTATCTCTACGGCCTCATGAAGTTGGAGTTTCTGTCATAGAAACTCCCAGTACGTTGTGTCTGCGGTTGTGAAGGCTATGGTTGCAGTCGAGGCTTACCCGAAGCATGGGGGCACTGAAACTGGTAGAGACCTCACTGGTTGCATAAGAAACATTGGCCTGCCTAGGTAGGCATAATAGTCATGTCGGTGTTCCATGTTGTCCCGGCGAGGGTCTCTCTACTCTTTATGACCCAGATGGTCGAGCTAAACCGATGCCATGTCTAGCAAGTGGTCCTCTTAAAGTAGTTGTTGGAGATGAGCGAGCACCACTTGAAAATGCTGAACCTAAAGGATGAAACTGACGGGCTGATATCTGTTGTTGAAATGGTCGTCGAATCTGTTTGAATGACTGTTGTGTTGTGGGTACCACTCCAGACGAACTCCAAAAGTCTATCTCTCTCTCTCTCTCTGATGTAATCAAATTTCTCCATTGTATCAGCAACCTCGGTGATATATGTAGCATGTAGTCTGGTGATGAAACCCCATTCATCACTCTTTATTCTTTTATTTTAGCTAAATATCTTGGCAAAACATCATGTATATAGTTGTAAATACAAGAAGTTACCAATAAGCATGCATTTGTTAAATATTAATAAGTAGCATGTGTTTGTGCAAAAATAAAAGAATAAAGAATAAAAGAAAAAGAGGGAAATATTTAGAATAATTATTGAGGGACCTAAACTCAAGAAAGGGTCCAAACTAGACCTGATCGCCAAATAAAATAAGCAGAGAGAGATAGGGCCACTCTACCCTGTACACATTCCCTTCCATGTATATATACATATTATCATTATTTATTTTCACAAAAATAGAAATAAAAATGTATTTTGACCCCTTGTATATATTCCTAAAAATAAAATAAAAATTACAAAAATAAAAACTAAAAAAATTAATTTCTCTCTCACCTTGTACATAATACGTGTATACATGTATCTTCTACCTATTTATTTTACATACATAAATAAGAAAAAATAAATAAAAAATTATATTATACTCCAAATTTTATGTTGTAAATAAATAAAATATAAAATTTGGGAATTTGTAAAAAAATAAGAAAATAAAAATAAAAATAAAAATACATTATTTTATACATGTATATAATGTAATATAATGTATATACTTTAATTCCTTTTTCATAAAAATAATTAAAAATCACAAAAAAATAGTTTGAAAAATAATAAACATTTTTTATGGTGAACATGTTTTAAAATAAAATCATTTTCTACTTTTATTTTATTTTACAAATCTTTTTAATCTCCTTTTTTCTGATTGGTCCAAGGGGGACGTTGACCTCGGTCAACTGCCCCCTTGGACCTCATTTCTTCGCGGATCCGAATTTCGCCCGATCTTCTCTTATTTTTCCTGAATCGATCAGACCACCATTCCTCTCGATTAGATGGTCCGATTACCTAGGAACGATCCACGATACACGCCTGATAACACCGTTAGGGATCCGTTCCTCGGATTGCGTGCCCTTGCTCCAAACTTCTCGGACCTCGATGGGTATATAATCTCCTGGAGCCGCATTTCCTTCTCCATCTTTGGCCCTTGCCCTCGTTTCCAGTGAACTCCGTCTTCTTCCTTGAGTGACAGCAAATGAGGGAGCGTGTTGCAGTGAGGTCTCAAGGTGTATAGCCCTAGGTCCGGCGACTTCATCGTCGTGCTCCACCGCAAGGAGAGCTCGAGCCTCTAGACACGTCGAACCAGCAAGGTGAAGACCACCGGAGGTCCCCGACCTTCAACCCAGATGATCCTATTCACCAGGTAGCCTAGATAACCTTTTGTCTGCTTTGGATTCAATCTTTTCGATTTTCCGGTCAAATTGCATTCTTCGGATCATCCATCGTGATCGGACCATCATTTGCCCTCTCGACGATTGTATCACCTCCATCAGACCTCTCCCCTTCTTCTACGCCCCTACGTTCACACTGATTCACCCAGGAACAGAAATCGAGCCTTCCGCTGCTGCCGCCTCGCCGGAGGGCTACGCTCCGCCTCATCCTCCACCGATTTCGCGCACTAACGGGTCGAGGCACTTTGTCCTAGACCCAGTGATTCATCTGTACATGTTTAGCATCGAAAGAACCTCATCTGGAGGTTCGGATTCTAGAGCACAACAGCTCCAGGACCTCAGCGTCGTCGGGTCGGTCCCGACGGTTTCACCTTCGTCGGAGCATAGCAGCAGCTGCGGACAATCACCAACGTCATTTTCCCCATCTGAGCAGCCCTGGAGGAGGTCCCTATAGCTCGTATCGATCGAGCGAAGCTTTTCGTCGGTGAGTTCTTCGCTGCTCTTCCAGAGGACGCCTCCACCGTCAGATCGAGGTCCCTCCCAGTTCTTATCGCAGCCGTCCATCATCGAGGCGTCTCGACCGTCAGATCCATCTGAGGATCAAGTCTCCACCGTACATCATCGAACCGGTATTCGCAGTCCTTGACCGTCCGATCTTAAGTGAGGAGCCTTCGACTGTTGGATCGCGACTAATAAGGGTATTTGCACTTAGGCCCTTTTCACTTTTGCATTTATTTCTTAGTCCTGTAAATATCTTCTGTAGTTGTTGTTATTCTGGATATTTTGACTTAGGTCCTCATGCTTCTTTTATTTCCATTTTAGTCCCTCTATGTGTGCATCAAGTGGTCTGTCGCGTGACTTGTGGGATTTTTGCAAATTCAGTCCTGAGCTTTATGGTTGTTATTTATTGAAGTTTTAAAAATAGGATTTGCATTTATACCATTGTGTGATTGGTTCACGTGTTATTCACTTGCAACGTTGGACTTTTTGCAAGAACAGCCCTGTGCTTTTTCCAGGCATTACTGTTTGGTTGATAATTTTTTAATAATTGCATATAGGTCCTAATGTGTGCCTTATGTTAGTTTGAATAAATAGCAAACTTAGTCCAAAATTTATGAAATTTCGACACATGGCCCCTGCCATGGTGTAGGAATTTCTATATTTTTTGGTTACATTTTGATTCCATTTAGTATTTTAAAAAAATTCAAAAACCTTGAATATTGCTACTGTTTGTCTTTAAAAATCCACAGAAAATATCAAAAAACCCTTGAAAATTGCAAAAACATTCCTGTGTGTTTTTGAGTTACTTTTACTTCAGACCAATTTTTATTGCATTTGCATTTATAAAATCCATAAAAATTGAAAAACATTAAAAACCTTATAAAATCATTAAAAATTAATAAAAAATAAAAAAATATGTTTTCTTCTTCTATAGTTAGCTTTATAGTTTATCATAAAATTGCTGCTCAAATTTTATAGGCATTTTAAGTATTTTTAACTTGCCTTTAGATTCGGGTTGTACACTGTTTAGCATTTTCAACCTTGTTTCATTTTTAGAAAATTAACTAAAAATCAGAAAAATTTAAGAAAATTAACAAAAACATCTGAATATTTCAAAAATCCAAAAAATATTTTTATTTTAATTTTATGAGTAATTTTGAAGCTTTAAATAATTATTTGTTTGTGAGTTTGTGAGTATTTTTATACTTTTTCCTTATATTAAAAATTCTAAAAAAAATTGAAAAACCTAAAATCCACCAAAAATATTTGCTTTCTGGATTCCGACTACTTCGTAGCCCTTCGCATTCTGTGCTCCTTGTGTTCGTCCCTGGTAGCTTTACCAGGTAAAATAAATTAGCTAGACCGCTATTTGTACTTGATTGCTTGATTTTCATGTTTGGTGGTCTTTGTTTTCTTGATTGATTCCAATCCGAGTGGTTGAGGTCGCAACGACCAGTGACATATTTTACCTTTAGTCTCTCGGGATTTTCAGGTCATCATCTGGCTAGCTTCTCCTGCACCTCTTTTTGCACCCCTATGATGAACTTCTCCATATTCTCATCATAAAAAGCATTAGATACTGGTGTGTGTTGTGAAAGCTCGGTGTAGCAAACAATGTTCTATCCAGATGTCATCCGCCCCTTCCCGAGCTCTGTGAATAGTCAGCATTGGGACTCCTTCCACTTCCCAAAAAAGAAGTGGGATCTAAAGCTTGTCTCGAAATCGTCCTCGTGTCCCAACTCAAAACGGTCACCTCCCACCATCTCTCAGCAAATGTTGTTAGTGAATACTCCATAAATTTTAACCACGAGTCTCGTGGTGCGTGAATCATTTGAATTACCTTCATCACCCTTTTCATCTAGTGCTCGAACTCATCTGATGTCCCGATGCCATCGAACATGGGCACATTGGATAACTGATAGGAAGTGAAAATTGACTAATGCTTGTGAATGGCAGAGTGCTCGTGTGTGTCCTCATCTTCAAAGAGTATATGGTCATGCTCCCCACCATAATATCCATCCCCGACTCCATGTATCGGTATCTCCTCATGTGGATCATTGAACTGAGGCTATTGAACCTCTACAGACTGGGGTTGGTCCTGTCATGTTCCATCCTGAGATGGATGGTAAGAGAAATGAAACAACTCCTTGAACCTCATCTTTTTGTCCGTCTATATGTCTGCAATCTCCGCCTGCTAGGCCAAAATCCGGTCCTGTTGACCTCGTATGGCAGTCTGCTACTACTATAGATCAATGAGGACAATCATGATGCGCTCCAAACAATCTGTCATCTCCTAGCTAGCTCTGGGCATCATGGTTCTGCACGAGGATAAATATTATTAATCATAATAGTTGATGTTTACTGACATTTCTAATTGTGCTTTTTTTATTTTGAATTATATGAAAAATGATTACAACTGGTGACATCTGTGGTTATTGAATTTGAAATTCATATTTCCCTCTCGGACTTGTGATAAGTCAGAAGACTGTCGTTATCCGAGAACTTAATGTGATCGAAATTTTATATTGTGAATGTGTGTTGTGGGGTTAACACTGCTATGATACCAAGCTGTGACGCCTGCAGATCCGGGTTACCCATTTTACACATCACTCGCAATATTGTAATCGCAATGGATCGCGTTAGGATACCGGAAATTTAGGGAAATTTTTTCACATTTCGAAAAGACATTCACAATGCAACTAATCCCCCACGGAAACAATAATATTTCATGGGCTTTCTTTCCTCCTCCTATTTAGGACATTGAGTATTTACGCAAAAAGGTTTGGAACTCTTTATTGGAATTAGGACTGATGTAGGATTGAAGTGTGAAAGAATGTTGTCTTATTCTTTTTTCCTTGTTGAGATCGGTCGCGTGATTTTAGTTGGAGACGAGATTGCACGTGTTTATGGATTGAAGGAGATATTCACAGTGCATTAATTTCCATACAATTTTCATGTAACAAAAAGGAAATGACATTGTGTACATGCATCCCAAAATGTAGCAGGAAAGGAAGGGAAAACATTTACATTATTCTGTACAAAATCTATAACTTGTGTATCGTGACAGAAAATGCAGAAATTCATCGTCCAGTTATCAATCTATTGTGATGCAGACGCCTTACCTGCCAAAAGAGAGAGAAAAGAATGTCAACAAAGGTTGAATACAATCTAGCATAAAAAATAACAGGTAATTTAGTGATTTCAAAAGAAAGTAAGTAAATATGTATAAAATTTAATCAGTTAATTGCATGGAAATCAATTTTTCAAGTTATTTTGTATGTAAATCCCTCGTTCATGTATCATCCCATAAAAATTTCATATATAGAATTTCCATATATTAATTATATGGTCCAAATGTAGGTTATTATCTTTTCATCACTTATAACTTAGTTGATGGATCTTGGGATTAAAGATGATGAATCTCCGATATGATCTTTATCTTTATCTAATTTCTCAAGCCTAATGGATAGTCAGTGGTCTTGGTCCGAGTGTGACTTCACACTATGACTTTCAGGTGTGAAGAATACCTTAGGGTTAGTATGCCTCCGTAGACATGTAGTGGAGTATAATGCATCCTTACTAAGTTTCCAATACGTCCACTAGCTTCTCCTAACATCTGTAGTAGCAGTTATAAATTATGATCAAATGGCGATGATTGATGATTTCTTCTCCCGATCTTTTCATTGTTATACTTACTAGAGGCTCAATGACCAAAATTCAAGAACAGTACCGAGCTCATATGTAAGCAACCTCAACTAAAACCAAAATTAACTCCGACTGACAATGATCTCTTCTTCGCCAGGACCTACTAGTGGAAGAGTAACCAAAACTCAAGCGGTGAGGAAGCCTCTTAAGAGGCTCTTCCGTCTAGCCCTCCCAGTGGAAGTACGGTCCATGAGAAGGCTAGGCACACTCCCAAACTATACCCCTGAGACGGGTGGGAGAGGCTTTCCAGACTAAGTCACTCCAGAAAATTGGCCCGACTAGTACGGGCAAAAAGAGCGCTATAAACAAAAACCAAGGGTCCTCCTGCCTAGGTACCCCACTAAAATGGGGTCAGTGGAACTGGTCAAAAACTAAGATCCCAATGATGCATAAAACCATTGCGAACTCGCGTAAAACCCGTAAAAAGGATTGGGATCCTAAAGTCACACACTAGGCGGTCACTGCCTTAATTAGGCTTCCTATTAATTATCAATCATCACTGATTCCCAACATTTTCACTTGCTTGACTACTCAAACCTTTCCCAGTCTCTTATGTAGATAACTTATAGATCGACGTATCTGTCACAACTTTTCTTTAGTGACACATATAAATAGAAGATTATATTCAAGGATTAATTAATTGAGGATTACTAATCATAATGATCTAAGGAAATCATTTGTTGACTTCACAAGAGAAGAGAATTAATGTTATAATATTGGTATTTCACATCTCTTTAATAAGATCACGATATTAGAAACTGTTCATTGGATCTGTATTTAAGTTCGGATTGGTGCAAAATTTCCAATTCTCATCTTTAATCACGAGAATTAGATCTAGTCATTAGATTTAGATTAAGTTTGACCGTATACTAATCCACCTAACCCTTTTCATTTTTCAAAACTGAATTTATAGCCTAATTAATCCATATAAAATCCTCTTAATTGTGTTCTTTTATTTTCTTTTTTTAGCATATGCATGGTCTCAAATTATTAATTTCATATTATATACAATTTGCACTATTTTAATAGTTAGAAGACACTACATCATAATGCAAGATATTGCTCCATATTAAAAAAAAGTTAACTTCTGAAATATAATATTAGTATTATCAATGGGACTAAATATGATCAATGTGACTAAAGCCGAAAGAAAAAGATATTAGTATTAATCCTATTAAATGTTTCAATGGACTTTTAGTGGTTCACCGAATCCAAACAAAAAATATGACCCCCTCCCCCCCAGAAAAAATTGCTCTCTTTCTTTGCTAATTTATGTAAATACTTAAGCACCTAGATATGTCAGGAAAGAGAACAATATGGTATTTGGCTTGGGAAGAGCAATGGCATTCATGCATATCGACCCATGCTACCTCTGCAGTAGACTTAGAAAAGTCTATGTAGCCCCTAAATCATATTTCAAACTTACGATCAAAAGAGACGTTCATAGATACTTCAATCAATAAAAAAATAAAGAATTGAATAATATAGGTTTCTTCCTTGGGTTGATGTGTGGGAGAGCAAAGTCACTTGTTGCGATCCTTCCATGTAGGAAAAGTGAAACATCACCTATTTATACCTATGAACAAAATTTAATCAAAACTGTGTGGTCACTAATATCATTTAAGGTACCAAATTAACAAAGAAATTTCCTTCTCCTTTTTATTCCCTTAGTGTATTAGTTACTAAAAAATCAAAATGGGTATTGTTTATACACACAATTATTAGAGTGGGTCAACACATTATCATGCATATATGCCTTATATCATTCAAGGTACATTGGCAATTACTTAATATGGGATTTCTAAAGAAGCACTTTTCAGGAAAAGGGAAAGAGCAAAGAAGCTTAAAGGACTTGTTCGATCACATCATCTTAAGTTGGATTAACGCATAAAGCAATCGTAATCTTTGTTCAAGAAATAAAGGTATTTGATTTAATCGACCATGTTAATCCTCGTGAAATTTTAAAGAACATGTATGGAAAATCCTCATGCAAATTCGAATAATATGTTGTCTAATACCATGCAAACTTAGGTGTTCAAACTTGAGTAGCATGCGTCATTCCAGCATTGAGAAGGGATCCACAGAAGAGGAATATATTTACAAGAGACATAGTGTATGGAAACCACATGAATGGCAGCAAGAGAAGTAATAAATGTACGTTTAGATCTCTAAGAATTGGAGATCCAATTGCACACAACTTTTGGCTAAATTGGAACCTCCAGTAGCAGGATTTGGAGGCTCCAAGGGGTTTCCAGACCTTCTTCTATTGCTGGAAATTGATCTCTAGCAGTAGGACTTAGATATCTGGAAATTGGGCAGCTGCATGCAGCATAAGTTGCAGCTACTTGGCAACAACATGGGCTCCAGTTTGCAAGGCGCTCCAAGAGAAGCAACAATAACTCTTTGAGCTGCTGGACAATAGCTGAAACATGAGGAAATGACTCCTTCAGTCGGGAATTCGGAAAAAAAGATAATAATAAAAAAAAGGGAGGGTTGGTGTTATATGAACAAGGGAAGGGCTCAAGGGGTGTTGCAAGTGGAAAAAGAAGATGAGCCAAGTGGAGAAAACCGATGTGCTGGAATTCAGAGAAATTGAATTTAAATATTTGTTTACTTGTTATTAATTTTTTAAAACCATTGTCTCTCTTATTTTAAACCAAAGTCCTCTGCATTCGCACCTCGAGTCTTCGACTCTGATGTATAATATCTCGTTTTGATTATTTATTCATGATGATCATACAACCTTCGATCGATGAACATTTGATTTCGTTGGTCTAACGAGATGAATTTTCTGATGGTCTCGATCTGTTTTTGTTGTTTGGAATTTACGTCGTAGTTTTTCCAATAGCCATTACAATACAATCGATTTTTGACTGATTAATCCCAAACAAATTTAATTTACAATCTATTGATCGATTCATATCATTTAATATTGACTGATAATTTTATCGGATCAATTGGACCTTAATCGGGCCAGGTTTGGGTTGTTCGAATCCAGATGTCATAGTATTAATAAATCAATACATATTATATAGCATATGTCGATGTTGTTAATGCCGATGTTGAGAGATATTGCAAAGGAAATGATGAAATTAAAAAAATCCACTTAGTGACATCAAGGATGTGTGTTTGACGCATTAATTGTACACTACATCGTACATTATATAAAACAAAATGGGGAGCTATATCGGATACCATATGAACAAGCTAATGAGCGTAATAATGTATGTGTACATTTTCTCTAGAGTTGTTTCATCTCCATCACCAAAAAGGGCAAATTTTCCACTCAAAAATAGATAAATCATAATGTGTTTTCAATATTATGAGTATATATAAAAGCAAAATCCTAACTAACAGACCAAAATTTAAAAAATAGGTGATGTTGAGCATGATCAACCCAATATTAATGGTATCGATCAACATTGATCGATATTTGTGAAATGGTGATCTAAAATTCTACTCAACCATTTTCATGTTTCAAATCTGAGAATTCCCAACTTTCCCTCTAAGCCATTTAATTTCCCAGTTGAATACAAATTAAACCTTATTGTAATTCCATATGTTTTTCAATTAAAACCTAATTAAATACTTTAAATACAACAATTCCCCGTAAATTCACCAATTTGAAAAAGAGATTCAAAGAGAGTTAAAAAAACATCTTTCGGCTGTCACGCTTTGCTTTCAGTAAAGGTACCTTCCAGTTTGAACCTCTACCTGAGTTTACTACTTTCACTTTAAGAAGAATGAAGTGATCTACGTCTTGAACCTCAGACATTGGTGTTAAAGTATACGATAGAAACAACAAAGTATTGTTCGTGGTACAATCTTCATGTTTGGTGCTCTTAAAGGCCATGCACTCTTATTCTGTTTCATGAGTGTGTTAGGGAAAGGCCCTCTTCCTTTAACTGCGGTCTACAATAACACTCGCATAAGTGGCGTTCTCCAAGGATGCAGTAGTAACATCATGCCCTTAAAATTGAAACCATTATGAGCCTATTCTCTTCCTAATCTAGCAACTTAAGTGGCACTCAGGTTTCCAAGGATACGACACTAATCCGCATTAAACTAAGAGTGCCAACCAATTCTCCAGATAGCTTGTTATTACCACATTGAATCTACTTTGTGGGATCTCCACTCAGATAGGTTGGGTTGCTATTATATAGGAACTCCCGATGGACCTCAGTCCCATCCCAAGCATAGACTTTAGGACTAAAGATCTATCAAGTCCCTTAATCAATGGATCTGTCGTGTTGTCTTTGGATCCAATAGAATCCACAGCCAACTCTCCTCAAGACACCAAATCCCTTAACATCTTAAGTCTGATTTGTATGTGTCTCCTTGTTTTCTGATTGAACTTTGAACTCTTGATCTTGGCAATTGTTGTCATGTTGTCGCAATGCACCAAGATTGCATGAACTGGTTGACTGATGAAACTCGATTTCATCATCATAATTTGCATATATTAACCCCTTTGCTTAAATATGTGTCAATAAAAACCAGATAAAGTCCTGTAATTATCAGAGTCTTGAATAAATTAAAAACCGCAAAAAATGTAAAAATTTAAAATACGTGGTGTTTTTAGCCTTAAAACACCCTCAAAAATATTTTTTATGACTTCGGATGACCTCATCTCCATTTTTGGTAAATATAAAACTTGTAGATCTCATCAAGACCTACAACTTTCATGTTTTTAGTTTTCTCAAATTCGGCCATTTGCTCCTTCATATCTCATCATCTTTTTTGAATAACCTGATTGGGCCGCGAGGCTCATTCTGGTTGAGCCACGTGGCCGCCTCTCATCGCACCACGCCGCTTGAGCCCACCACCGTTGGATGCAGGTCTATGAGCCTTGATCACCGCCGTCTATGCCCTCTACGTTTGTCCTCTGTCCGATAAAATCACAGATGCGCCATCACAACCCTCCACTAGCGCCTTCATGACAACTTGATATGTGGCCGATTCTGAACCTTCCGATTGCCGCCAGCAACTTAATCCCAGCCGCTCCACTCTATCGAATCCTTCCACCATTCAATCGAAGACCAGATCTCATCTCGATCGCCCGTTAGCATCGCGTCCACCTTTATGCGGGGAGAAGCCCATCCCTCCTCCATCTCCCTGTGACAGGGGGAGGTGGCGAGATTGAGCGATGACAACTCATCTCCTCCAGTGTTGACCCGCTGCCGATCATGGCAGTGTTGCGGTGCGTTTAGCCCGCTCGAGCTGCCTCGAGTGGCTGACGGGGTCCAACGAAGATCCGGGGTCCGATTGAACCCCAAGCCCAAGCCGATACCTCCATCTCTGACCAGGTAAGCCCTTCCGACTCCCTTCTGTATTTTTTCTTTAATTTCTCATAATAATTTCGGTCGCTACACTCCACCCCGTATTCCATTGTTCACCTCCCGAGTTTCGCCTCACATCCCCCATCTGCACGCATGATTTGGATCAACCTTCTCCATTCTCCATAACCTGAGCACCTCCTCCCCATCTCCTCTCCATTTCGTCGGAGATGGAGCTCTGGTCTCTCATCTCTACGCCCGCACGAGACCATATTCCACTCACGCACACTTTCCCCCTTGTTTCGGATAGTGTCATTAACACTGCAGGTTGCTACATTCTTCGATGATCGGAACTTTTGCCGGAGCTTTTTCGCCAAGCTCGCCTCCTGCATCCGTGCTTTGCCAGACACTTCAAGACACCCCAGTTGCTCGACCTATCTTCAAGGATACTCTCCAGGTGGTTGAGCGCATCTGGGGACCTTCACCAAGCACGGTACATGGTGGCGGAGCTCGGAGCATGTCGTCGGAGCTCGAACATCGCCGCCAGCTTGCGCCGAGGAAGAAGGTACAACGACCGTTGGATGAATGTGTCTCGGCGTTCATCCAACGGTCCAGATGTGGCCACGCCAACGACAGACAGGAGGCACCCGATCTCCGTGATCGGATGGCCTACGATCAACCACGCGTCCAAGCCAGGGCTGCCCTGAGCCTCAGCACCAGACCAGCGGGCTCGGGTGCCCCGAACCGGCTCCGAACCTTTTCGACGCTTCGAGTGATTCTGTGCCTGCATCGAACCTGAGCCTATCATCCGATCCTAGCCGAAGCGGCCCGAGCCTTCTCCGAACCTCCGAGCCGTCCTGAGCCTAGAGAGCACGTGCACAGCACATGCCATCTGGGTAAAGTGTAAGGAGGCCCCGTCGACTTCTCCATTTTGCAGACAGGTCCTGATATCGCGTGCCGACCACGTGCACAATGGATATTTTGCAGTTATGCCCTCATGGATTTTCATAATTGCATAAACACCCATGTGCGTGTGGGCTATTTACAGGGAAGGTCCATAACTTTCTCATAATTACATTTTAGTCCCTCCCAGGGACCTGTTTGTAGTTATCTTTCATGTTTTCTTTCAGTTATGCCCTTGTCTTCTTTCATGTATATATTGAGCATCGTATCTCTGTTTCAGTTGATTTCAGTTTCGTTTTAAAGCTTGTTTGACGAACCTTTTAATGGCATATTTGGTTTCCTATCTTGACACTATAATCTTAAGTATTACTTTAAACAACTCAAGTGTCTTTTATGTTGTACATACAAACCTTGCCTAATGTATCAAATGAGTTATCTCTTGATTCAAGTCTGAAATTAACTAAGGTCAAAGTTGCTCATAATTCTGATCTAGGGCATAATTTTAATTGCATTTCATCACATTTATTTGCATGATTAAAAATATAAAAAAATGGATGTTTTATAATCGATTGATGCATAGTCTTGTCCTCATGCATCTATTGACCTAATGTTCTCTAATTCAACACTTAGTTAGTGAATAAGAGTCTAAATAATCACGAGAGAGGCTCGTGTACCAAGTAAAATATATTCAATACCATCTAATATTCTTGACATATCCAAATGAGATGGTTAGACCTAGTTCAACCCGACTGCAATGATTTCTTAAGTGTTAATTCAACATTATTAAAGGGTCGGATTTGCGGTTTATCACTGACCCATCATGGGAATTTCAGAAAGAAGTTACCTTAGCCATTCAGCCTCAATTCCAGTGGTGTCCAAGGCACATAGTTCGACCTCAAAGGTAGATCGAGCTAGAATGGCCTGCTTTACAAACCTCCAAGAGTCTGCACCGCCTTCAAGGGTAAAAACATACCCATTAACACCATTACGCCCAGACTCCTCTATTTTCCCGATCCAGCTTGCATCACTATATTCTTCTAGTACAGATGGGTGTCTACCATAATGCAAACTAAGGGAAATAGTTCCCTTCAAGTACTTTAGTATTCGATTTAGAGCCTCACAGTGAGTACGGTCAGGATAGGTAGTGTATCTAATCATCTTTGCATCTGAGAATGAAATATCTCTCGTGCAATTTGCAAGATACGTTAAACTTCCTATCACTGGTGAATACCTTAGCTGAGCTATAGGTACTCGACTTTTATTCTTAAACGGCGTTTTGGATGAATCAAAAGGAGTGCTTACAGTTTGCAGTCTTGATATCCAAATTTCTCAAGTACCTTCTCAATATAGTGAGATTGAGAAACTACGATCCCATCAACTGACCTTGTCAGTTTGAGACCCAAGATCACATAAGCAACACCCATGTCCTTCATCTCAAACTTGCTGCTTAAGAATGCTTTAGACTCATTTATAATCTACATATGTGATACAAACAAAAGTATGTCATCAACATACAAACACAACACAATATGCTTATCACATTTTACGTTGGAATAGACACACTTGTCAGATTCATGAACCTTAAAGCCACATGTAAAACTGATTTTGTCAATTTTTTCGTTCCACTTCTTTGGTGCTTGTTTCAATCCGTAAAGGGATTTAACAAGTTTGCAAACCTTTCCCTCATTCCCACGAGTCACAAGTACATCAGGTTGATCCATGTAGATCTCCTCCTCAAGATAGCCATGCAAGAAGGCGATCTTCACATCCATCTAGTGGATAAAGAGACGATATACATATGTCAATGCTATGAGCATCCGGATTGTGGTCATCCTAGTTACAGGGGAATAAGTATCAAAATAATCGATACCTTCCTTTTGCCTAAACCTCTTGGCAACTAATCTAGCTTTATACTTTTCAATTGATCCGTCAGGCCTAAGCTTTCTCTTAAATATCCACTTTCACCCAATGGTAGAGCACCCTTTTGGTTACTCAACAAACTCCCAAGTTCCGTTCCCCGTAATAGACTCCATCCCAGATTTGACAGCTTCCTTCCATTTTTTTGCTTTAGATGAAGCCATGGCTTCCTTATAACTTGGTGGATCACCCTCGATCCGGTAGACAACAAATTCGCAACCCAGATCCTTAGCTATCTGAGGGCTTTTACTCCTCCTTGCTCAATTTCTTCTGAAAGATCATTGGGTTCAGGTCGAGTCTCAACCCCCACGTTCATTATCCTTTCCACTTGATCTGGAATAGATCCTGATGTGGAGGCACTCTCAATGGTCAGATTCTGAGGGATCCCAGTCTTCATAGGGAAGACGACCTAAAAAAAGATAGCATCACGAAGTTCTACAACTGTGTTAACATCTATGTCTAGTATCTCAGACCGAATTACCAAGAACCAATATGCATAGCTATTTTCCAAGTAGCCTAAGAAGACCACACCAACAGTTTTAGGACCTAGCTTCTTTCTCTTGTGTTCTAGGACTAAAACCTTAGCGAGACAACCCCACACTTTGAGATATCTTAAGATCGATTTCCTATCTCTCTAAAGTTTAAAAGGACACTTTTCCATATGCCTTGGAGGAACCCTATTTAGAATATGACAAGTCGTATTCAAGGTTTCTCCCCGCATATAGGTTGGAAGTCCAGAACTCAGTAGGAGAGCATTGATCATGTCATTTAAGGTTCTATTTTTTCCGTTCTGCTATCACATTTGATTGTGGTGGATAAGGGGCAATAACTTCATGAACTATGCCAAATGATTTGCGTTGTTCATTAAATAAGTTAAAGGTACATTCACCTCCTCTATTTGAACTAAGGCGTTTACACACTTTTCCTGTTTGTGTCTCAGCCTCATTATTAAATATAATAAATTTCTCTAAGGCTCCATCCTTATTTTTCATAATATACACATAACAACATCTACTACCATCATCTATAAAAGCGATAAAGTATTTCTTATTGTCTCGATTCAATACATCATCATACTCACAGATATCTGTGTGCACTAGATCCAAGATCTCACTATCTCTAGAGACAGACTGAAAAGACTTCCTAGGTGGCTTGCACACAAATTTCACATTTTTGAGTTTTATCAATAGTGTGTTTAGGGATCAACTCTAGATTCATCTTTCTTTTAATTGAATTTAAGTTTACATGTCCTAATCTACCATGCCACAGATCACAAGACTCTAGATTATTAATTACACGAGACATATAATTAGAACATTTCGAATTAAAAAATTTGTTTCATCAATGTTTACTGAATTAAATCTAATTCTAAACAACGAATGAAAATCTGTCAAATAGCTTTTTCCATAAAAAAATACCATGTCTCAGAACAACTTTATTACATTTAATCTTTAATTCAAAATCATATTTAACTAAGATAGAGCCAGATAAAATATTCTTCTTGATGTCAGGAATATGCAGCACCCTGTGCAACGTCCAAACACGTCTAGAGGAGAATATCAAGTTGACTTGTCCCGATCCTAGCACCCTGGTTGTAAAATTGTTCCCCATCTTCATAATCCCACAACTACAGGTGTGATAAGAAGAAAACAAAGTTCTGTCATAACAAATATTTACATTGGCTCTCGTATCCACGAGCCCCTCATCTTGATCATGAATATGACATAGTTCAGGTTTTATAGAGACATACCCCTCGCTGGTCCCAAGTCCCATAATGATCATATTCACTTGTGGACTCCTGTCTGCAGCCTTAGGTTGAGCCTTTAAGGACGGTCAGTCCTTCTTCCAATGACCAACCTGATTACAATACTAGCATGGTTTATTCTTTGTCTTTTTCTGGATCTTGCCCATTGGTTTCATTTTTTTGGTGTTATTACCCTTTCCTCTCTTATCCTTGCTCTTCAAGTCATAAAATTAACCTTAGCTTGAATACTCGACAGGAACCGCAGGCTTTTGTTTCTTGTGTTCCTCCTCTATGGTAATTTCCACTATCAAGTCATCCATAGAAATTCTCTCCTTCCTGTGTTTTAAAGTTATACCGAAGTCTTCTCAAGACTTGGGAAATTTTTCTATGATTCACATGACCTAAAACTTTTCTGAAAGTTTCATTTTGACATCTTCTAAACCATGGAGAAGGAGTAGAACTCATATGCTTGTCTAGAAATCGATTTTCCTTCGGCCATGAAGAACTTCAAGAACTTGACGACGGAGTATTTCTCAATACCGAGATCTTCGATATTATACTTATGATCCAAGTCTTCCCATAACCCTTCGCAGTCTGCATAGACGAACAGTATACGTCAAACAACATGTTGGACAAAGCCAACATGATGCAATCATGACATATATGATCGCGTTCTTTCCACGCATATTGCGCCTTCTGGCTATCAGGAGAGGGGTTTTCAATTCCACCTTAGGGCAATCGATTTCAAGTATAGAGATTAGTCCTATGGTGGTGTTGAGCGCGAAATATCGTAGATGGATTGGATAAATTATTAATGATAAAAGGTCGTTGTTGTTCCCCAAAATCCCGTGACAATAAAAGATTATTTTTTTAAAAATTTTCGGTACTTATTAACATGTATAGCGGACAGGGTCGAACTCAGGGAGGCTACAATTCTCGAGGGTTATTCAATTAATCGAGAATCAATTAAGAGAAAATATGAATCTCAAAGGACACTATCCTTGGTTTTTGCGATTTTTTTATCTTTTTATTTTCTATTTTTTATATTGTCTGATTTTCAAATTTTTTAGTGATTTTGATTTTGCAAATTTTTTTAATTTTCAAAAATAACATGAAGCAATATTCACAAGATAAAAAATACGCACACCAACTCTTTTTGTAATTTTTTAATTAATCAACAATACTCAGAAAAATGCAAGGAAAATATTTTTGGGTTTTAAAAATTTTGAAATGTTTTTAAGAATTTTTGTGGAATTTTCAGATGTTGATGTATTTTTTCAAAAATCAAACAGTAAGAAAATACGAAACGGTGCACAGCCTGGAGTAATTTGCAACTTAAAATATCTTAATGCCCAAAACTACATACAGTTATTTTTAAGACAAACTAGAAACAATTATCTACAAACAGGAACTGGAATCACTATTTTTGGATTTTGGTAGAATTTTCTATGATTTTTAGAATATTTTACATATTTTTCAATTTTTTTGGGTTTTGTAAATAATTAATGCGTGAAAATTGGTCAGAAATTAAAAGACAATGAAAAATAACTACTCTAATTTTTTGGAAATTTTGGGACAATATTTGAATTTTTATAAATTTTTGAATTTCAGGAAGACAAAATGACACTGTTTTTTATTTTTTAATAATAATAAATGGTCACAAAATGCAATGAAAATTTTATGCTAGAAAGAATAGCACATCAGGACTATAACACAATTTTTGCAAAATTTTTGGATCATAAATGATAATTTATTTCATTCAAAGAGAGCAAGCAAATTATTGTTCTGCAGTTCAGGGACTAAAATGCAAATCTTTAAAGTTGAAGTATCTGAATATAAAAATAAATAGATGCATGAGAGACTTTGTAAAGTACCCAATGATATGTTGCGGCAGGGATGCTTTTACAAATTCCAAATCTTCGGACGGCTTTGATGTAAATTGTTTTCAATTAAAAAAATGAACCTTAGGGTCCCTCTTCTATCTTCGATCCAAATGAAGCCAAGGGTCAGAGGCAAGTATCTGCCGCCCTTCTTCTTCACGAGGAGGTGATGCGGCCGAGGTGACGGCGCCCAGCACCACGCACGATGCGAAGATGGCAGCTTCGGCGGAGGGTAGCCCGGCAGCGTGGGCTCGATGGCAGTTATGCTCAGGTAGATCTGGAAGATGGAAGCAAGAGGGCACGCCGGTGATGTGGTGGCACTGCGTTGGGCGGCGTGTTCTAGAGGTCACGGGTCGGTAGGGGAGTCCACGTACTGGCTGGAGACGCCGCCATGCGCGGCTTCAGAGGCAGAGGAAGCCGCCGACGAGTGGCGAGGAGGAACTCAGGGTCGTGGTCAATGGAAGGTGCCGCAGCTGCGGGCGAAGCTGCCGCCCCTCGCGGCGGGGTTCGTAGGGCGCGGCCGCGCACTGTGGAGGGTGTGGGGCTGAGGCTTGCGGCAGCCACTGGACTGGGTCGAGGATGGACGCTGCGGCGCAGGGCGCAGCGGTGGCGCACGAGTGCGGGCGGCCCCGCTGGAGGTGGGACGGCGGGCACCACCTGCTTGAGATTTTTTTTGTTTTTTATGTATTCTGTATAAACAGTAGAAATAAACAAAAGTTTTTTTATTTTTTATTGCAAATAGTGAATAAAGGAAGAAAAAAAGAAGAAAAAACTTTTTTTATTTTTTTGTAAATCTGAAAAATAAGAAAAGAAAGGGACAAAGAATTTTTTTTATTTTTTTATGATCATGCAAAACAAACGTTAGAGGCAAAAAAACAAATGGTTTTTTATTTATTTACAAATCAGAAAGTGAGAGAGGATTCGACGAAAGTGGATGATTCGAATCCCTTCTCCGGCCACCTTACGCGGTCGGAGTTGAGAGATCGTGGACGATAGAATAGAGCGCGTAGAGATCGAGAAAACTAGATGAAAAATCGAGTCGGTGGCAGAATAAATCGAGATGGATTGTTTTAAGAGCTAGAGAAAAAAAATGATAACGAGAAAAAAATGTGAGAAAAAACTACGATTAAACCTAGATAAAAATAAGAAGAAAATGACTACGGATCTCAACTTAGGAGCGGAAAATGGATCGTGATCGCCTCGACGAAGGCCGAATCGCTGTCACCAGACGGCTCGGAGGCTAGACACCTTTTCTCGACAAGAAGACTCGGAGATCGGGCTCCTCTCTCTAAAGATTGATCAAGTTGAAATGAGGGAGAAGGAGCCATATAAATAGGAAAAGAGATGAAATTTGAATTTTGGATTTTTGAATAAAGAGATATGGGAGATGAAAAATTGAAATGATTTTTTGAATTGTTTTGGATGGAAGGGATAAGAGAGATGAAACGAGAGATGAGATAAAATAGAAGAGAGATAAAATTATTACAGAATTAACTATTTTTTTTTGAATTTTCGTCACTTTATTTGTTGAAATTAAAAATGTTATTTTTTATTTTTTATGATGGTTAGTTAAAAATAGCAACTATATACATATACTATATACTTATATGACATTATATACAAGGGGAAATGAGTAAATTAGTTTTTTTTTTGTTTTTATTTTTTTATTTTTATTTTTATTTTAAATAATTAGTAAAAATATTTACAAATATATACAAATACAATATGCACAAAATACATGATAAAATTGCACAAACCACCCCAAAAAACTGACTTTTCAACCGTAACTCCAAAAATTATGAAATCATAGACATTTTGAAGATAATTTAATTTAGAACTCAATGGAAGTGATATTGGTTCAATTTGAGATCGTATGGAGCCGGAATTGATCTTTCAATTAGTGCTTAGTGGCTTTTTTTCAAGTGTGGCTACTTTTATTCTTTACATGATTTAACTGTACAATCATTTTTATTTAGTAGAACATATTTTTATTTACAACTTTAGTTTTGAAAGTTATTCGATTTGAGGTTAATTAGTGCACAAATAAATTAGTGTTAGTTTTATACAGATATACACAAAATAAGTGAGAAATATTTACAACAACGCATACATTTTTTTGATTTTCTGCTTAAGGACCCTTATCTCCCCCTACTTTATTCCTGATCGATCAGGTCAAGTCTTGACCTTCTCTCGGGGTTCGGGTCAGCCTGTATACAGTCTTCCTCTTTTTTCTTCTTTTCTTATTTTTCCTTTCTTTATTTATTTATTTATTTTAGGTTAAAATAAGTAAGAAGTGTACAATATTTACACACAAATGCAAGTTAGTAAGAATATGGAGTTAATGTTATATGCAGGTGTTTTGTAAGGGATTTTAAGCTAAAATAAATGAACAAAGATGACGAATCGCAGATTCATCATCCCCCTATGCTTTACCTTTGCTAGTCCCTTAGCAAACACTTATTTGAAAGAATAAGTGAAGAAAAAGAAAAAGAAATGGAAAATAAAGAAAGTAGGCCAATATTGAGTATTAAACTTATTTTCATAAAATTGTAGTTTGGAGCTCTGTCGGACCTTTGGATTATTAGTGTGTCGGAACTTCTTTGAGACTTAGAATTTTAAAACCAACAGCCTTCAAGTTTTACACATCATTGTCACAGTTTTGGCCCAGAAGTCATCTTAGATCGATCCTCTTCCCAAAGCCATACCCTATGAACATTGAACAATCGACTCACGTGTGTGAAAGTTTTTAGCTCTTCCCATCTAGAATGCCAGACTACCGTGCAAATCTCCTCTTCAATAACTCATCCTCGGGGAGTCAGGTATTTCCTTCTAAGGTCTGTCGCGCTGTGTTCACAATCGAATTGGGGAAGAAGTTGGAAGAATGGGAAAAGAACTGGAGGGAGGCCAGTGTAGTCACCTCTCCTTGTGAAGCTGGCCAGTGTAGCCGAGTCTCCACCAAGATCTGCAAGTTTTCTTGAAGCTTGGACCTTTTTCGTCAGATATTTATTTGAGTTGAGCTAAGTGCATAGTGCGGGAGTACAAATTAATTCCCTATTCTAGAGTTGTACCCAGAATGAAGAGACCAGGTTAGACACTAAGAGTCAAAACGCTGCACATTGTCATGTGGAACTCAAAGAATTAAGTCAAAAACCTGAAGCTTCTAAAAATCCTATTTCTCGGTGAAGTTCCTCTGAGATTAGGTGGATTAAGGTCCAACTAAGCTTCATTCTTCAATTTTATTCCAGGCATAGTTTAAATATCAATACTATCCTGAAAAATGCACATGCAAATGCAACAAGTGGACAATGCAGAGAGTGTTTTTTTATGCACATGTGAAAAGAATATTTTTTTTACAGTTTTCTAATTTTTAACTTTTTATGTTTTTTTTTGAAGAAAAATGCAGATGTGAAAGAAAGTTTTTTTGAATTATGCAAATTTTTATAGATTTTTGGTTTTGTAGGTTTTTTTAAGGGAAGAAGGGATAGTAATATATACAAGTATATACAAGAGATTTTTTTTGTTTTTTTGTGTTTTTTTGTTTTTATTGTTTTTGTTGTTTTTTGTTTTTTGTTTTTTTTATATTTGTTTTTTACACACGTGGATTTTACATAATATACACATAACCCCCCAAATAAACGTATTTAAAAGTACGAGTTATGTCTAAAGTATATATACAATATATACGACACCCCCTATACTTAGCTCGAACTATGTCCTCATAGTGATCAGAGAGCGACAAAGGAATACATAACTCGTGCTAAGTATAGAAAGGTGAAAAGACTCCTATGCTACAACGACTCAAAGAAAAGATAAAAAGACGAGAAGTTGGTGATCCCCCCTATACTAAGGATCAAGTAATCCTACTATAGTAGAATGTACAAAGGGGAAAATCGATGAAGAGAATGTACAAACTCACAAAGACACGATATGAACAACATCACCCCCCCCATACTTAGGGTAGAGTATCCCTAAGTATAGGCAGCAACAACAAGGGTGATAAAACAGGACGAATATGAACAACACAAATCCTTCACCCCCCCTATACTTAGGATAAAGCACATCCTAAGTATAGCATACACACACACACACACACAGAAAAGAGGTGAATGATAAAACGAGAGAAGAAAGAGTGAAACGAAAGGATATACAAGAGGAGTGGATGTACAAAGATTAAGAAGGTCGAAAGCGAACCTTCTTGCGGGACCGCTGAGGTATGGATTTGACAAGATGTAGGTCGATATTGGGATTATCATTAGATATGAACTGAGTAGGATCGACCAAGAATGTATCCTCAACGGTTTCAGATTGTGCAGGCCTAAACCAGTTATTGGAAGTAGTGTGGTCATGTCCTGCCTGGGAAGTCTTGCAAACCTCAAAGTAAAATGGCTCGTAATCATTATCAGAAAAAGTAGGATCAATTTCAGCCTGGCGAGCCTCTACCGGATCATCATCTTTATCAAAACGCCCAAATTCCTTTATAAAAGCAATCAAATCAAATTGGTCCTGATCGGTCTCATCTGAATCAGCGTGAATAGGAACGGACTTATCGGTGAAAGTAGTCAAATCATGTCCGTCATGTCTAGTCTCAGAATCCGCCTTCCGCTCTAGGTTATTTATCATGTAAATCACGTGGATGCCATCAATGCATCGCCATGTACCAGAAGAGGGAACTCCAAGGTCTATGCTTTCCGAGTCCTCCTCCTTGAAGAGGAATTCTCGGGTCTCAGTATCGTCCATCATATAGCAAAAATCTCTGGCAGTATCATCATGGTCAAAGTCCTTGGGGTTGGCTAACACGGGCGGGCTCTCATGGGATGCGGGTCTTTGGACGGTAGTGGGTGTAGTGATTAACACATCACTCCCTACATCAGAACGGAAGCGAATCTCTCCTGAACCATAATCAATAACGGCTCCCGCAGAGGCGAGGAAAGGCCGTCTAGGATGATTGGAGGGTGTTCCACAGGGATGGAGGTCTCCATGGGCATTACAACAAAATCCGAAGTGAATCTTGCCCTGAATGAGAATGACAACATTTTCTAAAATACCCTTCGACCTCTTGATAGATCCATCAGCAAATTGAACTATCATCCTAATTTTCTTGAGAGGCCCAAGATGAAGAGACTGTACCATAGAGAAGGGTATTATATTAATTGACGAACCGCCGTCAAGGAGAGAGTTATCACAAGAATAATCAGATATGGAGCAACTCAAAAGAGGTGTAGTTGTATTCCCTTTCTTGAAATACAGACGGTTAGAGATGGCGTAGGCAGTGGCCATGGTCAAGATATGACTCTCAGATCTTCTCCTTCGCTTTCTTTTCTTGTGTTGAGGAGTAGATAAATCTGTCATGGCCTGTTGAAGTGGTGCTTTAATGATCTCATGAAGGGTGGCCACCACTTCGGGTGTAGTCAACATTTTTTTTTTGAATTTTTTGGACCTCATCCCAGACAAGGGAGGAGGTCAGAATCAACATATACACGAGGATTGCCAAGAGCAGTCTGTACAGTGGCATCCTCTGGGTCAAGGTTGGGACATGGCTGTATGGGTAAATGATCGGCTATTTGGGTCCTTTCCTCACAAAATGAATCAACAATGTGTCTCCCAAATTCTTTTTGAATTTTTAAAATTTTATCATTTTTTGTCTTTTGGGTGATTTCAAGCTCTCATCATTATCCTCGAATGAATCAATATCCTCACATAGTGGAGAAGCGTTCTGGCTCTCATTTATATTAAATAGATTGGAAATCCTCGAATTCATATGCTCCAACATCTGATTCATTGTCTTAAGTGCGGAAATCATGAAAGGTGACTCCAAAAACCTAGGATCGGGTGGGTTGAATGAGGGTGGGTGAGAATCAAATTCCTCCGACTCCTGAAATAATGGGGTTAGGCGGATATGCACAAAAATCAGGAGAAAAATCCTCCTGGAAAAAGGAAGGTGGATCATCTGGAGAGTACGAGGTATCTGCAAAGATCGGATTAACATAACTCCAGTCGACCATTTTCGAAACAAAAGATGAGAAATCACGAGGGTCGAGCCAAAAGATATGGAGAAGAAGGCGCAAATGCACAGAAGATCTGATATGCACACAAGAATCAAACACAATGCAAACCCCCAATTCACCAACTCAACGCAATGTAATTCCATAAAAATTATTAAAAAATATTTCAAAATTTTTAAAACCCAAAAATATTTTCCTTGCATTTTTCTGAGTATTGTTGATTAATTGAAAAATTACAAAAAGAGTTGGTGTGCGTATTTTTGATCTTGTGAATATTGCTTCGTGTTATTTTTGAAAATTTAAAAAAATTGCAAAATCAAAATCACTAAAAATTTGAAAATCAGAAAATATAAAAAATAAAAAATAAAAAATAAAAAGATAAAAAAATCACAAAATCCGAGGATAGTGTCCTTTGAGATTCATGTTTTCTCTTAATTGATTCTCGATTAATTGAATAACCTTCGGAAATTGTAGCCTCCCTGAGTTCGACCCTGTCCGCTATACAGGTTAATAAGTAGCAAAAATTAAAAAAAAATAATCTTTTGTTGTCATGGGATTTTGGGGAACAACAACGACCTTTTATCATTAATAATTTATCCAATCCATCTATGAAATTTCGCACTCAACAAAATAGCGTCGTTCATATTTTCCATTCACTCCATTGTTTATATCCATTGCATTCATTTCACTTTTTCTCATATTTGAAAATTGTTTTTCTTACACATTTTCTATTCTTTTTCTTGCGAGGGCCTGCAGAGCGAAGGAGGTGATCCTAGGATCGCCGAAGAACCCAAGCGATGTGGAGGCGGCTTGATTCTTCACCAAGCCGCAGGATAGCGTGAGAAGAGGAAGAAGAAGTGAAGGAGACTAAAAAAAGAGAAAAGAAAACGAGAGAGAGAGAGAATTTTTTTCCAGCATTTGAACTCTGTAAACGGACATTCATTTGTTGTGGGGTCTGTTTCGCCAAGTGCCGGTGCACTTGAGGGATCTCATCGGTTTTGTTTTCATCGCCTTTATTTTTCTTTGTTTTCCGTGGATTTCGTGAGCCATCTATTGATTGCTTTAATTAATTTGCTTGAGCAAGGTTATTAATTAGGTCCAAACACCCTAAACAAGAATTTCTGTACCTATAGAGTAGATCGTAATATGGACTTTGTTAAATTAACTTGTTCTTACCTGTTAATAGAAGTTATCATCTAGGACGGTTCACTTGCATTTGCATATAGGTTAGTTTATTTTCTGTATTTAAATTATGCGCGGATCACTTGCATGTAGAGTGCTGGCGACAAGGTACGCATCTCTAACCCCTGCATGCATCATCGTTTTTAATTACGCATTGGCATTTCTAATCTCCTTCATTGTTTTCACTCACTTAAGTTAAAAAGGAAATTGGACACTCGGTAGGCGATACTTTGAAAATATTTTAACCAAGTGACAACTGCCTAAAATCGAGACTGCTAAAGAAAACTCAACCCTAAAAAATACAAGGAAAATTACTGTTTCGGGGAAAGTAATTGCAACTTAAAAATATCTTAATGCCCAAAACTCCAGAAAATTATTTTTAAAACAAATTAGAAACAATTATCTACAAACAAGAACTGAAATCACTATTTTTGGATTTTTGTAGAATTTTCTATGATTTTTAGAAAATTTTACATATTTTTCAATTTTTTTGGGTTTTGTAAATAATTAATGCGTGAAAATTGGTCAGAAATTAAAAGACAATGAAATACAACTATTCTATTTTTTTTGAAAATTTTGGGACAATATTTGAATTTTATAAATTTTTGAATTTCAGGAAGACAAAATGACACTGTTTTTGATTTTTTAATAATAATAAATGATCACAAAATGCAATGAAAATTTTATGCTAGAAAGAATAGGACATCAGGATTATAGCACAATTTTCGCAAAATTTTTGGATCATAAATGATATTTATTTCATTCAAAGAGAGCAAGCAAATTATTGTTCTGCAGTTCAGGGACTAAAATGCAAATCTTTAAAGTTGAAGTATCTGAATATAACAATAAATAGATGCAGGAGAGACTTTGTAAAGTACCCAATGATATGTTGTGACAGGGATGTTTTTGCAAAATCCAAATCTTCGGACGGCTTTGATGTAAATTGTTTTCAATTAAAAAAATGAACCCTAGGGTCCCTCTTTTATCTTCGATCCAAATGAAGCCAAGGGGCAGAGGCAAGTATCCGCCGCCTTTCTTCTTCAACGAGGAGGTGATGCGGCCGGGGTGACGGCGCCCAGCACCACGCGCGACGCGGAGATGGCGGCTTCGGCGGAGGGCAGTACGACAGCGTGGGCTCGATGGCGGTTATGCTCGGGCAGATCTGGAAGGTGGCTGCAAGAGGGCGTGCTGGCGACGTGGTGGCGCCGCGTTGGGCGGCACGTTCTGGAGGTCACGGGTCGGTGGGGGAGTTCGCGCACTGGCTGGAGACACCGCCACGCGCGGCTTCAGAGGCGGAGGACGTCGCCAACGTGTGGCGAGGAGGAATCGGGGCCGTGGTCGACGGAGGGGGCCGCAGCTGTGGGCGATGCTGCCTCCCCTTACGGCGGGGTTCGCGGGGCGCGGCCGCGTGCTGTGGAGGTTGTGGTGCTGAGGCTTGCGGCAACCACTGGACTAGGCCGAGGATGGACGCTGCGGCGGTGGCACGCGAGTGTGGGCGGCCCCGCCGGAGGTAGGGCTGCGGGCGCCGCCTGCTTGAGATTTTTTTGTTTTTTTATTTTTTATTCTATATAAATAGTAGAAATAAACAAAGGTTTTTTATTTTTTTATTTTTTATTGCAAATAGTGAATAAAGGAAGAAAGAAAGAAGAAAAAACCTTTTTTATTTTTTTAAATCCGAAAAATAAGAAAAAAAGGGACAAAGAAATTCTTTTTTTATTTTTTATTTTTTTATATGATCCTGCAAAACGAACATTAGAGGCAAAGAAACAAATGTTTTTTTTATTTATTTACAAATCAGAAAGTGAGCGAGGATACGGCGAAAGTAGAGGATTCGAATCCGTTCTCCGGCCACCGTACGTAGACGGAGTTGAGAGATCGTGGACGATAGAAATAGAGCGGGCAGAGTTCGAGAAATTGAGATGAAAAATCGAGTCGGTGGCGGAATAAATCGAGATGGATTGTTTTAAGAGCTAGAGAAAATAAAAATGATAACGAGATAAAAAATGCGAGAAAAAACTACGATTAACCTAGATAAAAATAAGAAGAAAATGACTATGGATCTCACCTTAAGAGCGGAAAATGGATCGTGATCGCCTCGACGAAGGCCGAATCGCTGTCACCGGATGGTTCGGAGGCTAGACACCTTTTCTCGACAAGAAGACTCGGAGATCGGACTCCTCGCTCTAAAGATTGATCAAGTTGAAATGAGGGAGAAGGAGGCATATAAATAGAAAAGAGATGAAATTTGAATTTTGGATTTTTGAATAAAGAGATCAGGGAGATGAAAAATTGAAATGATTTTTTGAATTGTTTTGGATGGAAGGGATAAGAGAGATGAAATGAGAGATGAGATAAAATAGAAGAGAGACAAAATTATTTACAAAATTAACTAATTTTTTTAAATTTTCGTCACTTTATTTATTGGAATTAAAAAATATTATTTTTTATTTTTTTATGATGGTTAGTTAATAATAGCAACTATATACATATACTATTTACATATATGACATTATATACAAGGGTAAATGAGTAAATTAGTTTTTTTTTGTGTTTTATTTTTTAATTTTTATTTTTATTTTAAATAATTAGTAAAAATATTTACAAATATATACAAATACAATATGCACAAATACATGGGAAAATTGCACAAATCACCCCAGAAAACTGACTATTCAACCGTAACCTCAAAAATTATGAAATCACAGACATTTTGAAGATAATTTAATTTAGAACTCAATGGAAGTGATATTGGTTCAATTTGAGATCATATGGAGCCGGAATTGATCTTTCAATTAGTGCTTAGTGGTTTTTTTCAAGTGTGGCTACTTTTATTCTTTACATGATTTAATTGTGCAATCATTTTTATTAGTTAGAACACATTTTTATTTACAACTTTGATTTTGAAAGTTATTCGATTTGAGTTTAATTAATGCACAAATAAATTAGTGTTAGTTTTATACAGATATACACAAAATAAGTGAGAATATTTACAACAACGCACACATTTTTTTGATTTTCTGCTTAAGGACCCTTATCTCCCCCCTACTTTATTCCTGATCGATCAGGTCAAGCCTTGACCTTCTCTCAGGATTCGGGTCAGCCTGTATACAGTATTCCTCTTTTTTTTCTTATTTTCTTTATTTTTCCTTTATTTATTTGTTTATTTATTTTAGGTTAAAATCAGTAAGAAGTGTACAATATTTACACACAAATGCAAGTTAGTAAGAATATGGAGTTAGTGTTACATGCAGGTATTTGGTAAGGGATTTTAAGCTAAAATAAATGAATAAAGATGACGAATCGCAGATTCATCAGGTGGTTAACCAGATCTTCATGCATTATTGCCAACACTCAAAGTTCTGACCACCGAATTTCTTAAGCATACCTGTCATATCCACCCTCGATTTAAACATTGTTTCCGACATGATTTTAAATTCGGTTCCAGGTATCCTCTCTAGGATTGTTGTTATCAGGATTAATACCACGACATATATAAAATAATATTTAGATTAATATGAATCAATGCATTACAAATTAATAAAATTACTATCAAGCATTTCTATTCATACAATAATTATGATATCCACGCATGATCATAGATTAATCATTTTTGTTATTTAGAATAAATGAATAGGGCGAGATCCAAGAAAGGTAAAGTAATAAACGTAATGCAACAAACAAAATGATAGAGAAAATTAGATCAGAAATAACCAAAGCGTTCATGCAATGGCCTGTCCTTAGAGAGGATATCACCCCCACAATACCGGTGCATAGGGTGTTGGAGATTCACTCACAGGATAAAATGGTACACGGTCTTCGTCCGCGCACACTGGCGAGACCGCCCTCAAAAGTACCTCCGAGAACTTATAGCCGAGAAGAGCAGGTCGCATATGCGGTGGGAATAAAGAGAGAAGGCAGCGTGAGCGTCTTTCTTGCGAGTGAATAATGCGACATCGAGGGAGAGGTATAAAAAGAGGCTTGCATGCCTTAGACTGCAGTGCTTTCTGTTTTTCCGAAAATACCCCTCGATGGGAGCGTCTCTTCGGTTTCCGAAACTACGACTGTAGCGAGCCATTTGGGACGAGCTGGATTCCTATTGCAATCGAATCCAAATTAATCTGTATATTAATTTAATCGATCAATCAAATGAAACCCGCAACAAAAGCATCGAGATTCAAACTGACTCTCCCGAGCCCGAGCCGGTGCTGGAGACGGAGCAGAACGGAGCATGCGCATGTGTGACCCTCCATTCCTCCTCTCTACTATTGCTACAAGAGCTTGGGGTGTGAATTCATATATAAGCCCACCAAAAATTTAGAAATACTAGGTATGATACTAAACTTCCACTCAAGCTTTCCATGTTTTCATATTTGAGAATTCCCAATTTTCCCTCTAAGCCATTTGATTTCCCAATTGAAATCAAATTAACTATTATTGTAATTGCATAGGTTTTCCAACTAAAACCTAATTACATACTTTAAATACACCATATCATACGCTTAAATTGATAAAAACACATGGAGAGTGTATTTTTCTACATAAAGTGTATATCGATATATCCATACAGGATATATTGTTATGTAATTATGTATTTCGATATATATATCATAGGTATGTATAGATAAACAAGAAGTACATAATGGTACACATTAAGATTTATATATGTATATACAGGGATGTACAAGTACACATGAAGAGTGTATCCGGGCATTGCATTGATATGCACAGAAGGCATATACTCGTGTAGAAGATATAGGTACATGTAGGGTTAGTTATTGAGTCAAGGCTCGATGAGTCAGGCTCGGGTGCGGTTCGATAAGGGCTCGTGAGCATGGCTCATTAAGCTATCGAGCCGATCCCAAGTCGGAATTTTGGGCTCGATAGCTTACGAGCCGAGCCCGAGCTAAGTCCTGCTCGGCTCGATAACTCGATAAGGGGCTCGATAAGAAATATATATATATATATAATATTTATATTTATAAATAATACTCACATAAGAGCAGTTATCTGTTCAGCAATCGGTACATATATCTATAGCTGTAGCTGACTATGAAAATAGTAACTAAATATGTATATTATCTCCAACCGAACTATAGATTGATATAATTTTGTTTCGTGAGCACCTTAAAACTATATATGTCCATATATGTGAATGTGAAATTCAATGTGGTAATGTTCCATATATATTATATTGTAGACCTAATTATGATCTCATGCTATTATACATCTTTAATCATGAACATATTTGATCATATATATTATCTACTAACATGCCGACCAATATTATATTTTTCTAAGGAACATATAGCTACAAATATATTTATATTTTTCTATGTTATAATGAGAAATTAGTATTTTTTATTAACAAATAGATGTTATAGTATATACTATAATTTAGCTTTTGAGATGTAACTTAGATATTGACCTACTGGTAAGAAAGACAACACCTCAAAGAAGAGGTCACGGGTTGAAGCCTAGACACCACTTTTATACCAAAAAATCTGTCACAGGTTCAAGTCTAGACAAAACACTTTTATACCAAAAAATCCCATTTTCCTTAATGAGCTAGACTTGACTCGAGCTCAGACCATGCTCAATAATGAGCTCGGCTCGTTGAACTCGATAGTCAGTCCTAGGTACATGTACATAAGAAGTGTCTACTTGTGCACATGAGGTACGTACATAAGACACAGTTACCTATACACATAGGGTATGCACATGCATACGAGTAAAGTATACATGTACATATTAAGCCTCATATGTGTATAGGAAAGTGGATTTTGGGTCTCCGTAATTAAGATGGACATGGGCATGGAAAACATGCGTATGTTGTCAAAATCTTGTCCTCGTCTTAGTTTAAATGATTTGATAAGTATGACACAATGTTCTTATATAAAAAAAATAACAATGGTGAGGTATCCAAGTGACCACCTTGTGATGATGCATGAATTCTAAATGGTTTTGTTCCTTGATTAATTGATAACCGTAATTGATTAATTGATAAGTCTTATGGATTCATTCTCCCAAGATAGATGGTTTTCTAGATAGGACTTGTAGATTTATCTTTGGCATTTGCAAGGGTATGTACTTCTCCCGTTGCTTGAGATAAACTAGGATGGGTTGAACCCAAGGATTGGTCTCATGGTAGCGCAACGTACCTACCTACACCCTAAAGGATGTAGGTTCGAATCTCAAGGAGATGCTTCAGACTTTCGAAATTACCAAATCTACTATTAGAAAAAACTAGGATGGATTTATCAAAATTTAAATTTCGCGCTACGGAAGTCCACTATTTGCACATCGTTCACTTCTATCTAAGAAACAAACCTATATAGAAAATGAGTTACACAATCAAATGTAAATAAGAAGTTCCACATTAAAAGGTCCGAAGGTACCTAATTAGGTGCCTAATTAAATAGGAAACATAAAGAATTCAATCAAATTATTGCCTGCCTTATTAAGCTAAAAACTGAAAAGTAACATTTAAAGTGTTGATATAGAGTACTTGATGTTATGTAAAAACTTTGTAAGTCCTGAATAAATGTGAAACAACGTATAATAGGATCACATGTCATTTCACAAAGTAATAATGTTTACACTCAAATATAATTTTTTACTATTTTTTATTATTTTTAAAATATTTTTCTAAGCCTTTTATTTTTATGAATTTTCCTGATTAAATATTTTATGTATTGAAAATTTCAAATAAGGGAAAAATAATATGAAATTAATTTATTAAATTACGTAATAAAAAAGTTGATGAATCTCTCTAACAATTTTCACATGGAAAAACTAAGCTTACGTGATCTTGAACGAATTTTAGAATCCTAACTTTAAAAACTCAAAATAAAACTTATATGAAAATATATTATTTTTTATGACTGAAACTTAACAAAAATGAATCTAAAGTTAATTATCTATAACATGCCTATCTCATTATTTTTTTGCAAATAAAATATTTTAAATGCTGAGGACTGAAATGCAAGAAAAACACTTTAAAAATTTAATAACAAGTAAGTATAAGGACTTGCATGTTATTATATAAAATTGAAGAGAATAAATAAGAGTCTTGCATTTTTAAATATTCAGAAAATATATAAAATATCAATACAAAAACTTAAAAACAAATAAACCATCCGTGATTAGGTCCCAAGCTATCCAGCCATTAAAGTAGGATGGGGAATGGCATAAAACTCTTTTAGTCACTTATCATCATTATCATCAACAACCATAAATAAATCAATGACAACTACAACACAAGTTACAAAAACATCAAATGCATATAAAAAACGATTCAAAGAAAATGCTAATTTTAAGGGACAAAAGCAAAAAACGAAACAAAAAATGGGGGGCTTGATGTCAAAGATGAAGTGGACAAGACTAAGAAGCCTTCAAGCTCGAAACTTACTCTTCAAGTCATCTACAAAATGCACTCAATCGAAGGGGATTTCTCTGAAGGATATGGTTAGATCCTAAAGCGCATCACGGAAACGTGAGCGTCGTATCGAATACGACGAAGAACGACTAGTCGGACTAATTGTTCTATACAGCGGAAATTTAAAAATTTTTCATGCGACGAAACCACATTATCCAAGAACACTTCTCGGATCGTTTCGTCTAAACCACAAACAAGTATTAGGGTTACCTCTTGAAGCGTGTTTGCGATCGAGTCTCTAAACGAAGAGACCTCCTGTCTCAAGTCTGATCCGACGGAGGAGACACTTGCGAGCGCGGGGATGAACCGTGTGCTTCTCGCAATCCATGTTGATGATCGAAGCGGAGGATCTCCTGATCTCGACACACGAGATCCGACGTCTTCTTCACGAGCAAGGCACGCCGAAGTAGACGGAGTTCCACGAAAAAACCATCGGGCAGCATAACGACGACGCTGTGACGATGGAGAACCTCTCTAGGGCATCCGTGGTGGACGTCCATGAGAGGGAGAGAGAGACTAGACGTGTAGAGAGAAAGAGAGAGAGAGCCTTATGTTCTCTTATGTGTAAAGAACAGCAAAGGGGTGTCTCTCCTTTTATAATATTTTGGGATCCATGGATCTCAATCCATGGGCAACACAAATCCAATGGATCCCATTGATTGTGTTTCTTTTAATGGCTAAGATTTGTGTTGGTAAAACCAACAACAATTAATTTAATTTAGATTAAATATCTGTTGACAATCAACACAATTTAATCACAAAATTAAATCAACAAATATGGAGATAATGGGAAAGAGAGAATGCCTCCTTCCATATACATGGAGTGGACGGCCTCCCTTTCCTAATAGGAATAGGTGGCCGTCCCTCCTATGGGGACATCTCTCAAATGTAATCTCCCTTGATTACATATTCCATATATCTCCAATTTATTACAACAACAATTGTTGTAAATTATTCTACAAAATAATTCATAATCATTTTGTGAATATTGCAATCTTGCCATTGGAAATTTCTGACTCATATTCACAACCCAAAAAAAATGTAAGTTACATTTTTTTCAATTTAATGTCCAATGTGAATCCAATTCACATCAACATTTAATTATCAAATGTAAATTGCAAATAGCTCTCTCTTATATATTATAAATCATATTTATAATATATATGACTAACATGGATATTGCTATCCACATTATTCATATCCATGATAATTAAATCATATTTAATCATCTTGGATCTCTATTCTCTTGTGCCTAAATAATATGAATCACATTCACATTATTTACATTTTTGATAATTAAATCATATTTAATTGTCTAAGATTAATTTCCTTATAATATGAATCAAATTCATATTATTCATGATAATTAAATCTCATTTAATTATCCATTTTCTCAATGCAAGGATACATAATATCAACAATGAAATTATCCTGAACCCTTTCAAGGATAATGCGCTTTTATCGGCGAATACTTGGAGATAAGGATAGGGCGATTGTATTGTTCCACGTATAGTGACTTGGATATTGAGATCATATCTCAAATCCAGATCGTGGGCCTCCCGTAGATGCTTGATTAAATCAAGACCGTAAATCTAATCCTCATTGCATCTGAATCACATTCCGATCAATGTCCAATATTTGAACCAAGATCAGATTACTTCTCTACTGAGAGGAGTCACTAAAATCCAGACATGTTTCATCACTCCCTAGGAATGGAAGCGTCATGGTTATACAATCGTTTATGATCACATCACCCTCAGGTATTCCCAATACCTGTACATCCTGCATACTGGAAGACTCAAAATAAACCCGAAGTATTGGATCAACTTTATACTGTTTACTTCATGGTTTTATCAGCGAGTTTCTCATTCGATCATTGGGAGTCGGTATCGATCATATACTTTTCAAAAGCATATATCATACCTAGGTCTTGATCATATACTTTCCAAAAGTATATATCAAACCTACAAATTCAGTCAAGCTTCCAAAGCGAGACGACAATGTGCATGGAATTTGATTCTTCCCAATATCTCATGAGTGAGCTCATGCCTTCCGGTTCAGTAACTGAACCTGTATGATCCCTTTGAGAGATCGTATTACTCATATGCCCTTATATGCACACCAGCGCGCCGGTGTATAAACCTTGGTTAGGTCATCAACCTATTGGTCTGCCAAATGTACATACTCAGACATATAATAACACATCTGTCTCTGGTCAGAGGATGCGTGCCTGTATCGTGACAACATACAATATAGGACTTTGGTTATTTCGATCTCATTAAGTCAACTATTTGACCTAACTAATCTGACACCTCTGAATCTCTATTCCTATGTAGATGACCTACATCAAGAGGTCGGTCAGATATCAGCCTTTAGAGATAAGGATCGCCGTCTCCTACTCAGGCTGGAGATAATCTCTTATCAATCATTTGACGGTGCTTGATGAGTCCTCAATCTAACTCTTTAGATATTCATCCAAGCACCAGCCTTTATGATTCAACAGTTGAATCAACAGCTGTATGATCATAAAGATGGCCATGGTACATAACCCTAATTGTACTAAGAAACCTATTACGTAAATTATTCATTCTTCATTTCAGATCAGGGGATGATATTCGCAATAACATTTATTGCATAATGGCTCGCCGTGGGCTCACATGTCCAACATTCTCTCCTTTTTGCATTTGATTTTTTAGGCATTCATAAAAAATAGAGGTGACCGGGGCTCTAGCTTAGAAGCATCTTTATGAGAGGATTGTGAGGGTGTCCGTGTGTAGTCAAATAAGATTAAATGTTCATATAAAAGAATGGGGGAAAAGCATGTTAGAGGGCTTAATTAGGCGAGGATGAAGGCTATTTAGATATGAACTTCAGATCTGTCGAGATCCGCTCCTGTTGGGGCATGAACAAGATTCAAATGATCATTATAATGTCGCCGGCTCTTTTTGGAACACAACAGACAAAGTAAGAATTTAGTTGCGGGAAAAAGGAAATGGACAAGGGCGGGCGTCGGTTGATGATCAAAGAAATAAGTGGAATGGTAAAAAATTATTTAATTTAAACAATATCCTCTTCCAAACACCCTTCCTCATCACACCTTTTAAGACCACCACCCCCTTACCCCCTATCATTGCGAGCTTGTTTTGAAGCATCCTCTTTCACCACAATGGGCTTAGAGAAGCTTAGACCTCGACACCATCATGCCATGGCCATCGTGAGAGCATTTGTTTTGGTGGCCATAGTAGGTGATGTGAATTTGTGATGGATCATGGTTAAAGTGAAGGACATGGAGAAGACCATTAATTGGTAGAGGACTTCTCTGAAGCAAGTTGAGCCCCTATTCAAGCACTGCATGTCCCCACATGATTCTCTTATGATTTCTCTGTGTTTTCTGTATTGTTGTGATTGGGGCGAGGATCATAGATGATGAGTGAATGCACTGTGACAAAGGATTTCATGAGTTTTACAATTGTACCGATGAACACACTCTAACATGATGATGGCAACACAATGATACGATGACTATAGTGGATACTCATGAGGTGACCACGACTCAATGATGTGAGGTTGTCGAGCTCTCTCGAGTTGGTCATACCAGAGGAGGGAGAGAATGTTAGAAGGAGGAGAATGATGTTATAATGATTTTGAAAGATGTGCAAGGGATTGATGTTTGTACGAGAAGAAGAGGGAAAAAATAATACAGCTACAACAAGACCATAATTTTATGTAAAGAGTTATACTTGGCAGTGCTACAAATGGCTATCTAACAAAATAGTATTTGCATAAGAGGTAGATTTTCAAAGAGCTCTTTCTCTAAATACATAGTTTACAAGGATATTTACGCAGATCACAAGTTTGCAGGGGTATTATGTAACTACCCTAATTATATAAGTGCACAAAATTATATTTATTCATTACATATCTTTTACCAATACCAAAATGATATTTTTATTCACATGTATAGTCAAAATTTATAGATAGGATAAAGGGTTGGATATAGATATATCCACAATGGTAAGATTCCAAGGCGGCTAACAATGTGTTGATGGAACAATTTTTAATTTCTTTGTTCCTCTTAAAACGAAGATCATCGTTACATTTAGGTGCCGTTCGACACATGGGGTACAACGGAGATCATCGTTACATTTTAGGGGTTTACCCTCCCCCCCTTTATCCCATATTTTCTCCCTCCACGTGGGTCTCACTTTTTATCTTTTTTAAAAAATTAAATAAATCAATTCTCCATCATCAATTCCATTAAAAAAATAATATACTATATCATCATATCATATAAAAATTATAAACTCTCCACTTCTACTCACTTTTTCAAACTCCAATACAATCACATCACAATAATACTCACTTTTCAAACTCCAATACAATAATATCTCAATAAATCCACTTCTAACTCACCCCCAATTTTACCCTCTATCCAAATACCAAAACCAAAAAATAAGTTACCTGCTGCACTCTTCTACGAAGACGGCGAAATCGTCATCGTGACGATCCAAAAGCGTCGGATGAACCTCGAAGAAAAGGATAATAAAAAGAAGCAGCAGAAGACCTCACCCCGCTCTGCTGTGGCGCTCTTCTCCATCACCTCCCCTCGAACGAAGGAGCGACAGGCGGTGATCGATGTCTTATTCGTCTTCCTTCTCGCCTTCGTTCGCCCTCGCAGTTGCCTCCATCCCTTCTTCTTCGTCGTCGTCTTCTTATTCTTCTTGCCGCATTTCTCTCCCGGTAGTCCTCAGAAGCAGCAGAGCGCGTCGGAGCTTCCGCTTGAGGGCGTCAGCAGCTGACCCCGACGCCAAAATCCCTAATGGGACTCCGGTATCTACTGGATTCTCTTGTTCTAGTTTTTCTTCATTACCTTTCATCTGCAAAAATGGAAACATCATGTCTGATTATTCCACAACAATGTTTTTTTCGGAACCCCCGAAGTTGAACTATTTTTATCTACTTCTATTTCTGTTGATTTATATACAGTTGTTACCAATACAGTGCGTTACTCCCATTAATGGAGAGTCGACTACTTGGATTCTTTTCCTAGTGCCAATGGAAAATTTGGTCACTACACTGGAACCATTTCATGTCAGTCGCATTAGCGGAATGTTGACGAAAGATAAACTCGAGTAGTTATCCTCTTTGGTTAAATAGAAAGGAATTATGCCTTTTCTGCCATTAGGTGGAGTCCGCTGCATGGATTTGTCTCCTTTGTACTGACGACAATTTCAATCAGTAATTGGTAAGGTCGATAGTTTGAACTAAATTCCATATTATTTCTTGAAAACTAGCTCCATTTCAACGAAGAAGTCAACAAATATTGTGATGATTATCGGGTTTTAGTAAGTAATAATGTGAATTGCTTGTGAACTGCATAATGAAAGATACAAAGCATATTTAATAAGTTGTCAATGTGAATGGCTGCTGGTCATAATGGTTTATCGCGATGGTTGGACATTCTTGCAATCCCTGCTTTTCTATTAGATGTCCGTTCCAGTTTCTTCTTTTTTATAATCTCTAGCATATGGACATTATGCATCAATTTAAACAATCTTTTTGTTCTACTTGTTATTTTTAGTGGTTGCTTTCTTGACGGTCATTCCAGCCTGAGACATGAAGGCCTTTGCTTCTGTTTGCTATGCTCAAAATCTCACTTTTTTATGGTTGATCCAGCCTAAGACTAGAAAAGAATTTCTTCTGGAGTACGTGAGCAATGTTCAACCAGAATTTATGGAGTTATTTGTTAAGAGGGCGCCACAGCAGGTTAGCTATTATTACAATGGCATATACTACTAGATTTTTTTGACGAGGGCATATACTACTTGATATATCTAAGTTACCTACCATTTAGTTATATTTATGTTTTCATAACACAGTTCTTAGAGATTTTCGTATATTATTGAAGGTCGTTGATGCCATGCGTCAGACAGTGACAAATATGATTGGAACACTACCACCACAATTTTTTGCTGTAACAGTAACCACTGTAAGCTATTAGCTTTACTGCTCATCACATGCTATTGTGTTTTTATTGAGGCGAAGAAGAGGGAGGCACACAACCGAGATTGTATAATTTCTTGTTAGTATATATTGAGGTGGCATATTCATGATGGGCAATTTATTGGGAAACATGTAATAATTTGAAATTGGACAAAAATGCGGATTATGCAAAAAAATGTGCTGATAAAGTCCTTATCTGAAGCTTGTATAACTGATCAGCTCTTCTAAAGTAAAAAAAATTATAAAATCATGCATAGAAGTGCCTTATTTTATTGTAATAATATGAACACATCCTTGGTTTAGAACTTCTTCAATGTTCACAAATATTTTGGGAACTGTTTGCTATTGCTTCTTAGTTATCTATTCCAAGATCTACTTGGCTATTTAATTCATTGGAGAAACGTCCACATACAATCACAACATTATTTCTGAAAAGTGTAGAAGAGAATTGAGTATGACTGGAATACTTTATTAAAGGAAAATGTGGTTTTTTATATAACGTGAAACCTTAGAGAGCAAAAAGAGATAACATAAGTGACCTCGAAAGGGTTACATGACTCAGTAACATATAATAAAATCAAATAACTCAACACCCCCCCTCTAGTTGGAGCATATCTATTGATCATGCTCAACTTGGAAATCAACCAAAAGACGCGTTTCTTCGGTAGGGCCTTTGCGAATATATTTGCAAGCTGCAGATATGTGAAGATATGTGAAGTAGTGATCTTCCTACCTCGTACCACATCTCAAATGAAATGACAATCAGATTCAATGTGCTTAGTTTGCTCATGGAATATAGGATTGGTGGCAATGTAGGTAGCAGACTTATTGTCACAGTTAAAGGTACACGAGCAATAGCAGGAAGTTCAAGTTCTTGTAGAAAGGAGATTAGCCAACTAATCTCACAAGTGTCTTGAGCCATCACCATGCATTTAGCCTATGAACTCAATCTATATCCATTGTCTGCTTCTTTCTTCGTCGTGTAATAAGGTTGCCACCAACAAACATAGCATAACCTGCAGTAGATCATTTGTCGTCAAGAGAACTAGCATAATCTGCATCTGCATAGGCGGTGTCATTAATATGAACATTGCTCCCATAGAAGATGCCTCTCCCCGGAGATTCCTTCATATTGAAGGATCAAAAGATATCATACCATTGACTATAGAGAGATTTCTCCATGTACTGGCTAGCTCTGCTCATAACATATGATATATTTAGCCTAGTGACAGTGAGGTAGAAGAGCTTGCCCAACTGGGATTCTATATTGTGTAGTATCCTCAAACTTAGGATCAATGGATGCATCATATTCTCGCAACTCCGCTTGGTAGACAGATGGTTTGCATCCAAGTAAGCCAACCTTTGTAAGAATATCCATGCAATACTTTCGCAGTGATAAGTGTAATCCCTCTTCAATGTGTATTACCTCAATGCCAAGGAGGTATTTGAGTTGGCCAAGGTCCTTAGTGACAAACACCTAACACCTTATGGAGGAAGACCTTGGTGTCTAGAATGCCTGCGTCATCATCACCGGTACCTCTATATCATCAACATAAATTGCCAGTATCACAATGCTAATAAATCATCATCTAACGAACACCGAGTAAACAGATGTTGTCTCGGGGAAGCCAAGAGAGCCGTTTCAGTGTTAAGCCTGTTAAACCATGCTTGTGGACTCTGCTTTAGGCCATAAATGGCCTTACGGAGTTGGCACACATGCTCCCCCTCAATGGAGTAATAGTGTGGCTGCATCATGTAAGCCTCATCGAGGTCGCCGTATAAAAAGACATTCTTTACATCAAGCTGAAAGATATGCCAATTCTTATCACCAACAACCGACTAATTGAGAGAATAATGCGAGTTGATCCGATCTTGTCACCAGAGAAAAGTCTCAAAGTAATCCACTATATTAGTCTGAGTGAAGTTCTTTGCCACAAGCTTGGCCTTCAGTCGGTCAATAGAACCATCATGGGACCGTTTGATCATAAATTCGTTGGCAGATAACATGCTTGACATCTAGAGGACACGACATAAGATCCCACGTGCCCTAGAGATTAGCACATTTATGTCCTCATCATGACCTTTTTCAACCATAGTCCTACAATGTGTTATGATGATCTCGATGAATAATAACTGCCATAAAAGCATATGTAAATCGTTTGTTACAACTGGATAGTCTGTCAGTGGAAGTAAAATATGACAAGGGATGTATAATATATTGCCTTTTTATTCTCGACAATGTTACAATGAGTTCTCATGAAGCATCCAGAGTTGCAATGGTGGGGACACTCGAAGAGGGAGCATCATCCTGCGAGTACAGAACTTGTAAGAGTACATGGTTATAATGCACCATGTGTTGTGGTGGCGGAAGCTCTAATGGTATGTCACCGATAGACAGAGTAAAGTAATCAGAAATGTAGTAACTATGACCAATAGGGTAATATCCCATGTACTCCTTTTGGGTGCGATATTAGACAAGGAAAACATACATGATAATACATGGAGACAATTTATCTATAGTTTGAAAATTGTTGAGATATTAGTTATCTTTTATATTGGTTATGTAATTTCTATTTTCTTTGTCTTCTTCATGTGATTTACCCAACATATTTCTCTCCTATATAAGAGAACCCTAGGGCTTTATCAATAGGAAATCATTTTTTCATCTCCACATGGTATCAGAGCGACAATCCTAGATCGGAGCTCTGACCTAGACCCCTCACCCCACCACCATCCCTCCAAGTCGGTGCCACCGCCCTTCGACTACCGTCACCGTTGTCGTTGGCTCTTTCTCACACTCTCTCTCCGCTGCGGCCCCCTGCTGCGCCTCCGCAGCCCCCTGCTGCGTTTCCGCAACATTGCCGCACTTCAACAACGGCACTGTCGCACTGCTGCACTGCCTGAAACAACCCATATCTCCCTTGTGTAGCAACATGTAGTCTGATTTGATTTGAAAATGATTTGATTTTGACCGAAAAGTGTGTTCAGACCTATAAATCACATTTTTTGCTACGGTTTATGAGGTTTGGGCAAAGGGATCTTGGTGCCCATCTTTCACTTCTGCTTTGTCGGACTAGAGATGCGACAAGATCGTGGCCTTCTTGAGGGAGTTAGCAGAGGTGAAGCGGTCCCAACGAGGGCAGAAACCACTTCGTTTGGAAGGGGGGGGGGGAGTTTCTCGATGAAGAAAGCATTATAGAGTGTTCGCCAGGCAGCAAGGGGAGGTTCGGGAGGAGAATGCCTGAAACTACATAATTATTTGGGCTAGCAGAATTCCTATGCGGATCAAGGTTTTCCTGTGGTTGACGAGACGATGGCGGCTGCTTTCCAAGGCGCGTAGGACGAGACTGCTGGGCACCGTGGAGACTATGTGCGACAGATGCAGTATTGAGTAGGAGGACCACAAACATCCATTCTTTGGTTGTGAATTGTCATCCATTGTGTAGGAGCGTGCGACAATGTCGTGGTTATGCTCGGTGGATACCGCGATGTACTGGAGTTTGATTAGGACTACTTGTGGGAGTTCTCAGGAGGATGCACATGGACCTTCTGCCATCCTTTGGGCCTTATGGTGTGCAAGAAATGAGAAAATCTTTAAAGGGAATCGGTTCACCTGAGAGAGGGTGTTAGGCCACTACAGGGCATTGATGACTTTATGGATTAACATGTAATTTCGTTGTATGGTGTTGTAAAAGGCTGTCGATACCAGGGACAACATTTTTATTTGGTCATTGTGGATGATTTTCTAGACTTTCTTTGGTTTCCCTTTTGAATAATAAGTTTGAGGTTGGGTATGTTATCAAGTCATTCATTAATGGGATAAAGAAAATTTTTCTGCCAATGTCAAATATCTGCGTTCTGATAATAGCTTAGGGTTTTGCACCATACATCTTTCTGAGTTTCTCAGGTTTCTTGGTAATTTACACCAGACTTTGTGTGCCCATACATCTCAGTAGAACGGTGTTGCCGAGCGCAAACACCGTCACTTAATCGATGTGTTTTTGTTGGCTACGCTCGTACCCAAAATGGGCATCATTGCTTTGATCCGCTTCGACGGAAATACTTTGTCAGTGCTAATATTACATTTTTTGAGTCTGTCATGTATTTTTCTTTTACAGGTGACATAATGGCCCCATCAGACTCTGATGACAAGATCTACATGCCTCCTACAGTACCACCACCATCTATACTTACTCCTGCTCAACCATCGGCCGGTCCACTACCACCACCCCACCTACATTGACTTAATTTTTACCACGCGTGTTTACTCGCAGGTCTCGCTCTGTTCCCCCTGCTCACAGGTCTTCCCATCATCCAACATGCCTCAGGTATGTAATGAACACATTGTTTCTACTGATGGCACTACCGAGTAGTCCGTGCAATAGAAGTCACTATAGGATGAGAAGATACCCTCTCAAAAGAGAAACTTACAGGTTCAGGACATGGCAATTGACCTTGATGTGCCGATTTCTCTGCAAAAGCAGAGACGTATGTGTGTTACATATCTTCTTATAGCCCATGTTTCCTTGAGCAGATTTTCAGAGGATTTCAGAAGATTTACCTTAGCACTGTCAAGTGTGGATGTACCATGGACATATCAGGAGTCTATTCAGAACAATCAGTGGTGTCTAGCCATGGAGGAGGAGATGGCCGCGCTACCGTCGCATGACACATGGAGTCTTGTTTCAGCTCCAGTTGGCGCATTCGTTGTTGGGTGCAAGTAGGTGTTTACTTTGAAGCACCGTGCAAATGGCAGTGTGGATTGCTACAAGGCGAGACTTGTGGCACGTGAGTTCACCCAGACATATGGGGTGGACTATCATGATACTTTTTCTCCTGTTGCTAGACATTCTATTCTACACATTCTACTCTACGTATTCTTCTTGTTAGAGTTATTTTATTTACATTTATGCTCATAACCTTATGGGTTTCGTAATCCTTCGAGTACCGTAACCATTCAGGGGTATTTATGTATTTTTCCTCTTGTACTCTTTAGGGGTTTCTCTCTATATGAGAGACCATAGCCCTGTGGAATAAACAACTCATTCGTTTCTCTTTTCCACATGGTATCGGAGCAAAGGTCCTATATCGGAGTCTAATACCCAAAACCCTTCGCCACCACCATCCCTTTCTCCTTGTGTGGACCCTTCTCTCCATCAAGGGGTCTCGTACAAGGCAGTCTGAGCCCCCAACGGCACCAGTCGCCACCTCCAGCGACACCTAAAGTGCCGTTCGAGGCTCTAACAGCTCCTCCTGCGCCTCCTGTGCCGCGGACACCACCCGACACCGCTAGGTGCTTCATCCAACAACCCTTGCTGCACCTCCAGCACCGTCAGTACCGCCCATAAGTCCTCGTGGACTTCTAATCTGCTGCGCACAACCCCCTTGATACCATCTTTGGTGTCGAAAGAGCCCCGAAAATCACCTGATTTGCTGCAAAAGCAATTTTTCAAACCACTATCACATCCAAAAGTGAGTCCTAGGTCACTTCTCAACCATTGTATGCATCTTTAAGTCAAGCACAAGGCCTCCTTTTCACCACTAGTAACACTACCATTGCTGCTTTGGCTACTCCTTCAAGTACATTAGCCAACTCTGCTGTCACTCATACTCCGGCTTGGATTATTGATTCCGATGCATCTACTCATCTGACTGGAGAAGGTAGTCTCCTCACATAATCCGTACCATCTACCTCCGTGAAGTCAGTTCGAGTCGGTAATGGGACTCAATCACCGATTACTATTGTCAGAACTATGGAATTTTCTTCCAAGCTTCAACTTTCTGAGGTTCACTAGGCTCCTGATTTTCCTCTTAGCTTGCTATCAGTTCATAAAGTTTGTGTTGAGCTTCATTGCCGCGTGATATTTGATGAGTCATGTTGCTATTTTCAGGGCATCCGGACGAGGCAAATTTTTGGTGGGGGTCATGAGAACGATCTATATTATCTTGACATACCCTCAGACTCCAACTTTATTGGTGTTGCGTCCATCTCCGAAAACCCGCTCCTATGGCATCTACGCCTTGGGGCATCCCTCTGTTAAGGCCATCTCCACGATGTTTCATGAAATCTCTACTCTGAAGCCCTTTCAGTGAGAACCGTGTGAGTTCGGGAAATACCATCGAGCTTCGTTTCCTGTTCGTACCGAGTCTCGTAGTACTACTACTTTTCATCTTGTTCATTGTGATGCTTGAAGACCTCATCCGATGCGCACATTAAGTGATCATCGCTATTTTATAATTTTTCGTTGATGATTATAGTCAATCTTATTGGGTATATCTATTAAAGGAGCATTCAGAGATTAATCAAATTGTCAGAAATTTCTTTCAATATTTAAAAACTTTCTTTTCTAGCATTGTTAAGATCATTCGTACTGACAATGCTTTTGAGTTAACCCAACATGACTTGACCTCTTTCTTTGCGTATGAGGGAACTGTTCACCAAACATCCGGTACCTCACAACAGAATGGTATAGCTGAGAGGAAACTCACGCACTTGCTAAATATCGCCAGATCTCTTCCTAATCAAATGAGTGTTCCTAAACACTACTGGGAAGATGCTATCCTTACTACAGTTTATCTCATCAACCATGTTCCTTAGTATGTTCTCGGAAGGGTAACTCCATTTTCCTTACTTTACCATAATGAATCTTCTTTTCCCATACTTCTGTGAGTTTTTGGTTGTATTGCCTTTGTTCATAACTTTCATGCAACTGGTAAATTATCCTTTCGTGCCATCAAATGCGTCTTTCTTGGGTAGTCTCATACCCAGAAAGGCTATCACTGCTATGATCCTATCGGGCGTCGATACTATGCGTTTGTTGATGTCACATTCTTTGAGCAGACAAGTTATTTCACACAGACTGTGAGTGACATTCCTCTGGACCTCCCTCCTCCACCAATCTTCTATACTCGCCAGCGTACCTCTATATAGGGCTGCCGGGAAAGCTCGAGCTCGATGAGCTCAACTCGGGCTCGGCTCGTTAAGGGCTCGCGAACCGGACTCGAAACCTCAATGAGCTCGAGCCCGAGTTGGGTTTTATGGCTTGTTAGCTTATCGAGTCGAGCCCGAGTTGGGCATTGTTCAACTCGAAAACTCGACTCGATAACTCGTTTTCCCTCTTAATAAAAACTTAAAAACATATAAACCGAAACTTCCACATTAAGTTTGATATAAAATAGAGGTTAACATTTTTCTTGCCCAAAAAGCTACAGAAAAGAGTATGAAAAATCAAAGCTACAAATGCCATTTGCATAATTTAATGTATAAAATGGAACAATGATTCATTAAGAGGTTCATGAGCCTGTTCATTTTGAGACTCATAAGCCAGCTCAGAAACTCATGACTCGATAAGAGGCTCGTGAGTCAGCTCATTTTGAGGCTCGTGAGCCAGCTCAGAAACTCGTAACTCGATAAGAGGCTCGTGAGTCATCTCGAACTCGACGAGTTCGAGTTGATGATCCAGGACTCGATCCTTATCGAGCCCGAGTTCGAGCCTTAGGTTTCTTATCGAGTTCGAGTCCGAGTTGAGGCCAACTCGGCTCGTTGAACTCGATAGACACCCCTACCTCTATACCTTCTACACCAGTGTCTGTACCTTTTCCTGTCCCTTTTATGCAGGATGATGTGATCACTTCGAGTGCTCCCACCACTGCTGTCTCGGATGTACCTGAGGAGCTTCTTATAGCTATACGCAAGCAAAAGAAAACAATGTACGTATCACCCCATTTCACATTTCACTTCTAATGATGGTTTATCTAGTTGTGACGAGATTTTTAGATGCTATGAATGCTATTTCTGTTCCAAGAAATCATTTCAGTGCAATGCAGGATCATGGTTGGCGACATGCCATGGATGAAGAGATGGATGCACTTGCCTCTTGGGGCTTGTGGGATATTATGACATGCCCCGAGAGTTCTCCATGTGGCTTGCCGATGGGTCTTCACGACCGAACAATCGCCTGCTGGTTCTATTGACATGTTCAAAGCCAGACTAGTTGCTAAAGGTTTCATACAAACCTTTGGGGTTGATTATTTTGAGACCTTCTTACCCATGGCCAGAATAGTGTCAATACGTACCATTCTCTCTGTTGCTACTAACAAGGCTTGGCCCATTTACCAACTTGTGTGAAGAACCTATTTCTTTATGGTGAACTTGAGGTGGAAGTCTACATGATCCAACCACCGGGGTATGTAGTCGAGGGGGAGCATGTATGTCGACTACGTAAGGCTATTTATGGCATGAAGCAACCATATGACATGATTTAACAGGCTCACTATGGAGATCAACATACTTGGCTTTCAAAGGACAACGTCTGGCTACTCTGTCTTTGTCAGACGACGATCTACTGACTCTATCATTCTTGCTGTCTGTGTTGATGATATGGTTGTCACAAGAGATGATGTATACATCATTTAAGAGACCAAGACCTTCCTCAAGAAGATCCTTGTCACGAAAGACCTTGGGAAACTTCATTATTTTCTTGACATTGAGGTAATACACACTATAGAGGGGCTCCATCTTTCGTAGAGGAAGTATTGCCTCGATATTCTGACTGAGGCATGACTACTTGGATGCAAGTCACCTGACATTCTTGCAGAAGTGAGAAAACATTCATCATTTAGTGATCTAGCTTTTGAGGATGCAACACGGTATGTAAACTTAGTGGGAAACTATCTTATTGTTACTAGGCCATATATATCATATGCTGTGAGCAGAGCCAACCAACATATGGAGAAGCCTCTTAACAGCACTGGCAGGATACTCTTTTGATCCTTCGATATTTGAAGGAATCTCCTAGATGTGGACACTTCTATGGGGTGAATGAGCACACTAATATCTTCGTCTATACAAATTCTGACTATGCTAGCTCTTCTAAGAACCGTCGATCCACTACTGGATAAGCCATGTTTGTTGGTGACAATGGAGAAGCAAGAAGCAGACAATGGTCTCCAGATCCAGTGCAGAAGCAGAACATATGGCAATGGCTCAAGCCACCTGTGAGTTCACATGGCTTATCTCTTTCCTAACATAACTTAGCATATCAGTCGCCACTTCTGTACCCTTATACAGTGACAACAAGTTTGCCGCTTACATCGCCACCGATCTAGTTTTCCATGAGTGGACAAAACACATTGAAGTTGATTGCCATTTCATTCGTGATGCAATACGAGGAGGTCGAATCAGTACTCCACACATCTCCGCTGATCTTCCAAAGAAACGCCTCATTTACTTAGCATCCAAGTTGGGTATGATTGACATATATGCTCCAACTTGAGGGGGAGTGTTAGAGTTATTATATTTACATTTATGTTCATAACCTTTTGGATTCCGTAGCCCTTCATGTTCTGTAACCCTTCGGAGGTATTTATGTATTTTTCCTCTTGTACGTCTAGGGTTTTCTCTCTATATAAGAGACCATAGCCCTATGGAATAAACAACTCATTCATTTCTCTTCTCCACAATTCTATATGCTGTGACATGAGATTGGCCCCTCTATCAGCTTGATGTGAAGAATGCTTTTCTAAATGATGACCTATAAGAGGAGGTAGACATGCAACAATCACCTGGGTTCGCTGCTGAGGGGGAGTGTTTGAAGGTTTGCATGCTACACAGGGCTATATATATGACCTTAAGCAAAATCCAAGAGTATAGTTCCAGAAGCTCTCGGACTTGATAGAGCAACATGAATTTGTGCGATTGACTGCCGGATCACTCTCTGTTTGTGCACATTACTCAGTGGGATACAATTGCCATTCTTGTCTATGTCGATGATATCATTGTTACATGGGATGACGAGCATGGCATTCTTGTTACCAATGATTTCCTAGGTCAGTAGTTTGTGACCAAGGACCTTGGTAGTTTACGCTACTTCCTTGGACTGGAGTTTGCCAAGAATCAACGAGGTCTTGTGATGACCCAGAGGAAGTACGTTACTGATCTTCTTTATGAGAAATACATGGTAGATTACAGACCTGCCACTATTCTTACGGACCCTAGCGTGAAGCTCTACGATGATGAGACTAAGGAGGTCGATAAGAGGTACATGGAGCTTGTTGGCAAGCTCCTGTATGTGACCATTACCAGGCCAGATATATGATATATTCTTTGCCATGAGCAAAGTGAGTCGGTTTATGGAGAAACCCAAACATGTACATATGGATGCGGTCCATATGATTTTGAGATATCTGAAGGCATCACCTGGCATTGGACTTCTATTCAGTAGAGGTACATCCCTTTCAGTTACATCATGCGTAGATGTAGATTATGCTGGGTGTCCCAAGGATATGAAGTCTACTTTAGGCTTCACAGTGTTCATAAGGAATTCCTTGGTGTCTTGGAAGAGCAAGAAGCATACCGTGGTTGCCAGATCTAGTGTTGAGTTAGAATACATGGCTATGGCGTAGGCTAACACATAGATGATGTGGGCCAAATATGTTCTTACTGACCTGATATCGAGGTGCCTCTTCCCATGCACCTCTAGTGCGACAACCATACTGCTCTTTTCATTGCGAACAACCCTACCTTCCATGAGAGGACCAATCACATAGAGGTGGATTGTCACTACACTCGTGACATGATACATAAGCTTCTCATCGTCACTACTCACATCAGTTCTGGAAACCAAACAACAGATGTACTTACTAAGGCCTTAGTTAGAGGGCCTTACCATAGATGTTGCTCCAAGCTGAGCCTGATTGATATTTACGCTCCAGCTTGAGGGAGAGTGTTGTGTAATTTCTATTTTCTTTACCTTCTTCATGTAATTTACTCAACATGTTTCTCTCTTATATAAGAGAACCCTATGGCTTCGTCAATTGGCAATTCATTCTTTCATCTCCATAAAAATTACGAATAAAAAGCAACACAATAGAAAATTTTCAATATGAGCAGAAAGGGTGTCTCATCGGGATTCAAGTGTGAGAATGAAGTTACCCCCTTGAGGATAGAAGACGAAATCCCTATGATGACATACATGGCAGTGAGAATGGCATCACTCCACTAGGTGAGTAAGCAATGTACAATCTATATCTAAAATCTGTTGAGTATAATCTTTGGAACCTTCATGCTAGCAAGCAATGCACAATCTATGTCTAGAAGGTGGTGAAGTTTCCTTTTCGCTACCTCATTTTGCTGCGAGATATACATATATGATGTCTGGTGAAGGGTTCCTTGAGAGGCGAAGAAAGACACCAATTCTTGTTATGTAAACTCAAGATCATTGTCTGTTCAGAGAATATTCTTTGTGGCTATTTGTTAAGAGAATATTCTATAGAGAATATTCTATAGAATATTCTCCTTTGAGCACCTATATAAGGATCCTCACACCCTCTGTACTCATTGAGAAATTTCAAAAGAATATCCGTCCTGTTAAGGGCTTCTCCCATGGTTTCATCCCGCTCCTTAGGGAGTAGGGTTCCACGTAAATCTTTGTGTTCTTCATGTTTATGTTTTTTGATTTATCGATTCCGCTTCCGCTTCTCTGATTTCAACATGGTATCAGAGCTTGTCGATTCTTGAAGATTATAAGTTTTTTTTTGACGCTCTTGAAGATTATAAGTTCTTTATTTTTTCTAATTCGAGATTCAATTTTGGATATTCATATGTTGTTGTTGGAAGATCTGGATATTCTATGTTCTACGGGTTCCTCTAAGAACCCCAACTTATTTTGCACTCCAAAATGGAATCTCCAAAGCGCGCAATACTCGTGCAGGCGGCACGAGCCTTCAGTGCTCCCAGCCAGCGCCGCCAACCTGCACCTTCTCCTGCCGTGCGTGTGCCCAACCAGCCACCGCTGCTACGCTAAAACCCCAGTGTGTGCGGCCCGCCGCATCTCCCAGCGATCGCCACCACTCTGCCATTCTTCCCTCCGAGCTTCGGCAACGACGACCTCCCATGGTCCTCGCGCGCATCGAGGGGGTACGCTCCATACACCGCACCCTCAGTCGGTGGTTTTTTCTTCTTGCGGCATCCCCTTTTCCAATATCTCGGTGGCGGAACCCCCACCGGTCTCCCCCCTGGGCGCGCATCTCCAGCCCTCTGCGCGACCCCTTCCTACCTGTGGGACGCACGCCCTCCCTACAGCGTGCCTTCAAGATCGAAGTGGAGGCACCCCAACGGCGGCGCAGGAAACCAAGGGGTTCCACGATTGGGAACCCTAAAAGAGCCCGCCATTTAAAAATCAAGGGGTTCCCACGATTGGAGGAGTCCCGTATTGCTGCATTTATTTGGTCCGTATGTCTTTTAAAAAAATTAAAAAAAATGGGAGACAGTGAAGGGTCATGACTCATGCCTTCTACCGAGGCAAACCAAAATTGGGTGCTGTTGCTATATAAAAAGGGGGGAGGTGACATGTTGAAGGGCCTTGTTTTTTTTTAAAGCCAAATGAACAAAAAAATGACAAATTTGATGCCCAAGTGGGCTTGGGCTATTGAAAGAGTTCAGTGGGAATGATGAAAAGCCAACTGTAAGTTGTTCTGTTAAAAAGAGAGAGAGAGAAAGAGAGGAGAGATATATTTTGTAAAGCCCAAATGGGTTAAGGTTTCTTTGGGCCCAAAGGGTCACGTTTGTTTGTTTAAAAAAAGGCGCGTACAAATAAAAAGCCGTACACATGTTTGCAAAAAAAAAAGAAAAAAAGAGAAAAAAATGTGTTGCAAGGCAAGCCGTAAAAAAAGGGAACGACTAAACAAAAAAAGAAGGAAAGAAAAAGAAAGAAAAAAAAGAATTGTGCAAAAAAAATTGAAGCAAAAAAAATGCATGTTTTGTTTCTCCCAACTTGATGTTCCAAGCTCTTTATTCTATCAAGTATGGGAGAAAGGGGGAGTCAGAGATATATTCTTCACAACTGTCCACTACGACTGACAGACCATCACTCCAGCTTTCTACAGATCATCCGTCTTCACCGAGCATCATCTTCTTCGTCGAGGTGTATACTTCTTTTACGACCCGATCAGTTTGCCGCGCTAGACTTCTTCTGCAGTGATTCTTCTCCAGACACGAAAGAGATATGTTCCGGTGACTTGATATCGCAGTGGCTCTACAGGCATGGCAGAGATACATTCCGATGACCTAAAAGCCGCAGACCCGTCCTCGTACGTGGTCCTCTACCAACAGCGAACATGTGTTCTTGTGATGTATCGTGTGAGGATGTGTTGTATACTTTCTTCTTGTTGCAAGCTGCAGCTTTCTCAGCTCCAGCTTGAGGGAGAGTGTTAGAGAATATTCTTTGTGGCTATTTGTTAAGAGAATATTCTATAGAGAATATTCTATAGAATATTCTCCTTTGAGCGCCTATATAAGGATCCTCACACCCTCTGTACTCATTGAGAAATTCCAATAGAATATCCGTCCTGTTAAGGGCTTCTCCCGTGGTTTCATCCCGCTCCTTAGGGAGTAGGGTTCCACGTAAATCTTTGTGTTCTTCATGTTTATGTTTCTTGATTTATCGATTCCGCTTCCGCTTTTCTGATTTCAAAAGTATAGTCCGGATATAAGTAGAGAAAGATGTTTTAATAAGCTGAAAGAAATACTTGATAGTTTTATTGATATCTAACCGTTCCTTTATTAAATAGACCTAAGAAGATCGTCTATAATCATCTATAAAGACAACAAAATATCTATGATTGCCAATAGTAAGGATCAGACAAGGCCACCAAATATCATAATGGACCAAATAAAAGAGTGAAGATTGCCATGGTTTGACGCTAGGAGGAAAAAAGGCTCGATGATGTTTTCTGAACTGACATGCTTCACCCTCAAACGAATTCAGTGAAGAGAGTTCGAGAAATATTTAGAAAAGAGCTTTGACAGAGGGGTGGTCGAAAATGCCACATGACCGGGTCCGTGGAAATGAAGACAACACCAACAAAGGTAGAATCAGCATGGATATCACCTTTGTCATTATGCTGCTTCTTTGTTGGTTCCTTAGCTGTACCACTTTCGTTACCATTGCCACCGCCATCTCCAACATGAAACCTTGTACTCCCACCGGTGCATCCAAGAACAGAACCGATGAAAATCATCTCTTATGTTCAGTCCTCGTAGAGACACACAATGCCGTCTGATATGTATTCTTCCTTACCGTGGACTTGTAGATATATTTATGTCTATATACTATTTATGTATTTTTCCTGCTTTTCGTCCAGCTTATGTAATTTACCTACATGTCTCTCATCTATATAAGAAAGCCTAGGTTCAAGGAATAGAATAACTTTTGTTCTTTTTTCCAACATGGTATCAGAGCGACGGTCCTAGGCTGGAGCTCTAGTGCCCTAACCAAAACCCTAACCACACCCGCCAACCTCTCCTCCTCCGAACACCGTCGTCGCCAGCCCGTCTCTCCAGCGCCGTCAGCCTGTCCCTCTGCAGCCGCTCGACTGTCCTCGGGTTGCCTATCCGCTGTTGCTCTACCGTCCCCGTGACGTCAACCCGTCTCTCCAATGCAGCTACTGCTACTTGCTGCCACCAGGTGGCTGTCATCGACTCCCTTCTCTCTTCTTTCTAGCTGATGTTGCTGACTTCTCATTTTCGGTTCATCGCCGCCACGACTAGCTGTCACCGGCTACCTATGATCGGCTTCAAGCCCATAGTCCTTACATCGGTACCCATTGAGAAATGATGGATTTGAGTGTATAAGTCTACATATGCATTCAAATCCAGATATATCTGTGTAGACACTTATCCTTTGGTCTACAAAACCCTAGTTATCTTCATCCGTCAATATGTCAGAAAACAAAGTCGACCTACCCGCCACATGTGCCTTCAGAGGTCCAACGCTAATTGTCAAGATTGACGGGACGAACTATGAGCTCTGGGCTATGCGGTTTATGAGCCTTATGAAGTCTAATGGTAAGAAGTTGATTGGGCGGGGGGGGGGGCCCTCTGCTCCCGCTTCCCGCGGTTATTTGCGTTGGCTGAAGATAAATCATGTTCGGTTGCGGCTTGTTGGTTGGATGGGATTTGGTGTCCATCTTTCACGGCGAATTTCTCGGATCAGAGGCTGGAGGAATTCTTGGCGTTGATCGAGGCGGTGCGGGAGGTTGGACGCCCTACTGGGGGGCGTGATCACTGGTGCTGGAGGGAGTCCCCTTTCACTGTCAAGAAGGCCTTTGGCGCTATTGCTAGGCCGCCACCATCGCTGTCGGAGAGTATCACTCTTGATTGTGCCTGTCTATGGGAACTGAAGCTTCCGGAGCGGGTTGGCTTCTTTTTAAGGCTGCTGAGGAGGAAGAGGTTGATGACGAGAGACCGTTGTGCCCGGCTTTGAGGCGTGATTTCCGATAGATGTCTCCTTTGTGATGCGGCAGTTGAGTCTGTGGAGCACCTATTTTTTTATGCCCCAAGGTGGTTGAGATTTGGCAGGGGGTTGATTTGGGTTGGTGTTGCTCTTTTGACCTCCAATCGTTCTGGTCTTCGCTTCGGGCCAATAAGGGGAGGCCGAGGCTGGAGGTGCTTTATCCGGTTGCCGTGCTATGGGCGGTTTGGCGGGGGAGAAATGACCTATTGTTCTCGGGCCAAAGGTTCTACAAGGAGAATGTGGGTGCTGTTGCTAAACACCTGGTGAGGGATTGGACGTCGTAATGACTCTGTAGTGTGGTTTTTGTTGCTTTTCTTTTTGTTGTCCTCCGTGTTCCCTTCTTTTATTGAATAAGATTTTTGGGGAGTGCACCGTCAAGTGTAGCCCCCTTGCTTCTGGATTTCAAAAAAAAAGTCTAATGGTAAGAAGCATATTCTTACTGAGGAGGAGCCGACAGAGAAAATTGGGGTGAATGCCTCGTGGGAGGCAGATGATGCATACGCCAAAGTTTGGCTTTCAAGTATAGTGACGATAGATATCGCCAATGATGTGTTACATCGACCCACCACTAAGGCGATGTGAGATATCTACGCAACAACTTATTCTCAGGTGAGGAATGAGACCAAGATTCTCCAACTCCAACATGATATATTTACTGTCAAGCAAAACGACCGGTTCCTTCATTCGTTGTATACATCCTTGCGTGGGATGTTTGAGAAGCTCCACAGCTTCATGCCTCTCACGGCTACTCCTGAGCAGCAGAAGACGTATAAGAATTCTACCATGTCGGTGTATTCCTAGCAGCCCTTAATCTTGAATACGATGTTGCTCGTTCCCAGATTCTCACGGATGCTACTGTTCCTCCCATGGAGGAAGCTTTTCGTATGCTTAGCATGATTACTGTCCCGTCCATCGCTAATAGTCATGCTTCTTCTGCGATGGCTGCCTCCCGAGGTTGAGGAAGTTCTTACCAGTTCTGTGGATGTGGATCTCGTGGCAGAGGAGGTCGTTTATATCAGCTCTGCACTTAGTGTCATCGATCATGACATTCAGAGGATACATGCTATTCCAAGCACGGCTTTTCTGCATCTGCTCGGTTTACTGAGCAAATTGAGTCTGCAGCTGCTTCTTCTTCAGGTCAGAGATTTGATGAACTTGTAGCACGATTAAGGGATATTATGTCTCATGCAAGTCCCATTGCTTCTTCATCTACCTCAGGAAGTCACTCGGACGTGGCTGCTTCAACATCTTCTAGTACGTCAAGTAGTACTTATGCACTACTTGCTATAATGGATCTGAGGTTATAGAATGGATTATGGATTTCGGTGCGACACATCACGTATGTGGAGATAGGGGTCAACTTAAAATGTACAGATAGGTACCTCCAGGGAGAACTGTAGTGATAGCAGATAAGACTCATTCCCCGATTACAGGACATGGAGCGATCAACTTGACACCCTCCATGCGCCTACAGAATGAGTTACATGCGTCTGATTTTTCGATGAATATGTTATATATTAGTCAATTTACGAAGGACCTATATTACCAAGTTATTTTTGATCCATTATCTTTTGTATTTTAGGACATCCTTAGAGGCAAGGTGATTGGTTGTGACTGTGAGCAGGGCAACCTCTATCACTTGATTCGAACCCCTTATGTAGGCCTTTCCTCCCACTCTGCTGGATCTGTCTCATCCTTTATATGGCACCTGCGCTTTAGTCATCTTCGCTCCAGAAATTGTGCCGTGTTCTACCTCAGATTTCTCCTCACTCGTCTTTCAAGTGTGAGGCATGTCAGTTGGAGAAGCATCATCGGTCTATTTTCCATAGTCGTCAGAGTCAGAGTAGTAGCTCCAATTTTGAGTAATTTCATATTGATATTTGGGGTCCAAGTCGTGTTCCCGATTATCAGGGACACATGTTTTATCTTGTGGCTGTGGATGATTTCACTCGCCTGTTATGAGTATTTTTGTTAAAGAATAAATCTAAAGCAGGAGATGTTATCAATAACTTTATCAATGAAGTGTAGAATGTGTTTTTTTCATATGTGAAATTTGTGAGAAGTGACAATGCTTTGGAATTCTGTACTCATGCTCTCTCAAAATTCTTTTTAACTCGTGGCATCTAGAATCAAACATCGTGTGCCTATGCTTTCCATCCAAATGGTGTTGCAGAGAGAAAACATTTCCATTTGCTGGATGTCACCAGAACTCCCCTCATTTGAGTCATGCTCCACATTCCTTTTGGCGTGATGCTGTCCTTACGACATGCTATTTTGTGAATCGCATGCCTTCGTCTGTCTTGGGTGAGAAAATTTCTTTTTTCCTAGCATTTCCTGATAAAGAATTGTTCTTACTCGTGTTTTTGGCTCGGTTGCCTTTGTTCACCTGCTGTCTCCAGGTCTTGACAAGCTCTCTCCTAGAGCTATCAAGTGTGTCTTTGTTGGGTACTGCAAGACACAAAAGGGGTATATATGATATGATACATTGCGTAAGAAGCATTATGTTAGTGCTGATGTCACTTTTTTTGAGTTAGTGATGTACTTTTCTCCTACAAGTGATCGGTTGACTTCATCAGACTTTAGTGATGAAATCTACATGCCACCACCACCACCTTTACCACCATTACCACCCTCACCACCTTTACCTTCTTCTATACCCTCAGTTCCTATTGTCCCGGTCCCACCGTTACCACATTACTATACATGCTGGCCTGCTTTTACTCATGGTCATTGCTCATCATCCAGCACGCATCATGTATGTTCTGAATACGTTGGTCCTAACAATGGGTCTAACGCTTTACCTGAGCATGGTTCTCTACAGGGAACAAACATGCATGTTGATGATCTGGACATACTTATTGCGCTTCAAAAGCAGAAGCGTAGCTGTGCATCATATCCTCTTGCATCCCAGGTTTTCTTTGATCACTTGACTGGAGAGTTCAGGAAGTTTGTTGTTGCATTGTTTGCCATGGAAATTCCACGGAATTATCAGGAGGCTTTGAAGGATAGTAGATGGCGCCTAGATACGGAAGAAGAGATGGCTGCTTTACAATCCCGTGATACCTGGATCTTGGTTCCTGCCCCTAGTGGAGCATCTGTTGTCAGTTGCAAGTGGATGTTTACTGTTAAACATCATGCAAATGGGAGTCTGGATAGGTATAAAGTCAGACTGTTTGTTCGTGGCTTTACTCAAACATATGGAGTGGATTATCTGGACACATTCTCACCAGTTGCTCATCATTCCACTCTATGTATTCTTCTTTCTGTTGTTGCGGTACATGATTGGCATCTCTTTCAGCTTGACGTTAAAAATGCCTTTCTGTATGGCAATGTACATGAAGAGGTCTACATGCAATAACCTCCTAGGTTTGCTGCTGAGGGGAAGTATCCACATGTTTGCAGGCTTCATAAGGCAATATATGGCCTTAAATAAAGTTCAAGGGCATGGTTTCAGAAGCTCTCCGATTTAATTGAGAAGCATGGATTTCAGAGGTCAAATGTGGATCAGTCACTGTTTGTCCAGAGAGCTTCCAGAGGTATGGTGATTATTATGGTATATGTTGATTATATACTAGTTACAAGTGATGATGTGCATGGAATAAAAAGGTAAAGGAATTTTGGGCCAACAATTTGTTACCAAGGATCTTGGCACCCTACAATATTTCTTGGGGTTAGAATTTGCCAGAAATCAGCAGGGTCTTGTGATGACCCAACGAAAGTATGTGACAGATATGTTGGTTGAGACATGAATGGTTGGATGTCCACCTGCTACCACTCCTATGGACCCTAGTATGAGACTATGTGATGATGATACAAAGGAGGTGGACATGAGAAGATACAAAGAATTAGTGGGAAAGCTTCTTTATGTTACTATAACTAGGCTGGATATCTCATTTACAGTTAGCCGGGTGAGTCAGTTCATGGAGCAATCCCGACAGGTACACATGGATGCTGTATATATGATATTGATGTACCTCAAATCTTCTCCAGGTGCATGATTGTTGTTCAGAAAAGGGGCAACACACTTACTATTTCTGCATGCGCTGATGCAGACTATGCATGATGTCCAAAGGATAGAAACTCCACTTCGGGCTTTGCGATTTTTGTTGACAGTTCTCTCATCTCTTGGAAGAGTAAGAAGCAAACTATGGTCGTCAAGTCCAGCACTGAGTCTGAAAATAAGGCTATAGCACAAGCTAGTAGAGAAATGATGTGGGTTAAAGCAATACTAGCTGATTTAGATATAGACGTATCTCTTCCCATGCAATTACAATGTGATAGTTGGGCTCTATATGTAGCACCCACGGAGTCTCCACATCCCACAGGTGATAGATGTGGTACTAAACTCTGGATGGGGTAAATGGATATCTCCAGGATCCATTTACCCTCCTACAACTCATATGACGCACAACCAAATACTCCAACACTCCCTCTCAAGTTGGAGCATCCAATGCTCAGCTTGGACAAACATAAAGAAACTCAACTCATGCTACATGACACTATGGAAAATATCAACTCAACGCGCACAACTATTGGTTGCTGTCGAGGACGTTGCTTCTCATGTCGTGCAGGTGAGGAGGACGAACGGGCTGGAGTGTGAGTCTGCTGAATCTCCTCATCGGAGAGCATGTGCTCTGAACTACGCCTGTCAGAGTCACTGCAACTGGAAATGAGTCTCCTCATCAGAGTACTCTAGTCCGCCACAATAATGTGGACAACTGCTCCATCTCTGAAAAGGGCCGAACTGAAAAGGTCGTGGAAATGCAATACTCGTCGGAGTCCACAGTCACTGGAGAATGGAGTCTGAAAAATCTCCTCGTTGGAGAATTGGGTCTCTCCCATCTGGTACAGAGAATGGTACCCTACTCTGGAGTCCCTATGACACCACATGAAAACCCTTGCCAACATGGCATAGGGAATGATCCTCTACTCTGGAGTCCCTATGGCTCACATGAAAACTCTGGCCAATAAAATAAGCAGAATAATGGGGACCATGACAAAAGATGGCAAACATGTGCACATCTGAAAAGAAGACCGTATCCATGTGCGTGTCTGAAACTGACTCAGAATCAATCGCCGAGTCTGAAAATCTGACAAACTGTAGAGTCTAGAAATCGAGCTGGTCTGGAAAATCTATCATTTGAAGAAGACCTGTGACTCTACATAATACTCCCCCTTTCTCTCATACTGGTCGGAAGATCAATCATCGACCAAGTGGGGAGAAGACAGGATAATATGGGGAAAACAAGAAACCAAATAAGCCGTTTCATAATAATAAAATTTTTCCGGCTATTCTTCTCACATTTTTTTGAAATCATCTTTTTTTTCCTCGGCTGTTTAATCTCTTTTTTTTAAAATAATAATCGTCACGATAAACCGTTCATTTTTTTGAAGTCATGTTTTTTTAACTTTTGCGTACGGTTTTTTTGTGTACGCGCTTTTTTTTTTCTAAAGACATTTTTTGTTAACTCTGCACCGCCCACTTCTTTTCCAGCCCATTGTTGGGCTTTTTTTGCTTAACTCACGACCCAACTTGGGCATTTACAATACACATTTTTTTAAAAATAACGGCCCAGGTCTCCTCTTTCGTTTATTTCAGGGTTCCTAGTAAGAACCCTCTCTTCAACCAAGGCACGAAGCCTCTGCTGCCGCCAGCTTGGAGGTGGCTGCCTGGAATCAAGGGCGGAAATGGGGTTCTCACGTGGGGCCGCCTGCTGGAGTTCGATGGAGGTCGCGCCTGGGAAGGAGGCGGCTGCTGTCTTGCACCTGGACTGAAGGAGAGGTCTGCTGGAGGTGCCTCAACAAAGGAGAGGGTCTGGGGCGGTGCCGTCAGCGCACATGCCTGGGTGCCTCCGCTGGAGGCTACCATCACCTGTGGGGGGGGGTCCGCCAGGGGAAAACGAGGAGTTCATTGTGTGTGCGCCGCCACGTGGGAGGAGTCGGCTTCGGGAGCATGTCCTCGCGCGGAGGAGGGGACGCCAGGTGGGAGGTGGAGGCGGGTGTAGATGCGCCGCCTTTTGGGTAGCGAGGCAGAGGCGGATGCACCATCTTTGGACTGGGGCTGCACAAGAGGTCTTGCCGCAGGAGGCCTTGCGTGGGGAGAGCTAGGAGTGCGGCGTTACTCGGTGTGATGCCGCTTGGAATGTTAGGGCTCACGAAGGAGACCTTGTAGATGCTTTGCTGCAAGAAGAACAACGACGAGAAGATCTGTGGGCTGAATGCCTTGCTTCCTAATTCAGAACTGCTGCAATTGAATTGGGGTTTCAAAAGAAACCCTAGAGCCTGATCAGCGTAAGGAAGATGACTGCTTGGAGCTTCAATCTGGAGGATCCCAGAAAGAGGGCTGGAGAACTTTGCCTCCGTTGAATCTGGAATCTCTGGAACTATTGTTCAAGAAATTGAACCCTGGACCCGTCTGGAACTTTAACCAATCTGATACCAGAATAATATTTAGGAACAAACATAAAAAAATGATTCTCAAACAAATCATGAAGTTATATAAATCCTCGAGAATCGATCCGCTCTGATACCATGTTAGAAAATAACCATGCGGAAGCGTAACTTGGAAAAAGATAAAGAGCAATAAGAACAACGAGATTTAACGTGGAACTCTTCTCCCTAAGGAGCGGGATGAAACCACGGGAGAATGCCTCAAAGGACTGATGTGTCTATTGCACTTTCTCTCAATAGACTATAGGGGTGTGGGGCTCTATATATAGCACCGACGGAGTCTCCACATCCCACAGGTGGTTGACGTGGTACTAAACTCTGGATGGCGTAAATGGATATTTCCAGGATCCATTTACCCTCTTACAACTCATATGGTGCACAACCAAATACTCCAACAATAATCAATCAACTCTATTCATTGCGAACAATCTCTCATTTCATGAGAAAACTAAGCATATTGAAGTAGACTGTCACTATACAAGGGACATGATTCAAAATGGTTTTATCTCTACTTCTTATGTCAGCTCTGGAGATCAAACGACGTACATCTTCACCAAGGCTTTACTCAGAGGGCCTTTTTAGAAATGTTCATCCAAGCTGAGGATGATTGATATCTATGCTCCATCTCGAGGGAGAGTGTAGATATATATATATATTTATGTCTATGTTATGTTTATGTATTTTTCCGTTTTTTTTTCGTCCAGCTTATGTGATTTATCCATAAGTCTCTCCTCTATATAAGAGAGCTTTGGGTTCAAGGAATAGATAACGTTCGTTCTTTTTCCCAACAAGACTGAATATCAGCTGGGTTAGGAATTCATCATCTTAGTTACAAGACATCGATGCCAAATTCTATTTCAAACTTAAATTCATTGAGCCGCTTGCCTCTTTTGATCCTCTCTTCTTCTTAGTATGCCCCTCTAAGTTTGCCTTCACAGGTGTTGTGGCTTAAGGAGATGATTAAGGCTCTCTTGGTAAAGTCAGTGTTGCGGCTTTAAGAGGAGGGAGGTGATCTATTTTACCATTTGGTGTGGACTATCTATGGTGTTACATCAGGTCTTACGTTCTTAACGACGAATAGGCAGGTTAAATCATTGTCAACCTTTTAGAGAGGGCTATGCTCTATTTTGCATGAGGTAGCTCTGTCAGGATGGCTCTCTTTTTAGTTCTGGACGATCGATTGATCAGATGAAAGGATGTAGAGTGATTGACGTTCAATGCTATATGCTTTGGTGAACAATTTTGGGATGAATGTTGCGAAGGCTTGGTTTAGCAAGAGGTGGAGCCCTACATTCCGGTCTAGTTTTTCAAAGCAATTGATTGCAAGAGTTTGTGAGATTGTGAATGGGGCTTGATTTGCTTGAAAGGCCCTCGATCGGGAGGGGCCGTTGGACTTAGGTTGATGGTGACTTCTCATTCAAGAAGGCTTATAAGGCATTGTTTACTTCCCTAATTCTTGATTCATGTGACTTGGGTCATGATTGGAGGTTGATTTGGAGCTTGAAAGTGCAGAAGGTGATTGCTTTGGCTAATGCCATGTGGCAGGGTATGATAAAATTGCACAGAACTAAGATTATCCAATGTGTGGATGCGTTATGTTTTGTGACCCTGAAGATATAGATCACATGTCTTTTGTCTGTAATCAAGCTGGGAGGCTTTGGTTGGGTGGTCTGATCGAGCGGTTGGATTGCACAAGTATGATGCATATTTGAACTTTACTTGATGTCACATTCATTTTAGATTTCTTTGTGAGCAGATGAAAATGTTTTCTTTTTTGTGGCTCTTTGGCTGGGACTTAGGATTGTTTTCTTCCAAGAAATTGTTTTTTATAAAATGTGGTGGGGCACTTTAAGGCTTTGTCTGAGGCTTGGATTTTATAATATGGAGTGCTTATTTGTTAATATAGAGTGAGTGCGCATATATTTGGGTGCTCACCTTTTTTTAAACTTAATCATATTCATCTCCTGTGAATGACTCCTTCAGGCTGTTCTTGATTGTTATCTCCTACATGAGGAAGGACCATAGAAATAACCTGGTACATACCATATGCCATTGTAGTCACCTTACATGGCACACTTGCTCAACCCACTCTCCGATTTTGGCTTCAGGAGAAGATCTGGCTTTCTCTGTTCTCTCATTGACATCATGAAAGTGACCATCTAGGTCTCATCCGACATGATTATATGATCATAGAATAAGTTCTTCATGCCAGCATTGTCAGTCACCGGTAATGTCACCTCGGATTTTGGGACCCTCGTACATATTCTCCTATGAAATCATAAAAAATTCAGATGGTTGCAACATAATTGTTTACTGCATGTCTTGGATCCAAGCGAAAACAGTGACCTCATGCGGATGCGACAACCCTTGCACGAGGATGATGGTGCCATGAGGAGGTGGCAGCCCCATGAAGAGATGACAAACCCAAGAGAGTGGCAGTCCTGCGAGAAGATGGTGGTGCTGTAAAGAGGTAGGCGGTAGCCCTGTGTGGGCTTTGATAGTGGCCTCACATGGGTGGTGGCTACAACAGTGGATACTCGTAGTGAAACAATAATGGTCTATAACACTACTATGATACATGTGAAAGGTTATGCTTGATATATTGAAGAGTATGCCCGATGCCTAATGTAGAGAATATTATGTAGTCCATGTAGTATTTTATCTATTTCTAGTTTTCCTGTATCCGTATTATGTAATTAACCCATGTGTCTTCTCTATATAAGAGACCCTAGGGTTCTATAGAATAGACAGATTGCTCATTTCCACCAACATGGTATCAGAGCCAAAATCCTAACCCTAGCGTTTTCCACTGCCAAACCCCTCCCTCTCTCCTAGGCCGCCGCCGCCGCCGTCTCTCTCTCTCTCTCTCTCTCTCTTCCGCCACCAATGTCGCCGGACCCCCCCTCTCTCTGCCCGGTCCTCCCTCGCCCCCTCCTCTCCACCGCCGAGCAACACCCAAGGTAGGGGACCCCCACCGCCGGGTCTCCCTTCCTTCCACACCGATGCCCCTCCTTCCGTCGGCCGTTCTATCTTCATGGATTTGAGTGCGTAAAGTCTACATATGCACTCAAATCCTATCAAGTGTTTGTAGACACATGTCTCTTGTCTACAATCCCTAGTTCTTCATCTACGGTGACATGCCAGAAAACAAGGTCGATATGCCCTCCATAAGCACATTCAAAGGTTCAACGCCAATAGTTAAGATAGACAGGACGAACTATGAGCTCTGCACGATGCAATTCGTGAGCCTCATGAAGTCGAGCGGTAATAAGCATATTCTTACCGAGGATGGGCCTGAAGGATATGGTAAAATCCTCAAAGAGCATCACGGAAGCATGTGCGTCGTATCGAATACGACAAGGAGCGACTAGTCGGACTAGTTGCTCGATGCAGCGGAATTTAAAAAAATTTTTATACGACGAAACCACATGATACAAGAACACTTCTCGGATCGTTTCATCTAAACCACAAACAAGTAATAGGATTACCTCTTGAAGCGTGGTTGCGATCGAGTTTCTAAACGAAGAGACCTCCTGTCTCAAGTCCGATCCGACGGAGGAGACGCTTGCGAGCGCGGGGATGAACCGCGTGCTTCTCGCAATCCATGTTATGATCCAAGCGGCGAATCTCTTGATCTCGACACACGAGATCCGTCGTCTTCTTCACGAGCGAGGCGCACCGAAGGAGACGGAGATCCACGAGCAGACGATCGGACAGCGTAACGACGATGCTGCGGCGATGGAGAACCTCTCCATGTCATCCATGGTGGACGGCCATGAGAGGGAGAGATAGGGCTGACGTCTAGAGAGAAAGAGAGAGAGATGCTTCTCAAGCATTATGTGTAAAGAGAGAGCATGGGTATGCCTCTCTATTTATAGGGTTTTGGGATCCATGGATCTCAATCCATGTGACATGTAAAATCAATGGATGAGATTGATTTATGTCAATCCAATGGCTAAGATTGTTGTTGGTAAAACCAATAAAATATAATCTAATTTAGATCAAAACATATTTGACAAAATCAAATATAATTCAATCCTAAATTAAATCAACAAATAAGGAGAGAGAATATACATGGAGATTTCATCTCCATGTATATCCAAAGGGACGGCCACCCATTCCATATAGGAATTGGGTGCCGCCCTTCACATTCCATGGAGGGCAATCTCATGGATTTCCATGAGATTGCATTCCTCCTTGAATTTCTCTCAATATTTATTTCCAACAACTTTTGTTGGGATTTATTCTCAAAAATAATTCACAATTAATTTTGCGAATATTTCAATCTTGCCATGGAAAAATTGTGAATCACATTCACAACCCAAAACAACATATAATTTACATTGTCAATTAATTACACAATGTGTATCCAATACACATAATAATTAATCAACAAATATAAATTATAATTAGCTCTCTCTAATACATTATAAATCACATTTATAATATATTATGAATAATTGGATATTGCTATCCACGTTATTCATATCCATGATAATTAAATCATATTTAATCATCTTGGATCTCTTTATCTCATGTGTTCAAATAATATGAATCACATTCACATTATTCACATCTTTGATAATTAAATCATATTCAATTATCTTAGATAACTCTCTTTATAATATGAATCAAATTCATATTAATCTTGATAATTAAATCATATTTAATTATCCATTTTCTCAATGCTCGGATACATTTTATCAACAATGAAATTATCCTGAACCCATTCAAGGATAATGCACTTTCTCCGCGAATACTTGGAGATAAGGACAGGGCGATTGTATTGTTCCACGTATAGTGACATGGATATTGAGATCATATCTCAAATCCAGATCGCGGGCCTCCCATAAATGCTTGATTAAATCAAGACCGCAAATCTAATCTTCTCATAGCATCTGAATCACATTCAGATCAATGTCCAACATTTGGACTAAGATCGGATTACTTCTCTACTGAGAGGAGTCACTAAAATCCAGACCCGTTTCATCACTCCCTAGGAATGGAAGCGTCATGGTTATACAATCGTTTATGATCACATCACCCTCAGGTATTCCCAATACCTGTACATCCTGCATACTGGAAGACTCAGAATAAACCCGAAGTATTAGATCAACTTTATACTGTCTACTTCAGGGTATTTATCAGTAAGTTTCTCATTCGATCATTGGGAGTCGGTATCGATCATATACTTTCCAAAAGCATATATCATACCTAGATCTTGTTCATATACTTTTCAAAAGTATATATCAAACCTACAAATTCAGTCAAGCTTCCAAAGCGAGACGACCATGCGCATGGAATTTGATTCTTCCCAATATCTCATGAGTGAGCTCATGTCTTCCGGTTCAGTAACTGAACCTGTATGATCCCTTTGAGAGATCGTATTACTCATATGCCCTTATATGCACACCAGCGTGCCGGTGTATAGACCTTGATTAGGTCATCAACCTATTGGTCTGCCAAATGTACATACTCAGACATATAGTAACACATTTGTCTCTGGTCAGAGGATGTGTGCCTATATCATGACAACATATGATATAGGACTTTGGTTATCTCGATCTCGTTAAGTCAACTCTTTGACCTAACTCATCTGACACCTCCGAATCTCTATTCCTATGCAGAGGACCTGCATCAAGAGGTCGGTCAGATATCAGCCTAACTGAGATAGGATTGCCATCTCCTACTCAGGCTAGAGATCATCTCTTAACAATCATTTGACGGTACTTGATGAGTCCTCAATCTAACTCATTAGATATTCATCTAAGCACCTGCCTGTATGATTCAATAATTGAATCAACAGCTGTATGATCATTAAGATGGCCATGGTACATAACCATAATTGTACTAAGGGACCTATTATGCAAATTATGTATCCTTTATTTCAGATTAAGGAGTGAATTGCAATAACATTTATTGCATAATGGCTCGTCGTGGGCTCGCATTTCCAACAGGGCCGGCAGAGAAGATTGAGATCTATGCCTCATGGGAGGTAGATGATTTATATGCCAAGGTTTGGCTGTGGCACGTTGTCGATGGAGATAGCCAATGATGTCCTCCATCAGCCCACCGCTAAGGCGATGTGGGTTATACTGGCCGCAACATATTCACAGTTGCGGAATGAGACGAAGATGTTACAACTCCAGCATGACATTTTTACGATGAAGCAGAATGGGCGGCCGCTCCACTCTTTGTATACATCCCTGAGGGGGATGTTTGAGAAGCTATATAGCACTATACCTCTCACGGCTACCCCTGAGCAGCAAAAGACCTTTCGGAATGCTACCATGGTGGGGGTACTACTAGCAGCACTTGATCCTAAGTATGAGGCAGCCTGGTCTCAGATACTTGCCGATGCTACCATTCCTCCTATGGAGGAAGTCTACCGGAGGCTTAGTCGCATCTCTGTTCCTTCTAGCACTTCTACTCCACCACCTTCGGCGATGGCTGTGTCGCGAGGGCGAGGTGGTCGATCTTCCTTTCGTGGTCGTGGATCTCGTGGCAGAGGGGGTCGTTTTAGCCAACCATGCACTTTCTGTCATCGCACTGGTCACTCCGAGGACACATGTTCTAAGCATGGTTTTCCTGCATCGACACGTGTAGCTGAACATGTTCCATCTCCATCAGCATCTGCTTCAGATCATCGATTTGAGGAGCTTGTGGCGCAATTACGCTATATTATGCCTCAGTTATCTACAGAGATTCCAGGAGGATCTTCAGATGTTGCTGCTTCAGCATCTGCCAGTACTTCTGCCGCTGCTAGTACCTCAGGTAGTACTTCTGCTTTTACATCCTATCATGATCTCTCATATTGGATTATGGACTCTGGTGCAACCCATCATCTCTGCCGCAACAGAGATAGACTTGAGTCATACAGAGACATTCCACCTGGACGCTCGATGCTCATAGCTGACGTGACTCATTCCCCCATCATCAGACAGGGGGAGGTTATATTGTCACCATTCTTGCGTTTGCAGAATGTTCTACATGCTCCTGAGTTTTCCATGAATCTACTATCTATTAGTCAACTTACGAAGGATTTGCACTATCGCGCTATATTTGACCCATCTTCTCTTATTTTTCAGGACATAATAACGGGCATGGTGATTGGCTGTGGCTCTGAGCAAAATGGTCTCTATCGTCTGGTCCGGAATTCATATGCTGGCATCTCTTCCTATTCCGCAGGAGCAGTCTCTCCGTATACCTGGCATCTACGTTTTGGTCACTTACCGCTTCAAAAGCTGCGTCATCTCTTTCCTCAGATTCCTCCAAGTTCATCGTTTCGATGTGAAGCTTGTCAGTTGGGAAAGCATCATCGAGCTAACTTTCCTCGTCGTCAGTGTCGGAGCAGTTGCTCCACTTTTGAATTATTTCATGTTGATATTTGGGGTCTGAGTCGTGTTCCTGATCATCAGGGGCACATGTTCTATCTTGTAGTCGTTGATGACTTCTCTCGTGTATCGTGGGTATTTCTTTTAAAGAATAAATCTGAAGCAGGGGATGTTATTAGAAATCTTATCATTGAAGTGTAGAATATTTTTTCCTCTTCTGTCAAATATGTTCGTACGGATAATGCGTTGGAATTCTGCACTCGATCTCTCTCACAGTTTTTTGTCCAGAGGTATTATTCATCAAACCACTTGTCCTTATACATCTCAACAGAATGGTGTGGCAGAGAGAAAACATCGTCATCTCCTTGACATTGCTCGAACCCTACTTATCCAGAGTTGTGCGCCTATCACTTTTGGGGGGATGCTATTCTTACAGCCTGCTATCTGGTCAATCGTATGCTGTCCTCTGTACTTGGTGAGAAGATTCCTCTTTCTGTTATTTTCCCCGACAAGGAATTATTTTCTCTTACCCCTCGTGTCTTTGGTGCTGTTGCTTTTGTTCACAACTTGTCTCATGGACTTGACAAACTCTCCTAGAGCTGTCAAGTGTGTCTTTGTGGGTTACTCTCGGACTCAGAAGGGTTACCGTTGTTACGACCCTGTAAACAGGAAATATTTTGTCAGTGCTGATGTTACATTCTTTGAGTCTGTTATGTACTTCTCCCCTGCAGGTGATTGGTTGGCCTCTTCCACATCTAATGATGAAGTCTATGTTCCTCCTCCTCCTAGTCTGAGTTCATCTTTGTCCATCCCTGTTCCGATTGTCATGCCGTCATCACCAACGTCACTACCACCACCACCACAATCACCTATCCTGCCATTCCCTAAATTCTATACACGTCGGCCATGTCCTGCTCAGATGGCACGCCAATCATCCATCACGCCTCAGGTATGTTCAGATGCTATTATTAACGATGGGTCAGATAGTGTGCCTGTGCAGAATTCTTCTTTGCAGGAGGAGTGTGCACCATCGAGTATAGTGGATGATGATCTTGATGTCCCTATTGCTATTCGGAAGCAGAAACGTACTTGCGCATCTTATCCTCTTGCTTCCCAGGTTTCCTTTCATCGTCTCACAGGAGACTTCCGGAGATTTGCTGCGGCTTTGTCTTCCGTGGAGATACCACGGAATTATCAGGATATGAAAATTGACTGCTGGCGGTTGGCTATGGAAGAAGAAATGGCTGCTTTACAGTCCAGGGGCACATGGAGCTTGGTTACCGCTCCATCAGGAGCATCTATTGTCAGTTGCAAATGGGTGTTCACAGTGGAATACCACGCAGATGGGAGTCTTGATCGGTACAAGGAACGACTTGTAGCGCGAGGCTTTACTCAAACTTATGGTGTGGACTATTTGGATACATTCTCTCCAATGGCTCGTCACTCTACTCTTCGCATCCTTTTATCTGTTGCTGTGGTACGTGGCTGGTCCATATATCAGCTTGATGTTAAGAATGCCTTCTTGTATGGAGATTTGCAGGAAGAAGTCTACGTGCAGCAACCACCGGGGTTTACTGCTGAGGGGGAGAATCATATGGTGTGTAGACTTTATAAGGCGATATATGACCTTAAACAGAGCCCACGGGCATGGTTCCAGAAGCTTTCCCACCTGATTGAACAACATGGCTTCAAAAGATCAAATGCGGATCACTCGCTGTTCATTCAGAAGACTTCTAGAGGTATGTTTGTCATCATGGTATATGTTGATGATATTCTGGTTACAGGAAATGATGCTCAAGGGGTAGAGATGGCAAAAGCAATTTTGGGCCGTCAGTTTGTCACGAAGGATCTTGGTACCCTAAGATATTTTCTGGGGCTGGAGTTTGCCAGGAATGCACAGGGTCTGGTAATGACCCAAAGAAAGTACATTACAGATTTGCTAGTTGAAACATGCATGGTTGGATGTAGACCATCAAGCACTCCTATGGATACAAGCATGAAATTACATGACAACGATACTGAAGAGGTGGACAGGAGAAGATATAGAGAAATGGTGGGTAAGCTTCTTTACATCACTATAACACGACCCGATATTGCTTTTGTAGTAAGTCGAGTGAGTCAATTTATGGAGCAACCAAGACATGTACGTATGGATGCTATATACATGATACTAAGGTATCTAAAGTCTTCTCTAGGCTCAGGATTGCTATTTAGAAAGAACACAGATTTGTCTATTTCAGCTTGTGCAGATGCAAACTATGCAGGATGCCCTAAAGATCGTAAGTCCACTTCGGGCTTTGCAGTTTTTGTCGGTAGTTCTCTGGTCTCTTGGAAGAGTAAGAAACAAACTGTTGTGGCAAGATCCAGTGCTGAGTCTGAATATAGGGCCATGGCACAAGCAAGCACGGAAATGATGTGAGTTTGAGCTGTACTAGAAGACTTGCATATACATGTACCTATACCAATGCAACTACAGTGTGACAATCAAGCATCTTTGTTCATTGCCAATAATCCAGCGTTTCATGAAAGAACAAAGCATATTGAGGTAGACTGCCACGACACTAGAGATATGATCCAGAAGGGCTTGATCTCTACCTCACATGTTAGTTCCGAGGATCAGATTGCTGACATCTTCACCAAGCCATTGCTCAGAGGACCCTTTCAGAGATGTTCTTCCAAGCTGAGCATGATTGATATCTATGCTCCATCTTGATGGGGAGTGTAGAGAATAATATGTAGTCCGTGTAGTATTTTATCTATTTCTAGTTTTCCTGTATCCGTATTATGTAATTTACCCATGGGTCTTCTCTATATAAGAGACCCTAGGGTTCTATAGAATAGACAGATTGCTCATTTCCACCAACACCTAACATAAACAAAAGCAATATATTATCACACTGGAAGGAGTGGGCACTCAGTTCCTAATTCTAATGCTCATAGCATACCAAACTGATGGCGGGTGATGTTTATTTGATCTTTGTTCACCCTCTTTTAAAATTTTAGAATTATTTGTATACTAAATCTTTAACTTAAATTTCAATTACAATATAAAAAAGCAACTCTAAGTAGTCGTATATTGTGGGCAGAAGATATTTTTTTTTGACTGTGTGGAGAAGGAAAGATGATGTAATCATGTACCGAAATTTTCAAAATTAGAATGCCTGCCGTCATCGATAACGATCATATTAGTTGTTGGTTCGCACTTGTGTTATCAAACCATTGTAGGGATCAAGGTTCAGGAAAGCGGTATGCGTATGCGTTCGGACAGGTCACTGAATAGCGCTTAAGCGGTATGCGGGGGCATATGCGGGGTATATGCGGTTCTATGCGGTTTCCTAATTTTTTATTTAAAAATAAATAAATATATACAAAAGTGACTATAACAGAACCAAACTTATGTATAATTGTGGTCCAACAGAAGATCTAAGAAAAATAACTTTCATATAGAGTTCAAAACAATCTCTATCAATCAAATATCAATACTTCACTAGAAAGGTTAGTTCACAAAATAATTGATAACAATCAATAAAATAAAAAAGTTAGTGCACAAAATGCCTCTATTGTTGAATATAATATTATTTATCTCTGTTGTTATATTTATAATTGATCCTCCATCAAGAGTACCAAAATTACATATAATATATTGCATTCATAATAACTATTAGTTGACTAAATTAGTTTGCTAAATTATTAGTATATTATTCTTTTTCTTCCTTGCGTGTTTACTTCAATCTCGCGGTACAACTACTTTAATGATGGATTTAAATAATCATGGAATGTTTGGTTGGCATACATGCAAAAGTAAGGAAAACATGGCATAAATAACACAACAAAACATGGCACAAATTAAAAAATAAAAAAAATAAAAAATAATGGGTATGCGGCCGCACAGACCGCATATGCGGCCCGCATAAGCGCACAGGGCGCATAATGGGGGGCTTCAGGAAAGCGGTGCGCTGAGGGCACCACATACGCATATGCGGCCGCATAAGCGGCCGCACGGGCCGCTTTCGTGAACACTGGTAGGGATACCATGGGAGCTTTGGGTTTAGGGACAGATTTAAGGGTCTCTTTGATTGCGGGGTTCAGTACTGATAGCATATTATGACCACCATCTAAAAAACATAAGGTCCATTTTCAAGAACCTTTAAATTTTAAAACAAGAGAGACATAAAAAAACATATATTTTTCTTGTTGAAGGTGATATTTAAAAAATGTAGTAAAAGGCTGAAACATTTGCTTCTTATATTGTATTTTTCTGTGACGATTTTTATCGATCCAGGTTGCTGAAAATCTCGCTCAACTCATGTATAGTGTTATGATGACCGGTTACATGTTCAAGAATGCACAGTTTCGATTAGAATTACAGCAGAGCTTGGAGCTAGCTGCATTACCTGATTCCAAAGATAAAGAGGTTTTCCTTTCTTGACTTGGATTACAGATAAACTACAGCTCAGTAGCATGCTTTGATGTTGGTTATGTTATAATTATAATACTTATAATCTCTTGGTAGATTCTTAATTTGGAATCTTTAGAATCATAATTTTGGCGAATGTTATTATCATAAAATCACTTTTTTTCGAAGAAGACTAAGATCATCATAACACAAGGAACTTCCAAGGTGGAGTCCATTCATGTTGTAGCTTAAAGAAATATTTCACAGTAAGTTTTGGCAAAAGGCTTGTTGAAAGTATCAACTAATTTCTCTACAACGTTTAATGTAAATTGCATGTTTCTATCCCCCGTCCACCTCAACATTCGAAAACTGAACAAGGAAGAAGTACAACGATGATTTTTTTGGTTATCAATGAAAGCAAGCCAGTTATTTAAAGCATAAAGCATGCACTTCAATAGTAAGAACCTGCGAAGATAGAGAAAAAAAATACACATTTGTTTTTTAGAACAAAGGGCCAATGCCCATCATAAGAGCACATTATGACAAAAACAATACAAGCCGTGAACCATAAAGGCATCCCTTAACAATAGATAAGTAGAAGGCCACCAAGAATAAAAACTTGCTGAAAAGAGTGAACGGTGATATTTGTGTTTGCCTCTCTTCTGTTTATTATTTGAACCTCATTGCATTCATTATTATTTCAACTTACTGTACTGGTCAGTAGCTGCACTTCTTTCTTCTTATTAGGCTATGGAGACAATGCTTTTAAATGGTTCCTTGTTGTTGTTGCATGCATGCTTTTAACTTTGATAAATCTGAAAATGTAAAATATGTGCATTAATCGTGAACAAGAAGTTCGCTTCAAAAAATCATGAACAAGAATATCAAACACTGATTTATGTGGTTCATAAAACTGTGAATCCCCATTCTTTTGATTTCAAAAAAATTCTCTGACATCCAGAATATGAAAAATAGTTTAGAATGGGATGTAGCTTATGGACATATTTCCAATGAGCAGATCTGATTGAAGATCTGATTGAAGTAGGGTGATGTCAACACTAATTTCTTTCATGTAACATTTAATGGGGGAAGAAGGGACAACTTAGTCCATGTGCTTGAGATGGGAGGGGAGATTGTGGAGGGAGATAAGGCCATTAGGGTTGTTGTGCTTGGACAATCCCGTGAACTGAGTTGGAGGGCTCCCTATAGTGATAAAGTAGGCTGGCTGGGATGTGTCGAGGTTGTCAATGACACATGTTTGAGTTGGTGAGACCTTTTACTTTTAGGGAGGTTCATGCATTGGTTCATGTCTTCATAGCTGGCGATTCTCATGGTCCGGACGACTTCATGTTCTTTTTCAGGGAGAGTTTTTTTTTGAGAAAAATTTTTCAGGGTGAGTTCTCGGATTTGAGTAAGATGTGGTGGCATGGTCAAGGAAAAATTAGGCTTTCGAGCGTCTGAAGCTCTCTTTTTGTTCGTCTTGCCTACAGACATTGTGGCACGGTTGATTATCTCCGACCTATTGCTCTGTCCATTGCTATCGATCTTATTATGGCAAAGGTGCTTGCAAACATGTTTCATGAGGTTTTGGTGTTCTTTATTGAACCTACACTGATTGCTTTCAACTAGGTAGGCATATAATGAATGATGTAGTGATTACTTCTGAGATTGTTGCTGATTAGTGGTCAAGGAAAGTGAAGGGACTGCTTTGGAAGGCATACGATTTTGTTGACTGGAGCTTCATTTGGGCTTCCCTCTCTCACCATGGTTTCATTGATGAATGTATTAAATGGATTAAGGTGTGTGATGATGCCCTCATACCTGAATATGGTGAATGGAAGGCAAGTGGGAGGTTTTGTCCAACCCCAAAAGAGGGTTTAGCAGATCCATCCTTTGGTTCCGTTACTTTTGGTATTGATGGTAGATTTTTGAGAATAAATTTTGTGACTATTTACAATAAGTATTGTTAGAGTATTTGGTTGTGCACTACATGAGTTGTAGATGGGTAAATGAATACCTCCAGGATCCATTTACCCAATCCAGTTGTTTAGTCCCACATCTACCAGTTTGGAGATGTGGAGACTCAGTGGGGGCTATATATAGACCCTCACACCCATTGTATCCTGTGAGAAAGTTGAATGCAACATATGGCCCTTTGAGGCCTTCTCCTGTGGTTTCATCTCGCTCCGTAAGGAGTAGGGTTCCACGTTAAATCCCTGAGTTCATGTTTATCTTTATATTCTTCATGCTCTGTTTATCATTTTCGCTTCCACATTCGTATTTTCTAAAATTATATTAAAGTGGGTCGATTCTCGAGGATTTCAAGTTCTTAGTTCTGTTCGAGATTCGATTTTTTTGGTGTTGTATTCGTGAGAATTATTGTCCATGATATGAGAGAAGAGCTCTTGAAATTTCTGCATTTGAAGATTGCTTTTTTTATTCAGGAATTGTGCAAACTAGGGTTCCTGTTCTAGAACCCTAAATCTTGGTTCTCCAAGTTTCGGGCACCGCAGGCGCATCTCTGCCTCGCGTGCTACATCAGCCTTTATATCAGGCGACTCCAACCATCCAGATCTTATGGGAGGACTTCTTAGTATGGCTGCTGGGAGCCCTCGTCCTCCCTTAGGCAGTGCTCCATTGCATCATTGGATTGCTGTGAATCCACGGGCGCCTCTCTCCTTCGAAACCCTCAACTTGACATGCAAGATACAACTTGACACCTTTCCCATTGTGCAAGCGACGATCCTCTACGGCTTCCCCAGGTGGCGGCTCTGCCACCCTCCTCCTGCCGCTTCGGGTTCCTCCTCGCGCGATGCATCGCTCCTCCGATTTCCCTCACGCGCAAGCGGTGCATCACGCAAGCGGCACTGTCTCCTGCTTCTTTCAGGCGATCACATGTTGCTCCAGGCGGAGCCCTTCTTCCAAAGATGTGCATCTCCAGTGCTGATTGCACGAACCCCCATGCGGCTATCAAAGCTCCCTCTCCCCTCGCGAGCATAAGCGACAATCCACATGCGAAGTCACACAAAGATGGTAGTCTCCCTTTGTGCGATGGCATCACGATCTCTTGCCACGCTGACGACATCTCCTGGCGACTCCGAGTCGCGCACCCTCCAGCACGCATGCGGCGGTGCGTGGAGGAACTCAGAAAGGGCGGCGGTGCATAAAAGATGAGTTCCATTGGGGGAGGTGTATATTTGCGAAGTGTTCCCAGTTGGGAGCCCTAAGGCTGCAGTTTGTAGTTTTTTTGGGCCGACTTATTATGTTAAAAAATAAGAGATAAGAGCCAACACTGAGCATGAAAAAGAGGAGGGCGGCCCATTGTTAAAAAAAGGGCTACCGGGTTCAAAAAAATTGCAAAAAGGGGGAGAGTTGCGTATAAAAAAAGGAGGTACGCGGAAAAAAGAAGAAAAGGAAAGTCGTAAAAAATGGTAAACGGCTTCGTTAGAAAAATGCAAAAAAGGGAGAGAGACAAAAGCCATAAAAATATTATCGGCTTATTTGATCCATTTTCCCCACTATCTTGTCTTCTCCCAACTTGGTCGATGTTTGTCATTCCAACCAGTATGGGAGAAAGAGGGAGTATTGTGTAGAGTTACAAGTCCGACTCAGATCCATATTTTCCAGACTCTAGATTACAAACAATGCCAATTTTTCGGACTCTACAGTTGATATTCAGACTCGACGCCAGATGTTCTCGAGTCTTCAGTTTTAGACACGTACATGTATGCGGTCTTTTCAGATGTGCACATGTTTGCCATCTTTTGTCGTGGTCCCCATCATTCTTGATTTGTCAGCCAGGGTTTTCATATGATCCATAGGGACTCCATAGTAGAGGACCATTCCCTATGCCATGTTGGTTAGGGTTTTCATGTGGTTTCATAGGGACTCCAGAGTAAGTACCATTCTCTGTGCCAGATGGGAGAGACCCAGTTCTCCGATGAGGAGACTTTTTTAAACTCAATTCTCCTGCGATCGTGGACTCCGACGAGGATTGCACTCCACGGCCTTTTTATTTCGACCCTTTTCAGAGATGGAGCAGTTGCCCACATGTTGTGGCGGGTCAGAGTACTCTGACGAGGAGACTCATTTTCAGTTGCAGTGACTCTGAGAGGCGTATTACAGAGCACATACTCTCCGACGAGGAGATTCAGTTGACTTACACTCCAACCCGTTCGTCCTCCTCATCTGCATGACATGAGAAGCAACGTCCTCGATAACAACCGACAGTTGTACGCGTAGAGTTGATATTGTCTGTAGTGTCATGTAGTGTGAGTTGAGTTTCTTTCTGTTTGTGCAAGCCGAGCATTGCATGCTCCAGCTTGAGGGTGAGTGTTGGAGTATTTGGTTGTGCGCCACATGAGTTGTAGATGGGTAAATGGATACCTCCAGGATCCATTTACCCCGCCCAGTTGTTTAGTCCGACATCTACTAGTTTGGAGATGTGGAGACTCAGTGGGGGCTATATATAGACCCTCACATCCATTGTATCTAGTGAGAAAGTTGAATGCAACATATGGCCCTTAAAGGCCTTCTCTCGTGGTTTCATCCCGCTCCTTAGGGAGTAGGGTTCCACGTTAAATCCTTAAGTTCATGTTTATCTTTATACTCTGTTTATCATTTTCTCTTCCGCTAACATGTACAAAAAAATTCTATATAGAAAAAAGTTAATGAGTTCAAAATTTCATTAAAACCATGCATTAAAAAATTTATTGGCTAAACCATCTATGAGGGAGTTCCACTCATTAGATGATTCCATAGCATCCTCGTCATCAGATGAGTCTTCAACAGTTCCATCATGTACTTCTGACTCCATTGGATCTTTTGTCATCTATTGTCATATATGATTATTGATTAAACACCTTGTGAGAATCTTCTTATTGTGACCTTTTATCGGATAAAATACGATACTCCTCAAAATTCCCCACCTACATTTGAGTAAATGAAAACATCTCTATATCACATTCCTTGCTGATCCAATCCCTTGCTTCCTATTAAAAAAATTCCTTCACTGTTTTTTGGTTGGCAACCTTGCCTCCATATATTAAGATGGTCATGCTGGCCTCTATATGGAGTAAGAAAACCTTCTCTATTCACATAACCACCAATCTACGAGGTAGTATTAACCTACCTTATAAACCAACTCACATTTATAAAACATATTCATTATAAGAATAGCGGCTACTTGGTTATATGAATTGGTATGCATTTACCATGTGAAACAACTAATCAACTATTTGAGTTAGCACATCTCGTAAAATACAGATGTGTTGTTGAACCCTCCCAATCGGGTAAAGCATAGATAAACTGCATATTCAATGCACAAACCTGACCTATAGTTTGGTTTTGCGATTTCTATAATAATGATATCGATATGCATACCATCCGGAGCACCGAGTCAATTCTAATTGAAAAACATTTCTACTTCATATATTTATGCTTAAATGTATATATGTCCTACACATTTAAATTTATCACCTTAAACCATTTATATTTATCATCAGCTGTGGACATGTTGTCGCTTCTTGTATAGTTCCATATGAATAAGTTAGACATCATCTAGTACTTGATGAAAATGTCAACTAATTGTCTCTCTAGATCGAATAAAGTGAAATCAATAACAATGTTCTTCATATGATGTGCTAATAGTCATAGAAAGATAGCAACTTGTTCATCAACATTTATGTTTCTTATATATCTAAATTTTCCAACCTTCTTAAGGAAGCTACATAGTTTTTCAAAAATATGCCTATCCATCCTCTTCATAACATTCTTGTTATGAGAACTGTTGCCGTTATCATACGGTAATCTATGAAGTGATTCATTTCTTCCAGAGTATTTTTTCCCTCCTTAAATAATTTATAACACAATACCAACGATTAACTTCTCAAACAAAAGTAACAAACATGCTTACCAATATTAACATTTTAACCAATAGTTCATTACAACAATAAATTTTATGTATTGCTTCTTTTTGTCCAAGGAGCAAGCTAAACAAGACATGGCTACATGCAAGGAGTAAAAAAGTAATAATCATTTAGCCATGCACAAGTACAAGTACAATAATGTTAAAGGGCTTGCATATCTAGTAGAGAGAACATTGTCACAATACAAAGTATTTTAGCATATGGCATATCGAAGATCATATAAAACATGTGTTGAAGGATGCCATTAGTTGCTCATGTGTCTAGTCCCACATCGTGTGATGGTGGGAGTTTGGTGCCTTGGTGGAGCTATTTAAAGAGCCTCACACCCCATGTATCCATTGAGAAACATAATAGAAAATCAGCCCTTTGAGGCGATTCTCCCTTGTTTTTATCCCGCTCCTTGGGAAGTAGGGTTCCACGTAAAATCTATGTGTTTTCATATTTATAGTCTTGTTTTGATTCGCTTCTACATTTCATATTCCAATATGGTATCAAAGCGTGTCGTTCTTGGAATTTTTATCAGGTTCGATTTTCTCTAATTTGTTTAAGTTTTGTTTAGGAGTTTTAGGGTTTCACGAAACCCTAATCAAGTTCATCCTGCAAGCATCTTTTTCCCCCTTGTTTTGAAGATCATCATCACCAGATTTAAGGACAATCTAGGGTTTATATAATCCTAGACCAGTTCGATTCTACAGTTGCAACGTTCCCCTTCTCCACGTGCTTTCTTGAGGCATCGAGATCCCCAACATTGAGCCTCTAGACCCTCCCTCCATACGAGGCTCCCAGGCGGCACAAGTGCAACAAAGCCCTTCATCTCGCTCGCTCATCTATCAATCTGTACCTGTCAGAGATGCCCCCCGCAAAGCTCCGAGGGGCCCTCAACATCAGCTTCCAGCTCGCCATCACCATCGATATCCTGGTGGCTAACCTCATCAACCTCGGGCACCCTACAAGATGAAAAAATGGAGGCGATTTGCAGCTCCAGGCAGAGTCGCAAGTCTCCTTCTACTCCCTATGATTTGTCATCTCATCCTTGTCATCTCTATCAAGTCTAGTTTCCAGTCTGAACCGTTCCAACTTGGAAAACATCATCGATCCATCTTTCCAAGTCATCAAGGTCATAACAATTAGAGTTTGTTTCAGCTATTTCATCTGGATATGTGGGCCCGAGTCATGTACATGATCATCAGGGACACATAGTATGTTTGTGTTGATTTTTCCGAACTGTTTAGGGTATTTATGTTAAAGCATAAGTCTGAGACCAGTACATTTATTTAGAATTTTATGATTGAAATAAAGAATATTTTCTCTGCTTCTATAAAATATATTTGTTCTGATAATGCTCTTGAGTTCTGTACTACACAACTGCCTCATTTTTTCAGCTCACGTGGCATTATCCATCAGACTTCTTGCCCCTATACTTCTCAACAGAATGGTGTTGCTGAAGGCAAATACCGCCATCTTCTGGATATCAGTAGAACTCTCATCATACAGAGTCGGATTCCTCATTCATTCTGGGGTGATGCTGTGATGACCATGGCTTCAAATTTTGTTGAAATTCAGATGAATTTTCGTCGAATTTTAATTTTTACACATCACCGAAATTTAATCGAAATGGTTGATATTTCAACAATATGGGGGGAATAGTAGAAATCTTGATCGAAATGATTCTGATTGATCACCGATAAGATGGTGAAACCGTCATTTAATACCATGATGATGACATGTTATCTTACAAATCGGATGCCCTTCGACCATTATGAGTGAAACGACACCCTTCTCCTGTGCTTTTCCATAGAATGACCTTTTCTCTCTTACGCTACGAGTTTTTGGTTGTGTGACATTTGTCCATCTCTTACATCTTGGTCGTGAGAAGCTCGCTCCTTGAGCTATCAAATATATGTTCGTTGGGTACTCTCGCAACCAAAAGGGTATCTGTGTTTTGATCCTTCAAAAGGACAATACTATGTTTATGCCATTGTTACATTCTGAGTCCATGTACTATTTTCCTACATGTGACTGGTTGAGTCCCTCTGAGTCTGAGGATGCGGTTGTTCTTCCACCTCCACCTAGACGGCTACACATATACTTCAACCCATCCTCCATACTCCAATGCCTTCCTTAATATCCAACATGCCTCATGTAAATTTTGAAAAATTGTTGACTGATGGTACAAGTTTTGTGCATGATGTCCAGGGTCAATCACATGATGAGATGCAGATATACATGATCAACTAGAACCACTACATGCGAGTAATCTGGAGTAGTCTATTGCCTTATGGAAAGGCAAATGTTCCTGTATGCTATACACCTCACAGGTCACGTATCTCTGGAGCAACTTTCACCAAATTTCAGGAAATTTGTTGTGGGATAATCTACTATTGAAAATCCATGTACGTATCAAGAGGCTCTCAAGGCGAGCCAATGGTGCCTAGCCACGAAAGCGGCGATGACCGCTTTACAGTCTCGCGACACGTGGAGTATTGTTGCAGCTCCTGCAGACCGCTTTACAGTCTCGCGACACGTGGAGTATTGTTGCAGCTCCTGCAGATGTGTCCATCGTAGGATGTAAGTGGGTATTTACTGTTAAGCATCGAGCAGATGGTTGATCACTACAAGGCACGACTTGTGGCTTGTGGTTGTGGATTCACCCATACCTATGGGGTGGACTATTCCAGTAGCCCAACATTCCACACTTCAAGTTCTCTCTTTTGCAGTCATACATGATTGGCCTTTGTATCAGCTCAATGTGACGAATGCTTTCCTCTATGGTGATCTACATGAGGAAGTCTACATGCAACAACCACCTGGATTATTGCTGAGGGAGGGTGTTAGAAGGTATGCGGATTTTATACGGCAATCTGTGGCCTTAAACATAGTCCAAGAGTATGGTTTCAGAAGCTCTCGGATATGATAGAAGAGAAGGGGTTCGTGAGATCAATTGCAGATCAGTCCTTGTTTGTTCAGAAGTCCCATAAGAGTACTGCTGCTATACTAGCATATGTTGATGATATCATTAATACAGGAGATAATGCACACGACATTCAAGCAACTAAGGCTTTTCTTGAACAACAGTTTGTTACCAAGGACCTTGATAGTCTACACTACTTCCTTGGACTGGAGTTTTCCTAGAACCAGTGAGGTCTTGTGACAACCCATAGGAAGTATGTTATGGACTTTCTCTCAGAGATAGGGATGGCATATTGTAAGACATCCACTACTCCTATGGACCCGAGCATGATGCTATATGATGGCGACACTGAGGAAATAGACAAAAGGATACAATGAGCTCATTAGGAAGCTTCTATATGTGATCATCACCAGGCCAGACATATTCTTTGCAGTAAGCAAAGTGAGTCGGTTCATGGAGCATCCAAGACATGCACATATGGATGCAGTTCATATGATTTTGAGGTATCTAATGACCTCACATGGTGTTTGTCTTTTATTTAGCAGAGGCACATCCGTTGCGGTTACAACTTATGCAGATGCAAAATATACCGGATGTTCCAAGGATAAGAAGTCTACTTCTGGCTTCGTTGTGTTCGTAAGGAATTCATTGGTATCATGAAAGAGAAAGAAGCAGACAGTTGTCTCCAGATCCTGTGCAGAATCAGAATATAGAGCTATGTCACAAGGGAGTACAGAGATGACGTGGGTTAGATCTGTTCTGACTAATCTAGCTATTGAGGTGCCTCTTCTCATACACCTCCAATGCGACAACATGGCTGCACTGTTTGTTGCCAACAATCCAGCCTTACATGAGAGAACCAAGCATATCGAGGTAGACTGTCACTACACTCGAGACATGATTCAAAAGGGTCTCATTTCTACATCTCGTGTTATCTCAAGTGAGCTTACATTAGACGTACTCACCAAGGCTCTAACCCGAGGAACCTTTTAGAGGTTTCTGTTCCAAGCTAAGCCTGATAGACATCTATGCTCCAGCTTGAAGGGGAGTCTTGAGAGTTTTATGTTATGTCACTATTTCACAGTTTATTCATTTGTATGTCTTTGGTATTTACCCATTAGGATTTCTCTCTTCTATATAAGAGAATCCTTGGGCTCTATAAATAAATAACGAAGTATCCTCTTCCACAACTTCCTAGTGCTTGGGTCGCCAAGAACCAACACGCTCTTGTGATGACCTAAAGGAATTATGTTATTGATCTCCTCTCAGAGACATGCATGGCAGATTGTAAGTCTACCACTACTCTCATGGACCCCAACATGAAGATGTATGGTGATGCTAAAGAGGAGGTAAACAAGTGACGATGTAGGGAGCTAATTGGGAAGCTCCTCTATGTGACCATCACCGGACCAATCATTTCCTTTGCTATGAGTAGAATTAGCCAGATTATGGAGCAACCGAGACATGCACATATGGATGTAGTTCACATGATTCCGAGGTATCTGAAGTCCTTAATGGATTTTGTATTACTTTTTAGCAGAGGGACACCCCTTGCTATCACGACATGTGCAGATGCAGATTATGCATGATACTCGAAGAACAGGAAATCTACCTTCGGCTTTGTTGTGTTCATTGGGAGCTCACTGGTGCCATGAAAGAGCAAGAAGCAGACTGTGGTTGTTAGATCTAGTATAGAGTCAAAGTATAGAGCCATGGCATAGGGGATACATAAATGATGTGGGTTAGATTTGTTCTGACAGACCTAGTTATTGACGTGCCTCTTCCCATGCATCTACAATGTGACAACCATGCAGCTCTTTTCATTAACAACAACGCTGCCTTCCATGAGAGGTCCAAGTACATTGAGGGAAACAGTCACTACACACGTGACATGATTAAGGACTTTATCTCTACTTCCCATGTCAGCCGAGGGGAACTGACAACACACACACATATATATATATATTCATCGAAGCTCTAGCTAGAGGGCTATTTCAGAGATGTTCTATGCTGAGCATGATTAACATCTATACTTCATCTTCAGGGGGAGTGTTGAGAGTCATTCTATATTATCATGTTTTATGTATTTTTCATTTTATCTCCCTTATGTAATTTGTACCCACTTAAATGGCCTGGTGGTAGTGCAGTGTACCCACCACCTAAATGATCAAGGTTTAAATCCCACCACCATTGCGTGGGTTGCGTTAGGTAGTCGACGACCAGCATAAAAAATAGTCGAATCTTTCAACATGGATTTGAGCAAAAATCCATATAGCCGACCCTACATATAGTGGGAGAAGGCTTCACCATTTTTTATCTTCATCATGTAATTTGCCCAACATGATTTCTCCTCTCTATATAAGATCAATATGGCACTAATAATGCACCATAGGCATTTAAGGGGTGATGGCAATGTCGTTGGTAGTGCTATGTCGGTTATCACTAGTGTTGGCGATGGTCCATCAAGACTTGTCTCCGAGTGGTGGTGGCCCAAGTGGCAACGACATGTGCAACTACAAACCACCGTCTAGGATTGTTGCTATGATATCATATTCAAAAATAGGAACCGGATGACTCGTCAATATGAAGAGCCTAATGGCCTTTTGGAGAAAATGTAAGGGTCAAATAAAATGAGAGCCTTAGAAATATGACGAAAGTTATATAGGGGACATGCTAAATATGGTTGATAAAACTAACACCAATCACAACATTTTCCATGTTAAATCCTTGCATTCAAAATGTGTTCTCTCGATTACTTTCCACATATTCGAGTAGTTGGTAAATGTTCCATTAACTACATGGTGTAGGTAGAGGGGGCGAACGGATTCAATAGAAGCCACTTTTGACAATTTGTTTTTAAGGACCAAGTAGTGAATACTCTGACTTAACTTGATAGGTAAAATGAGGATCAAATCAATTTCTTTTATAACAACGTCAAGACAATGTTAAGAACAAATAAAATGCAAACTAAACACAGATATTTTCAATCCCATAAATGTTGAAGAGTTTTATGTTATGTTATACAATTATTTATTTCTTGTGTCTGCAATTTATTCTTGGTTTAGATTTGAGCGGAGTTGGATGCTTGAGGATGACTTTCATGATATGGTGGTAGCATTTTGGTCTAGCATGGAGGTGAGTGGCTCCACCACGATGAGGCTCTTTCTGAATATGAAGGCCCTAAGGCAGATGCTGATCGGGTACAAGGAGTGTCGGGTTGCGCTGGAGCTGCGAAGAAATAACACACAGGAAGAGTTGGTTGGGTTTGACCTGGTGAAGGGCCTAAGAGAGTTGGATGCAGAGGAACTCATGTGTCGTGGAGTGGTACATAAGATTATGGATGAGGAAGACAAGAAGCAGGAGGTGGAGTGAAGGCAACGATCCCACTAGAAATGATTGAAGGAGGGGGATACGATTGGATGCAGAGGAACTCATATGTCGTGGAGTGGTACATAAGATTATGGAGGAGGAAGACAAGAAGCAGGAGTTGCAGTGGAGGCAACGATCCCGCCAGAAATGATTGAAGGAGCGGGATACGAACACCATATTTTTTCATGCAGTGGCTAGCAGTGGGAGGAGGAATCTCATACAATCGATTATTGTGGGAGGAACTATTTTCAGAGAGAGGAGGAGATCACGAGGGCGGTGACGAGGTACCTCAAGGGCATTAGCATGCGTACTCCCTTTTGTGGGTATAGATGGCTGGGTTTTTGGGTGAAGCGCATCATAGAATTGGATGCAGAGTTACTGACTAGGCCGTTCAGGTTGTTGGAGGTTCATGCGATGGTTTTTAGGCTGAACCCGAATGGCTGTCTGTGCCCAAATGGCTTCCCCGTATTTTTCTTCCGTGAGTTTTGGGACCTGGTCGCTGGGGAGGTGATGAATCTGATGGCTGAGTTTGTTGGAGATAACTTGGGTTTTGATCATCTTAACCGCTAGTTGATGTTTCTTCTGCCGAAGAAAGATGTAGCCATCAAGATGGAGGACTTCCGATTTATTGCTCTTTCTAATGCGATATACCTGATTGTGGCTAATGTTTTGGCTAGCCGTCTGCGGGGTGTGCTGAACGATCTTATATCTCCGACATAGAGTGCCTTCTTACTTGGTAGGCAGTTAATGGACAATTATGTTCTTGCTTCAGAGATTGTGGCTGACTGGAAGAGAAGAACAATGGATGTGGTTTGGAGGTTGATTTCTCGAAGGTTTGTGATAGTGTTGTTTGGCACCCCTTGTGGGCATCCCTTTACAGGAGAGGCTTCCAGGATTGTTGGATTGCATGGATGAAGAGATGCGTGACGACTGTGTCATGTGCATTGCTGGTGAATGGGCAATCTAGTGGGGGTTTCTTCCTGCCTCAACGTGGAGTTCAACAGGGGTGCCCACTTGCAACCTTGCTCTTTGCAATTGTAGTGGACGGCTTGGCAGTCATGGTTGACCGTGCAATAACAGGTGGGGTATGCAACGACTTCATCAGGGAGGGGATTTCGATCCCTATTCTCCGATATGCAGATGGCACGGTCCTATTTGCAGAGGGGGGATCGGAAAGTTATCGGGGTATGTTCGTGGTCCTTGATTTTTTTGGAGAGGTTTCTGGGCTGAAACTCAATAGAGATAAATCAGAGTTTGTGCCCTTTGGCTTGAAAGAGTAGGAAATTGGCAGGTGTGCGTCTTGGTTGGGTTCCCCTCGGAGGGAACTATCATTGTGGTACCTTGGGGTGTCATTGGTTGTTTGGAGGATGCATGCTGCGGAATGGTTATCGGTGATTGACAAGATGGAGTAGAAACTAGCATGCTGGAGGTCAACCTGCCTATCTCAGGGAGGTAATATGATGTTATTGAGATCTGTATTATCTGCGTTCCCCATCTTTCCTATCAGCGAGGCTTCTCTCGATGGGGTGTAGAAGAAGCGTGAGGTCATCACGAGACGTTTTTTCTGATCTTTTTCAAGGCGGTTTTGAGGAATGCCTTTGGTGGACTGGGATACGGTGGCCAATTCTGAGGGTAGGGGGCTGGGGGTGCGTAGTTTGGAGGAGATGAACAAGGTGTTGCTCGGTAAGTGGGGTGACTCGGATCTGGGGGTATTGTGACATCATGGTTTGTGTTATGCTTAGAAAATTGTATGGGTGATGTGCTTGTTGAGATAGTTGTATCTCTCAGTCCTTTTATGATTTACATTTTCTTCATGTATCCCTTGTGTAATTAACTCAGGGCTTTTCTCCTATATAAGTGAGCCCTTGGTCCTCCGTTTATGTTATGAACTTATTTTCCCTCAACATGGTATCAGAGTAACGATCCTAGACCGGAGTTCTCGTATCCCACCCTAACCCAACCCTAAACCTCCAAGCCGCCCGCGCCCCCCGCTGCCGGAGCCCTCCGTTGCACCTCTTGCCGCCGCCGGCCCCCTACAGGGTCTCAAGCCCTCCCGCGCCGCCCCCTCTAGCGCCTCCCATGCCTTCGACGCCCTACCAGCTCTCCGCGCGCCGCCTCTCAGGGCCTCGCAAGGCCTCCAGCCTTTTGCTGCGTGCACCCCGAGGCGTCTAGCCCTCTCGCCCCGTGCCGCCCTGCCGCCCTTGTGCGGTTGTGGACTCCTTTCGGCCGTCGTTGCCCTAGCCCCACATTTTCTTGTGTTTCGTGCGGTCGAGCTGTGCGATACGAGGTCTGATTTGAGTCTAAAAACGTGATTTTCTTCATCTAAACCACGTTCTAAGACTCTAACCTTCACAAAGAGGCTATGAGGATGGTTGTATGAGTCTACAGATACAACCATTTCTCCTTATGATTGTGTAGACATCATATATCCAGTCTACTTAGCTTATCCATAGTTCCGATCATTGATATCATGTTCGACGTCAAGAGTGACGTGTTTTCTTCTTCAGGGGCATTCAAGGGCCCCGCTCCTATAGTAAAGATGGATGGGGCCAACTACGAGTTACGGTCCATGCAGTTTCGTACTCTTATGCAATGCCATAATGAGGATCACATTTTGACAGAAGCAGAACCGAGAGACAAACTGTGATGAATGCATCTTGGAAGCAAGATCATGCATGCCCGCATCTGGCTCTCTAGGACACTTACCACGGAGATTGCCAACGATATTATTAATCAACCCACAACCAAGTCTGTGTGGCATATATTAGCAGACACCTTTGGGCAAACAAAGAATGAAAGCAAGATCCTCCAACTACAGTTTGACATTTTTCGACCAAACAGAATGGTCTACCACTCTACACACACTTCTCCCATCTGCATGGCATGTTTGAGCAATTACACAGCTTCATACCCATTACCACTTGCATTGAGCAGCAACAACAGTATCAGAATGCTACAATGACGGGAGTTTTTCTATCATCTCTTGACTCTGAGTACGATACAACACGTGACGGGTGAGGCGATACCACCAATGGAAGAGGTCTACAAACGATTGAGTAGGATCACTACCACGCCTACCACTATGTTGCAGACGACTTCCTCAGCTATGGCTATTTCTTGTGGACGAGGAGGTGCTTCCCATCTTCATGGACGTGGACCGCGAGGAAAAATGCTTTCATAAGCATGACTATCCAACATCTGCACGTGTTGCTGAGCAGACTGATTCTTCTCCTGTACCTACTACCGATGGACGCTTTGATGATTTTGTCTCGAGACTTTGAGAGATTATGACCACCCGTACGACTCTGGCTGCAGGTCCCTCTGATGCAGCAGCTACCATCAGAGCATCATCCAGTTCATCAGGTATTTCCTATGCATTTACCAGTTTTAGCAGTTCCGATGCTACAGATTGGATTATGGACTCTGGAGCGTCTCATCATATGTGTGGAGATCGGACACAATTTACCTCTTACAGGTCTCTCCCTCCTGGACGATCTGTGGTCATTGCCAATGGAGTTCGGCTACCTATTGTTGGTCAGGGGGAGATTGTGTTAGCTCCTTCTATGCATCTACAAAATGTCCTATATGCTCATGATTTCCAGATGAAGCTTTTGCCTATTAACCAAATTACAAAAGATTTACATTGCCGTGCCATCTTTGACCCCTTTTCTCTTGTATTTCAGGACATACTGACTGGCAGGGTGATTGGTCATGACCGTGAGCAGAGAGGATTGTATAAGCTTGCCATTTCATCATATGTTGCGGTGGCCTCTCTTGCGCCTGGGTCTGTTTCTCCCTTCACGTGACATCTTCGCTTTGGCCGCCTTCCTATTTAAAAGATGATTTATGTGCTCTCGCAGATTTCTACTCGCACTGCTTTGGATTGTGAAGCCTGTCAACTTGGGAAACATCATCGCTCCTCGTTTTGGAGTCGTTCAAGTCGGCATAGTAGTCGGTCTTTCAAGTTATTTCATTTTGATATTTGGGGTCCGAGTCGTGTTCCTAATCATCAGGGACATCGTTTTTATATGGTTGCTGTGGATGATTATTCTAAACTTTCTTGGGTATTCTTGTTAAAACATAAGTCTGAAGCTAGTTCTATCATTAAAACTTTTCTTATTGAAGTCAACAATATCTTCTCTGCTAATGTAAAATTCATTCGTACAGATAATGCCTTTGAATTTTTCACTTCACATTTTGCAGAATTTCTCAGGTCTCTTGGTATAATTCATCAGACTTCTTGCAATTATACATCCCAGCTGGGGAGGGCGTCTCGTTCTCATTAGGTCGGTTCTTGCTTCTATCCCTGTTTACTTTCTATCTAATTGGATATTTGCAGTGGGGGTTCGGAAGCGTCAGGTTTGATGCGAAGCTTCCTTTGGGGGCGAAGGGGTCCCTCCTCGCATGGTCCACACCTGGTGGGCTGGGCGGAGGTGACGAAGAGAAAATACGATGGCGGTCTTGGCATTCAGCGTCTTGATCGTGTCAATGACGCGTTACTTCTCAAGTGGATTAATAGGCTTTGGGGAAGCTCCAACTGCTTCTTCTCCTCCTCTCTACGGGCTTTGCTGTCTATTGGGGCGGAGATGCCGCGGGATTCGGGTGATCGCCGTTCTCGAACCCCTTTCTGGAGAGGGATTCTATCGGTTAATCAACGCTTTTCTCATCTCTTCGCTCCTGTTCTCGGGGATGGCAACTCATTCTTGTTCTGGTGGGACAATTGGGCTAGTGTTGCCCCTCTCGGTGCTACCTTCCCGCGGCTATGTGCCTTGGCGCGTGACTCTCGGGCGACGGTAGCCTCCTCTTGGTCGGGGGATGGGTGGTTCCCATCCTTCGCTAGCAACCTCTCTGATCAGCGTTTCAATGACCTTCTCGACCTCCTGGAGCTGCTTAAGGATTCACCCAGGCCTTCGGTTTGTCGGGATCACTGGGTTTGGTGTGATGGCGTCTTCTCCACGAGGCGGGCGTTCAGGGCTATCTCTCAACAATCTATGTCGCACCAGGACCTCATGTGCAGGGATCTCAGCTTTATGTGGCAGATGAAGCTTCCGGAGAGGGTCGCGTTTTTTCTTTGGCTGTTCCGACGCGGGAGGATCTTAACTCGTGATCGCTGCTCCAGGCTTTTCGCTGGGTTCACTTCGTCGGAGTGTGCTCTTTGCGGCGGCGGTATGGAGACCTTAGAACACCTTTTCTTCCTGTGCCCCGCCACTTCCGCCGTCTGGGTGGAGGCCCACATTCCTTGGATCAACTCTTCGACTTCGGTGGCCTTCTGGGGCTCTCTGAGGGCAAATAAAGGCAGGGCGTGCGGGGAACTCGTTGGTCTTTTCGCGTGTATATGGGCGATTTGGCTGGGGCGTAACGCGACGATTTTTAGAGGACAAAGATTCTACAAGGAGAATGTTCTGGCACATGCAACAGGACTGGTCACTGATGTAGCTCCTTTTCTTTTGGGTTTTTTGTGGGATCTACTCGATCCCTTTCCTTTCTCTACCTTCCATCTGTCCCGCTGTATCTCTCTCTCCTTCATTTCTTCCCTTTATTAATAAAAAGTTTAGGGTGAGCACCGCGTCGTGTCTCCCACGAAATGTTGGCTTTAAAAAAAAATACATCCCAGCTGGTGTGGCAGAACGTAAACATCGTCACCTTCTTGATGTTACGAGGACCTTGTTGATTTAATGTCATACACCTCACTCTTTCTGAGGGGATGCGGTTCTAACCGCCTGCTACTTAGTGAACCACATGCCATCCACTGTTCTTGGAGAGAAAATTCCTTTCTTGACTGCATTTCCCGAGAAGGAATTATTCTCTCACTCCCAGAGTGTTTGGATCGGTGGCCTTTGTCTACAACTTTACCCCTGGCCGTGACAAGCTCTCACCTAGAGCTGTCAAATGTATCTTTGTTGGTTATTCTCGTACCCAAAAAGGGTATCGGTGTTCTGATCCTATTGGGAGAAAATACTATGTTAGTGCTGGCATCACATTTTTTTCCGTTATGTATTTTCTCCTACAGGTGACATGTTGTCTGATACTAATGCTGGAGAGGATGTTGTTCCTCCTCCTCCATCTTCTCCAACATATACTCCTCGGCCTTTATCACCTCTACCACTGTCTCTACCTCCACCACCGCCACGACCTCCTCCTCCTGCAATCAAGTCCATGTTTTTACCACGTGTTTATACTCACAGGTCTTCTACTCACACCTCTGCTCATGAGCCATCCACATCATCCATCACGCCTCATGTATATCATAAAAATACTATTTCTACTGATGACACTGGAGCTTTGAATGATACGCAAGAAGAATTGATTCCAGAGCACAGAGAAGCAGATGATTTGGAGATACCTATTGCCCTAAGGAAACCTCAGCGTCGATGTGCTATGTATCCTCTTGCTGCGCATGTCTACTTGGATCATCTTTCAGAGGACTATAGGAAGTTTGTAGTGGGGCTATCTGCTATTACTATCCCATGTACATATCAGGAGGTACTTCAGGACATCAAGTGGTGACTTGCAATGGAGGAAGAGATGGCAGCTCTTCGGTCACGTGGTACCTGGAGCATTGTTTCTGCCCTACTGATGCATCAGTTGTGAGCTACAAATGGATATTTACAGTAAAGAAAAGGGCAAACGGTAGTGTGGACCGCTATAAGGCAAGGCTTGTGGCCCGGGGAGTTTACCCAAACCTATGAGGTGGATTATCAAGACACCTTCTCTCCAGTAGCAAGACACTCGACACTCTGCATTCTTCTCTCGATTGCAGTTTTCAATGACTGACCTCTTTACCAGCTTGATATGAAGAATGCATTTCTCTATGGAGATCTACAGAGGAAGTATATATGCAACAACCACCAGGATTTGCTACTGAGGGGGAGTCCCAGAAGGTGTGCAAACTTCATAAGGCGATTTATGGCCTGAAGCAAAGTCTGAGAGCTTGGTACTAGAAGCTATTGGAGTTGATAGAGCAACAAGGGTTTGTGCGGTCTACTGCGGATCATTCTCTGTTTATTAAGAGGACACCAAGAGGTACGATGGCTATTCTTGTTTATGTGGATGATATTGTCATTACAGGAGATGATGAACATGGCTTTCATGCTGCCAAGGAATTCATAGCCCAACAGTTTGTGACTCAGGACCTTGGCAATCTTCGTTACTTCCTTGGGTTGGAGTCGCTAGGAACAAGCGTGGTCTTGTGATGACTCAGAGAAAATTTGTTATGGATCTTCTTTCTGAGACAGGTATGACAGTATGCAAACCTGCTACTACTCCTATGGATGCAAGTATGGGATTGTATGACGAGGACACTGAGGAAGTTGACAGAAGGAGATACAGAGAGCTTGTTGAGAAACTCTTATGCGCCACCATCACCAGGCTGGATATTGCATTTGCAGTAAGCAAAGTCAGTCAGTTTATGGAGCAGCCCAGGAAGGTGCACATGGATGTCGTTCATATGATCTTGAGATACTTGAAGAATTCACCTGTTTCGGGTCTTATATTCAGTAGGGGTACATCCCTTGAGGTGACATCATGCTCAGATGCAGGTTATGAGCATGCGCAGATGCATATTATGCAAGTTGTCCAAGAGACGGAAAGTCCACTTTTGGATTTGCTATTTTCATCGGCAATTCACTGGTTTCATGGAGAAGCAAGAAGCAGACAATAGTGACTAGATGAAGTGCAGAGTTTGAATACAGGGCGATGGTCCAAGGAAGTGCTGAATTGATGTGGGTTAGATTGATGTCGAATGATCTTATTATTGAGGTTCCTCTACCTATGCAGCTTGTATGTGATAATCAAGCAACTCTATTTATTACTAATAATCATGCCTTTCATGAATGGACAAAACTTATAGAGGTGGATTGACATTACACTAGAGGCATGATCCAGAAAGGTCTCATATCCACCTCTCATGTGTCTACCGGGGATCAGACGGCCGACATCTTCACCAAAGCACTTGCTAGAGGTCCCTTTCAGTGGTGTTGTTCCAAGCTGAGCATGATCGACATATATGCTCCAGCTTAAGGGGGAGTGTTGAGATAGTTGTATCTCTTAGTGCTTTTATGATTTACATTTTCTTCATGTATCCCTTGTGTAATTAATCCAGTGCTTTTCTCCTATATAAGAGAGCTCTTGGTCCTCCGTTTATGTTATGAACTTATTTTCCCTCAACAAGGCTCATTTTCAAGATTGCAGAAATCGGTAGTCAGTACTTTGTCGGGGTCACTGAGTAAGGATTAATCAATAGTAAAACGACTAATCAGATTTTGTCAGTCATTAGTCGATTTTGATTTTTTTAAATAATTTAAATATATAAATCATTTATACATATATTCTTATATATTTGAATATATTTGTACATTTTCTATACCATCATCATGAAACAAGAGAAGTAATTGACTTTAACTATAACATTAAGCATATTAAAATAAGTTTTCTTGTAAAAAGGCACAAAATAACGAATGGAAAAGCTCTATGTAAAAGTCGGTCGAGCAGACTAGGCTGACTAGTCGGCCCGATTAGTCGGGTTGACCAACTAGTGGTCGATTAGGCCTAAACGAGTTGGCTACCCCCCCTACTCGATTAGTCAGACCTACTAGTCGGCCAACTTTTACAACAATGCTAATTTCCGACGGTAGGGGAGCTTGATCCGAGCCCATCATATTTCTGGAGGGGTATTTGTGGAGTGGCCCAGGAGATTTGTCATTTCATGTGGCCAGTGCTGGACGTTGGTAGAGATTTCAGAATATGGATGGATGATTGGAGCGAAAGGGGCGCTCTTGATGCTCGGTTTCCGCGACTGATGGCGCTGGTGGTTGACTAGGACAACTCCATCGCCGATGTGTGGGATGAGAACTCTTTTTTTCCTCAGTTTTGATCAGAGCTCTCGAGTTAGAGATTGGGTGAGCTTTTGACGATGCTGCAAACTATTGAAGATGTTGAGGGGCCAACGGAGGGCTGCAATGGTTGGATTTGGTATGATGGAGTTTCCTCGATGGTGAAGGCTTATAGGGCTATAAAGGGCCCAATGTTGTTCGATCTGGGGGATGCATGGTTGAATATAGGAGAATCTGGAAATGGAAGATCCCGACGTGCGTAAAGGTTGCAGAAAGCGGAAGTCGGTACTCGGTCGGCAGGGTCACTGCTTAAGGATTATCGGCAATCGGGCAACTAATCGGATATAGTCGATCATTATTTGGTTTTCATTTTTTTAATTATTTTAACTATATAAATCATTTATATATATTATTGTATATTAACATAGATTTTATACATTTTCTATACTATCATAATGTAACAAAAGAACTAATTCACTTTAAATATAATATTAGGCATATTAGTATAAGTTTTCTTTTAGAAAAAACAAAAAACTAAAAAATAAAAACCTTGATGTAAAAGTCCATAGATTAGTTGGGTTGACCGACTAGGCCTAATTAAGCCGGCTACCCCCTTGAGTCGACTAGTCGGGCTGATTAGTCGGCCTAGTCGGTCGACTTTTGCAAGCTTGACACGCGTAAAGGTGTTCTTATGTCTCTTTCGGATGGGTAGACTGCTGACAGGGGACATATTCGCACAGTTTGTCCATCCATTTGACCCAGCTTGTTGTCGGTGTCACGAGGTGACTAAGGGTGTGGACCACATGTTTTTTTGGATGCAGGAGCTCGGTGGAGTCCCATGAGATGTTCAGAGACACCATGACCTCCATGAGTGGTGTTTGCGGGTTGTGGAACTCCATTGGTGCGGATTGGAGGGGATCAGATTTGGGATGTGCGAATTATGTGGTGATGGTGTGGCTATTTAGTTGGCAAGGAATGGTGTATTGTTCCGTCAGTAGCGGTTCTATTGTGAGAATGTGGTAATTCATGCTAAATTGTTAGCTGAGAGCTGGTGTATGTAAGATTTGCCGTACGGCTACATTGTAATTATATGGTACTTAATTTTGGTGATTAATGGCGAAGTTTTTGAGCCGACACCTATATGGTGGAGGTCCTTTTTTCTTTCAAAAAAAAGTGTAGATATGTGTATAAGACTGGCCTGCCACTAATACAACAATTGTGTATTTGGGCTATATGGGAGTAACAAGCGCAATATGCACAGGGTGTTTCCCCTGATACTAGAAAAGCACAACTCTAGGTGTAGTGGTTAACACCAGGTTTTCTGGGGTCTTAACACCATATGCGGCTTGTCACCAGCACACTTTGGTATCTGAAACTATGTCGTATTGGAATCACACGTTGTTATAAATAGCTTAGAAAGGACCCTTTTTTTGTTCATGTATTTGTTCCAAATTGCTTCTGAATGCTTAAACGGATCACTGATTTAGCATTTCCAGTAGTTTTGTTAGTAGTTCTGAAGTTTCTATAATTTTTTTGGAGTACTTTTTCTCGATACTAACAGTCACAGCCACTAAATATTTTACTTTCCATGAACAATGAAGGACATGCCAGGGTATGCACCTGGCACACAGAAAAAAGTAACAGGCGAGGTTATAAGATGGAATACAGTCTCTGGTCCTGAGAAAATTGATGCATTAAAATACATTGAAATTCTTGAAGCAGAAATCGAGGAGCTCAATCGTCAAGTTGCAAGGAGATCCACGAATGGTCAAAATGAACTACTGGAATATCTCAAGTCTCTCGAACCTCAAAATCTGAAGGTAAAAGTAGCCAATATTTGCAGTTTTCTAATACTATTTCTTGTTGAGTGGTTCACGCTTCGCTTTCGACCTGGATATTTTTGTTGTTTTTGAAAATAACTGTGATTTCTATTGCACTCATATAAGATTTAATTTTTTTCTTATTAAAGTGGGTATTTTTGTTGCATAATTTTTTAACTAGTATAGATTGGAAGTCATCTAATACCTGATACTCTACTAAATGATGAGTTTTTTTTTATTTTTTTCATCTTTTTTGACATTCACTTGTATGATTTTGCAACTCATTTTGCAGGAACTTAGTGCTACCGTCGGAGAAGATGCAGTATTGGCTATGAATACCTTTATAAAGCGCCTTTTGGTAGTTTCAGATCCAGCACAAATGAAGGTCTATATATATAGTTTTGGCATTTTTAAAATATATATCATCACTTCTACCGATACAGCACTAGGGAAATCATTTTTACATGAATCTTTAAAGTTTCATTTCTAGAGGTATATCGAAATTTTGTGAAATATATTTTGATTGGATTTCTCACTAGAAACAACCAAGTTGTGGTATAATTTATGCATATATAAAGATGAGATGCTTTTGATTTAGGTAAATCATATCACGATATATCGACGATATATCGATATTGACATGTGATCGATATATCACCGATATTTACCCTTCCAAGGCCACATCCTTCACAAAATCGGGTCGATTTGGGCGATATGGCGTCGACAGTTGCTTTCGTCTATCAGTTGACTCCGGGTCTTGACAAGCTCTCATCTAGGGATGTCAAATGTGTGTTTGTCGGGTACTCTCAAACACAGAAGAGTTACTGACGTTATGATCCTTTGAGTAGAAAGTATTATGTCAGTGCTGATGCCACCTTTTTTGAATATGTGATGTATTTTCTCCTGCAGGTCACAGGTTGGCTTCATCTACATCAAATGATGAAGTTTATGTGCCACTCCCTCCACTGAGTCCGTCTTCTACCATACATGTTCCTGCTGCTCCACCATCAACACCACCACCACCTCCACAACCACCGATTCCACCTTTACCAAAATTCTATACCCGTCGGGATGTCCCGGCTCATGGTCCTCGTCAATCATCCAACACGCCTCAGCTTTTTCTTGATAACATTAATAATGATGGGTCTGATGATGTGCAAGTGCAAGGATATTTGCAGGAGAATAACATACCGACAAGTACTGTTTCTGACGATCTGAATATATCCATTGCCTTACGGAAGTAGAAACGTACCTGTGTTTCATATTCGCTTGCTTTACATGTTTCCTTTCACCGTCTCATAGGGGATTTTCAGGAGTTTGCTGTTGCTCTATCTGTCGTGGGCATACCACGGAATTATCGGAACATCTTGAAGGATAGTTGCTGGCATTTAGCCATGGAGGATGAAATGGCTGCTCTGCAGTCACGGGGTACCTGGAGCTTGGTCTCTGCTCCCCCAGGAGCATTTGTTGCTAGTTATAAATGGGTATTTACTGTCAAGTATCATGCAGATGGCAGCCTTGACCGTTACATGCCTCGTCTAGTGGCGCGAGGGTTCACTCGAACATATGACGTGGATTATATGGATACATTCTCTCCAGTTGTGCGTCACTCGAGTCTACGTATCCTCCTTTCTGTTGCCGTGGTACGAGGTTGGTCCTTGTTTCAGCTTGATGTTAGGAATGCCTTTTTGTATGTGGATTTGCAGGAAGAAGTCTACATGCAGCAACCTCCGGGTTTTGCTGCCGAGGGGGAGAATCATTTGGTGTGTAGACTTCAGAAGGCAATATATGGCCTCAAACAAAGTCCGCAGGCATGGTTTCAGAAGCTTTCTGACCTAATTGAAAGCCAAGGGTTCAAAAGATCAAATGCAGGTCATTCTTTGTTTGTGCAGAAGACTCCCAGAGGTACTGTTTTTATTATGGTCTATGCAGATGATATACTTGTTACGGGAGATGATATGCAGGGGATAAATATGGCAAAAGCATTTCTAGGCTATCAGTTTGTTACTAAGGATCTTGGCACTCTACGATATTTTCTAGGGTTCGAGTTTGCTAGGAATGAACAGGGTCTTGCGGTGGTCCAAAGGAAGTATATCACAGACATGCTTGTTGAGACGGGCATGATCGTGTGTCGACCCTCGACTACACCTATGGACCCCAGCATGAAGTTTTATGTTGATGATGATACAGAGGAGGTTGACAGGAGAAGATATAGAGAGATGGTGGGAAAGCTTCTCTACATTACTATCACTAGACATGATATCTCTTTTGCAGTGAGCCTTGTTAGTCAGTTCATGGAGCAGCCCACACACGTCCATATGGATGCCATACACATGATATTGCGATATCTAAAGTCTTCTCCAGATGCAGGACTACTATTCAGGAAAGAAACAAATCTTTCTTTTTCTGCATGTGCTAATGCAGACTATGCGTGATGCCATAAGGATCTGAACTCTACTTCAGGTTTTGTAGTGTTTGTTGGTATCTCTTTAGTTTCTTGAAAAAGTAAAAAACAAACAGTGGTGGCTAGATCTAGTGCAGAAATTTGGGTATAAGGCCATGGCACATGTAAGTACATAGATGATGTGGATTCGAGCTGTGTTAGAAGACTTGCATATAGATGTACATCTACTGATGCAGTCACAATGTGATAATCAAGCAGCGCTATTTATTGCTAATAATCCCTCATTACATGAAAGAACAAAGCATATTAAGGTAGACTGCCATTATACTAGAGACATGATTCAAAAGGGCTTGATTTCTACTTCCCATATCAGTTCAGGAGAGCATACTGCCGACATTTTTACCAAGCCATTGCTCAGAGGGCCATTCCTGAAGTGTTCTTCCAAGCTGAGCATGATTGACATTTATTTTTTTTGAAATCCATAAACGAGGGGGAGACACTTGGCGGTGCACGCCCCAAAGCTTTATTCAAATGACAAAGATAAAAAGAAGGGGGGGGGGAAGTACAACCACACGCCGATAGATCAGACCCATTACAACGCCCATTCCTCCACCAAGTACTTTGCATAAATCCCCACGTTCTCCTTATAGAATCTTTGGCCCGAGAACAACAAATCATTCCTACCTCGCCAAATCGCCCACAGTATGGCCATCGGATAAACAATCTCCCTCACCGGCCTATCCTTATTTGCAAGTAGCGCATTCCAGAAGGTCTGGAGATCATCCGTGCATCACCATTCCAAGCCAGCCCCCTGCCATATTTGAATCACCATGGGACAAAAGAAGAAGAGGTGTTCTACAGATTCAATCGCCTCATTGCATAGCAGGCACCTGTCAGAGATGGTACCTAAAAGCCTGGCGCATCGGTCCCTCGTCATCAGCCTCTGTCTCCTGAGCAGCCAAAGGAAGAAACCAATTCTCTCAGGAAGCTTGAGAGACCAAAGAAAAGCACAATCCCGGATAAGAATCTCCGATTGCGACGGCGGCGACCGAGAAATAGCCCCAAAGGCCTTCTTGACCGTGAACGGACCCCAAGGTCAAGGGCATCCCCAAGTAATCCATCGGCAAGATAGAACAACTGAACCCCAACGCCACGACACACGCGTCGGACTCCTGCAACGCAAGGCCGAAAGGGACGAACTTGGACTTGCAATCGTTCTTAAGCATACCAGACAACTCGCCAAAGATCTCCAGGGCCATGGCCATGCCCCTAGCCTCCTCCAGAACCCCTTCAATGAAAAAAGTGTATCATCGGCGTATTGTAGAATTGGAACCAGAGCACCCTCCCTGGAATACCCCTTCAATAGGCTGTTGTTGACCACACGAGTCGCTATATCAGACAAGACATCTGCCGCAAGGATAAAAAGCATGGGCGCAAGAGGGCACCCCTGACGCACCCCCCTCCTGGGCTGCACTAAGCCCCCCTTCAGACGGCCATTCACCATGATCGAAAATGAGGCAATGATGACACGCCGCCTCATCCATGAGATCCACTTCTCCGGGAAACCCTTTCTCCTAAGCACTGTTCGCAAAGTCCACTTTCCAAAGGACGCCACTCATGTCCCTCCTCTGCCAATCCGCAATGATTTCTGACGCAAGCGTGAGAGAATCCGATATCTGCCTCCCAGGAATGAAGGCCGATTGCATCAGTGAGATAACACTGCCAAGAATGCTGATCAGTCGGGTAGCGAGAACCTTTGCAGTAATAAGATATAGGGCGTTTGAGACCGCAATAGAGCAAAAATCATCGATGGAAGCCGACACCGAAGACTTGGGCAGTAAGATGATAAGAGCACAGTTGACCCTATCGAAACCAGCGTTCCCCCTACAAAACTCAGAGACCACCTCCAACACCTCCTGCCCCACAAGATCCCAAAATTCCTTGTAGAACGACACCAGGAACCCATCAAGGCCAGGTGCAGCGTCAGCGTTCAGATCCCACACAACATCTTTAAGCTCCTCCAAGGTCACATCACGAATGAGCATGTCATGGTAAGAGTCCGCCGCAGTAAGAGTATCAGGGCCCAGCCACCTCCACCTCCTCGGAATAGTTCTTGAACATACGTTCTTGAAGTGAGCCGCAATAGCTCTCCCCATCTCCTCGTTCCCCTCCACGCGAATCCCATCAATGGAGATGGAACGCAACGCATTAGACCTGCGCCTCCCACTAGCAACACGATGGAAGAAGGAAGTATTCGCATCCCCCTCCCGAAGCCAAATACTTCTCGACCGATGCCTCCATTCCGTGACGCGCTTTCTATCCTCCAAAGAGACTTTCTTCTGAGCAGCCGCGCAACAGGCCAATTCCTCCGCCGTGATATCCCTGAGGTCCTCCAGGGCATTGAGACCACGAATGATCTCCTCTGCGTCTTTCCTTGAAGCAGATCTGGCCGCCCTCGACTCCCTCTTGAAAGTCGATAACCTAACCATTCTGGACAAATCGAGATGCAGCGGACCCCGAAACAACCAATCCCGAACAGTGTGATGCCACCACCTCCCTAAAATTTTCCTCTAACAGCCAGCACTTTTCATACCTAGAAAGCCCCCTCTGCATTGGGGCATCTCCAGAGCACCAAATAATTGGATTGTGATCCGAACAAGCCCGCGGCTTGGCCTCCAACGAGGCTAAAACAAATGCCTCCAGAAGCTCGTTGGAAGCCAAAAAGCGGTCAATACGCGTTCTGGAGTTGGAGCTCCTCCATGTATAAGCAGTGTCCTCCGCATCCATCACCTCAAGTCCCAGCGAGTCCGCGGTGTCCGCGAAGTCAAGGGAGCCCATGTCCTGCCCCTTTGCCCCCAGGCCTGTCCGAAGATGGATGAAGTCCCCCCCTAGTGAGCCAGGGGACTCCATCGATAGTCCTACCAACCGCCATAAGATCATCCCAAAGTTCCGCCCATAACTCTAGCATCCCAAGGGTGTCGGTGATCTGCCAGCTTCTCCATATGCGAGGTGGTACCACCAACCATCGTTGTTCCTCCACTGTGCTTCTAGGGTTCACGACAAAACACATCCTCACAATCCAGGCAGATCCCCATCGCCCTCCAATTCCAGGCGACCTCCCGACAACGGCTCCTTCCACATCGCGGTGCCGATCCCATTATGCAACGTTAGAATCAATCGATAAGAGCCCTAGTTGAGGGCATCAGAGATGGAAGGGGTTCCCATCGGGGGAACCCTAACTAGTTTTTTTTTGTGAGATTTGGCCCATTGGCCTCGCTGCTGCAATAAAAAGGGGATCTGCTACATTAATTTTAAAAAGAGTTGCTTGAGAAGATTTGGGCCCTACGACGCAAGCGGCTCTTGACTCGCGATCGGTGCGTCAAACTGTTGGGAATAATTGCGGACAAATGTGCGATCTGTGACAATGCTATTGAAACCACTGATCACCTCTTCTTTACATGTCCTGTGGTTTCTCAGATCTGGATGAACTCGGAGATTCTTTGGTGCCGCTTTAATGACTTCCAATCATTCTGGAATTCGATCCACCTGAATAAGGAAAGACCAAGGACAGATCGCCTTCTTCCGATGGCCTATCTTTGGGCGATTTGGCGTGGCAGAAACGACCTGCTTTTCTCCGGGCAAAGATTTTATGAGGAGAACGTGGCCTTCCTTGCGAAAAGGCTAGTTGAGGACTGGATGCTCTAGCTCTTTTGTTTTGTAGGGGTGGTTTCGTTTGTTTTGTAAGGGTGGGTTCGTTTGTTCTTTAGCTCTGTAACTTCCTTACTTTCGACTTTTGTTAGCAATAAAATTTTGATGGGGAGGGTACCACCGAGTACTACCCCCCTATATGGAAGACTTTAAAAAAAAAGATTTGGGCCCTATTTTGTCCATGTTAAAAAAGGAGAGATTTTTTTGAAAAGGTGCATACAAAAAGGTTTTCGGGTTTCATCTTGCTAGTGATCTACCACACGAGCTTCACGATCCATGGCTTAACGCAGAATGACATAGGAAGAGAGATTGGAATGTCCCCTCGCCTATCAAGTTCACTATCCAGAAGGTAAAAGACCAACCATCTCCAAGAACATGGCGAAAGAGCTTTGGAAAATGCAACATTAGGGAACAAATGCCCTTCTAGAAGGCATAAGTAAAAAAGGACGGTTCACCAACCCGTCATGTACATGAATGCCATAGATACTATGTATGAGCATGCTGTAAAGGTCTTAAATGCCCCCCCTAAATCCTGGCGACCCACTTTAGTAGGAGAGCTTCGTTCATCGAATCCAACCTAGAAATTCCTAGGCCATTTTCCTCCTTGGGAAGCTTAACTATAGTTTGTATCCCATCACTCCGAATGAACTTTCAAGTCATCCTGCCCAAATTTTCCCTAAATAAATCTTCACATAAGCATTTCCAGGCGATGCCAACCTCCAACTAGCAACGACATAAAATAACTGGTAAGCCGCTAGCATCACTTTACAAGCACCAGACATCCACCTTGAGACAATAACGAGGCCTTCCATCCTATCAACTTCCTCTCAAACGTATCAATGATAGGGAGCCAATCTGGCATCCTTAGTCTCCCATAGGTCAAGGGCTAGCCCAAGTTGCAGATCGGGAAGGGCCCACGTGCCGTGCCCAATTTGTCACTATATGTCGTCATGTCCTCCTCCGCAAAAGACCAAAATGAATAATAGTGAACTTGTTTCTATTGAGCTTAAGTCTAGACAATTCCCCAAAGATCTCCAAAGCTGCGAATAGTCTTTCCGGCAGTTGAGAGTTTCGCGTAAACAGAAAAGTCCGTTGGCTAGTTATAGGGCATTGATACAAGAAACTAGGCACATCGAATTGTAATATATATTGGTCTATGAAGTCTTTTCATGCTTGTTCTCAAAAAGTCGAGGTTTGATGAAAGCTCGACAGCTGAGTAGGGCTGCTTTCACCATTCCCATGGCTTCATCCATTCTCCCCTTCAACAAAAAGGATAGTGTCATCTACGTACTGAAGCAAAGGAATGGAGATATCCCCAAGAGTGTAGCTCACTGTAACCCCATGCTAGGTCACTTGAGACACCATGCATATTGGAAAATCCATCGAAAGAATAAAAAGCATAAGAGCAATGGGGCAACCTTGATGGGCCCCACATTGAGGTTGGAAAAACCTCCTTCAGTTCGTCCATTCGCATATACCGAGTATGACATTGTGTTAACACATTTTCTGATCTACGAAATCCAATGATCCGGAAACCCACATCTTCTCAACACATACCACAAAAAGCTCTAGCCCACCATGTCATAGGCCTTTGAGAAGTCTACCTTTTAGAGACGTCACACCGAACCACGTCTCTTCCAGCCTGAGATGATCTCTGTAGCCATTGCGAGACTATAACTGATCATGCCTCCTAGGAATAAACACATATTGAAAAGGGGAAATAATATCATTTAACATCCCGTTCAGCCTGTTAGCAAGGGCCTTTCAACTGAGATAAATGGCATTGAAAAAAGCAATAGGACGTAAGTCCTCAAGTCTTTGATACTAGAAATAAAATGGCCATGTTGATATTGTCAAATCCGAAGTTGCCTTCTGAAAACTCCATCACAACCTCCAGCATGTCTTTCCCAATCCTAGAATTCCAGGTGGAAACAAAATCAGAAAACCGCCAAGCCCAGAGGCCCCATCCACATTGACACTTTAAAGTTAAACTACCTCTTTCATCTCTTATGGGTTAATGCATCTTGTCAACGTGCATGCTCGCTGAGCCAATATAGAGCATACTCCCTGGCCCATCCACCTTTAGGGTTCGTTTGGTTGCAGGGTTGGGCAGGGTTGCGTTGGGTTGGGGTACCCCTGTGAATAGTAAACTGTGAGAAGGATTGGGATGTTTGGAAGGAAGGGTACCCCGGGTTGGGCCAACCCAACCATGCCCAACCCTGCAACCAAACAGAGCCTTAAGGTCTACCAACCTCTCTATGCGAAAAGCTATGAAAATGGGCTGCAAGGTCATGCCCCAAATCATGTTCACCTACCTCCTGATGACCGTTTGGTACCGAAGCATGTATCAGATTGTGTCGTCATCTGCAGCTCGTGAAAGTCGATAAATAATTCTAAGAGCAACGTGCTTTGACACGATGTATAACGTCTTCAGCCTAGATATAAGCTGTTATCAAGGACAACCGACCTTGACAACTTGTTGGATTTAGATTAGATTGCACCCTTTTACAGTCACCAAAGTTCCTAAGCAAAAGTTGTCATGCATAATCTCCACTACTTATAACCCACTCTCACATTTGTGAGTATCCTATGTGGAACTATATTTGGGGCATTACGGCCTCCCGTGCTTACATCCGTGATGCCCTCGGTGCGATATGATCCATAAGTTATTTCTAATAATAGTCGCTACGACATGTCCCTGGTAGCCTTTTATCATGTCGCATTGCAAAGGTGCTTTTAACTCTGGTGTAGTCCTATCCTCTGTTAGTGGAAACCCACATTGATACCTTGTGAAAATATAAAACATGGAATGCAAATCAAATAACAAGAGCAAAACTTAGATTTACATGGAACCCTACTTTAGAGGGGCGTGATGAAATCACGAGAGAAAAGCCGCGAACGACTATGTATTGCACTATGTATTTCAATCAGACATGGAGTGTATGGCTTTATATATCCTTGCCAACACAATTAAGTTCCATTACTCAATAGCGTGTTTGTGATGAAATGCAATTCCCTGTGCCTTCAAAATCCTGTCAAGAAATTTTATTCTTTGACACATTCAACATTATTTTATCATTGTGGTAAAAATTGAGTGTTTGATGAGAGAAATTCCTAAGTAGTACCTTGGATTTAGTTAAACCCCAGGTACTACGAAAAGTTTTTTTTATCTGGTTGCTACAAAAGTGTCGCATGTTAAATATGCGACACCCTTATTGTTTTTTTACTTGGGAACTACAAGCGTAGCGCATCTTCGGGATGCGCTATTTGTAGCGCATGTCGAATATGCGATTTCAAGCCGCGATAAACCACACATATTCGAAAACCCTCGCCACGCCTTGTTCATTTTGCCTGCCGCCCGACTCCACCTTTGTTCCCTCACGACTGTGGCCTCCTCTCCGCCAAACCTTCGTTTTGAGCACCTTAAGCCTCACCAAGAGGTCCTTTTGCGTACCTTCCTTCTACATTGCCGCCCTAGCCGCCGCCGCCTCTTACTAGGGCGCACCCTTCGTTGCATCCATTGAGATTTTGATATTTTTTTTGGAGATTAGATATAAGTTATGTAATATACGTATTTATCTTCATTTCATGATTGTATAGTTTTGCCTTGTACGTTGCGTCACTTATTAGGTCGGAATGGAGTCAGTATATTGTGTGTTTCATTTGAAGGGTACACTTATTGGCTCTTCGACAACCAATGTATATGGGCTTGGATTAATGCCTAATATGACATTCAATGAGATGTTGAACTTTGTTTACCGTAAATTCAACTTGGATGTCAATAATAAAAAATTTCAATTACTACATCGCATCCCTCGGGGCCTAGACGAAGAGCCATCGTTTTCGTCTATCGTCGATGATGATGATGTGCAAGGAGTTTTGTGTATGCTCGGACCATCGGGAAATCGATGCCTATTGACATTGTTGAAATTGTATCGGTGAGCGAAGTCCCCAATGTTGTCACTAACACGGGATCCTCTGTTGTCCCTAGCACACAACCCTCCGTTGTCCATAGCACACAACCCTCTTTTGACACTATTACTGATGTGTCTATAATGCAACCATGTATAGATGAGGAATGGCGCATGAGTGTTGCTTAGTTGAGAGAGGTTAATCATGCTTTGGATGACTTCATCCCTTGGGAAATCGATGATGATCTGGAAGAAGATAGTGATGAAGATGTTGAAGATAATGTGGTAAACGAGGAGGTCCGAGTCGATGAACAAAGCGCGCAACAGATTGTATCCCGTTTACCTTTTTTTGGGGTGAGAGAATCCAATACCCGTTCAACCTATGAAAATGACATTCGAAAGAAGTCTGGACTTGATGGCGTCGTTGATGAAATACGCAAGGGCAGATCCTTCAAATGTGGAGAAGATTTGATTTATGCTGCAAAGAAGTATCACATCCTGGAAAACTACGACTTCATTATCAAAGAATCCACCTTCGCAGGACGTAAATTGATTTATGCTGTAAAGAAGTATCACATCCGCAGGACGTAAATTCACGTTGTATGCAGCAACGGAGCTGAACCATTGGAGTGCAACTGCGAATGGGCACCCAGTAACGCAAATACAAAGGCATCCGAACATATTGTTTGAGGTGTCTAGTGGTGTTCGACGTACGCAGTATGGTATTCGGGATCGCAAACAACACACGGTGAATTTGATCCAACGTAAATGTACATGTAATAAGTGATAAATGTTCCGTATCCCATGTTTTTTTGCTATTGCGGTCATTTCTAACCGTTGAGCAGAAGTAGATTCTTATGTTGGAGAGTGGTACACGTGGCAACACCAATTGAAGGTTTACAGAGGAGGATTTTTTCCTATCGGTGATCGGGAAACGTGGGCCCCGTTGGACTATCCAGAATTACACCCTGACCCAAAGCGTAAGCGTGGCAAAGGTTGCCCACGCTCAACAAGGATTCATAATGAAATGGATGTTAGAGATGTGATTCGACTGAATACTTGTTCGTTTTATGGTATACTGGGGTCACACAAACCGTGATTCTTATAGAGACATGCTCGTGCTTACATATTATAGTTACTTGGTGGTGTGTTATTCACAAACAAATCGAGGTCTTTGGTTTCCCTTATTCCGCTACCACATCTGCATGATTTAGAATATTCTAGGATGCTGAGCTGGGGATCCGCCGTTCTTGCATATCTATATAGACATCTCTGTTTAGCGGCAGATATGGCGACTGAGGAGATTGGATGCTCGGTCATATTGCTTCAGCTGTGGGCATGGGAACATTTCCCCTACATTGCTCCTGTAATAAGGGAAACAAAACAGTAGCACGGGCGCCTGTTAGGAGTTCGTTGGGCAGCGACGTTCATGCATCGTTGACAGGCAACACACGTCGTGAGACCATACCGCAACGCTTTCGACATGCAATCACCGGAGCAGGTAAATATGCATCTATACATTAATTCAATTTATGAAAAAAGCTACTAAATTAATTATAAATTTCCTGTGCAGGTGTTGTGGACGCCATATAACGATGACATCCTTATAAATCTACCCGCCAACTGTCTTGAAGGTAAAAGCATCTGGAGGGCAAGGGTATCATTGATATACTTCCACATTGTAGAGTATTATTTCCCGGACCGATTTCTGAGACAATTTGACGGCAAACAAGACATTCCACGCCATTGCTTTACCTTCCAGGACCTCTACACCATCCACTTGAGGGGAAAGGTGCATGTTGATTGGAGGTCGAAACATTGGGTGCAGATAAGTGAGTGGGATGATCGGGAAAATATAGTTGTTACTCTCGACCAATCCAGTGGGATCTTCGTGACACCAGCCTACGTAGATTGGTATAGGCTGATTATGAGAAGATTTGTTGGTCGGTTAGGAGCAACTTTGGCAAGCAACGTAGGTACACTGATCAACTTTGTTGTAATTTGCTTTAAGAAGTATCCATAAAAATAACCGATATCTATTTTTCTTTTGGATGCAGCTCACCAAGTGTGGACACATATACGATACCGGACACGAGGAATGTCGGGAGATTGCGGTACAAGCAACAACAGAAATGTAGCAATGGTTGGCATTTCAATTTGCAGATGCAGTCACGATTCATGAGGACCATGCCGATGTGGCTTAGGCGAAGGCTAGACGAGGAAGGGCTAGAGGAAGTGGTCGGGGAAGAGCACATGAACCGCCAGTCGTACCTATGGATGATGAGGAAGCTGCGGGGGCAGATGAGGATCTTGCATCCAAGGAATTGGAGAGCGAGTTCGTCAAACCGGCTGTCGAGCGACCATGTGACGACATGCCAACGCCGCAGGTACCGATAAGGCAAGGCATGGACGCTAGAGAAATGCAACCCATTTACTGCACGTTGACACCGCCACCAATGCCAACCTTTGACGAAGACGGTGCATGACCCTCGTAAATAAGTATGATAGATGAGACAAGTCATTTGTTACCCTTTGATCTACATGATACAACAATGACATATCAACGGAGAAGAAGGCGTTGAGTTGTAAACTTCTAGGTTGTATTAAATGTGTAGTTTGTTCATGTGAGACAATTATGATAATGTATATCATTGTGGACAATTTAATTTATGTAATTTGTGTGAATGTATTTGTGCATCAATATATAATTTATGTGAATGTGAATGCTTGTGAATAAGTCTGTCAATTATGTGAATGTGGATATCAGGATTCCATGGGAATATTGTGTATGCAGGTTAAAATACGAGTTAGGTGAAACTTCCTGGAAATGTTGGATAACCAGGGTTAACCTTAAATAATGCATGTTAAACATGCGAGTTCTTTGGGAATTCTTGGATAATTACAGGAGTGCTCATATAACGCATGTTCAACATGCGTTATAAGTGAAATTTCCTGGAATTGTTCCGGGAATGTTACAGGAAGATCCTTATATAGCGCATGTCTAACATGCGTTAACGTGAAACTTCCTGAAATTGTTTCGAGAATGTTACAGGAAGATCCTTATATGGCGCATGTCCAACATGCGTTATACGTGAAACTTCCTGAAAATCTTCATGGAATATTATAGGAAGATCCTCATATAGCGCATGTTCGACATGCGTTATACGTGAGACTTACTGGAAATGGGGCGTTCCTCATATAGGCAAGGTCCTTGTAGAAAAACACACACCGAAGATGCGATACGCTTGTAGTTCCTAGGTAAAAAAAACAATAAGGGTGTCACATGTTTAACATGCGACACTTCTGTAGGAACTGGATAAAATTTTTTTTCGTAGTACCTTGGATTTTTTTTTCGCATGTTTAACATGCGACACTTCTGTAGGAACCATATAATTTTTTTCGTAGTACCTGGGGATTTAAGTAAATCCAAGGTACTACTTAGAAATTTCTCTCGTGTTTGATTGAGGGTAACAATTGATGACACAGTTTCCCTTGTTGAACCGACCTTCATTAGAGGCTGATTTGTCGTAGAAGGTTTTGTAGTGCCACTGAGGTGGTTGCATCATTGGAGAGGAACATGACTCATGGATTTCAGTGGAAAGTTGATTTTAGCATGATTCATTGAGGCGGTCTTTTCTTTATATTTTTTTTGAGATTGTTGTTGCTGTTTTTTTTATAAAAGAAAAAAGGGTGATGCGTCAAGAAGGTGGTCATCCAAAAAAAATTATAGTCACAAACTAAAATATAATAATTACAAGGACAAGGAATCCTGTAGAACTCTAGCATGCTTTATAACATTCTCAATTAAAAAAGAAAATGTAATTACTTGTTTTATTTTGAGAAACCTATAGCTCCTGATATAAATGAAGGCTCAGGGTTAGGATCTCAAAGAGAGACGCCCCTACTACTCAAAAGACTAGAATACCCTTAGGGGTAGGGTTGCAATATATCACTCAACACTCATCAAGTCAGAGTATATATGTCAATAATGCTCAACTTGTTACAACATATTTCAAATGGGATGCGAGTGAGTGGCTTAGTGAACATGTCAGTAGTGTGATATGTAGAAGGTACACTAAGAGTATGAAGTAGACCTCGTCATATCAGGTCTCTGGCGTAATGGTAGTCAACTTCCACATGTTTGGTACGCTCATGAAACATGGGGCTATTGGCTATACACAAAATTGCTCCATTATCGCACTTGAGCTCCATAATGTCGGTGGGTGTGACATGAAGATCTGTGAGTACTGATCGGACCCAAACACATATGCTTTTGTATGAGCCATAGATATGTTTTTCCTCAACACTTGGGGGATGATAATTGTATGTTTCTTGCTCCTCCAAGTTATCAAGTTCCCTATAAAGTACGTGTAGTACATGGTAATAGATTTCCTGTCCAGTTTGCATCCTTCGTAGTCTACATCAGAATGTGCTATTAGGTTAAAGGCATTGCCTTTTGTGAATAATAAGCCCTTTCCAGGGGAGAACTTGATATACCTCAAGACCATCATGTATGCATCATAATACGTTGAGCTAGGAGAGTCCATGAATATACTCAACTTGCCAATACCAATCAATATATTTGATCATGTGATGGTTAAATAACGTAATTTGCCTTATAATCATTTGAAGTGACTTGTATCTTCAACAATTCCTGGTTCATAGATGTATGCCTTACGATCGATATGTATCTGTGCTGTATTATATTTTAGCAAGGCCCTAAATGTCGGTTTCGGTCACCATTTCGGTATCGACCAAAAAAGAATTTCGATGGAATTTCGATCGGAATTTCGGTCATTTTTTGTACTAGGACTCCCATATTTCGGTAGAATTTCGATTTCGAGTGGATATCGATATTCGACAGAAATTCGACCGAATTTCGCTGAAATTTGAGGCCATGGATTTTAACATCCCTGTATTTTACAATAGATCGTCATCATACTTTTGTTGAGACATAACTAGGTCATGCATGGACCAAGCTATTTCAGTCCCATGTTTCTTAAAAACCGCAAGTCGTTGGTTACAAGTTGTTTGGCTAGTTGCTTCTTCACCTTTGTACTCCTATGAGGATGATGCCATCCATATAAATCGCCATTGCCATATTTTCTTTTCCGTTCTTATACCAGAATACAGAAGGATCTGCCATTGACCAAAAACTTAGACTTTCTAGGACCTCTGATAACTTCTGAAACCATGCTCGAGGACTTTGTTGAAGTCCATAGATGGCTTTTCTTAATAAGCAAACCTTCTGACACTCCTCTTGAGCCTCGAAGCCATACAGTTGCTGCATGTACACCATCTCATGTAGGTCACCATATAGGAATGCATTGTTCACATCAAGTTGATGTAAAGGCCAACCAAAATACACTATTATTGACGTTAGGATATGGTACTGTTGAGAGGCGTACGATCGGAGAGGTGTGAAAGAAATCAATGTCATATGTTTGAATAAACCCTTTGGTAACTAAGCGAGTCTTGTATCAAACAATAGATCCATCATGCTTAAAGTTGATTGCGAATACCCATATGAATCAAGCTACCTTGTTTGTTACCAAGTGGGTCAATAAGCTACCATGTGCCAGGTGAAATAAGGGTAGTCATTTCTTCTTCCATTGTAAGTTACCATCTAAAGTCACGAAATGCGTCATTATGTTTATGGGGGATATTTGTGCTCGTCTTTTCTATATTCGAAGCGAGAACCATTCAGGATGTCGAAAGACCCTCCAAACAAAGCATGGGATAGCTCCTCTTCTCCATGAAGTTGCATGTTCAGAAGGTGCAACCAAACCATGTCGTTGTCGAAGTAGAGAAGTCATCGAGAAAAGGAAAGAGAGTGAAGCCATGATGTGACACACTGATCCAACAATCTCATTTAGCTTGTTACATAGGCAGAACCCTAGTTATTCTAAGATCAACTTGAAAATCCATTGAGTGATTTATCTAGTTATTAAGGGCTTTAGGGCTTCAACAAACTGTTTGCAAGATGATCCAAGGTTTGAAAAAACATAACGACAGAATTAGGGTACTTGGTATACTATCTTGTCCCCTTTCCAAGGGCTATCCATTGTATCTGATGTTTGGCTGACTACGTTGCTCTATCAATGGTAGGAGAAATGCTACCAATATGAAGGGAAGTGTTGGCTCAGAAGGGTTGTCTCTGTAGATACAGACTCTTATATTGATAATCCTATGGAATGAAAATGGGAATGAGTAGATTCCAAGATAGGAGGTGAAGATACATGATTTCTAGACCTAGAATAGACATAAATTGACGTAAAAAAGCAACGCATGTACTGCTTTTGTGATCATGAATCATAGCAACAATATCCCTTTTAGACAACCCTAAGAACACACATTTGACTGCTCTGACTTCTAATTTGTCCTTATTAGAACCAATAATGAGAATTATGGCCACATACTAAATACTCCAGAAAAAAACATAAAATAACCCTTTTCTTGGGAAAGGGCCTCAATGTTAACTTGCTCATCAATGCAGTCGAGGGCCTGCAATTTTGAGAAACGTGGTTGTAAGGATCGCATCCCTCCAGTATATTGGTGGACCATTTTTTTTGAATCAACATGTAGATGAAACATTATATTCAATGGGCACGGTTTGAGCAATATCAAGCATGTGCCGATGTTTTCATTCGACAATCTCGTTTTACTGTGAAATATGAGCATAAGTGGTTTGATTTATGATCTCTTGGGTAGAGAAAAATGGTTGAATTTCATATGAAAAAATTCTCTAACATTATCGGATCGAAGAGTTATGACACGACATCAACTTGAGTCTTTATTTTATTAATAAACAGTACCATAGTGGTGTAGACATTTGATTTACTTTTCAGCAAAAAAAATCCATAAGACAAGGGAGAAGCCATCCACAATAACGAGATAATATTTATTTTCCTGGTGATTAGAAAATTAGTTGAGTTCCCATACATCAAGGTGAACAATCCCAAAAAAGGACATTGGAATGAACTGTATCATAAGAAGGAAAAGAATTTCTGTGATGCTTCCCTAGTTGACAGACCCTACACTCCAGACTGACAATGAGATGGGGAGCTGGGGAAGGACCTAATGAAGCTTGTGGAGGGACGAATGACCAAAGCGCTTACTAGTGCCATAAACACATGAAGAAGTGAAAAACCGAGTCCCGAAGTAGGCACTAACCCTGTTGAAATGAACAAGATGGTAGATTCCCTTTTTTCATGGCCATTACCAATCGTCCTCCCAGTCAGTGTCTTGAAAAATACAAGACATCATCAAATATAGCTCGACAGTTGAGTTCCTTGTAATCTGACTCATATATGTAGGTTGATAGGGAATCCGAGAACATATATTATTGAGCTTGATATTAGGAGTGAGATGAACATCACCTTCCTATGTTAAGGGAAAAAATCTGCCGTCTGCAACTTGAAGGTCTCTTGGTGGGTGAACTTGTATCATTTGCATGATAGACTCATTTCTCCACACAGATGGGTAAAGGCGCCTGTATCAATTAACCAATCTGATTTAGCAAAAATTTTGGTGAAACCAACATTAAATGTCATGCTAATGACGGCAACGCTATGGATGGTCACCTTGACGGGAGTATGAAGTATCTCGAAGTTGAGCGTGCATGTGCATGAAATCCTTAAAGTCCCTTTTCAGGACTATCACAATTTGGCTATTACTCTAAGTAATAACAATTCAAGCAGTAGGGGATGGATACCCATATTTGTTGTAATAGACAACCTTATTATGCCCCATTTTGTTTTAGAAAGTGCACTGGATGGTGTTGCATCCTCGCCTGACATTAAACGTCTACAACTACAACCTTTGTATCAGCCTCGACCTCCTTGTTCAGATGGAGCAGCAAAAGCAGTAGCTTGCTCATAAACCTCTTGAGTAATGATTGTGTGTGGTGTGGGACATCGCAAGTCGACTGGGAGTATTGTATGCTTCCTCTATGATTTGTAGAGTGGCGACTGTGGTCATCTGGTCATGAGAGGCAACGTAGCTCGTGTCAAGTCTTGCAATGAATAGCACAATCACCATATGTTGGCGGTATTCCTTCTGTGTGGGATATGTGCCTCCTGGAATACAAGCATTACATCTTTCAAAGTAAAATTTCAAGAGAGAAGTACTCTGCCATATGTCACCATGTTTTCATCGTATCAGAATATGTTGGGAACATTTTGGCTGAATTCTTCTGTTGCCCATATGCGGCTTTCCAGGAAGTTCACACATAATAAGCGCTCTCATAGTATACCATCTCTTTGTGATTCTGTTAATTACACTGACCATGATCCATGAACTTATCACCCCATCATCATTATCCCATGAGGCATGTTTGCCAACCTTGGTTGCATGCTCTGACTCAATGTATAGTTCCTTGTAGTATCCTTGTACATTCATCAGAACATCCTTGGCCATTTAGGATAATTGGCCACCTTCAATCTAGGGATCAAGCTAAACAAGGGTGGGATACACTCCCTCTATCGTATCTCTGGGGTTTCACCTTAGATTCTGATACCTTCTTTTATGTTGCCAGCTTGTAGAATAATAATTTGGACGGTATATATTTAGGTCGTATTGTGCGAAAGCGCTCACGTTGCCTTGATGCAATCTATGGAGGATCGTATGTAACCCATATGTGTGGAGAGGGGCGTGGTGGCTATGGGTCTGGAGGTGGAAAATGGTGTCTGGTGTAGATACAACATGAAATGCATTGGTGTATAGTCCGTAGGGATAGAGGCATGGAGCGATGCGATGATGTAAATGGTAGACATAACATGTGAGTGAGGGCACATGGTCAGAGTTGAAAGCGATGCTTAGTTGAAGATGCGCAATGACACGTTGGCAGTGTCAAGGAGGGATCAAGGTGAAGGGATGGTGACGTGGGGATATGATGGAGGCAGTGATGATTGTAGGTTGGGTGGAGTGATGGGGGGTCTGACATCGTCCGGTTTGGTGGGGGCGGGTTGGTGGCACTGGGAGGAGTGGGGGTGAGTGGTTGGTTGACGACGTTCATGAGGAGGGTTGTGTAGGGAGACATCCTTGGCAACATGTTAGGTAGGAGGGGCTGCTATGACGGGTTGGGTTGGAGAGGGTGTGTTGGTACGATGGTTATGCTCAAGAGGAGGGAAGTGGGGGTAGCGAGAGGAGGTGGCAAGAGATGGGAGAGAGGTGGGATCAACGACATGAAGGGGGATCGACTTCTGGTACCAAGTTGAAGAAGACAATGTAATGGCTTGTTTTATTATATGAACCCTAAGGCTCCTTGTATAGATGGAGTCTTGGGGTTAGGATTCCAAAGAGAGACACCCTTACTACTCAAAAGGCAACTATATCCCTATGGTTGGGGTTACAATATATCACTAAAGATTCTCTATATACAATCATTCACCACTAAAAATGACACCATTCTTAGCTAACCAAATGGACCATAAATGGTCGTAGCCCAAATTTTGGCCAAATCCATCCCAATCCTTTAATCAACAACAACAAACCCTTTTTCCACAATTAATCCATCTCAATTCCTTGTTAATCAATCGATTCAGAAAAAGTAGCAGCACAACTTGACGAAACTTTGGCCAAATATATAACCTCCCACACTTCCCTATATGTGCCATTCAAGAAGAACAACATAACAAGTGCTCAATGTCCTCTATCATCTCTATGCATCGCTGACAAGTCCTCTCCACCCCCTGAAAGAGCCCAACCCTATTAGATCCCAACATCCGACACTTATGTCGCGTCAACCAAGGGAATACCTTGACCTACAAAAGGACCTTCCTTCTCAATATATTCTGATAATTAATAAAATCAATGCACTGATCAAAGATCGTGGTACCATCAACCAAGATCCAACAATATAGTCCTGCAGTTGGGCAATGCACCTCAAAAGACCATCCATCAATGCTAGAATCTCAACCACTCTTTGGTTAGACAACTTGGAACAATGCTGGGGATGCTTCCCAAACCTCACCAATCGAAACATCCCTATCCATTGTTGAAGAGAAGAGCCACGAGAAGCACTCATATAATTAAAGAATATGAGGATATGATAATTAAAGAAGCGCACCTGTGCGCTATTGTTTATTTTGTTTTTATTTTCTATGTTGCATTCATGACCTTCTGTTTGGACATTCATTTGAACTATCATTTCACATCATTTTTTATTCCAGAAATAACATATTATAGAGCAACTAATTCTCTATGAGAATTTATTTACATTTTTTATCAATAGATTGTTTATTAAAATTAATTGGGTGAAAACTTGCGTAGTTTACCCATTTTATTCTCTGAAATTGATATTTAATTATTCAACGATCTAAAAAATCTTAAAAATTCACATTAGATAGATTTTAGGTTGTTTTATATTGTACCCAAATTCCATCTCATTTACACGCATATCGAGGTCACAATAAATGAAATGGTAAATTATTCTGGATATCTCTCACATAGAACTATTTAGGATAATTTTCTGAAAAATATCAATGTTTGGTATTTATTAAAATTAAATTGGTCAAAATCACCTAATCTGCATATTTTATTCACAATTAATTCATAGTTCATCCAAAAATTCAAAAAAAAAATTACAGTAGCCTAATTTCATCATATTTCACATTCTGGCCAAGTTTCATAATTTTTGGGCACTGTTTGAATGAAAATTGTATTTTAGTCCCTGAACTTCACCAAACTTGCATTTCACTCATGTATTGCATTTAAAAATACCAAAAAAGTACCTCTTTAAAAACCTAATCTCTAGATCGATAAAAAATCAACCTAGGAGACGATGACCTCCCCGATTTCGATCTTGGGCTTGCCCAAGTAAAAAAGTTGATTGCTCGCTTTAATTGGACAAATAATTTAATTTGCGGTTTTTGATTAATCCGAATTTTCCTGACCGCAGCGAACAAATCAACGTTAATTTCACATAATTAACAAGGGCATTCTAGGATTCTTCAGTGACTAGATAAAAGACAGGGCCCTCTGTGACTTATATCCCATATATTTTGCCCTTGCGGTCGAAAGGGATGCTTCTGTAGCAGATGTGTGGACATGTGGTTCTTGGATGCCTAACTTTGTTGTGGATCTATCTGACCAGGGGGTGGAGGAATTTATCAGCCACTTAGGCAGGCTAGCGAGGGTGGAAATACCATATACATGCAGATACTCTTGGTGCTGGAGAGATGGAGTGTTGATGGTGAAAAAAGCATACAAGTTGATCTCGACTTAGCCACGGGTTACAAGTACGGATTTTGTCAGAGATTGTGCTAGAATTTGAAGTGGAGGATTTCGACACGTGTGAGGATGTTCTTCTGGCTGCTAGGAAGGGAGCGCTTGCTGATGGGAGCACGCAAGCAGGCTTTTTCCTAATGTGGATGAGGAATGTCAAATGTGCGAAGGAATAACAAAAGACATTGACGACCTATTCTTTATGTCCGTGGTTCTATTGAGGTTTGACGTTAAGCAAACATACCGAGAGTTCTATTGAGCGATAAAGATTCTCTTTGGGATTCGATCAATGAGCATTGGACAGGATCCGAGGATAGCTGGACAAAGACATGTGCGTTGATCTGGGCACTTTGGCTAGCTAGAAATGCAATTATCTTTGAGGGTGGCGGATTTTATTTTGAAAATGTACTTTGAGCATGCCAATGACTTTTTTGAAACTTGACGTTTGTAATTGCTTTATTATTTTTATAATATATTTTTTGGATGAGCCTCTTCTGGAGGTTCATCCCATCCTTTCTCAAAAAAAAAAAACTAAGGTAAACATCGATCTTCACTCCCTCTATCCTAAAAGGAACAGACATTGATGTGTCAATGTTGATTCATAGGTCTAAAACCTCAGCAAACAACTTCAACATCGTAGTGACTCCCTTTGCTGCCATAGCACCACCCTTGACAAAAAGGATGATATTGTTATTATATTATAGAAGCATCATAAAGGTGTCCCCAATCGTGAAGCTGTCACACAACTTCCCATTCATTAACCATACAAAAGATCATTTTAGATAGAGTATCCACCGCAATGATAAAGAGTAAAGAGGTCAATAGTCACCCTTGTCATACCCCCCACTAAAGTTGAAAACATCCCCACCTGCCTATCATTCTCCAACATCAAGTAAGGTGTCGTAATGACACATCTTTTCATCCAACCGGCCACTCTTTAGGAAAACCAAGGTGAGAAATTGAGGCCCAAATGAAGCATCAGTTTACATAATTGTACACCATGGAAAATTCATCCTTTCAAAGCATCCCTTTTATCTTCAAAAGCTTCCAATCACTAATAATCTTCGAAGCCATCACCGTCCCCTCCATTATGTTCCTGTAAGGAATAAAATTTGTTTGTATATATGCAATGATGGAACCACGACTACATGGAACTGATGCACAAGGACCTTCGCCACAATAAGATAAATGACATTGGACAATGCACTCAAGAAATATCCTTTTGAGGTTGTAGGTTAAGGAATAAGCAATTTAGTTGTTCAATCTCGAGTTAACTTCTCGTAGCATCTTAGCCACCGTAATAACCTCCGCCCAACAAGTCCTTGAACACCCAGAAAAAGAAGATTAGGAATCATCAAGACCGAGCGTACTATTGGCATTTGGGGAAAACGCTGCCCCACGAACCTCCTTTATTGTTAAGGGCCTCACCAAGTTAGAGTTGTACTCCTTAGAAAGCCTCGGTACTTCCTGACCATCCCATCTCGCTCCACCATGGAAATGCGGCTACTCAACTTTGAGAAAGGCTTGTTCATCACACTTTGCCCCAAGGGTTGATTCACACAAGAAATATTCTTCCATTATCTTGAAGTGAAGAAGAATTCAAGTGAATCCTTGTCTCTAATAAAGTTTTACAGTGTAAGAAATGTAGTGGCAAATCGAGTAACGATAGGTTTCACCAAATCACATCCTGCAAATCTTTTCACCATCACAAAACTCTAAGCATAAACATAAACAAAATTAATTATTTTCTTCATTTTCTTGAACACTGGTGCATGTAGAGGTAATTTGAGGATATCCTCCAACATCAAATCTATGCAATGCACTGCACTAGGTGTCCAATAAAGATTCTTCCTTTTATCCGTCAATATTTTGCCAGTTGCTTTATAAGCCAATGCATTATCTGTTATCACTTGGACAACATTCTTCTCTCCAACCTCAACAACTTCATCCAACACATTAAAAAGCATCGTGACATCTGTAACTTGATTTGATCATGCATCAATTGACTTCAAGAAGTAAGCGCCTTTAGGATTATTCACCAAAAAATTGATCAATTGGCATCCTTTCGTGTCAATCCAACTGTTAGACATGATACCAGAATCGGTGGTAATCTTAGAAGCCTTTGCTCCATCAACAAGGGTGGTTTTGGCTTGCTTCTCTTCTTTCAAAATCCAAGTTCGTAGTTCGTGCATAGTCAATAGTTTGAAATCCTTTCCATACCCACATACACCGGTCATCATCGTCAGATAGGAAGGACTATTAGATATGTTGAATAAACATATGAATTCTCAAAAAAATTTACCAATGCTCCTGCAAATCCTCCTCTCGTCTTTTTTTCAGCTTGCATTCAGTGTGAGTTGTTTGGGGGGATCCGAAGTGCCCGCACCCTACCTGCATGTGCAATAAAAAGATCCATCGGTTGAGCTTGCTTAACATCGCTAGAATCTGTCAACGCTCTTTGTGATGATTGATTTTCATCACCTCCCGATGATTCTTGCTAACCAACTCGATAAACCTCTTCCATTTCTTCAAATCTTCTTCTCTTCTCATCATCCTTGCTTTCCATGAACATCTTCATCTCTTGTTGAATCTCAATAGGAATCCATGGACATGCTCACATTCTTGCATGTCTTTGCAAGATGATCTTTCAGACTCTTTACCCCACCAGTGATCTACATCAAACAAAAATTACATTCAACATATACATAGCCTTTCCCTTTGTGATTGTCGTTCATTTCAAGTTCTCGGCATTATCTCCATCTGGGATTTGATCGCACCCCACTTTGTCCTTTCTTTCCCATATCTACAAGTTACACAATAACATACTTACACACACAACTAAGTTCTCAAACTTAACATACACAAAACAACATAGCCTTTAAAAAAATCAAAAGAATACAAAAAAACGAAAACTCTAAAACAACATGGTGTGGAGGTGGCAACATTTCTCGGCAGCACCTGCAGTGGTTCTAGTTTCTGAAAGGGATATTTACACCCATAATCCTGAGTAGTTTCATAATTACCCCGGAAACCCTCTATAATCACGAATTACGCCCAGTACCCTGAATAATGCTTAACCTTTACATGACATAACCCTGTGTCAAGTTCCGTCTTGATTCTCCATTAACTTTGACGGAAAAGTCATATGTTGACTATTTTGCCCTTCGAAACACATTATATTTATAACATGCTGCCCCTCCCGCTCGCCCCGGCAAGCTGCCCCTCTCCACCCTACGCCTACGCCCCCTGCTCCCGAGCTCTAGCACCCCTCCCTCCCGCTGGCGAGCTCCATCTGCGCTCCCGCCCCCAGCTTGCGAGCTCCAGCACCCCACCAGCTCCATCGACCCCAATCTCCCGTTGCCTTTGCAAGCACCCTTCCCCCGTCGCTACCTCTGCAATTCCCTTGCCGCCAGCTCCATCTCGCCCCCAATCCCCGTCGTTTTTGCAAGCCCCAACCCCCCCTGTCGCCGCCTCTGCAACCCCCCTCCTCTGTCGCCAGCTCCATCGCCCCCAATCCCCGTTGCCTTTGCAAGCCCCCCCTGTCGCCGCCTTTGCAACCCCCTCCCCCCGCCGGCGAGCTCCAACCGCGCCTCCGCCCCCATTTCGCGAGCTCCAGGCATCTCCCTCCCCCCGTAGCCTTCGCAACTCCCCCTGCCGCTAGCTTGATCTCGCCCCCAATCCCCGTCGTTTTTGCAAGCCCCCCTACCCCATTGCCGCCTCTGCAACCCCCCCCCCCCCTTTTGCCAACTCCATCGCCCCCAATCCACGTTACCTTTGCAAGCACCCTCCCCCCTGTCGCTACCTCTGCAACCCCCTTGCCGCCTGCTCCATCGCGCCCCCAATCCCCATCATTTTTGCAAGCCCCAATCCTCCCTGTCGCCGCCTCTGCAACCCCCTCCTCCTCCGCCAGCTCCATCGCTCCCAATCTCCGTTGCCTTTGCAAGCACCACCCCCTCCCGTCGCTACCTCTGCAACCCCCCTGCCGCCAGCTCCATCTCGCCGCCAATCCCATCGTTTTTGCAAGCCCTAACCCCCCTTCGCTGCCTCTGCAACCCCCCTCCTCTGTTGCCAGCTCCATCGCCCCCCCCCCTCCACCTGCAACCCCGCCACGGAGCAAGAACACCCCCTACCACTGCCTCTGCAAGCTGCGACCCCGCTGCAGTCGAAGCCTCATGAACCTGCATGCCTCGTGAAAAGCCCGACCACCAGCTTGGAAGCCCCCCCTCCTGCAAGCCACCTCCGCCTGAAAAGAATCTTTTTTTACCTTTTGTTTATCCTAGCCTTTGGATTGTAGATGGGTTAGATTAGCTCACTCATATGGTTGAGTTAATTCACTGAACTAACGGAAGGTTACAGGTGTAAAATGGAGCCATTATCCAGGGTCCTGGGTGTAATTCGTGATTATCAAGGGTTTCTGGGGTAATTATGAAATTACTCAGGGTTATGGGTGTAAATATCCCTTTCTGAAAAAGCAGCATGCAGTGGCTTCAGTCACACAAACGACAACAGGAAGTGGCGCTTCTCGATTTTCGAGTTCTAGAGCATTTGGTGGCCTGTGCGATGGGTTTCTTTTTGTTCGAACAGAAAGAAACCCTTCGTTTCTTTGTTTTTGTGAATAAGAGGGGTCACGTGCTTTGCGCCTCCACTTCGTCTCGAGCGCCTCAGGCCAAATCGAGGACACCCCACCCAACTGACTCGAAGCGTGCGCCTCGGTACGGTTTTGGCATGCCTCGACTCGAGGTGTATGCCTTTGCGCTTCAAGGTGCCACTTTTTAAAACCATGGGTAGTAGCATTGATGCTACAAAGCAATATTAGTGGCAAAAACGGTTTACACAAACTCATGGTATATGATATGATGCTGCATTTTCTCCTATTGTCTCTCGTGCATCTCTTCGAATTCTTCTTGCAATTGGAATAAACAAGGATTGGTTCCTATTTGAGCTCGACATGGAGACTGCCTTCTTATGTGACAACCTAGCAGAAGAGGTTTACATGCAGCAACTATCTTGGTTTTCTGTGGACGGAAAATCTTAGAAGGTATGTCGTCTTCAAAAATCTATCTATGGTTTTAAGCAGAGTCTGAGAGCACGGTGATTTCAGAAGCTCTCAAATGTTGTTCAGGACAAGGTAGGTAATATTGGTATCGGTATCGACTACTTGTCGATATGATATATCATTGATATATCGATTTGATATCGCCCAAATCAGCCTGATTTTGTGAAGGAAATGGTCCTGGAAGGGCGAATATCAGCCATATTGGTAATATCGATCACCTGTCGATACCCGATATTTTGCCGATATATCGTGATATGACTTACCTTGGTTCAGGAACATGGCTTCCTAACTTATCTAATGTGATTTTCTTTGTATAGCATACTGGCAAATAGCGCAGTGACAATTCTTGATAATTGTGGATGGCATTGTCACTTATGGCAACGTTCATACTTGGATCGAAAAGACTACGTACCTTTTAGGACAACATTTGTTATCAAGGACTTGCACAACTAAGGTATTTTCTTGGCCTAGACTTGCTAGAAATGACAATCTTTATGATAAGTTAGAGAAGCCTTGTTACTGAACTTCGAGGAAATATGTATTACTGACTGTATGCATATTGCTATATTTATGGGCCCAAATCTAAAATTGTATAAAGATATACAGGAGAAGTTGACGCACTAAAACACTGAGAGATTGTTGGGAAACTTCTATGTATAATTGCTTCCAATCCATACATTTCAATTGTAGTAAGCCGTGACAGCCAATTCATGGCTGTATTAAGACCAACTCATATGGATGCAGTCATAACTCATGATAATACTCATACACAGACTTTTCCAGTAAATGGCCCGTTCTTTAAGAAATGAATGTTCTCTTAGTCTTGCCCTCTCGGGTATGCTGACCCTGACTATGTAGGGTAAACAGACAGAAGATCCATGTCAGGCTTTGCAGTGTTTATAGGCGAGTTCTGGTCATTTGGAAGAGTAAGAAGCTGCAAGTTGTATCCAGATCGTGTTAAATCAGAAATCAGGGATATGGCTCGGAGCCACTGTGGGAATGATGTGGGTAAAATCTCTGTTAACAGACCTACACGTAGAGATTCTGCTTCCATTGGGGTGACAGTTAAACCAACATTTTCGTAGCTCATAACACTGGCTTTCCATGAGAGAATCAAGAACTTTGATGTTGATAGGATAAAAAAGGTATTCATCACTACTAACCATGTTTCCTCGTCGGAGCAAATGACATATATGCTCACTAACCTTTTCAGAAGTGTTTATCCAAGTTGAGCATGATATGCATCTATTCTCCAACTTGAGGGGGAGTATTAGATATATTTTCCGTATACCCATTGGTGGTATTCTAGTATTTTTTTGTCTATGAGAGATGTCTCTCTATCGGAATTCTAACCCTAGTTTTTTCTTAAGGAGGTAGGATACCTATTCAGTACATATAAAAATGCTCTCTATTTCCACAGACCAATTTAATCCATATTCTTTAAAATCTATTAAGTATGAAAGTAGTCTAGAATCTGCTCATATTGCAGTTAAGAGAACTGTATATGGGTTCATTGAATGGAGTTTTCCCATCTTCTGTTCCTGTAATCATGAGCCCTCACTTACGCCTTAGTACACACAACTTCAGCAAACATTTCCATGATATGGGGACAGAATCTAAGTCTACGTTTACTTAAGTTTGTGATATTATGTCTTGATTGTATTAGAAATCACATGATGTCAAAGAAACTTGCTTCCTTCGCTGAACATGCTCTATCTTCTTTCACATAAATGTAGACGACTGCTACCGAGACGAGTGCTCCTGAACTTGCAAGGTTGCTTTATTGGCTGATGGTGGTTGGCTACAGCATCCGCAACATAGAAGTTCGCTTTGACATGGAAAGAGTTTTAGGAGCTCCTCCAAAGCTTGCCGAGCTGCCTCCAGAGAAAACATCTAACTACATTGAGCCACCATTCACAAGATAGCCACGAGGGAGAACTAAGCTAGTTGTTGGCTTGAATGGTCTGGACGAGTCAAGGCGATCGTCGAAGGATGCTAACAAACCTATGCGCGGCTGTATATGCCAAGGCATTTTTCCTAATTTTGTAGAAAAATGCCACCCCTCTGCGATTGATCTGCTAATTCGAGTAATCCATCTGCTGTACTTCTTGTTAAAGTTGTCTGTTGCAATTTTGTCATAATTACATGACTCGTATAAACTGTTGCTGTGATTCATTTTTTCTGGAAATTTCAAATTTCAAGCGATAATAGGCTTGATTGTTATTATTAAACGTGCCCATCAGTCTCAATAGTTTATACACAAGCTCCTTAATTGTTCGACATCAAAAATAGTTTTATCTTTGTGTTCACGATTAGTTCCGGAATCAAATGCTAGAAGTGTTTTCCTTTAATTGTTTTTATAAACTCTAATGTGCTGCTCTTTCACTAATAAAAAGTAGTGTTCAGTATTGTAATAGTTGGTATTCGAGATTCTGGTGGATGGGTCACCGATAAAGAATAAACGATATTCGGATGATTACTTGGAATTATTATTTATGTATTTTTTCATTAATTTAAATATAAAAAATAATGTTTATTACATTATATTCTCATATATTTATATGATCATCAGTTAACACGATAACATATTGTATAGAGGTTGACAAATAAAATATTGCCATGAATATTTCACAAGTTACGTGTGATTCATATTTGATTAATATTTAAAGTATCATTTAAACAAAGTCAAAATGCCCAAATTAAAGAGTCTAATTCCAAAGGAGACAGTACACCATATCCCTATCTAATCACGATAGTTGAAACATTTAAAAAAAACCACGGAGAGTAGTTGGGGTATGAGGATAGCAACAACAACAAAGTTTTTTCCCACAATTAAGTAGCGTCAGCTAATGGATTCTTTGCCTCCATTTAGATCTATCTTAGGTCAATTTTGGACTTATATCCAGAAAATTAAGATTCCTTCGTATAATCTTATTACAACACTTCTTGAGTCGTCTTCATCCTCTCTTAGCCGGCTTAACATCTCAAAACTCGCATCTTCTAATCGGTGCATCATCTAACCTCTTTTGCAAATAGTCAAACCACCTTAAGAGGTTTTCTCTTATCTTATCCTCGATTGGGGTTACTCCACTTTCCCTTCTTATTGCATCATTTTGAATCCAATCTTTATGTGTTTCCATACATCCACTTTAGCATTTTCATTTCTGCAACTGTCATTCTCTGCACATGTTTATAATTCACAGGCCAATATTCAAATCCATAGAGCATTGCAAGTCTTACGGTTGCTTTGTTGAACTTTCCTTCGATTTTTAAAGAAAATTTCCTATCACAGAGAACAACAGAGGCCTCTCTCTACTTTAGCTAACCTGCATGTATTTTATTAGTAACATATCCAATTTCCCCATCATATTGCAAAATATTTTCCAAGTACCTAAAAGAATCTCTCTTCCGAATGTTATCGTCACCAATCTTTACCCCGATTCCTTCATCATTGATTTCATCAAAAGTGCACTCCATATATTCAGTTTTAGCCCTAGTTATACGAAATCCTTGTATCCAATACATATAGAAATTATCTAATGTGGATAGATCAGACCAAAATCTTGAAAGAAAATAAGAAAATTGCACAAAAATATTATTTTCCTAGTCAGGCTAACTTATCGGGCGGCCATTGCATCACTATAACATGAATGGCAACCTATAATTAAATGCGCGTCTTTCCTATCATCCCATCATTTGCAACCCAAACAAAATTCGGGCTTGTTGAGATGGAATGGCGTATCGTTGTTTATGTTGAGAACTTTCTCTTGGGGGAGGATTGATACATTTTCCTTGATTATTTCATTGAAAGCATAGAAAGAAAAATTTAGCCGGTTTCAGATAATTTTGCAAGGCTGAGGGCTGCCCTCAAAGGTGAGCAAACTTGGCTCACCCCACCTCATTTTCCTCATTTTTTAATTTTTTTGAAAATTTCTTTCATGAATATTCATCACTATATCCCTATTTTATGCCATTCAAATTTCGTGCGAAAACAGAGACTCCTACGGCCTCCATCCAAACAATCATTTTTTAATGGTAACAAATTGCTAAAAACGACTTCGTCTGGATGGAGGTCATAGGAGTTTCTGTTTCGCATGAAATTTGAATATCATAATATAGGGATATAGTGAAGAATATTCACGGAAGAAATTTTTGGAAAAAAAATAAAAAATGGGGAAAATAGGGCGGGGGAGCCAAGTTAGCTATCCCTCATGGGGCAGTCCCATTTTACCTCCTCTCGATTGGCCGTAGATCCAACCTATCTTGATGTTTCCCTTCGCTCATCATGATTCTCCTAGTTATATAGATTACTAGGGAGCATACCCGCGCTACACAGCGGGATCAACCAACAACGAAGAAATTTATAAATAAGAAAGGTAATGTGAATTCGAAAATTGTTTGTAGAAATCTAACTTAATAAAACATAAAATACAGAAAATATGTTGCAACACCATAATTAAATAGTTCTTATATATATGAAATTCAAGGTTTAAAATTCTCGATGAGATATGTCCACATCAATGTGTTCGTCACTTGAATAGCAAAAAACCTTAGATATTATTAAACTTATTAATTTAGAATTTTCAACATTGATATAATAAAAATTAAGCTAGTAATAGCAAGCGAAGCATCATTGCCTATTAATGTTAGGAAAAGTAAGCAAATTATAAAGGTTTAACTTCACGTGTTAGAACGAAGGGAACCCACATGTTAGAATTCTTGGGAGAAATTCCAGCTTTAGTATAATATAAAATATAGAAAACTCCTCAACGTAGCATATACTGAGAAGTATGAGAAAAATCGAAGTTTCAAATTTTATGAGCATTAATAAATCATCATATCATGGAGTTTTAAGATGAAATTTAGAAAGATGATAAGAGGAAAAATCTAACAAAATAAAGAGTAAATGAGATGTCTGATTTCCTCGATGTCAAAAGACGTCTGCAAAGATTGAGAAGCCAAAATATGATTCTTGTTAGAAAATTGAAGCTACTGCATCATTGCAGCTTTCAGTTTGATATGAAGTAAGTCAGAAAATAATTAAGTGATGCATCATTACCCATTAAATTTAGAAAAGTAAGAAAATTATGAAAGCTTAGTTTCAGTGATGTATATAAAATGAAAACTATTATAAATTAAAAATACTTTTTAGGAATATCTTAGTCGTATATGTTTTTCCTTTGCAACTAAAATACAAAGAAAAATTACTATATTGTAGCTAACACGTATATATTATGCATAGCACAAAATAAATTCAAGGATTGGAATTATTTTTAGAAAATAAAAAGAAATAATAATGAATACGTAACATCATGCCTTCCGATGTATAAAAGTAATCAATAAGCAAGTAGTAGTAAGCCCAACCTTATTGCCCATTAATGTTAGAAAACTAACTAAATTGCAAAGGTGGATTATAGAAAATCCTTTATGACTTTGGGTCCCAGTTGCCTATTACATCTATGTATATAGAATAAAAAGGGCCAGTTGTAAGCAGTAAAACTAAACAAAATGACTCTGATAACGTTATTGGCAGAAATATTTTGTAAATTTTCTCTTTTAGAAAAAGATAAAGGGTGTTATAGTATACAATGAAAGTGGAAATAAACTTCAAGAACAGATAAAAAAAATACAATACCACAAAGATTTCGACTATACATGCCATATGATAATTCATTAATGGCAATGATGATTTCCTTAACTATTTCCTGCCTTCCTCTAAAGTAGCATGAAATATGATATGGTAAGGTGACTTCTGTTTTCTAATGATAATCATATTGCAGCCACTCAATTTCAGCACACATCTCTTATCTTTAAAGAAATATGAGCCCTTATTTACTCATTTTTTTATTTTTGTTTCACATTATCTTCATCAATTTCCTCTTAAAACACTATCATATGTTGATTTGCTTTGAGCAATTGCTTCTGCTTCTTTCCTTTATTTCCTCATAATATCTACTGAGGAAGGTTATTGTTTTTTATATAAAGTATGTTCTATATTTTCTCTCTATAGTAGACTATTTATTCCATTTATTATTTGAGATTTTGTAGTATCTGCTAATTAACTATTTCTGCCAATTTAATTTTCATACTTATAATAATGTCATTTTATGTCGTGATGAAATTTTACCCATTTACGTATGTATAGGGGTTGGAATATTCCGTTTATTTTTCCTAAATTATTATTATTTTCAATCTTTAATTCCTTTTATTTTCAGAAGGCTTTGATTGCATAATTTTGATTTATTAGGAGAACTATTTTGGGAAAAGTTAGTAATTCATGTACATTACCTTCATTCTCATGGTTTCTATGTTGAGAAAAGTAATTTATTTATATGAAATAGTAGAGATTTTTATTAAGAAATCAAATTTATCTCTCCATACCAATTTTCAGTTTGCTTTGCAAGTCAAAAATAGTCAAAAGAATCATCATTGCCCATTAGATATTTACTGTTTATACTGTAACCAAAAGAAAAAATAGATGACCAGTAGAAGTTATAAATAGCAATTAAATACCACTATTTATAATAACAAAATTTGTATTTATACATAATAATTCTACCACGTTCTGAATATGAATTTCACATTGTTTGTATATCTCATCTTTAATACACCAGTGTTGAAAAACTAAACAATATAACAACAGAATCAATTTCTAAACAATCATTATAGGGATTATAAGCCATAATCAAAAGATTGTGTTATAACATTAAATAAGATATATACATTGTAACAGTATGAGGTCAACTCATTGTCATAACATTGAAGGGTATCTAAAGAAAAAACATTCCTACATCCAGTAAACAAGTAATAGTAAGTCAATCATTATTGCCCTTAATGTTAGAAAAGTAACCCAGTTTCACATGTGATTTATAACAAATCCTTTATGACTTGGGTCCCAATTGCCTATTATATCTATTATGTAGTATAAGTATGTGTGTTAAACATAGTATAAATATACGTTAGTTATGATATAAAAAGTAGCAGACATCTATAACAATACATTATATAGTTGTAAGCAGTAAGACTAAACAAAATGACTCTGATAACGAGATAGGCAGAAATATTTTTTGTTATTTTTCTCTTGTAAAAATCATAAAGAAGGTTATAGTATGTAGTAGATGTTGGAAATGCGAGCCCACGGCGAGCCATTATGCAATAAATGTTATTGCAATTCACTCCTTAATCTGAAATAAAGAATACATAATTTGCATAATAGGTCCCTTAGTACAATTAGGGTTATGTACCATGGCCATCTTGATGATTATACAGCTGTTGATTCAACTATTGAATCATAGAGGCTGGTGCTTGAATGAATATCTAAAGAGTTATATTGAGGACTCATCAAGCACCGTCGGATGATTGTTAAGAGATGATCTCCAGCCTGAGTAGGAGATGGCAATCCTTATCTCTGAAGGCTGATATCTGACCGACCTCTTGATGCATGTCCTCTGCATAGGAATAGAGATTCGGAGGTGTCAGATTAGTTAGGTCAAAGAGTTGACTTAACGAGATCGAGATAACCAAAGTCCTATATCGTATGCTGTCAGGATATAGGCACGCATCCTCTGACCGGAGACAGATGTGTTGCTATATGTCTAAGTATGTACATTTGGCAGACCAATAGGTTGATGACCTAATCAAGGTCTACACACCGGCGCGCTGGTGTGCATATAAGGGCATATGAGTAATACGATCTCTCAAAGGGATCATACAGGTTCAGTTACTGAACCGGAAGACATGAGCTCACTCATGAGATATTGGGAAGAATCAAATTCCGTGCGCACGGTCGTCTCGCTTTGGAAGCTTGACTGAATTTGTAGGTTTGATATATACTTTTGGAAAGTATATGATCAAGACCTAGGTATGATATATGCTTTTGGAAAGTATATGATCGATACCGACTCCCAATGATCGAATGAGAAACTTACTGATAAAACCATGAAGTAGACAGTATAAAGTTGATCGAATACTTCGGGTTTAGTCTGAGTCTTCCAGTATGCAGGATGTACAGGTATTGGGAATACCTGAGGGTGATGTGATCATAAACGATTGTATAACCATGACGCTTCCATTCCTAGGGAGTGATGAAACGGGTCTGGATTTTAGTGACTCCTCTCAGTAGAGAAGTGATCTGATCTTGGTCCAATTATTGGACATTGATCTGAATGTGATTCAGATACAATGAGAAGATTAGATTTACGGTCTTGAGTTAATCAAGCATCTATGGGAGGCCCGCGATCTGGATTTGAGATACGATCTCAATATCCATGTCACTATACGTGGAACAATACAATCGCCCTGCCCTTATCTCCAAGTATCTGCGGAGAAAGCGCATTATCCTTGAAGGAGTTCATGGATAATTCTATTGTTGATGTATGTATCCGAGCATTGAGAAAATGGATAATTAAATGTGATTTAATTATCATGAGTAATATGAATTTGATTCATATTATAAAGAGAGTTATCTTAGATAATTAAATGAGATTTAATTATCAAAGATGTAAATAATGTGAATGTGATTCATATTATTTGGACACAAGAGAATAGAGATCCAAGATGATTAAATATGATTTAATTATCATGGATATGAATAATATGGATAGCAATATCCATATTAGTCATATATATTATAAATGAGATTTATAATATATAAGAGAGAGATATTTGTAATTTACATTTGTTAATTAAATGTTAATGTGAATTGGATTCACATTGGACATCAAATTGAAAATGTAATTTACATTTTGTTTTGGGTTGTGAATGTGATTCACAATTTTTCAATGGCATGATTGCAATGTTCACAAAATAAATTGGATTTATTTTTTTGTGAAATAATTTGCAACAAAAGTTGTTGCAAATAATGGAGATTACATAAAAGGTGAAATAACCACCTTCCTAATGGAGGAGGGTGGACGGCCACCACTCCCATTAGGAAAGGGAGGCCGTCCCCCCTCTCCACATGGAAGGAGGCTTTCTCTCCTTTCATTATCTCCATGTATTGATGATTTAATTTTGTAATTAAATTGTGTTGATTTATCAACATATATTTAATTTAAATTAAATTAATTGTTTGTTGTGTTTTTAGCAACAAATCATGACCATTGAAAGAAACACAAATTGATGTGGACCATTGGATTTGTGTTGACACATGGATTGAGATCCATGGATCCCAAAACCCTATAAAAGGAGAGGCACCCCATTGCTCTTCTTAACACATAAGTTGAGGCAACAAAATCTCTCTCTCTCTCTCTCATTCTCTCTACACGTCCTCTCTCCATCTCTCTCATGTGGCCGTCCACCATGGATGCCCTAGAGAGGTTCTCCATCGCCGCGGCATCGTCGTTATGCTGCCCGATGGTTTGCTCGTGGATCTCCGTCTCCTTCGGTGCGCCCGTTCATGAAGAAGACATCGGATCTCGTGTGTCGAGATCAGGAGATCCGCCGCTTGGATCATCAACATGGATTGCGAGAAGCACGCGGTTCATCCCCGCACTCGCAAGCGTCTCCTCCGACGGATCGGACTTGAGACAGGAGGTCTCTTCGTTTAGAGACTTGATCGCAACCACGCTTCAAGAGGTAAACCTAATACTTGGTTGTGGTTTAGACGAAACGATCTGAGAAGTGTTCTTGGATCATGTGGTTTCGTCACATGAATTTTTTTTTAATTTCCGCTGCATAGAATAACTAGTGTGACTAGTCGTTCTTCGTCGTATTCGATACGACGATCACGCTTCGGTGATGCGCTTGAGGATCTAACCATATCCTTCAAGTGGTATCAGAGCCTTAGGTCGGTGGTTTTGGATACGATCCATAAACCGAGGACGACTTGGGTTCATTAGGGTTTGCGAAAGTTTTCTTGCATTTCATTGTCGCATCTCTGTTTTGATATTATTTTCGGCACTGTTTAAATTGTTTAAACACGGAAATAATATTTGGATTTTATTCCCCATTAAATAAGGAAACCGTAGGATCTGAGTTTGCGTGATTTCGATTCCGTTTGCTCTAGATATGCTCATTTTAGTGAACATGTATCCACTGTTTCGGGGACTGCGGATCATGACGTAATTAAGATGTTAATTGCGGATTTGATACGCCTAGAAATGCGTGCGAATCACTTGGGTTCTGTTGTAAATCAAGTTAGAAAACTTTAGAAATTTACTTTGCTTAATTTGGATTTAAATTGATTGAGATATGATATTTTTAGTAAGTGATGGTCACTGCTGGAAATACTTTCCTAATCAAGAACCTAGTGGTTGTCATTTAATTAATTAGTGAAATTAAATTGTTTAATTTCCTGGAATAATTATGCATAAATATTTGTGAAATATTTAATGATAATTATTTCCTTAAATGACTTTGCCCTAACCAACAAATGATTAGATGTGATCTAGATCAAGATTGGTTACATGATCTACATGATCAACATTCCAACAAACATGTTGCTTGAATAGGACTTGGGATTTGTTTAGCAAATCTCATTATAATGTTAATAAAAAATGTTTTGATTATTACTATATGGTACAATTTCGGTTGAAGAACCGATGATCATCTCAAGTACAAATTAATCAATTTGGCATTATCCTTTCCCGAGGCGGATATGGTGCCTAGTCGGAGAGCATTGGGGTTGCGGGTTGCAACGTATGTGGTCCGTCCCACTCTCGTCGGTACTGGCCATGACAGCGGGTAGGGCCGGGATAATGTCCGAGGGATTAAGATGTATTTTTCTAATTATTAAAATTCGAAATAATACGTATTTGAGATAATACCATTATTCAAGTAACTATTAAAATGTTTGTCGGATATTAATTGGATCATTAATTTAATATGATTAGATTAATTGGAATCCAATTAAGATTGAAATACTCTAATATTATTAGAGTTAATAATTCCCTTGGAAGAATTAATTATGTGAATGTGATTCACGATAATTAATTAAAATTTGAATATGAGATGGAGGATCACATAAGTGACATCCATGGTCTCCCGTCAAGGCGAAGGGTTCCGTCGCCAGGGATTGTATGTGGGAGACGCCTGTCCGAAGTGACAGCTCCTGTATGCAAGCGCATCTGGATCGGACTCTTTGCTTCTCGAAAGAGTAAGGCCGTATACGTAGTGACCCCAATATCGGATCCTCATATTATTGGGGCGATATTGGATTGCGTATAGCGAGTACTATTCCTGTTGACGGTTGGTTCAATTAACGACGGGTCAACATCGCCTTAGGGGTGGTGGGCTCGGGTGTTAAAGACCGAATTGGGAGATGCAAGTTGGACTTGTAAAGCGGAATGTGTTCCCGCTTCTTTTTATCCGAGTTGCAGATTCTCATATTATTGGGATGTAACAAAGATAAGGAAGGAGATCCCAGATCTTGTTGAGATATAATGGTAAGTATATCTCTTACATTGAAAGTGATTAAGGGAATGAACTTTCAGTATTGACAAGACAAGACAACTTTGATATAAAAAAAATCCTAAATCAAAGTAAAATATATATATTTATATATTTATGCAAATTTCTTATTTCAAATAATCCTTCATTAAAACCCACTCAATGATATACTCAATAATAACCAGTGAAATATCTTGGATTGGACTCATGATCCAGATATTGTACTTGCAGTTGGACACATAATGTATGTGGTTGCAATGAGCAAGTTTCCTCATAATAATGAGGAATGACAATTAAATAGATAATAAGACTACAACCCTAGGGTTTGTGTGTCTCTATAGTCTTGATCTCTCATCGGATGTACTTTGGAAGTGACATGTCGATGATGATCGCAATTGTCAAATAATCCTTATAAAATTTATGAAGATATCCGGGCATACATATGTGCTCTTGACATTTAACATGAATGAGATGGTTCACTGCATCATGCAGAATGGTGGCTCTATAAGAGATGGTGTATTCAAATTGTTTGAGTACCTACCTGAACCTATGTTTTAAGAGTTTAGATGGATGTAGATGATGAGTGTCATCATTCTACTATCTATACTCTGGTCATTCATGAAGCTTCATAATATTCATATTGTATGAATTTAATGAAGCATGTATAAATGTTGAAATGCTCTTACATAAGAGATCCTTAGTCTTAAGCAATGGTTGCTTATAGATAAAGGGAGCGCAGTGGAAGCATGGGTTGGACCCGAGTAAGAAGTATGGTCAAAGAGTTGACTATACATCTATGACTTCCATATGTCATCCGAAGAGTTGGATGAATGCCAATGCTGCAATAAGTTGATGTGTTGATAGTATGACTATCAAGTCTATCTAGAATCCTTAGAGAAGGACTCGGATGGAGCATCAGATTAATCTACATAAATCATTGATAAGATAAAATCAAATAATTGTATCTCAATCTTCTGATGACATTTGCAATAGGTTGCATATGTTTTAGAAGACTGAAAAATTTGATCTTAAAGGTTTATAGTTATCCACATGGATATTGATGCAATTGTTGCAACAATCTCTGTTGGATTGATAGACTTGTTAATTTCAGTGGAAGAGTCCTTAGTCTTAGAGAATGTCTCTATGACCTAGATATAAGAATACACTCATTGTTTGTTTCTAAATGTTGGAAATAAACATGAATTCTGAGGTAGAACTATCATAAAAAGTTATGATGGAGATATTTCAGATAGTAATCTAAAATCTAGTGGACTCCACTAAATTAGAAAATTAATGAATGGTTCATTAACATTTCTAAATACTGAAATTAAACCTTAAGATCAATAGGAGGATGAAGATCATTTGACAATGATCTAGCATCAAGCCTTGGATATTTGTCTATTGATTTGATCAATAGACTAGTAAGAGATGAAACTTTAGAATGTCTAAAATTTCGAAACTTACATACTTATGAATATTGTATTCAAAGAAAAATGTCCAATACACCCTTCTTAGAGAAAGGTGTAAGATGTCAAGGTATTCAGGATCTCATACATATTGATGTATGTAGATCATCTATATCAAAGTAAACATTATGGATATGTGATATCTGTTGATGATTATGTATGATATGAGATTTCTTCTCTTCACCTGAGAAACCTTTGAAATGTTCAAAGATTTCATTATTTTTGGTTTAAAACCAAAGTTTGAAGGAAGATAAAATGAATTTGATCTAATCTAGGTAGCAAGTACCTGTTAGATAAATTCAAAGAATACCTTATAGAGATATGAATATCATTTCTATCTCAATCCTCCTAACACACCTTAACTCAATAGAGTTATAGGCAGATACAATTGGATCATGTGTGACATGATCTTATCAATGATGAATTTTAGCATAATTATCCCTTAGTTTCCAGGTATATATGTGTAGTAGAGACTACAATGTATATCCTTAATAAGGTTCCATGCAAGATGAAATCTAGCACTTGAGAGTGCTGCTTCATTAGGAAAATAAAGGATGGTATTGGATACCTACTTTATGACCTTGAGATTCTTGAAATATCTCATCTCTGAGAATGTGATTCTTGGAGGTTGAGACTCTTGAGAATCAAGATAAAAATGAAGTGTAGGAACTCATTTAATCTTGAAAAGATAATGAGGCTCCTAAAATTGGAAACTAAAAGGATAATTGAAGATGAAACACTAAAACCTCTTCAAATAAGTTTGAGGATGGATTCCATGTGTCAGAGAAATCTGACAATGATCGAACTTCATGTGATGAAGCTTCTGAAGATCTTAGCATGGATAGATGGATGTTAGCAATAAAAGTCTAATGTAGACTTCATGTACAAGTGTTGTATATGGACCCTCGAGGATCCACCTATATGGGTAAGACCCGTAAAGGTGTAAATGGATCTTCAAGAGAAAGGGAACCTGATGAGAAGGTACATACCTTCAAAGCATAGTTCGTAGCAATGAGCTACACATGGAAGAGAAGACATTGCTTGCAATGAGACTTGTTTTTCGGTGAACATGCTAAAATCATCAGAATATTGCTAACCTTAGCTACACAACTTGACTATTGCATCCTTCGAGGATGTAAGTCCAGATTGCATTCTCTATGAATATCTCTCTGAGGATATTCACATGAAGTAGCCACAGGGCTTCATGGTTGAGGAAAGCAAGGTGTGCAAGATAAGGAATCCATCTAAGGACTCAAATAAGCTTCTTTGAGATTGACCATAAGATTTGATGAAATTATAAATGTTATGATTTCAAATAAAATCTTGATGAGCCATGCGAAGCTTAGTGGGAGTGCCTGTGTGTTCATTGCGCTAAATATAGATGATATCCTGATCATTTAAAATGATATAAGGATAATAATAAGTGTTTTTATAATCTGGTTATTCCATATCTTGAAATATGATTTCAAAGATACCTCTTAGATCTTAGTTCTGAAGTTGTTCAGAAGCCAAGAGAAGAGGATAATTGGACTGTCACATTTGTAGTACACCTTGGACATATTCTATTCATAGAAATTCCAAGAAAAGCTTCTAACCCTTAAGATATGGTACTGACCTATCTTAAGGGATAGCACCTCAAAGAGTTGAGGAAGTAAATGCTACAAATACTTGCACTTGTGCATTAGTTACAAGAAGCTGAGTGTATACAAATACCAGATGTCTGTCATGCAGTGGGAGTAGTAAAATGTTACTAATCCTACTGTAGAGATAAAACACTTGATTGCAGTAATAACAAAATCTTCATAGATGAGGAGATTTTTGAGATAGTGATCTCAAAGTCTTATCTTCAAAAGTTTAAGACCATGTAGATAGTGATCTATAAAGGTCTAAACTTTAGATACCTTAGGAGATAGAGATCTCCTGGAAATGAAGGTATTCTAATAAGGATTATGGGGATACTGGTTATGATGTTAGGGACAATGTAACCAACTAGATTTGAGTATTGGTTGCATGAGATGCAACATTCGCATTAGATGCGAGCACTGTTACTGGGGATATGCAAGTGCCGTAAAAGGACTTGGCATAGTCTCGCGGGAACAGAGGACTGATCAGCTTACCTAGCTATTTTCTAAATAGCCTATGATTGTCACATGAGTGCGGGTTTAAATGATTAGCCCATTAATGGCTCTTTGGGCTAGTGGGAGATTGTTGGAAATGCGAGCCCACGGCGAGCCATTATGCAATAAATGTTATTGCAATTCACTCCTTAATCTGAAATAAAGAATACATAATTTGCATAATAGGTCCCTTAGTACAATTAGGGTTATGTACCATGCCATCTTGATGATCATACAGCTGTTGATTCAACTATTGAATCATAGAGGCTGGTGCTTGAATGAATATCTAAAGAGTTAGATTGAGGACTCATCAAGCACCGTCGGATGATTGTTAAGAGATGATCTCTAGCCTGAGTAGGAGATGGCAATCCTTATCTCTGAAGGCTGATATCTGACCGACCTCTTGATGCAGGTCCTCTGCATAGGAATAGAGATTCGGAGGTGTCAGATTAGTTAGGTCAAAGAGTTGACTTAACGAGATCGAGATAACCAAAGTCCTATATCGTATGCTGTCAGGATATAGGCACGCATCCTCTGACCGGAGACAGATGTGTTGCTATATGTCTAAGTATGTACATTTGACAGACCAATAGGTTGATGACCTAATCAAGGTCTACACACCGGCGCGCTGGTGTGCATATAAGGGCATATGAGTAATACGATCTCTCAAAGGGATCATACAGGTTCAGTTACTGAACCGAAAGACATGAGCTCACTCATGAGATATTGGGAAGAATCAAATTCCCGTGCGCACGGTCGTCTCGCTTTGGAAGCTTGACTGAATTTGTAGGTTTGATATATACTTTTGGAAAGTATATGATCAAGACCTAGGTATGATATATGCTTTTGGAAAGTATATGATCGATACCGACTCCCAATGATCGAATGAGAAACTTACTGATAAAACCATGAAGTAGACAGTATAAAGTTGATCGAATACTTCGGGTTTAGTCTGAGTCTTCCAGTATGCAGGATGTACAGGTATTGGGAATACCCGAGGGTGATGTGATCATAAACGATTGTATAACCATGACGCTTCCATTCCTAGGGAGTGATGAAACGGGTCTGGATTTTAGTGATCCTCTCAGTAGAGAAGTGATATGATCTTGGTCCAATTATTGGACATTGATCTGAATGTGATTCAGATACAATGAGAAGATTAGATTTACGGTCTTGATTTAATCAAGCATCTATGGGAGGCCCGCGATCTGGATTTGAGATACGATCTCAATATCCATGTCACTATACGTGGAACAATACAATCGCCCTGTCCTTATCTCCAAGTATCTGCGGAGAAAGCGCATTATCCTTGAAGGAGTTCATGGATAATTCTATTGTTGATGTATGTATCCGAGCATTGAGAAAATGGATAATTAAATGTGATTTAATTATCATGAGTAATATGAATTTGATTCATATTATAAAGAGAGTTATCTTAGATAATTAAATGAGATTTAATTATCAAAGATGTAAATAATGTGAATGTGATTCATATTATTTGGACACAAGAGAATAAGAGATCCAAGATGATTAAATATGATTTAATTATCATGGATATGAATAATATGGATAGCAATATCCATATTAGTCATATATATTATAAATGAGATTTATAATATATAAGAGAGAGCTATTTGTAATTTACATTTGTTAATTAAATGTTAATGTGAATTGGATTCACATTGGACATCAAATTGAAAATGTAATTTACATTTTGTTTTGGGTTGTGAATGTGATTCACAATTTTTCAATGGCATGATTGCAATGTTCACAAAATAAATTGGATTTATTTTTTTGTGAAATAATTTGCAACAAAAGTTGTTGCAAATAATGGAGATTACATAAAAGGTGAAATAGCCACCTTCCTAATGGAGGAGGGTGGACGACCACCACTCCCATTAGGAAAGGGAGGCCGTCCCCCCTCTCCACATGGAAGGAGGCTTTCTCTCCTTTCATTATCTCCATGTATTGATGATTTAATATTGTAATTAAATTGTGTTGATTTATCAACATATATTTAATTTAAATTAAATTAATTGTTGTTGTGTTTTTAGCAACAAATCATGACCATTGAAAGAAAGACAAATTGATGTGGACCATTGGATTTGTGTTGACACATGGATTGAGATCCATGGATCCCAAAACCCTATAAAAGGAGAGGCACCCCATTGCTCTTCTTAACACATAAGTTGAGGCAACAAAATCTCTCTCTCTCTCTCTCTCATTCTCTCTACACATCGTCTCTCCATCTCTCTCATGTGGCCGTCCACCATGGATGCCCTAGAGAGGTTCTCCATCGCCGCGGCATCGTCGTTATGCTGCCCGATGGTTTGCTCGTGGATCTCCGTCTCCTTCGGTGCGCCCCGTTCATGAAGAAGACATCGGATCTCGTGTGTCGAGATCAGGAGATCCGCCGCTTGGATCATCAACATGGATTGCGAGAAGCACGCGGTTCATCCCCGCGCTCGCAAGCGTCTCCTCCGACGGATCGGACCTGAGACAGGAGGTCTCTTCGTTTAGAGACTTGATCGCAACCACGCTTCAAGAGGTAAACCTAATACTTGGTTGTGGTTTAGACGAAACGATCTGAGAAGTGTTCTTGGATCATGTGGTTCGTCACATGAAAATTTTTTTTAATTTCCGCTGCATAGAACAACTAGTGCGACTAGTCGTTCTTCGTCGTATTCGATACGACGATCACGCTTCCGTGATGCGCTTGAGGATCTAACCATATCCTTCAGTAGAAGTGAAAAAAAACTTTAGATGATAAAAAAAATATAATACCACAAAGGTCCCTACCATACATACGAGAATGAAGCTACTGCATATAAATAAATTACTTTTCTTAACATAATAATAAAAATGTACTAATTTCATCAGCATAGCCTTGTCAAAATAGATAATTCAAATATTAAAAAATTTCAAAATAATTTAAGCATATAATAGTTAAAAATCTGTATAGATATGCAACATAAAAAATATATCTATATATATAAACAAAATAAACATAATTATAAAAAAATGTAAATGCTAGAAATCATAATACTATAGGAATATATAAAAGGGATGACTATCTGCCAACAGAGAGATTTCAGCATATAATACCGTCAAATTAGAGATGTGTATCGAGAAGAAAAAATATTAAATCATCAAAAAAGGAAGACAACATTTGTAACCATGAGAATCAAGGTAATGCACATGAATTACTAACTTTTCTTAGGATAGTTCTCCGAATGAATCAAAATTGTGTTATCATCACCTTATGAAAATAAAAGCACTAAAGATTGAAAATAAGCATGATTTAGGAAAATAAAGGGAATATTCCAACCCTTATACTTACTTAAAACAATAAAATTTTATCATAACTTAAAATAAGATTAATGTAAGTATGAAAATTAAAATGGTAGAAATTTATAATTAGCATATACTACAAACTCCTAAATAATAAACAGAACAAATAGTCTATTACTGGGAAAAAAATGTAGATCATACTTCATATAAAAAACGCTAACCTTCCTTGATAGATATTGCGAGGGATATAGAGGAAAGAAGCAGAAACAACTGCTCAAAGAAAATCAACATATGATAGTGTTTTAAGAGGAAATTCATTAAGGTTGTAGGAAATAAAAGGAAAAAAATAATGAGTAAATGATGGCTCAGATTTCTTTGACGATAAGAGATGTCTACTAAAATTGAGAAGCTGCAACATGATTATCATTAACAAAACGAAGTTACATAGCATCTCATATTTTATGATACTTATCAGGAAGGCGTGAAATAGTTAAGTGAATCATTCTTTCCAATTAATGATTTCTTTAATAAATTTAATATTTTCATCAGCATAGCCTTGTGAAAATAGACACTTCATATATTAAAAAATTTCAAAATGATTTAAGCATATAATAATTAAAAAATCTGTATAGATATGCAAAATAAAAAAGTTATCTATATATAAAACAAAATACAACCATAACTATAAAAATCTAAATGCTAGATATCATAAGACTGTAGGAATGTATACAATAGATGAATATCTGCCAACAAAGAGATTTCAACATATAATACCATCAAATTAGAGATATGTACAGAGAGAAAAACATTAAATCATCAATAGAGAGAAAAACATTAAATCATCAATAGGAAGTCAATATTTGAAACCATGAGAATCAAGGTAATATACATGAATTACTGACTTTCCCATAGTAGTTCTCTTAATAAATCAAAATTGTGTCATCATAGCCTTATGAAAATAAAGGCATTAAAGATTGAAAATAAGCATGAAGGAGAATAAAGGGAATATTCCAACCCTTATACAAACAAAAAATAGTAAAATTTTATCACGACATAAAATAAGATTAATGTAAGTATGAAAATTAAAATGACATAAATGGTAATTAGTAGATACTAACAAACTCCTAAATAACAAGTGAACAAATAACCTACCACTGAGAAAAAGATGTATAACATACTTTATATAAAAAACCATAACCTTATTTGATTGATATTATGAGGAATATAGAGGAAAGAAGCAGAAATAATTGCGCAAAGCAAATCAATATATGATGGTGCTTTAAGAGGAAATTCATGAAGGTTAAAGGAAACAAAAGAAATGGCACAGATTTCTTTAACGATAAGAGATGTCTGCTGAAATTGAGAGGTTGCAACATGATTATCATTAACAAATCGAAGTTACCTCACCATCTCATATTTCATGCTACTTTGAAGGAAGGCATGAAATAGTTAAGAGAAATTGCCCATTATTGAATTATCATATGGCGTAAGTTGAAAAAATAAGGTAGTAAGGGCTCAAATTTATTTGATTATAAGAGATGTTTAATAAATTGGAGAAGCTATAAAATGACTCTTATTGAGAAATCAAGGCTATACCTCTCCATATCAATTTTCACCCTACTTTACAAGTCATAAATAATCAAGGGAATCATTGGTTGTTAGATATTTGTTGTTTACACTGTAACTACAAGGAAAAAATGGATGATGAACAACACAACATTCCGAAAAATAAGTCTCGAACCTTATAGTAATTAAATACCACTATTTATAGTAACAAAAAAGTATACTCATATACAAAATAATTCTATCACGTTCTGAATATGTGTTTCACAATGTGTGTATATCTCATTAATACACAAACATTGAAAAACTAATCAATATAACAACAAAATGCAACATCGGAATCAATCTCTAAAACAATCATAGGGAGTATAATCCATAATCAAAGGACCGTGTGACATAATATTAAATAAGAAATATACATCGTAACAATATGAGGTCAACTCAATGTTACAATATTGAAGGGTATCCAAAGAAAAAACATTCAATTTCATTTGCTCACACGTCTCGTACACACAAAATCAAATTAATAATGTTAAAATATTTGAAAATTTACAAAGTCAACTAGAGAAGAAAAAGGAAAACATTCAAAAAATACCGATGGAAAATAGATGTCAGTCTAGCTGAAAGCATTTCGTAGGAACACCAACGAAATATGTGAGATCCAAAGCCAAGAACATAACCCAAACGACCAAGGCCCTCTGAAATGAAGATGGCAGAGGTAATAAGTAGAAGAAGCAACTTTGCAAAGAGGGGGCATCATGAAATCGTAAAACCCTTTTTAAGGGTTCAGAGGATGGAGATAAATGACTGGAACAACGAAGACGGGGCAAGAAGCAAAAATGTATCAAAGCAAATCAACATATGATAGAGTTTTAAGAGGACATCAAGGCAATATAAAGCAAAAGATTAAAAAAATTAATGAGTAAATGAGGGTTCACATTTCTTTATGATAAGAGATGTCTACTAAAACCGTGTTGCTACAACATGATTCTCATTAATAAATCAAAGTTACCTTGCCATCTTAATTTTCATTTTATTTTGCAGCAATGCAGAAAATAGTTAAGCGAAGCATCTTTGCTCATTAATGAATTATCATATGAAGTAAGTCAAAAAATAATGAGTAAGAGATCATATTTATTTGATGATAAGAGATGTCTACTAAAATTAAGAAGCTACAAAATGATTTTCATGACGAAATCGAAGTATCTCATCATCTTAATTTTCAATATGCATTGCAAGTTAGAAATAGTTAAGTGAAGCATCATTGCCCATTATTAATAGGAAATCAATGAAATTAAAGCGTTTTATGTTATAGTAAAAAGAAAATGGTAACAATAAAATGCTTTGCTAAGAAGATACTGAGTATATATGTTTCTTCTTAAAATAGGAATATGATTAAAATTATTATACAATAACTAATGCATGTTTATACTATGTACAGTTCGAAACAAAGGTATGGAAAGAAGAATGTGGCATTCATGACACCGAAGATGAAATATAGAGTACCTATATCCACAATGACCACAACACTTGACCTCAACGTAGCGATAGTGTCTGGTTCAGTGATGTATCCTACCTCCTGAAGCTAGACTAACAGAAATTCATGAAGGCAGTAAGAAGCTAAAACTAAAATGTAATGAGTAAATAAGGGCTCAGATTTCTTTGATGATAAGTGATGTCTACTAAAGCTGAGAAACTGCAATATTATTCCCATTAAGAAATCAAAGTTGCCTCACCATCTCAATTTCCATTTTGTTTTGTAGCAAGGCATAAAATAGTTAAGCGAAGCATCTTTGATCATTAATGAACTATCATATGGTGTAAGTTAAAAAATAATGAGTAATGGCTCAGATTTATTGGATGATAAGAGATGTCTGCTAAAATTGAGAAGATGTAAAATGATTTGTAGCAAGAAATCAAAGTTACCTCGCCATCTCAATTTTCAATATGCATTGCAAGTCAGAAATAGTTAAGTGATGCATCATTCCATATAATAGTAGGAAAGTAATAAAATTATAAGATTTTATGTATGGTAATATATATATATATATAATGAAAAATGTTAATAATAAAAATACCTTTATATAAGATAGTGACTGTATACGTTTATCCTTAAAAATAAGTATATGAATAGAATTATTATATAATAATTAATGCATATTTATACTATTACATTACAAACCAAATGTATGGAAAAATGAACGTGAAATTAACAGCACCCGAGATGAAACATAGAGTACCCATATTCATGATTACTACAACACTTGTCCTCAGCGCAACGATAGTGTCTGGTTCACTGATGTCCCTTGAAGTTAGCCTACAACATCGTTCATACTCGAATTGCGAAGAACCAGACCGGAGACAACATCTTCTTTAGCTATAGCCGTTAAGCTAGACTTCCGATCTTTTTCCGAAAAACAAAAAGTCCCGAGACTTGGATCTAGCTTTGACCAGAGAAGCTAATCGGCACCCAAAGATTGCTCTTCGCTTTCTTGTATGAGTAAATAGGTTGAATATGACAGATTTTTAAATTAAATCTGAAATCTAGTATTTATAAATTAGAAGATGTGTATATAGATACTCAAATTAACATATTTTTTGTTTCCTTGAAAGCCAATCTAGACATCAAAAGTATGCTATCAGGTTCCTAAAACGATCTCCTAGACAACATAAACATTTTGAAGATTATATATTCCCCATTGTGATTGTATCTATAACCAAACTTTAAATCATTACTTTTGATAAAGCTTATATAGTTGTAGAGTTATGCTTGCAAATATAATCAAAATAAGTCATGGCATGCTAGGTTTCATAGATGGCAATAAAATTTCAATTGTAAAGCCAGGTAAAGGCTAAACTATAAACTTAGTCAGATATAAACATAATTAGATGGACTTCCTAGATAAAAAATAAAGTATCATAAGTTACCAGGAAAGATGAATGGACAACATGCAGACATGTATACATACATGTATACATAATATATAATAATACCAGGAAACTATGCGTATATAATTGATCTTTTTTCAGAACTGAACAAAATATCATCTATTTGGAAAATTAATACGTAGATATCAATAGTAAAATAAAAGGTTTAACCGTTAATATATCTATCATTTTTTTGTATGAAGAAAAGTCTAAGAGTTAACATACCTAGTAATTTTTTTTAGAAGATTTGACGTGGTTGTTACAATGGTATACATACAATAGAGATGATAATGAGGAAAAGATAGACATACATAAAATTACCTACATAGATTAATAAAGATTCTCCAAAGAGGTGAACGAAAAAATATATGTACACATATATCTCTATAATATGATTGTATATGACCGTATACAACTATCCTTTCAATGTATACCTGTCAATTTACTGCAGTCAAAACGTGTGAATACAATATCATTTATGCCATCAGTCAAAGTTATACAATCTGCGTAATTGCAAGTCAATTGTACACACAAAAAAGCAAACTAACTATTAAGTATAATAGATAGGAAACTTCTCAATGTAGTACATGCTGAAGAGAATGCGAAAAAAACCAGAACTTCAAATTTTATGGGCATTAATGAGCTATCATATCATAGAGTTTTGATAGGAAATTCACAAAGGTAACAGCAAGCGTAAGTTGAAAAATAATGAGAAAATAAGGACTCAAATTTACTTGATGATAAGAGATGTCAAAAAAATATTAGAATCTGCAAAATGAACCTTACCAAGAAAAGTGAAGTTACATCACCGTGTCAATTTCCAGCCTGATTTGTGTGGAGTCGAAGAAAGGTACGTCATCATCGTCCTTTACTTGAGAGAGATAGAGAGGGATGGAATTGGAAGGGGGCTGCCGTAGTTGAGGTTCCGATCGACGCTTTTCCTCTCCTAATGGGAGGTTTATATAGGACGTAAGCCCTCACCACATCCACCCCCTTCTAACATGCCCTTGTGGTTAGTGTCTCCATGACACCCGACATTGCCGCAACCACCAGAGGCGGTTCCTTGACCACACCAGTCACAGAGGTCGTTGTACATCTCCCATTTGACCGAAGTGGTCAAAACATATATGCTCCTACTAGTCACATAGTATATACATGGAGATCATATGGGAATCATTATCTATGAAACCTTAACTCATACATTCCTTGAGTCCCATTAAACCTACATGTTTAATGCTTGTTACTGTTGTTATTCCCTTGGTTAGGGAATCAACCAACATGTCATTGATAGGTATGTAGGTTATTGTGATTTCTTACTTTCCCACTATATCTTGTATATATTGATATTTGATCTCAATGTGTTTTCCTATAGAATTGTTAGCCCCACTATTGATTAAGTTTATCACAACTTGATTGTAACAATACATTTCAATTGACTCTTTGACCAATTCTAGGCTTAGATTCTTTAGAAAACGTTTGATCCACACGACATGAGTAGTGTCCATTGATGAACGTCGAATCCACCTCTTTAATAATGGATAAATTGTCGTAGCATAGGAGACAAATTCGGTTCAGCAAAAACCACAATCGTTTGAATGCTGTGGAGTATTTATACTTGAAAAGTCTACCAAGGTCGAACACAGGGACATGACTGCTTAATATGTTTATCAAATTTTGATTCAAGAAGCACAAGTGTGAATTAATTTCAGTTTCAGGTCCATCTGATGAACTATGCAAATTAAAATGCAATGCCATGATGTGTGCAATTTTTAGTTGATTTTTTAAGCAATTAAAGTGATAAGTAACTATGCAAAATGACAAGTATGCTAAATACAAGATTACAAAGATACCCTAAAAGTATGAGCATCATATCAGAGATAGAAATCATAGTCAATTTAATCCCATCATTAAAAACAACCATCAAATCAAAGCAAAAACAATGATAGCATGTTCCTCATTTTTCACATAAAAAATCACTTCATTAAAAATAGTGGCGAATGAGAAAATTAAACATGCTAAGATGTAGAGGACAAAACAAGGATCAAAATGACACTAAAATCATGCAATTTGGACTACGATGCTCAAGTTATGCTAAACACAATGTAGGGGCATAATTGTAATAAAAATACAAGAAAATAAAAGGATAAATATTGCATTCAGGTCCCTTGAGGGACCTAAATGCAAATACCAAAACCGCCTGGACCCTTGTGTAATTTTTCCATCGCGCGTAGGGACCTTCTTACAATTTCTAGAAAGTTGGAGGGCCTCCCTGTAAAATACCCAGGCACGCACGTGAGGCACGTGCCTGGGGACCATTCTGCAAATCTTCAAAGTATCAGGGTCTTTTGTACAATTTCCCAGGCCCTCACGTGCTCTGCACGTGAAGGGACCAGGCTCGGGACACCCCTGTGGCTCGGGGCACGTGGCAGCATTCTGGAGCCTCAGCTCGAGGCTAAGGCCACCCGAGCCTGTAGGGTAAGCGTGGAGGCTCGGGTGGAGGCTGGGGCTGCCACGTGGCTTGATCGTAGCCGTCCGATCGGATGATCGGACGACACCTGTGCTGTCTTCCTCCGTCGTGGCCCATCGGAGAAGGCGGGTCTCCGACGAACCCTTTAAAGCTCTGCCGTGCTCCTGTTGCTCGTCTGAAGTCAGTGAAGTCTGATCGAAGCCTGGCAGAGGTCCTGGAGCATTGCAAAGCTCCGTTGATGTCTGGAGCCCCCGTCGGAGCATGATCGTCGGAGGAGAAATTCGAGATCGGTGGGGAGGCGCGGAGCTCCGACCATTGAGGATACCTGCAATTGTTAGGTATAGCCGATGCTCGTGCGTGTGCATGCGAGTGAGATAAGGCGAGTGGGAGGGCCAGGGAGGCGTCGAGAGCGGTGGCCGGTGGGCTTCTTCGCCGGCGGAGCGGGAGAAGAAGGGAATCGGAGCGGGGGAGGATCTGGAGAAGGGGAGAGGGGGTCCGCGTGAGTGACTGGTGGATGGCGAAGCTCAGGGGGTGGTTTCGTGAGGGTGAAGGTGATGATAGGCGGAGGATTAATTCAAGGATGGTGAAAGGAAAATCACCTCGCCGGAGCGAGGAGTTGGCGGAGGAGGTAGCTTGGGCTGAGGCTCAGGGAGCCCTCGGGTCGTCGCCCGGCGAGGTCAGCCATGCCTCGGAGCTCGGCGGCTGCTAGAGGAGCCGCTACTCAGCGGAGGAACGCCGAGGGTCGACACCAGGCTCAACCCATCATCCCCTCGACGTTCCGCCCCTCCATTGTCACCGGAGGGGTGGAGGAAGCTAGGTTAAGCCCAATAAAGGTGGACAAGGGTCTCAGGCGGTGGGGGAGGCTTAAATAGGCGGAGATCGGCCGACAGTTACATGATGATGGGGGGGGGGTTTCAACAGAGGTTTTAATGGCGAAGCAATGATGGTGAAGGTGTTATGGAGGTTGCGTGAAGGAGGCGGGAGATCTGGCAACGTGGGGAAGCGTTTAGATGAGGAAGAGGTGGCTGGCGTCACCTTCCAAAATAGGAAGGGGGTAGCGGGTTGTGAGGTGAAATGGCTGGGGGGGAGGGGGGTTACGAAGGAGGAAGATGATCTCTCTGGTTGTGATCAGATCCTAGGATCTGATCCTATGGCTGAGGTTAAGGCGCTAACGGGTGGTTTAGATGGAGAGGAGGGGAAGATCCAATGGCTGGAACGAAGGGGTGATGTGGAGAGATATCAGCCATGGATAGCAATGGGATCGGGTGTCTGAGATGAATTGGCGACGTGGGGTGATGACGGACGTTGAATGGAAGAAAGATCGACGGCTAATTAAGGCACTAGACAACGAGGGGGATTCAATATGGGAGCTGGATCCTACGGCTGGGATGAGGCAGAGATGGAGGGCTCAGATGAAGGAGAGGATCCAACGGTCGGGCGAGCGCTGGGTGTGAGAGGAGAGGCGGGCCACGCGGGCGGCCAGCGGGCGCTACGTGGCCCAACGAGAAAATGTTGGTCAAAAATCCAAAAGAGGTCATTTGTATAAAAAGTATTTTTGGGGGTATTTTTAAGGGGTATAAAAACACATGATTTAACTTTTGATTTTGTTTTTGTATTTTTGAGTCTTTTTAAAGGGTCAGTGAATTATAGACAAATATTTTACCAAATTTTTAGGGGTTTTTGATGATAAAATAAATACAAAAAAATAAGGAAAAATAAATACAAATAAATAAGGGTAATTATACACAATATGATACATGATAATAATGAAGAATTGAAAGCGATTTTTATTGGTTTAGTCAAGACAGAGGTTTAATTTGCGGCTTTTAGCATGATGAATACGAGATTCATCATACCCCTATACTTAACCATGCTCGTCCTCGAGCATCTAAAGAATGAAGGAGTCGGATTAAATCCTGACAGTGCACGTGAAGATTTCAAGGCTCGATCTTCTGAAGACCCTTTATTTAAGAGATCCTAAAATTCTGGGTTTATCCAAGTCTTAGTTAAAAGGAATCCAATTTCTCTAATTATCAGACTCTCGTTTTGTACATATAATATAAGGATATGAAGAGTCGAGTCGAGGCATCACTCAAAGTTCCAGTCCCAAAGACTCTCCTCTGGACCTAATCCTCAATACTAGCGAATAAGTCTTTTCTTGCTTCAGTCAACCGTCTCATTAATTTGTCAGACTTGAAAGTGTAGATGAACGACCAGATGATGGAGGGTATAGGGTTGGCAAGTAAACAAGGGACTGGGTAGGCGTGATCCCTCACATTGGAACAAGGGGCCTCTCGAGTGTCTTTTTACTCAACACATGTAAATTTTTAGATTGTTGACCAATGTGTCCGTCAAGAGAGTTGGAGTCGTCTGTACTTGTTTTCCTGGGAGTACACCGGGGTGTATCTCCTTTGAGTATCTAAGATACCTTCGACACCCGGACTTGTAGCATTTACGATGCAGAGCCCTTTTTTGGTGACAACCCTACTCCTTGGTCCTAATTAGCGCTTGGTCCAAGTGGACACTTTGAAAATGTTTGGAGCGCTCGCCATTGGTGGAAGCTCATTTATAATTTGACTTGGATGATAGAGCTTTTTGTTTGACACTTCGTTGCTTTTGTTGGCTAGCTCCACTGCTTTTACCAAAAGTTGGCGCACATTGATCAAAAATATTCATTAAGTTTCATCACACCTTGGCACTTTTAGGTAAATATCAAAGAGATAGCATATGAATCTTGTTCACATACTGGCTAGGGTTTTGCTGACGATCAGGTTTTATGAAGCCTTCATTAACTTTATCCCATCCACGAATATCCTTAGATCGGGTCTAAACTCAAATCTCTGGTCCTAGTTCCTCAAGTGATATCTCAACTCATCTCATCAATCGTGCAGTTGTGGAAGTGACTGTGCTGATCATAATTTTCTTGAAGGTAGAGATGAAGAGTGCAATATAGCGCTCAAATCTTTCAAACCAGGGAAGTGTGGATATTTAAGCTTAAAACCCTAATGACTAAGGCATGTTAACTCAGACTCTCAAGATCACAGAAATTCGGTGTCCTCAAAAATCCTCAAGCCTTGAGTGAATGTGAATGTGTCAGGAATACACCAACTCCTTAGTTAGTGATTTTTGTGTGATTTTTGTGTGATTTTTGACTTTCACAGATTTTTATGGATTAAAATATTTTTTTAATTCTTTGGAGGGACAATGACTGGCCCAGGCTCAAATAAATAAAAGTATCTACTCTCAGCCAGTATGGGTGTAAGTACGAGCCGATAAACGGACCCGTGATCCTTAAGGACGGTGCCTTTCGCAGTGTCCTCTAAACCATCCACTCTGCTAAGGGAGACCGAAGTTCCCTCACTGAAAGTGTCTACTAAGCCTAGTAGTCATAGTCTAGTTTAAAGAAAGATTTTTGGTTTTTTCATTTTTTTTGAAAGGGTTATTTACATAGTTTAAACCCTCAATTTTAAGAAAATATTTTTACAAGGTTTTTACAAAACTCAGTTCACATGTTTTATAAAAACCAAGCCCGAAAATAAATTTTCAAAATTTTTTTAAAAATACGAGCTATGGCTAAAGTAAATATACAGTAATAAACGGTATACCCCCCTATACTTAAAATTTGCTATGTCCTCATAACACAAGTGCCATGAAGCCAAGGCTCGATCAAATATAGGGTGATATAGCGGAACTGAGGAGGGGGGCTCCCCTATACTTAGGTCAAAAATTGACTTGAGTATAAGAAGAAAATGCGAGGGAAGGAGGAGCAGACGAGTCCCTGATGACACGAAAATATCACTCGAACAACTAAGGATAGGTAAAAATAGAACTCAGGTCGTTGCGACCTCAGTCGCTCGAGCAATAAATCGGATCAATCAAGAAAAATCAAGTGCAGACCACCAAACAGTAGAATAAAATCAATGAAAAATGATAGCGGTCCTGGCTATTGGATTAGCCTGGTATAGCGACCAGGGTCGGACTCAGGGAGCACGTGATGGCCTTGCGGCCTACGAAGTAGTCTAAAAAAGGAATAAAATAAAATAAAGGTCTTTTTGGTGGGTTTTTAATTTTTATATTTTTTTGGATTTTTAATTAAAGAAGAAAATAAAGGAAACAAATAAACAAGCCAACACAACTAATTATTTAATTACTCAAAAATCACTCAAAAATTCAAATAAAAATGTTTTTATGTTTTTTTTATATTTTTTACTGTTTTTGGTTAATTTTTGGCATTTTTCTGATATTTATTAGATTTTATAAAAATCAAACAAGGCAAGAAAACAAGGGTACTGTCCAGCCAGGTGTCAAGGGCCAATTTAAAATGCAAAATGTCCCTATTAACACTTGGAGGTAATTTTGCTGTAAAGAAGAAAATTCATGGAAAATTTAGCCACTGGAATTATTATTTTTAGGTTTTTCAATTAATTATTAGAATTTTTATAGGGTTTTTAGTGTTTTTTAATTTTTATGGATTTTATACAGTGAAAAATGATCAAAATTGGTCAGAAAATCAAACAAGGTAAAATAAACATACCTAATTTTTTTGTAATTTTTAGGGGTGTTTTAATATTTTTTTGTGAATTTTAAAGTTAGACAGTAATTAAAATGCCTATTTTTGAATTTTTAAAAATAGTAAATGAAATAAAAATGTCCCTAAAAATTACAGAAATTTTACACCATGGCAGGAGCCATGTGTCCAATTTTCATCAATTTTGGAGTCAATTTGTTATTTTATTAAAAATAAAAAGAAGGGTACAGTGCACAGGGACCTGTACGCAAATAGTGCAAAGTTCGGGGGGCCGGTGCAATTTTTCCAAGAAAACACGCGCGAGGCGCGTGACCTGGGCACCCAGGGACCTATTTGCAAAGAAACTAAGGTTTCTGGACTATTTAATAACAAGTATTAAAAGTCCAAGGGCCTCAGTGTAAAATACCCACTAATTGACCCACATGCACATTAAAACCATTCACCGGGTTATATCTGTAATTAATAAAAATTTTCATTCATTTCTTAACACTGAAACAAGGAGGCCAGATATGCAAATAACCCAACATACACGTGTCGAAGCACGTGTTCCACTACAGGCAGGGGTATAAAAGTAAATACTAAATATGACAGGGTCCACTATGCAATTTACCAAACACAAATAAAAGGTCTAAAATATTTATAGGACTACAACAGAACAACTAATAAACTAAGGGCCTAAAGTGAAATTTACCCTTTATTATGTTGGTCGTCGGATGAGCGCCACGTGGAGATCCATCGGCTCAGATGCGCTGGGGCTAACCCTCGACGATCGACGGTCACGATCTAGCCTCCCAACGATCGGACGGTCAGAGCTGCTCCTCAAATGGACGGCTAGAATCTGAACTGGAGCCGGAGGTCGATCGGACGACTGCGGAGGATGGAGGACAAACTGATCGCCGGCAAACTTCGCCAGGCTCGTGCTGGCACTGGAGTCCTCCTCGGAGGCCACGATTGATCGGAGAAGATGCGTGGGGGCCTTCCGCGTCTACTGGAATCCTCCGATGGCTCGCCAGAGGTCCTGGAAACTCAGGAGAGGTCGGTGGAGCTCGAGCTGCTGCACCAGATGGTCGAGACCCCCAGATGGCTCGGATGTACCTGAAAAGAACGTCAGCAGACTCGCGGGTCGAGGGCAAAATGCCTTGACCCTGTGAGCGGGGGTGAAGGTGGTCGGTGCGGTGGTGCGAAGGGGCTCCGGCGAGGAGACGACGGAGGAGCCCAAATCCCAGCTCCTGTGCGAGCTTGGTTGGATGAAGGGGCAGAGAAGATGCACGGGGAGAAGGCGATCGTGATGGAGTGCTCCGATGATCGAATAGGTGGCGATTGTTGGCGGAATCGAAGCTCGAGGGTAACAAGGGAATTTGGGCAAAACTAGAAATTCGGGAAAAAGAGAAAGAAAGGGGACTACCTACTGGGCGCAGTCGACTGTGGAGGAGCAGGGGGTGCTCCTGGTCTTCGCCTCGAGGACCGTCGGTGTCCGAGGCTCTGGCGCTACCTCCAGGCGGCGCACGACGGAGCAAGCTCGCCGGATCAGTGGTCGTCACGCTCCCTCCTCGCTGCTACACCACCGGAGGCGAGCTGTCACTCTCGCGAAGATGATGGAGGTCACTGGGTGGAGAAATGATAAGCCAAAGATGACAGGAAGAGGAGGTGGAGCTCGGCTTAAGTATGGGTGCAGGTTCGAGAAGATTGGATCGGGCAGGGTTCCGCGAAGCGCGGATCCCCACGCGGATACGTCGGTGAGGATCTCGAATGCAAGGGGGATGATCGGAGCTCGGGGGTTGAGGATTTGGAGGTCGGGTCGTGACGCGAAAAATCGGGGAAGTCGGGTCGGGCGTCACGACCCGTGGGAAGTGGTCCACAGGGGGGAGTTGACTGGGGGGTCAACGTCCCCCGTGGACCAATGAGGATCAGCCATTTGGAAAATATTTGGAAATTCAAAAAGAAATAATAAATGGCCGAATCATGAAAAACTTAAAACATAAAAAATGTTTATTTTATTTTTTCTATTTTTTGGTGGTTTTTAATTAATTTTTCAAAATAAAAATAAGATATTTACACTAGGGTGCTATATATAGGTATATATACAATGTTGATTTTTGATTTTTAATTAGTTATTTTTATACATTTTTATCCCCATTTTATATTTTATTTATTTATAGCATAAAATTAGAAATAAAAGGGTATTTTTATTTTAATTTTATTATTTATATACAAGGGTGAAATAAATAGATATATACATCCATCTACATGGTATATGTAAAATGTTATTTTTGGTTTTTAATTTTGTTCTTTTTTTATTTGATTTTTGTTTTTATGGTTTTTATTTTATTTATTCACACCATAAAAGATAGAATATATACAAATTTTATGGAAATAAATTTATTTATTTACAAAGTGAAATAAATAGGGATAGGTGTGCTATGTACAAGGTGGATATATACAAGTGAGTTATTTTTATTTTCTTTTTAATTTTTCTATTTTTATCTTGATTTTGTATTTATAAATCTATAAAAATATACAAGCCCATTTTATTCTAATTTTGGAGGAAAATATTTTTATTTTATTTACAAGGATATTTACACACATGAGCTCCCTATGTCTCTCTACTTTGGCTTTTATGCGGTCAGGCCCATGCTGAGCCCTCCCTTGGAATTAGGTCGCTCGATATTTATTCTAAATATATCCCTCTTTTTCTTTTATCTCTTTATTCTTTTATTTTTGCACAAAAAATATGCTAATTATTAGTTTTTACACAATGCATGCTTTTGGTAATTATTTGTATTTACATGAATATACATGTATTTGCAAAGGTTTTTGTAGCTAAAATATAAAATAAAGAGTGATGAATGGGTATTCATCACCCCCCTATACTTAACTTTGCTACTCCCTTAGCAAACACTTATTTGAAAAAGAAGTGAAAAAGAGAAAGAAAAAGAAAAAGAAAAAGAGGAGAATATACATGGATTAAGGTTGATTATTAAACTCGCCTTCATTAAATTGAAATATGGAGCTCGATCAGATCTTTGGATTATTAATGTGTCGGAACCTTATTTGGACTTAAGCTTAAAACTCAACAGCCTCTAAGTTCCACCAATCTATGGACAAGACTCCTCAATAAACCAGATCAGAACAAGTCTACATACACAAAATCTAATGACCATGAATCTTTCCATGCAGTGTAAGTGATATGTAGCTCCCCACCTCAGAAGTAACCAAGAAACAACCTCCCCCAACCTGGTAACTCTAATGCCTCGGTCTAGCAACTCTTTCCTTGAGAAGCGTGGTAATCCCTTCTAAGTTCAAGTGCAACCGGCTCAAGAAGAGGGGAAGAAGATGAAGAATGGACCATGGCCAGTGTAGCCATGTATCCTTGGGAGCCCAACCAGTGTAGCTAAGTCTCTCGCTGCAAGCTTCATGAGATGTAACATGGATACCATAAGCTTTTGCTTTATTTGACTATATACACTCCGGTGGGGTTATTAAATTTTCAATCCGACCCACCACTTTTTTGGAGTTCTTTTTCTTTTTGCACTTTTTTTCATGTGCAACTGTACAACATATCTACATGGTGCAACATATATACAAGGAGTTTTTCCTCTTGAGCCAGTAGACTATCCCTCTTTTGAAGCTTTATTGCAACCCACGGCTTCTGTCTTTAGACTTCATCACCACTAGACCAAGTTGAGGTGCACTTCCTTCACTAGAAGAAGAAGAGAGGTTTCGCCTAGAAGTACTACCCTCATATGCTACCCCAAGCCAAAGGAAACTGCCTCCTCACCACCTCATCCGTGGAGAGCTATGTGTAAAGTGCTGGTGCAAGTTAATCCATTGTCTCTAAGAGTCATGCGTGTGTTGTTAAATGCTCTACTTAGGCTCATTAAGATGACATATGCTCATAGCCTAGTGGACTCAAAGGATTAAGTTCCAATGGACCTAAAAAGCCTTATCCTAAGCCCTATAAGGTTCCTCTTAGAATTAGGTGGATTAAGATCTTAATCAAGCTCCATTTCCCAATTTAATTCTACACTAGTTTAAATGTCAACTATGATCCAGGAAAAACTATACAAATATTCACAAAGATGCTATTTACAAATATTTACAATCGTGCAAAATTTTTGAAAAATGTTTTGAAACCATGGATGTATGCATGAATGCAAGTTTTGCAAAAATATTTACAAACATTTACACAAGGTTTTTGCAAACTTTTTGTTTTCAAAACATTTTGGAAAAATTTTGTATTATATACATAATTTTGATATGAAAATATTTACAAATCCTTTACACAAATCATTTTACAATCATTTGTACAAAAATTATTTGTATAAATAAATAGGTATGTGCAAGATGAATTTTATATACAAGGGAGAGAAAAAAATTAAATTTTATGGGTTTTTAGCCATTTTTATTTATTCACACACTCACACAAAGTACGAGTTATGGTTAAAGTATATATGAAATATATACACACCCCCCTATACTTAACTCGAACGATGTCCTCAGAGTGATGAAGAAGACATAACTCGTGCTTAGTATAGGGACATGAAAAGGGATGGCTATATACAGAGATGAATCAAAGAATAGAATGAATAGAAGATCAAGAGAGTCTCGGCTTTTCCCCCTATACTTAAGATCAAGTAATCCTAAGTATAGCAAGCTGTACATGAAGGGAAATCCGAGTGAAGGATGTACAGAATCTGCCCCCTAAACTTAGGGTAAAATATCCCTAAGTATAGGCAGCAAAACATGGGTAGAAAGGATAAAAAGAATACCCGAAGGTCCTACATCCCCCCTATACTTAGGGTAAAGTACACCCTAAGTATAGCATAATCATAAGATAACTGAAAAAAGGGATGTCGGACTAAAGAATAGAGTGATATAGACAACTGGATCTATACAGGCCGGAAGAACAGTGATAATCAGGCGTGAGATGCAATAGATGTGAGTCGAGAGACCACATCTCACACAAAATGAATAGGGGCAACATCAATGACCCGCGGCTCATGATCTAGAAATGGCTTGAGCCGCTGGCCGTTCACTCGAAAGGTACTCTCAGAAGACAACTCAGATATATCAATGCTCCCGTTGTCGTGTACCTTTCTCACCAAGTAGGGTCCCTTCCATTTGCTCTGTAGCTTCCCTGGGAATAGACGAAGCCTAGCATCAAACAGCCATACTCTCTGTCCAGTCTCAAAATGCTTGTGGCTGATGTGAGAATCATGCCACTCTTTCACTCTCTCCTTATACTGCAGGCTGTTTGAGAAGGCGGTATCACAAAGCTCCTCCAGGGCTGCTAACTCTGCCCTCCTCTGCTCTCGTACACTATCTGGATCTAAAAGAATATCTGTGACTGCCCAAAGTGACTTATGCCTCAACTCAACAGGTAAATGGCATGGCTTGCCATAAACGAGGCGAAAGGGAGATGTGCCCAAAGGTGTCTTGAAAGATGTCCTATATGCCCACAAGACCGAGTCCAAAAGCTGTGACCAATCCTTTCGGTCAGGGCGGACGACTTTCTGCAAAATAGTCTTGATCTCCCTATTCGACACCTCGGCTAGACCATTCGTCTGTGGATGGTATGGAGTGGCAACTCGATGGTCTATGCCGAACTCGCTAGCAAGTGCCTTCACCTGGTCGTTGATGAAATGAGACCCCCCATCTGAAATCAATACTCGAGGTATGTGCTTCCTCAAAAATCTGCAAACTATCCTCGCATCAGTAGCTCGGGCGGGGATGGCCTTAACCCAACGACTAACATAGTCTACGGCCAACAGAATGTACTCAAATCCCTGACTCTTAGGGAATGGACCCATGAAATCGATGCCCCATGCGTCAAAAACCTCACATAAGTGAATGGGCTGAATCGCATCATATCACGCTGTCCGCAAGTGCCCATCCTCTGACAGTCAGTACACCCCTTTACGAACTCATCGGAGTCCTTGAAGAGGGTAGGCCACCACAAGCCGGATTGGAGCACTTTCTGTGCCGTTCTCCTCCCAGAATGATGTCCTTCTGCCTCAAGCCTGTGGCAGTAAGTGAGGACGCTATGGTGCTCCTCCTGAGGAATGCACCTACGCCAAACGCTATCCCCTCCTTCGTGGTAAAGGATGGGATCCTCCCAGTGGTAGGACTTGGCCTTTGCGAGGAAGGACTCAAGCCTCTGCCTGGGCCAACCTTGTGGGACTTTCTTAGCAACAAGAAAGTTCACAATGTCAGCATACCACAGGAGTGAGGCGATAGCAAGGATCGCCTCATCTGGGAAGGTCTCACAAATGGGATCAATCTGCTCAGACTCCTCAGGCTGCTCTAAACGGGAGAGATGATCCGCCACCACATTCTTGACTCTAGGCTTATCCTTGATCTCAATGTCGAACTCCTGGAGTAGAAGGATCCATCTAGTCAGTCTGGCCTTGGCATCCTTCTTTGCCATGAGGTACCTGATGGCGGTATGATCTGTGTACAAAGTCACTCTAGATCCAATAATGTACGATCTGAACTTATCTAGGGAGAAAACTACGGCTAGCATCTCCTTTTCTGTGACTGTATAGTTCTGCTGTGCGGAATCCAATGTGCGGCTAGCGTAGTGGATAGCAAATGGGACTCCATCCCTCCTCTGTCCTAGCACAACCCCCACAGCAAAATCAGAGGCGTCCGTCATGATCTCGAATGGGAGAGACCAATCTGGTGGCTGAAGGACAGGAGCCTCAACAACACAATGCTTGACAGTCTCAAACGACGAAAGACACATGTCATCGACAAGGAACTCGATGTCTTTCGTCAGCAGATCAGTCAACGGTCGGGCAACCCTACTGAAATCACGAATGAATCGCCGGTAGAAACCGACGTGCCCCAGGAATGACCGTAATTGCCACAAATTGGATGGCGGTGCAAGTTTTCTAATGACATCAACCTTGGCCGGATCAACCTCCATGCTCATGTTGGAGATGATATGGCCAAGCACCGTCCCCTGAGTCACCATGAAGTGACTCTTCTCCCAAGATAGAACCAAGAGAAACTCTATACATCGCTGAAGTACTCGGTCTAGGCAGTCAAGACAGGAGTCGAATCCGTCGCCATAAACCGAGAAATCATCCATGAAGACCTCCAAGCACTCCCCTACCATGTCCGAAAAGATCGACAACATGCATCTCTGAAAAGTTGCAGGGGAATTGCATAGCCCAAATGGCATGCGTCGGAAGGCGTATGTGCCGAAGGGACATGTAAAGGTAGTCTTGTCCTGGTCCTCTAGAGCGATGGCCACCTGGTTGTAGCCCGAGTACCCATCCAGAAAACAGTAGTGGCTCTTCCCTGCCAGTCTCTCAATGATCTGATCTATAAAGGGCAGGGGAAATGATCCTTCTTGGTGGCCTGGTTGAGTCTTCTGTAGTCAACGCAGACCCTCCAAGAAGTGGGTACTCGTATAGCGATCTCCTCTCCAGACTCCGTAACCACTGAAGTGATGCCCGTCTTCTTGGGCACCACATGTAACAGACTGACCCACTTGATGTCGGAGATGGGATAGATAAAATCGGCGCTCCACCACTTCGAAATTTCCTTCATGACAACCTCTCTCAGATTCGGGTTCAGCCGCCGCTGGAACTCACGCGACGGCTTCGCCTCATCCTCGAGATAGATATGGTGGGAGCACAGGGCCGGACTAATCCCCTGGAGATCTGCTACGCTCCATCCTATCGCCTTGCGGTTCTTTTCAAGAACCCCCATCAAGCGGGATTCCTGCTCTCCAGTCAAATCATCAGAGATAATGACTGGGTACATCTCATGCTCACCCGCAAGGAACCTATACTTCAATGACACAGGTAGTGGCTTCAGCTCTGGACAAACTGGTGCTGGCAAATATGGCTTCTGAAGAATCCGAGTGTATGCGGCCAAATCTGCCCGGGAGAATGAGAACTCTCCCTCACAAACTGGATTTGGAGAAGGTGCTCAACTAAACTGTCTCTGCTCTGCTAGGCATCTACCTCCTCCCCATCTGCAGGCTCAGTGGAAATCAGATCTGGCATATAATCATCACAATCTGCCCAATCAGACTCTGACTCCGAGGGATCTGTGTCATCCAAGGTGGCATCAACACCACCATCATCACAAGAATCTGTCTCATGGTCGAGAACCGGCTCTGCTGCCTCTGAAGTATCCTGGACCAGGAATGTGCTCTCCAAGCTCTCCTCTGCTGTCGTCTCTGCATCAGCGGAATCTGAAATGAGAGGATGGCTTGTGCGGTTGGGTCTGCCCAAACTGCCTCATCGTCTGTGATCACAAAGTCACAGTCCTGGTGGATGTCTAGCCCGGTATCGGTCATCTGCTCTGTGTCTGAGGTGGTCTCTGAGCATGATCTGTCTCTGGCTCTGCTGTCCTCGACCGTCTCTATTTGTACACTTTCGCCCTCAACGCGAAAGTATACCTTCTCGTTATCATGGTCGGTCACTGCCTTGGCTGTGGCCAAGAACGGGCGACCTAGAATGATGGGGGTATCGGTCACTTACTCAGGGATCTCCATGTCCAACACTACGAAGTCCACAGGGAATTGCAGGACCTGAATCGTGACGACAACGTCTCGCAACAACCCCTTCGGCCTCTTGACAGATCGATCCGCAAACTGAAGGACTGTCATGCTCTGTTGAAGAGTGCCTAGCTCGAAGCGGTCGAGAAGGGCTGCCAGAAGTAGGTTGATCGACGATCCGCTATCTAATAGAGTACGGTCGAACCTCTGCTCACTGATATGGCATCTGACATAAGAGGCTCCTGAATCTGACCTCTTGGCTGGCAGACGGTTCTGGATCACGAAAAAAGTGGCTTTCGTCAGCACATGAATCTCTGAGTGGTGGTTCCTCCTCTTCCTTCTGACTGTGGTCCTATCTCTAAGTGAATGCTGGAGAAGAGGGATGTGCTGCAAAGCCTTCTGAAGAGTCAGCTGAATGTGAAATCGATCTATCATCTGCTGGCTGAACTCTTCTTGATCTCTCTTTTTTGGATTTTCTTTTTTCTTCCCCTTCCCCAACTGAAGAGCTCTAGGGAAGGGGATCACAGGGTCCTTCTCAGATGAAGGACTAGGAAAGGGTCTAGACGGTTTGATAACCGGATCCACACATACATCATGCACCACAGTGGGACCAGAAGAAAATAAACCTTTCTTTATTCACAGAAATGTTCCGAGATACAGGTGCAGAAGAAGGAAAAACTACATGTCTCTCAACAGAAGCATGGGTGGCCTCAGTACCACCATCAGCTGGATCGACTGGAAGACTCGCGGCCTCAGTACCACGCTCTGGCTTGGCAAAATGGGTGGCCTCAGTACCACCTCCTCGAACTGGTGAAATGGCGGCCTCAGCACCGCCTGTGGAATCAGCATCCTTGGTGGCATCAATACCACCGTCATCGTCTCTAGCAGCCTCAGTACCGCTCTCCTCCTCCTCGTCAGGCGCTCTAGGTGTATCCTCATGATGTAGCTCAGACGAGGCGCCGCCTGCTGGCATCCTACCGCTCCTAAGTGTGACGAACTCAGTATCAAAAAGATATGCATACATATCACCAAAAGTATCACTAGGAGTGGCATACTCAGTACAAACTACCTGCTCGGATTTCTCTTCAGGCTGTTGGGGTTCGGCTCAATCTGGGCAGGGATGGCGGCCTTCCCTCTCACGATGTCCCGCATCTCCCGGCGGAACTCGTCCATCTCCCGTCGAAAGTAGCCTGCTGATCCGTGAGGAGGCGGGCTATGTCATCCAAGGCGGGGCTCTCGTAAGGTGGTCCATGGGAACCCGACGGGTAGCCTCTCTGGTAATGAGGCTGCTGGAACAGTGCTGCTGCTGCTGAGAAGGGTATGGGTGATGCTGCTATCGCTGCTGGTGAGGCTGCTCACGCCTCCACGACTGTCCCTGCTGATAGGGACGAGGACCATAGGACGACTGTTGTTGCTGCTGTGATGGGTACACTGGGGGCTGCTGGGCTGGTGCTCTCTCTGATGACCGTACTGGCCACCCTGTCTGACGGCTGCTGCTGGGACTGGGTACCTCCGGTCCCCGCCGGAATCCGGGATGATCTCGTCGGATATCGGGCTGAGGGCGGTCATACCAAATCCCATTGACATCCATCAACGGCTCTGCATCGTACTGGGGTGGTGGGAGCACTGCCAGAGGCTGATCCGGCTCGTATACCACCATCTGCAAGTCTGGAGATGGTGGTGACTGGTAGGTGGGCTGCGGCTGCTGGTACGGCTCCGCCTGTACAAGGTGAACCTGTCTAGGCTGCTGGTGTGAGCTGGTGCGCTGGGACGAGCTGCTGCTGCCGGAGTTGCCTCACGATTGAAGACGGGGCTGGGAAGCCGTCTATGCCTCCTGGAAACACATGAGCTGGGTCTTCATGTCGCTCAGAGTCTGTGCCATCTGCTCCATCTGAGTGATGCCCTAGTACTGCTTCTTCTCAATCAACTCCATCCGGTCCAGCTTCTCGCTGATGATCCCCATGTCCGCGGCTGATTGGCTCGGCCTGTGCTGCTACTACTGCGGACGCACTGGAAGGACCGGCGTCGACCCGTGCTATCCTCTGGTACTGCACGGATTGTGGCTGCTTGGGTCTGCCCTGAGTGTACAACCGGGCCTGGGACATCACCATGTAGTTCTCGACCATCTCCTCATAGATGGTCCAGACCTGGTCGTGATCCTTGGCGAAGTAAGGCCCACCACAAGAAGCGTTCACCAAGCCCTGAAGCTCAGCCCGCTGAAAAAGCTCTGCACGAGGTTCGGCTTGGAAATGTCGTGGTGCGGGCATCTGTCAGTCAGCTCTCTGAACCTCTCCCATGCCTCATGAACTGCTCGTTGGGGAGCATGGAGAAGTTGCTGATCAGGGCTCTCGCGGCATTGGTCCGCCTGAGTGGATAATACTTGTGCAAGTACTCAGCACGAAGCTGCTCCCAAGTGTAGACGAACTTCCCCAGATGTTTCAGTTAGGTGGCTGCTTTGTCTGCCAAAGAGAAGGGGAAGGCAATCATCCTTATGGTATCCTGGTCCACCTGACGATCATGGACAGTACTGCAGATCATCTCAAACTCCTGCAGGTGGAGATGGGCCTCCTCAGTGGCCAACCCGTGAAACCAAGGAAGAAGCTGCAAAGTGTTCGGGGGGAACTTGAAGTCCCCCACGATAGTTGGTAGCACCACCCAACGGTGCGTCAAAGTCGATCCGGGATTGTGGTTCTCCCGCATCGATCTCGGTGGTCCTCCTGCTGTTGCTGTCGCCGCTGCGGCTGCTGCGGCAGCTGCCGCATCGTCGGGTCCTCCTCCGCGGTTCTCGCGGTCGGCTCTCATCTGCTCAAGCTCTCACCTCATCTCGATCATGAATGCCCCCTGATCCCTCAACTGCTGGCTGAACTGAATCTAGTGAGGCGATCAGGGTGGAGTTGATCGCACCCTGGTCCAAGACGAACGTCTAATCTCGTGGACCTCTAGTGCGGTCATCAGAACTGCCGGCCATAGTCTCTGCAAAATCAAAACATCCGAACTCAGGTGCCGATAAATCATCTGTCTGTCTCTCCTCTGGCACTAGTATCTCAGTCTCAGAAGAAGGGGGGCCGAGGAGAAACAGGGCGGAATCGTACTCGGGTTCGGAGAGCGGGTCTGAGCTCCCACGAACCGACCTAGATGAGTGGGCTGGAGTGCTAAAAAGCGGTTCAGCCAGAGCTGCCTAAGAGACCTCCTGCCCATCATCGTGATCTGACGAGTAATGCAGATGGGATATGGAAAAACTATGATCACAAGCAAACCCCCGGTTCACCAACACAACACGAGCTGAAGACCGTAAAGGCTCGGCCAATTATCTTGTCAATTTTATTTTGGTGAACAATCAAGATATCAGAGCGATTACGTGACCTGTTGGGATACCCGATACTTTCCCAACCGACTGTCCCGCACAGAAGAAGTCGGTAATTAGTCGAGAATAATACCAGAGGGCTCTGCTAGTGTTCGGATCACTCTCTCGCACAATCAAACCAAGTAATGAGGGGGTTTCTCTCTCCAAGACAAGTTTTAAATCAAGTGTTTTTTAGTGATCAATAGTTTTAGCAGTCTCAATTTTATGGTTTTTCTTTTTAGGTATTTTTCAATAAAAGAAAACACGCCTAACGAATTTTTCGGTTCTCCTGGTTATTAAGTCCAAAACAGGGGAGAAGTCAAAAAAGCCGATGCGCGAAAATCAATGATGCATGCAGAGTAAGAAATGCTACCTGACTCCAGCAGTCTACATGCAAGATGATCCGCGCAGAATTTAAAAGATAGGAAATAAACTAACTAAATGGTGCAGGCGGAAAACTGAGTCCCTAAACAACAGTGCTACTCGAAAGAACGGCTAGCCGAACACCAGCCTCCGATCCAGAGAGTCTGGTCTAGACCCACCCCTCCTCTTCTCGACAGGTCGAGTTTAGGAGTAGCGCTTAACGGTGCAGGCTCGCGACGCGTAGGCTCGGAGGTGATGGAATGACTATTTTATTATTTTTTTATTTTTGGTCCAATTACCGATCTATAGGTGCAAGCAGATGTATTAGGGTATTTGGAACCTAATTTATTTACGTCACAATCAAGCAAAAAATCCTACGGCTAGGGGCTCGAAAATTCATGTGAAACCGGAAAACGCAGGAAAGAAATAAAACCGCGAAAAGCCACGTAAAAACCGACTAACTAAGGGGTCCCCCGAGCACACCGGTGCTCGGCGAAACAGACCCCGAAAGTCAGAATCTCTGTCTCTGGTCCCTGTATTATCACAACAATTTAGATATTGCAGGAAATAAATTCTAATCTATTCTAATCTAAACTCACGGCTATTCCGCGGCTCCCGCACTTCTGCTTGCTCCTCGCGTCCTCCGGCGGCTCTGTAGAGAAGAGAGCTACCTCTGACTCCCGCGGTTGCTCGGCTTCCGAAGAAAGCCGCCTCGGTCCTCAGGTCCTCGCAAGAAAACAAACAGAAAGTGGACAGACAAAATAAATATATAAACAGGTCAAAAAATATATATACAAAAATATATACAAGAAGCTGCGAAAAGAAAGCCGTGGTAAGAATCGAAAACCGACTACTAAGCCGTGCTCCCCGACAACGGTGCCATTCTGATGACACGAAAATATCACTCGAATAACTAAGGGTAGGTAAAAATAGAATTCAGGTCATTGCGACCTCAGTCGCTCGAGCAATAAATCGGATCAATCAAGAAAAATCAAGTACAGACCACCAAACAGTAGAATAAAATCAATGAAAAACGATAGCGGTCCTCGCTATTGGATTAGCCTGGTATAGCGACCAGGGTCGGACTCAGGGAGCACGTGATGGCCTTGCGGCCTACGAAGTAGTCTAAAAAAGGAATAAAATAAAATAAAGGTCTTTTTGGTGGGTTTTTAATTTTATATTTTTTTTGGATTTTTAATTAAAGAAGAAAATAAAGGAAACAAATAAACAAGCCAACACAACTAATTATTTAATTACTCAAAAATCACTCAAAAATTCAAATAAAAATGTTTTTATGTTTTTTTATATTTTTTACTGTTTTTGGTTAATTTTTGGTATTTTTCTGATGTTTATTGGATTTTATAAAAATCAAACAAGGGCCAATTAAAATGTTTTTGTTACTTGCCTTGTTTGACAGTAACAAAAATGCCTTGTTTAACACCTGGAGGTGTTTTTACTGTCAATGGATAGACAGTAACAAAATGCCTGTTTTTGAATTTTTAAAAATATTAAATGAAATAAAAAATGTTCCCAAAAATTACATAAAATTTTACACCATGGCAGGAGCCATGTGTCCAATTTTCATCAATTTTGGAGTCGATTTGCTATTTTATTAAAAATAAAAAGAAGGGTATAGGGCATAGGGACCTGTACGCAAATAGTGCAAAGTTCAGGGGGTCTGGTGCAATTTTTCCAAGAAAACACACGCGAGGCACGTGACCTGGGCACTCAGGGACCTGTTTGCAAAGAAACTAAGGTTTCTGTACTATTTAATAACAACTATTAAATGTCCAGGTGCCTCAGTGTAAAATACCCACTTATTGACGCACATGCACATTAAAACCATTCACAGGGTATATCTGCAATTAATAAAAATTGTCATTCATTTCTTAACACACTGAAACAAGGAGGCCAGATATGCAAATAACCCAACATGCACGTGTCGAAGCACGTGTTCCACTACAGGCAGGGGTATAAAAGTAAATACAAAATATGACAGGGTCCACTATGCAATTTACCAAGCACAAATAAAGGCTCTAAAATATTTACAGGACTACAACAGAACAACTAATAAACTAAGGGCCTAAAGTGAAATTTACCCTTTATTACGTCGGTCGTCGGATGAGCGCCACGTGGAGATCCATCGGCTCAGATGCGTTGGGGCTAACCCTCGACGATCGACGGTCACGATCAAGCCTGCCAATGATCGGACGGTCAGAGCTGCTCCTCAAATGGACGGCTAGAATCTGAACTGGAGCCGGAGGTCGATCGGACGGCTGCGGAGGATGGAGGACGAGCTGATCGCCGACGAACTTTGCCGGGCTCGTGCTGGCACTGGAGTCCTCCTCGGAGGCCACGATTGATCGGAGAAGATGCGTGGGGGCCTTCCGCGTCTACTGGAATCCTCCGATGGCCCGCCGGAGGTCCTGGGAACTCAGGCGAGGTCGGTGGAGCTCGAGCTGCTGCACCAGATGGTCGAGACCCCCAGATGGCTGGATGTACCTGAAAAGCACGTCAGCAGGCTCGCGGGTCGAGGGCAAAATGCCTCGACCCTGTGAGCGGGGGTGAAGGTGGTCGGTGCGGTGGTGCGAAGGGGCTCCGGCGAGGTGACGGCGGAGGAGCCCGAATCCCAGCTCCTGTGCGAGCTGGGTTGGATGAAGGGGCGGAGAAGACGCGCGAGGAGAAGGCGATCATGATGGAGTGCTCCGATGATCGAATAGGTGGCGATTGTTGACGGAATTGAACGGAATTGAAGCTCGAAGGTGACGAGGGAATTTGGGCGAAACTAGAAATTCGGGAAAAAGAGAAAGAACGGGGACTACCTACTGGGCGCAGTCGACTGTGGAGGAGCAGGGGGTGCTCCTGGTCTTCGTCTCGAGGACCGTCGGTGTCCGAGGCTCTGGCGCTACCTCCAGGCGGTGCACGGCGGAGCAAGCTCGCCGGATCAGTGGTCGTCACGCTCCCTCCTCGCTGCTACACCACCGGAGGCGAGCTGTCACTCTCGCGAAGATGATGGAGGTCACTGGGTGGAGAAATGATAAGCCAAAGATGCCAGGAAGAGGAGGCGGAGCTCGGCTTAAGTATGGGTGCATGTCCGAGAAGAATGGATCGGGCAGGGTTCCGCGAAGCGCGGATCCCCACGCGGATACGTCGGCGAGGATCTCGGATGCAAGGGGGATGATCGGAGCTCGGGGGTTGCGGATTTGGAGGTCGGGTCGTGACGCGAAAAATCGGGGAAGCCGGGTCGGGCGTCATGACCCGTGGGAAGTGGTCCACATGGGGGAGTTGACCGGAGGGTCAACGTCCCCCGTGGACCAATGAGGATGAGCCATTTGGAAAATATTTGGAAATTCAAAAAGAAATAATAAATGGACGAATCATGAAAACTTAAAACATAGAAAATGTTTATTTTTTCTATTTTTTGGTGATTTTTAATTAATTTTTCAAAATAAAAATAAGGTATTTACACTAGGGTGCTATATATAGGTATATATACAATGTTGATTTTTGATTTTTGATTTCTAATTAGTTATTTTTATACATTTTTATCCCCATTTTATATTTTATTTATTTATAGCATAAAATTAGGAATAAAAGGGTATTTTTATTTTTATTTTATTATTTATATACAAGGGTGAAATAAATAGATATATACATCTATCTACATGGTATATGTAAAATGTTATTTTTGGTTTTTAATTTTGTTCTTTTTTTTATTTGATTTTTGTTTTTATGGTTTTTATTTTATTTATTCACACCATAAAAGATAGCGCATATATACAAATTCTATGGAAATTAATTTATTTATTTACAAAGTGAAATAAATAGGGATAGGTGTGCTATGTACAAGGTGGATATATACAAGTGAGTTATTTTTATTTTCTTTTTAATTTTTCTATTTTTATCTTGATTTTGTATTTATAAATATATACAAATATACACGCCCATTTTATTCTAATTTTGGAGGAAAATATTTTTATTTTATTTACAAGGATATTTACACACACGAGCTCCCTATCTCTCTCTACTTTGGCTTTTATGCGGTCAGGCCCATGCTGAGCCCTCCCTTGGAATTAGGTCGCTCAATATTTATTCTAAATATCTCCCTCTTTTTCTTTTGTCTCTTTATTCTTTTATTTTGCACATTATTAGTTTTTACACAATGCATGCTTTTGGTAATTATTTATATTTACATGAATATACATGTATTTGCAAAGATTTTTGTAGCTAAAATATAAGAATAAAGAGTGATGAATGGGTATTCATCAGTCTCGCCTATATTTAGGCTACAAATAGCCTAAGTATGGTCTGAATTAGGGGGGGGGGGTTGTTCTATGATCTAAGGGTGAGGGGGCGGGGGTTCGTGAAATATACATAGAGGGAGAGAGAGAGAGACCGAGAGAGTTAGAGAGAGTGAAATATACATGGGGAGATGGTGGGGGTGAGTGGGTATGTGCAAGTGTAGGTGTGTGTGTGGGGAGGGGGTAGATCATCAAGTGATCTACTTTCTTTCTTTCTTTCTTTTTTTTACAACATGCAAAATTGGAACAAAATATGCAGATGCAAGTTTTTTTTACAATATGCAATGCAGGCCGACTAATTAAAATCCCAGAATTTCTTTACAGATTCTTTTACGGCCTCTTCAGCGGAAGCTCCTGACTTCACGCCTCCATGAACATCAAGCGTCCTCGACGATCATGGGCCCTGCCACAAAAGAGAAAAGTTAGAACACGTGGATAATTAAAATCAACAGATATGATGAAAGAGGACCTAAAAATTTTGAAATTATTCAACAAAGAAAATCAAAATTCAATAATTAAGTTAAGCCGCATCCCCGGAACGGCTCCATTTGATGAACGTCGAATCCGCCTCTTTAATAATGGATAAATTGTCATAGCATAGGAGGCAAATTCGGTTCAACAAAAACCACAATCGTTTGAATGTTGTGGAGTATTTATACTTGGCAAGTCTACCAAGGTCAAACACAGGGATACGGCTACTTAATATGTTTATCAAATTTTGATTCAAGAAGTACAAGTGTGAATTAATTTCAATTTCAGGTCCATCTGATGAACTATGCAAATTAAAATGCAATGCCATGATGTGTGCAATTTTTAGTTGATTTTTTAAGCAATTAAAGTGATGCATGAGTAACTACGCAAAATGACAAGTACGCTAAATGCAAGATTACAAAGATATCCTAAAAGTATGAGCATCATATCAGAGATAGAAATCATAGTCAATTTAATCCCATCATTAAAAACAACCATCAAATCAAAGCAAGAACAATGATAGCAGGGTCCTCACTTTTCACATAAAAAATCACTTCATTAAAAATAGTGGCGAATAAGAATAAACATGCTAAGATGTAGAGGACAAAACAAGGATCAAAATGACACTAAAATCATGCAATTTGGACCTACGATGCTCAAGTTATGCTAAAAACAATGCAGGGGCATAATTGTAATAAAAATGCAAGAAAATAAAAGGATAAATATTGCATTCAGGTCCCTGGAAGGACCTTAATGCAAATACCAAAAAACTGCCTGGACCCTTGTGTAATTTTTCCATTGCGCGTAGGGACCATCTTGCAATTTCAAGAAAGTTGGAGGGCCTCCCTGTAAAATACCCAAGCACGCACGTGAGGCACGTGCTTGGGGACCATTCTGCAAATCTTCAAAGTATCAGGGTCTTTTGTGCAATTTTCCCAGGCCCTCACGTGCTCTGCACGTGAGGGGACCAGGCTCGGGACACCCCTGTGGCTCGGGGAACGTGGCAGCAATCTAGAGCCTCGGCTCGAGGCTAAGGCCACCCGAGCCTGTAGGGTCAGCGTGAAGGCTCGAGTAGAGGCTGGGGCTGCCACGTGGCTTGATCGTCATCGTCCGATCGGATGATCGGACGACACCTGTGCTGTCTTCCTCCGTCGTGGCCCACCGGAGAAGGCGGGTCTCCGACGAACCCTTTAAAGCTCCGCCGTGCTCTTGCTGCTCGTCTGAAAATCGGTGAAGTTTGCTCGAAGCCTGGAGGAGGTCCTGGAGCCATTGCAAAACTCCATTGATGTCTGGAGCTCCCCGTCGAAGCATGATCGTCGGAGGAGAAATTCGAGACCGGCGGGGAGGTGCGAGCTCCGGCCATTGAGGATACCTGCAATTGTTAGGCGTAGACGAAGCTCGTGTGTGCATGCGAGTGAGGTGAGGCGAGTGGGAGGGCCAGGGAGGCGTCGAGAGTGGTGGCTGGTGGCTTCTTTGCCGGCGGAGTGGGAGAAGAAGGGAATCGGAGCGGGGGAGGATCTGGAGAAGGGAGAGGGGATCCGCGTGAGTGACTGGTGGATGGCGAAGCTCAGGGGGTGGTGTGGTGAGGGTGACGATAGGCGGAGGATTAATTTGGGGACAGTGAAAGGAAAATCACCTCGCCAGAGCGAGGAGTTGGCGGAGGAGGTAGCTTGGGCTGAGGCTCAGGGAGTCTCGGGTCGTCGCCCGGCGTGGTCAGCAGGGCCTCGGAGCTCGGCGGCTTCCAGAGGAGCCGCTACTCGGCGGAGGAACGTTGAGGGTCAACACCAGGCTCAACCCATCGTCGCCTCGACGTTTCGCACCTCCGCTGTCACCGGAGGGGCGGAGGAACTAAGGTTAAGACTCATAATGGTGGACAAGGGTCTCAGGCGGCGGGGGAGGGCTTAAATAGGCAGAGATCGGCCGGAAGTTACATGATGATGGGGGGGGGGGTTTCGACGGAGGTTTTAATGGAGAAGCAATGATGGTGAGGGCGTTGTGGAGGTTGCGCGAAGGAGGCAGGAGATCTGGCGACGTGGGGAAGCGTTTAGATGAGGAAGAGGTGGCCGACATCACCTTCCAAAATAGGAAGGGGGTAGCGGGTTGTGAGGTGAAACAACTGGGGGGAGGGGGGTTACGAAGGAGGAAGATGATCTCCTGATCGTCGGATCTCGCGATCCAACGGCTGGGATGGGAGGGCGGCAGCGGGCTGCGATCAGATCCTAGGATCTGATCCTATGGCTGAGGTTAAGGCGCTAACGGGTGGTTTAGATGGAGAGGAGGGGAAGATCCAATGGCTGGAAATGAATGGGTGACGTGGAGAGATATCAGCTGTGGGATAGCAATGGGATCGGGCGTCTGAGATGAATTGGCGACGTGGGGTGATGACGAACGTTGAATGGAAGAAAGATCGACGGCTAGGATTAAGGCGCTAGACAACGGCGGGGATTCAATCTGGGAGCTGGATCGTAAGGCTGGGGATGAGGCGACGACGGAGGGCTCAGATGAAGGAGAGGATCCAATGGTCAGGCAAGCGTCGGGTGACGAGAGGAGAGGCGGGCCACGTGGGCGGCCCAGAGGGCGCCAGGTGGCCCAATGAGAAAATTCAGAGCAATAATACAAAGATAAATAGAAAATAAATAGTTAGAGGCAAAGTTAGGAAAAAGTCAAAACGTGAAAGTTGCTCGTCTCGACGAGATCTACAACTTTTATGTTGGTCAAAAAGCCAAAAGAGGTCATTTGTATAAAACGTATTTTTGGGGGTATTTTTAAGGGGGATAAAAACACCTGATTTTAACTTTTGATTTGTTTTTGTATTTTTGAGTCTTTTTAAAGGGTCAGTGAATTATAGACAATTATTCTACCTAATTTTTAGGGGTTTTTGATGATAAAATAAATACAAGAAAATAAGGAAAATTAAATACAAATAAATAAGGGTAATTATACACAATATGATACATGATAATAATGAAGAATTGAAAGCGATTTTTATTAGTTTAGTCAAGATAGGGGTTTCTCAATGTGTTTTCCTATAGAATTGTTAGCCCCACTATTGATCAAGCTTATCACAACTTGATTGTAACAATACATTTCAATTGGCCCTTTGACCAATTCGAGGCTTAGATTCTTTCGAAAACGATTGATCCACACGACATGAGTAGTGTCCATGCTACACACAATGTACTCAACCTCCGGTGTATGTCGAGATGCACATCCTTATTTCTTGCTACCCCAAGAAACGACTGCACCACCAAACATGGACAGGTAACCTGATGTGGATTTTCTATCATCCACATCCCCACCGAAATCGGCATCAAAGTATCCTACCACTTAAAGCGATTATGTTTGATACACAAGTTTCAGATATATCATCCCTTTCAGATTTCGAAGAATCCTCTTTACAACTTCCCAATGTGTTGGACCGAGATTACTTTGATATCTACAGACTAGCTTACTGGATAGGATAAGTTAGGTCGAGTACACATCATTGCATATATTAGACTTCCCATCGCTTGTGCATATGGTATATCTAAAGGTTTCTGCCCCTTTCTGGGACACTGACTCTTGCTGAGTTTCTTTCCCATCACAAGTAATGTTGGAGCCGGAGTGCAATTCTACATTCCAAATCTCCTTAATATAGTATGTAAATATCTTTCCAGACTAAGGCTCAATGTCCTTGAGTCCCTGTTTCTCGTTATTTGAATTCCAAGAACATAGGATGCTTTACCCATGCCCTTCATCTCAAATTCATTGCTCAATTTCTGTTTTATTTCATTGAGCATTTGTATGTCATTACCTGCAAGCAAAATGTCATCCACATACTATGACATATAACAAATCTGCTCCCACTCTTCATGGCATACATACAGTTATCCAATTTATTTGATACAAATCCAAATTGCATAACTTTCTCATGAAATTTGAGATACCGTTGCCGTGAATACTGCTTCAAGCTATATAATGACTTTCTTAACTTGTATACCCTTTTCTTCTGACCTTCAACCTGAGAGCCATCAGGTTGTCACATATAAATCTCCTCCCTTAATTCTCCATTAAGGAAGGCCATCTTCACATCCATTTGGACCAATTACAAAATCATATATAGCTAAGATCATCCGAATAGATGCAAACTTAGCCACTGGAGAGTAGGTTTCCTGGAAATAACCATTTGCAACTAATCTGGCTTTGTATTTGCCAACAACACCATCAACTCGGTACTTTTTCTTGAATATCCACTTACATCCTATGCAAGCCTAATTTCTGGAAAATCACATAACTCTCATATATCGTTTCACTTGATTAAGTCTAACTCACCCTTAATGGAGGCCGTCCATGATTCCGAATCAGACGAAGCCATAGCTTCATAAAAGGATATGGGATTTGTACAATCCGCGACATCCTTATCAACGGTGTAACATGACACCTCGCATCCATAGAAATGGTAATCTTCCATCCATGCAGGCTGTGTTCTGGGTCTCTTGTTGCCGATTATACTCGTGGTTGTGTGGGTCCACCCACTTCCTCTAAAGGATCATCTTGTTCCATTGGTTCATTCTCTATAATTGGATGATGGATATCATCTCCAAGTTCTTGTCTAATGCTCAATTCGTCTTCATTGTCCTGTAGGGCAATCAGAGGATATGATTCCTCTATTTCATGCTCCTTTTCTTGATGAATTTCAAGGAAAGTTACATCACGACTTTCGATCAAACATGACCAAAAAACTTGCAATTTAATGTCCTGAAGTCTAGCTTATCCCTAAATCGATTTGATACCGGAACATGTGCAACACTAATGAACACAAAATCTACCTCTTTAATAGTCAGGAAATGTCCTAGTATAGGAGGAAATTTGGTTCAACAAAAACCACAATCTTCGAATGTTGTAGAATATTTATACTGGGCAAGTCTATCAAGGTTGAACATAGGGGCACAAGCCTCTTTAATATATTTATCGAATTTGTCAATTACTTTGATGTGTGATTATCTCCGGGTTATTTTTGGTCTTCATGCACATGCATTTAATAAAATGCATATTAGATGATGCAGAAATGATGCATGTATTTTTATTTTATTTTTCAATGCAATTAAAAGATGATGCATGGTATGAATAATAGATCATAAAAATTACAAGTAGGTGGTAGAGAATTAATGATCAAAAGATACCATATAACATAAAAAATCTTCATATTTCATTTAATGAAAAAATAGAAAATGAATTATGCCATTAGAGATAGGATAAAATAAGCAACAAAATGACACTGAAATCATGCAATTTGGATCTAAGATGCTCAAGTTATGAAAAAAACCAACATGGGTCCTCTGTAATTTTTCCATTATATGCAGAGACCATTATGCTATTACGAGAATTCCGCTAGGCATCCTTGTAAAATACCCAGGCACACACTTGAGGTACACACATGGGGACCAAAATGCAATTTGCTACTCACAAGGTCTTTCATGCAATTTACCGCGCCCTCACATGCCGGGCACGTGAGGGGCCAAGATCGAGAGGCACAACAGGCTCGGGCCATGTGGCAGTACATGGTGGCTCAGTGCGAGGTTCGGTGGACCCGAACTTGGAGGTTTAGCGAGAGGCTCGGTGATGAAGTCACTTTTCATCATCTTTATTCTATCATTTTGGCATAAAAAACCCTAGCAAATGCATGTAAATACCCTTAAATACATCATCTTAGCATTCATGCATGTGCATCCAAATAGTGTATAAATATTGTAATTAAAGCCAAAATTATAGAATAAATAAAAGAAAAGAAAAATAATAAAATATTGTAAATATTTTATGACCCAAAACCCCGAGACCTAGGCATCTTGATGAATAGGTCGACAAGGAACAAAGTAGGGGGAGATAAGGGTCAAAATACAATAAAATTCCCTTTGTTTTAATTTATTCTTTATTCATTTTGGGACTCATTTTTGTTCCACTTTTTATAAAGAAACTTTGTACATGAAAGTTGTAGATAATTAAATAAAGAAAAATACAAAATTGATTTCACTGAAAAATAATGTACAGATAAAAAGTTATGGTCTGAATAAGATTCCAGAACTCCAACTTCCCAGACCCGTATCTTGCAAATAAAAACTCAAAATGTGCCAAATTCACTTTAATTGTATATAGCATAAAATAATCTATTTAATGGAGGTGGTTTCGTATTTTTCGGAGTTCCGGTTTGAAAGTTGAGTTTTGGACCCCTATTGTATACTTATACAGATTAAAATACTCATTTTATTATTTATTCATTATTTTCATAATTTCTTATTTTCATAATTTTGTAAACATTATTTATAATATATTTGTGCATTAAAATCAGAATAAAAATGCAAAAGAAATTCAAATAAAAATACTTGTATATATGCTACATATGTATAATACCTATACTTATACATGTATAGAAGATACTTTTATTTTATTAAATACACAAAACACTTCAGAAAAACAAAATAAAAATATTTTTAAGTGTATAAAAGTATTCTATAATTTTATAAAATAATAAACAAAATTAAATAAATAAAAAATATAAAATAAAAATAAAATAATAAAATATACAAGCAATATACCTATATAGGCGATAAAAAGAAACTTGAAAAATATACCTCATAAAAATAATTAAAAATCACCATAAAATACTTTATAATATAATAAACATTTTTATTTAATAATCTAAAATTAATTAATTCATTTATTATTTATAAACGAATTAATAAGACTTTTTTTCCAAGGAATTTTCTGGTTGGTCCACGTGGACCAACCAGAATTCGTCCTTGGTTGACCTCGGTCAACTCTTTGACCGAGGTCTGATTTGTGTCAGACTATGGCTTTTGACCCGTTTTCAACCTTTTTTCGAGGGCGTGCCTTTCACCCTTTGGAAATGCAACCTTTACGACTTTTGATCCTAGTGCATCCCTTATACACGCCCAAGGATTTCCTTGGACTTTGGATCACTGAATCGAGCGGCCACCCTCATTCTTCGCGCCCAGTCAACCACTTTGTTCAAAAGCCCCCGTCAACCTCCTTTACTCCTTGAAGCCTCTTTGACCTAGCCTCAAACATGCTCCTGGAGTGCTTGAGGTAGAGGAAGGTGACAACGTCCTCCCTTGACCCTTGGCGGCGGCGTTTGACGCAGGAGAAGAGCGGCTTCCACCATCGTCGGAGCACCGCTCTTGGCAGTTACATCTCGCGACCTTTGGCTGCTAGTGGTTGTTTTTTTTTCTTCCTTTTTATTTGTTCTTTTTCTTGCACATTTGATTCCCCATAGCATTAACATCAAGGGCCCACGTCTGTCTTGATTGTAACCCATCTAATCACTCCCACCAACCGTTCGCCGGAGCGTGCTCCGGCGAACTTCGAAGACACCTCCACCTACCATTCCGCTCGCCAATAAAAGCTGGGTCGTTGATGCGCTTCTCTGTCGTGCTTCCTCGTTTGTTGTAGGACCTGAAGGGGGTTTGTGCGCCCCATCTGAGACCTGGAAGGAACTCCAGGACCGCCGGCACGTCGACGACCTCCAGGGACCCGCCGTTGGTCCCCGGACATTCTTGGTGGTGCTGCTAGCTTCGCAGCGACGTGAAGAACAAGCAGAGCCCCTTGGTTGAGTTCCAGCAGCTCAGAGACGCACATATCATCGATTTGAAGCTCGCCATGCGCAAGTGCGTGGGGCGTTCTTGTTGATCAGCTCCGAGCCGTAGGATCGTGACTGTTCTTCCCGTGCTACAGCTGCCCTTGGATCCCCGCGAGCATTGACCGTCCGATCTACACCGGGATTTAATCGCAGCCCCTCATCAGCGAAGGGGTACGAACCGACAGATTGCCGCCACGTGTCATAGGTGAAAGATCAAAAGCCGTCGGATCGTGCCATGCTTTGGGTATTTTGCTCTCTTAACCCGAAGCATTTTTGTATTTAGCAAGTACTCTTAAATCTTTCATCTGTCGTTATAACTTTTGCAGAATTTTACATAAAGAACCCCCAAAGTTTTGTAATATTCAGGTTGGCCTCTACCAGGTGCGCGTGCCAATGCACGTGGTGCTTGGCGTTTTTGCAGAAACATCCTCGGATAATTTGAACTTTGTATTCAGCTCACAAACTTTTTAAATCAGTTATAAATTTCCGTGAACTTTCATGTGGCCCCCTGAAGTCTGCGCATTTTGCATATATAGCCCTACCAGGCGCATGTGCCATCGCGCGCGACCTTGGCATTTTTGCAGGTTAGCCAGGGAACTTTGTCTATTCATATTTAGTCTACAAATTTTGCTAATTAGTTATAATATCTGGAAACTTTTCATTCAGGCCCTTGAACTTCTCACATATTACGAAATTGCCCCTAACCTGTATGCATTTTCTTGCTGTTGTCTCTATTTTTTGCATGCCTCTATAAAACTCTAAAAAAATCCCCAAAAATCATCATAGATCTTTGTTTCATAGTAGTTTAACATCATATTTTTGCATTGCATTTTTCTTGCATTTTCATATTTATTAAAAATAAAAAATATGCATTTTTCCTACTACTTACATTAGAATATTCATAAAAATTACAAAAATGTTTTGAAAAATTCCAAAAAATTATATGTTGTGTGGTTTATCATATTTTAGTGTCAGTCCAAAAATCACTAAAAATTTCAAAGTAAAAATCTTAAAAATTAAAAAACCCTCAAAATCTTCATAAAAATCTAAAAAATCCTAAAAATATAAACTCAGGTTCTATAGCTTCCTTATTTTATTACCTTTATTTTAAATTTGATTTGGGAAAAATTTGTTACAGTTTTATATTTTTCATTCCCATTTTGATTTTGGCCAGAGCCTTGATTCACTGTTTTCTTGTATTCTGCCTTTTAAAAATACCAAAAATATTCTGAAAATTCTCTAAAAATCATAAAAACATCTTAAAATTATAAAAAGACCAAAAATATTTTATTCCCTAATTTTTGACTATTTTTACCTATTTTTACAAATATTCTATCCCTCTCTTCCTTATATTGTATATATATTCTATTATTGAAAAAGGAAATATAAAAATATAAAATATAAAAAGAAAATACAAAATCAGTAAAACGAAAACCAAAATACAAAAATAAAAATTTAAAAAATATATATAAAAATTAAAATCCACAAAAACATTTTGCATTGCATCTTGTAGACAATACATCTCATTCACACACACACTCACACTTGTTGATCTATCCTGCCTTGCTCCCTGTGTTCGAACTCTCTACGTACTTGCATCTATACATCTTTTATGTAGAGTTAAAAATAAATTTAACTCCACATTGTTTGTCATTGTTTGATATTTGATTGTGGGTTCATTGTTGATTAATTAGAGATTATTGAGCGGTCAACACACCGACTACGGTTTCGCCTTGTGAAACCGTACGACCCTCGATTTCCCTAGTTATCAAATGGCGCCGTTGCTGGGGAGCAACAATGCGTAGATCTTCTTTGTGCTTGTGTTGTGATTATTTGTCTACCTTTATGGCTTTTATTTCTGCTTGTTGTATTTTCTTATTATTGATATTTCTTGTTTGAATTGTCTAACCACCTTCTTGTTCGATTTTGTGCAAGGTACACGGATCGAGGGATGCACTCTTTTCTAGGAGCGCCCGTGCACCCACGTGAGGCAGCTTTGGCTTCGCACCAAGGCGGACTTGGAGGGATTTTTGAAGACGATTTCCGAGCCATTTATTTCATTGCCTTTATTAGTGTAAGTTTTGTGTGTGAGAGAGAGAGGGGGACTTTATATTTGTAATAATACATGGACTTGGACTCTTGGACATTCGGGCCCAATTTCCAAGTGTTTGTACACTTGGGGGCTTACCGTGGATTTTACGGTTTTCATCGCCTCTTTTTTCCCTTTGTTTTCCGATTTTGTTTTCCTTCTTTTGTGTGATTGAGCCCCTAGTTTTAGGAGTGCTTGCGATAGACTTAGGTCCAAACACAATAATAACCATTGCATGTACCTATAGTGCGTTTTGGACTTAGTCAAATTTAAACAGTCGCCCCATCATCTTCGAGCCTACGTGTCGCGAACCCACCCTGTCAAGCGCTACTCCTGAACTCGATGTGTCGAGAAGAGGAGGGGTGAGCCTAGACCGGACTCTTGGATTGAGGATCGGTGACCGACTTGGGTGCTTCATGTAATAGCAATTTCTGAACTTAGGGCGATTTCATCGGCTTGCATTTGCATATAGATTAGGTTTCAATTCTGCTGAGCATCTTTGCATGTAGAGTGCTGGAGGCAAGGTGAGCATTTATGCTTTAGCATACATCATCGTTTTACTGCTTGCATTGCTTTTCCGCCTCTCTACCTTTGTTTTTGATCACCTAGGTACTAAGTAAAATTGACTCCTCGTTAGGCTCGTGCATTTCTTATTAAAAATCCAAAAAAGAGATAACCAATAAAATTAGGACTGCTAATATTACTTGACCCTAAAAACCATCAAAAGAAAAACTTGTATTGGGGCGAGTAATCCCCTCATTGTCTTCGCTTTTACTTGCTCGCGCACACACTAAGGATTAGTACCCAAATCCCATTGAGCCCCTAAGTATTGTGCAACTTCTTGACTTCTCACCTAACTCTAAAACATACAAGATAAAAAGACCGCATTTGTGGTCTTCACCGAGTTGAGTAGGTGAATTGAGGGTTTGTTTTGCGAGTTTGCTTGTGGTTGTTTGTGTGCATTCTAGATCTTCTCTACGCATTTGCGCCTTTCTTATCACTCTCTTGACTTGACCTTCGTGCTCTCCCGATCATTTTCCTCTTGTTTCGAGATGGACCCCTGCAGTGTATTTTATCCGGACTTTGCGGATCCTTCGTTCACTCCAGTCGGTCCACCTCCTTTTTTCCAGGAGGACTTTGCTCCTGATTTTTGTACATATCCGCCTCAGCCGCATTATCAGACCTCGGACGTCTACCCACCTCCACCTCCACCTGTATATTATCCACCTCCACTTTCACATCCACCCGAGTCTGACTTGTTGGAGTCACCTCCCGCGACCTCCATGAGGGTTGTCATGAACCTAATGCTAGAGCACATTGATTTGATGAGAGAGAATCTTGCCACTTTGAGAGAATATTGGACTAGTGTTCTTTTCGTCAAGGATACAGATTTCCTTGTGGGTGATCATGGGAGCTTGCAATCGCCAAAAATACAAAAAAATGAGAAAAACTTAAAAGCACAAAAAGAGTTCGGGAGACTGTTGGTTGATTCAGACAGTGAGAAGAGTGCCCATCTGCCAAACTTTTCAACCACACATTCATTCACACACTGTCCCACCTTTGACCCCGAGGACGCCGCTGTACAGACTGCTCTTGGCATGTCTCGTGTATATGCTAATTTCGACTTCCTCCCTTGTATGGAGGAGGTCCAAAAATTCAAATAAATGTTGACTGAACCCAAAGTGGTGGCACCCATTCATGATATCATCCGTGCCCCACTTCAGCAGGCCATGACCCATTTATTTGCTCCTCTTCCCAAGAAGAGAAAGCGGAGGAGCAGATCTGAGCATCATATCTTGACCATGGCCACTGCCCATACCATCACACACCGCCCCATTCCCAGAAAGAAGAACACAGCTACCCCTTTCATCACTTGCACCATCTCTGACCATACATGTGATCACACTCTCCTAGACGACGGTGCGTCTATTAGCATACTACCCTTCTCGCTGGTACAGTCTCTTCACTTAGGGCCTCTCAAGAAAACCAGGATGATCGTACAAATTGCTGATGGATCAATAAAGAGACCGAAGGGTATCCTTGAAAACGTCGTCATTTCTATTCAGGGCACGAGCTACCATGTTGACTTTGTCGTGTTGCCCATGGAGACCTCCACAGGGGAGCCGTTGATGAATCTGCGATTCATCACTCTAAAAGTTGAAAATAGAGCTTTGTTCCCGAGTAATTAGAGGCATATTTCTACTTATATCGCATAATTAGCATTCATGCATACATTGATAATATCTGCATTTTAGTATTCATATTTGCATAAAATAAGAAGCCAATTTCACTTGTAAATATTCACCTGTATATTAGATAAAATACCCTATTTGTATATATTTTATACTAACTCCAAATCCAATAAAATCAACTCCATAGTGTATATATTACTAACATTAATAAAGAAAAAAATATCAAAAAAATATTAACTTGTAAAATCGACAAATAAAACCCTAATCCAAGTTTGAAACCACGAACCTTAAAATGCACATATCTCTCTCATACAGTGTCCGATTGAGGTCTACTCATTTTTAAAGTAATATATTTTTAAAGACCTTCGAAACAAGACCAATTTCATTAAAATCGGAGCTCGTATGCAAAACTTGGGTTTTGGGCCCCTTTTGTACATTGTACACAATGACCGTTTTACCCCTATATTTTATCTTTTTAATTTCTTCATTATAAAAAATCCAAAAAAAAATTAGATTAAGTTGTAAATAATCTTTTCATATTTTCTCTATTTTTATTTTGATTTTTCTCTCTCTTAAAAATGACAAAAAAAATACAAAAGATAAAATACGGTATTTTATATCTATAAGGTACCACCCAAAAATACATTTTGTACAGATGATCTCCGTTGATTTTCGGCCCTTCACTAAAGTTGTAGATCTCGTCGAGACGAGCAACTTTTGTGTTGACCACTTTTTGATTTAATCCCTTTTGTTATTTCTTTTTGATTTTCTTTACATTTAATCTTTGAATTTTCTGGGAGCGACATGTGGCCGCTCCTGTAGCCGCCACATGTCACCCCAATTTTTTATTTTCGGATTTATTTTTTACTATTTTCGGATTTATTATTATTACTATTTTACTATCATTATTTTAATCATTTTTAGTAGCCTACTATATTATATTATTAAATAAATTATTTTAATCCTCTTTTACCTCTTCTCCTTTCTTTTCCCCCACTCCAAGCCACATCTTCTCCACTTCCTCCACCATTTTCTCCACTCTCTCCATCTCTTCTCTAACTCCATCCATCCTCTTTATAATCTCCTCCACTCCTCCATTCACAATCATCCGCCATTCTACGAGTTAGAGAGGTTCGAGCCCCGTTTAATCCGTGAGGTGACAGCTCCCCCTTAGACGTTGAGCGACGACGACCTGCAGGCGAGATCCGCGGTTAATCTCCGCGTAGCGAACTTCCCGTCAAGATCGCAAAGCTTCTCCGATTTTTCGTCGAACCGGATCGAGGCCACAACCGGAAGCCGCATTCCGTGGCTCCATTTTCGGCGAACCACAGGTAAGTATCCTCTATCTTCATCTTTGTCAATTTTTTTATCTAACATTTTGTTTATCCTGTTTCATCCACAAATCATCATACAAAAACTACAACCCCATCATCATATTCCACCGCAATATCACAATCATTATCATCATCACATAGAAATTACACCACCACCATCAACATCATTCCCACCATTTTTATTTCCACATTTATTTTCTTCTTCACAACAGCAAGTAAAAAAATTACAAAGAAAAAAAAACAAAAAAATAATAAGCTGCAGGTCCACCGACCACCTCCTTGAAGCCGCTCAGCCACCAGCGGGCGCCACCGTCCACCGCATCTCCGCCTTCACGGTCGAGCACGGCCCGGCGGCGCTCTCCAGTCCCTCCACGCGCTCCGCCACAGGCGGCCATCCAGGCCGCGCACCCTCCTGCCGTGCGCACAGCCAGCCGCCGTCCCCGCTCGACGGCCGACCTCCAGCAACCCCTCTCCCGCCGACGCCAGCAGCGGCTGGCGCTTCCCACCTCACGCCATCCAGCCCGACGCAGCCACTCCCTTACGCCAACGCCTCCAGCCATCTGCGCGCCAGCCCCACCGCTCGACGCCAACCACCGCCGCCTCCATCGCCTTGCGCGAGGCGCGCGCGCGCCCAGGCCGCGTGCTCCTCCCGCGCAAGCCGCGCCGACGTTCTCTGGCCGCGCAGCCACCGCGCGCCTCGCGCGTGGCCGCCGCCACCGGCCGCCCGACATCCAGCAACCGCGGCCGGTACCTCACCACGCGGTACCCACCGCGCTGCCGCACCTCAACAGCGCCGCCGTCCGCGGTGCTCGCCCATCGCAGGCCGCGCGCCTCCAGGCCGCGCCTCCGCGTCCCGCCACCACGCCGCCAGGCCTCCTCTCCATCCGCGCCTGCGCGCGCCGTGCTCGACCTCCAGGCGCCGCCCTCCTCAGCCAGCTCTCGCCGCCGCTAACGGCTGACCGTAAGGTCGCGTGGTGCCGCCCGAGTTTCCAACTTGCTTGCCCTATCTTGCGTAAGGAGGAAAAGGTCCATTTTTGTTTTTATTAAATTTGTGAATATTGCATAGTCACTCCCAGCAAGTTTTTATAATTTCAAAAGTGCCCGTAGGCATACTTTATTGTGTTGCATATCAATTTATGTTTTGCAAAAGACCCCTGACTTTGAGCGTCAATTTGGATAGTATTTCTACCTCATTTTCAATCAAAAAAATAGCATGTTGTAGCGCAACTAATTCTTTATCTTTCAGCTATTTATTTATATTTTTTTGAGCCCTGGATGTTTTATTATAAATCAAATATTAAAATTCAGTGATATTTTTCTCATTTACGGTCTGAAATTCGCACAGTCATATTTATTGCTTCAAAAATTGCGAAAAAATTGTGGATGATGTATTTGAGTGTGCTTTAATTACTTTCCAAGTTTCGTTCAATTTGGAATTGTCGTTTGTACAAAATAAATTGTAGTGTGATTTCTGTACTTGATTTTTAATTAATTCCACAAATCATATTTTCGAGAAATTTCAAGTCTTCTGGATTCCTTGTTACATTTCATATTTGAGATAATTCATTCTCTGGATAATTAGATTTCGTGAATTAATTAGAAATTAAATACCCGTAATCACTCTATTTTCAGTAAATAATTCATAAAAAAATCAAAAAGTATCAGAAAATTCTAAAAATATTAGTGTAGCTTCATTGCATCATTTTTAACTTCCAGTAATTTTTTCATAATTTTTGCATATCATTTGCACGAAAAATTGTACGAAAACTCCAAAAAGTTTGCATTTTTCATTTGCGCATTTTAAAGCCAAAAATTACAAAAAAAATACATTTTGCATTAATCATTGAATTAGGCTTATAGAAAAAAATACAATTTGGTCATTTTGAATTAATTTTATATTAAATTTAAATTTGGCTAATTTGTTGATTTTCTTAATAACCTAGTTCATTCATCTTCTGCATTTGGCATTTTTTTTATTGCATAAAAAATCACAAAAAATCCCACATGGAAAACCATAATCTAATCCATCTAATCTGATCCCGAGTTGCTCCTTTGCCTCCTTGAGTCAACCCTGGGACTTGCCCAGGCTAAATAAACATCAAACCGCATATTAATTTAATTCGACGATTAATCGAATCGTGCGGTTAATTTTTGATCGACGCGGATCTATCCGACTGCAACGCACTAGTCTAATCAGACAACATAGAAAGGGTAGGTCCGCGGCTCGTCAAATGGCGCCGTTGCCGGGGAGGCAAACGGCTTAGGATCACTTTAGAAAGTTAGATTTACGTTTTCCAATCACTCGGGTAGTCTGACCCCCGAGCCGCATTGTAATTATCCATTTCTTCTTTAATTATTTTTCTGACCATTTTTGTATATATCTCTCTCTGACATAATTTCATCTTTTTGTGCGAGGGCCCGGTGAACTTGGAGCGGGTTTCTTGAAGTCGACGCATCTCGAAGTGCATCGGAGGCCGACGATTCGTGGATCAAGTCGGCTGTTGGACGTCAAAAAGATTTTTGTAAAAAAAAAGGTGTCTGCATCATTTACAGTGGTTCCCGTTTGGGTTCTCGCGATTGTAAACATAGTAAAACGTGTCCCCGTCTGCTGTGTGGTTTGAATTTTAGACTAGGCTTGCACTAGCGGCTCCTCGAGCCACTCTAGGATTTGCTTGTGCTCGTAAATCTTTAGGACCACACATCACACATAAAAGACGCACTTAGACCGCAGGACTTAGCCAAATCAACTTGTTCTTCACTCGCTAATAGAACTGCCTGTCTAGGAGCGGCTTTTCATCGTATGCATTCATTTAGTGTAAAATTTCAATTCAGTCTTGCATCCTGCATTGTAGAGAGCTGGAGGCACTGTAAGTCTTCTTACTCAAGCATTCATCATCGTTTTCTCGATTGCATCGACTTTTTTCCGATTCTCTCTCTCGGTTTTCTAACCTAGGTTAAAGGAATTGGGACTGGACGGTAGACGTGATTGCTTGTGTGGATTAATATCAGTGACAACTAATCTTTAAAATCGGGACTGCTAATTGAATTGGACCAAAAAAAATTGACTAAAATTAACCCTTGTTTGCGGGAAAGTAACCCCGACCTTGTTTTCAGGCTGAGTGAGGGTACTTGAGTGTGTGTGAACACCTTAAGGCAGAGCCCAAATCCCCGCCTTCCATATCACGAGCCAACTGATCTTAGCAAATATCACGAGTGGGATACTTTTAAGCTCATTGACAAGTACCAAGTAGCCTCCGCCTTCGCGGGTAGATAGGGGCGAACCAGCGGTACTCTGCGACAAGGCCTAGCTTTGTCAGCCTCCGCCTGCTTGTAGGTAGATAGGGGCACGTCAGTGAGTCCCCACTCCGGATAGGAGCGCAGAAAGGGAGGATCGGCGGTATCTTAGGCGACAGGTTAAACAGGGAAGACGCATCTGGCTCTGAGCCGACTTCCCTATAGGCCACGTAAATCCTTGCTATCTTGCTTGAAAAATCACACTTAAAATTAACAAGATTAATTGGACTCGGTTTCGGGTCCTTCACCGTATTGATTGTGAATTCAGGGTTTGCTCTTGCGTTTGTCTTCGTGTCTGTCCGTGTGTGTTATCCTGCGTAATTGCGCATTTGCTACCTCGCTCTACTTACATTCATTATCTTCTCTTCAAGATGTCGGGATATTGGTCCCCATACCCTGCGACCTCTGGTCATTCCTCATCGATCATATACCGATCATCTTCACCTTCTCATTCTTCCATGTATCCTCCGCCGCCCACGGGAGACCCTTACCCGTGGTCGGCTCCACCTCAATCCGATTATGAAGTCAGAACTTCGACTGACTTCTCCATTTCTTCGCATTTCTCACCTACTCCATATTCTAGCACCACGGATCCACTTCCACCTTGGGCTGACTGTCCTTACTCCCGAGAGCTTGCAGGAATCAAAGACTCGAATGAAGAGCAAGCCACTGCTGAGACAGACGATTGGCAAAATTATATGCCCCCACATACTTCACCCCAAGTAGGGACCATACCACAACTCATATATACACATCCCGACTTGAACTTAGGGCATAACACGGTCGATCGAACAAGCCGAATGGAGAGGCCTGAACATCATGATTTCCCAGACTTGATTGACTTTAGTGATCAAGCCTCCATTAACCAGCCTGCATTTGGAGAGCCTATACATTCACAAGATTGGACTCATGACCTAGAGTTATCAGTCCCTGTTTCATTGACTCCGTCATACGAGGCTCCGACTGATATTTGCCATTTGGATAGTCCATACTCAACCCAGCATTACATGCCAGAGTCAAGGTATGTTGAGTATGAGAACCCAATATCTCAGCAGTATCCTCCACTTGAGCAGAACTCTCCCATGATTTGTCATGAGAATTTTGTGGAGGATGACATCTCTATACTTATTAAGAAAAATGAATCATTTGGTAACGAGTTGAGAGATGTCATGGGAATATTACAATCAATTTCTGCCAGCCTGGGTATAAAAGTGAGAAAAGACATGAGTAGTTTTGAGGTTGAAAACAAAGCAAACATCAGGGAACCCACACCGTTTGTACAGCTGGAGTCCATTCTATCTCCCTCTTCTACTAACCACTTGCACTCCAATCAAGAGTCTGATCATTCATCCATCAAAAACACCAAAAAAATTGAAAAACCAAAAACTCACATAAAAATTGAAAATGAAAATGATTTAAAAAAATTGGATTCCACCCTAAGGGAAGCACTTGATGATGAATTGATCTTTAAACTTCCCTTAATAAATGCCATAGATCACTTCCCCGACCTCAAGAGATTTGTAAAGAGTAAATTGATGCCTAAGAGGTCGGGTAAGAAGAGAACAAGGACTGAAAGACACATAGTGTCTATGGCCACATCCTTGGTGATGGGGAGAAAGACCAAAAGCCGCAGAGTGAAGCGGTTGCCTAGGGTTGAATGTGAAATCAAAGACACCATTTTCACCCATGCGAGAATCGATGATGACTCACCTATAAATATCCTCCCGACCTCTGTGTTTGACAAACTCAAACTCAGGCCAATCAGAAAGTCACGAGAGATCGTTCAGCTGGCTGATCGATCCATCAAACGGTCTAGAGGAAATATTTCAGTCATCGTTACTTTCCAAGGTGCTCTACTTCAGGTGGACTTCACGATCATTGACATCGAGCACCAAGGAGAGTTTACCCAGTCTCCGATTATTCTCGGGAAGCCGTTCTTAGCTTCAGCTAAAGCGTCTATAGATTGCGAGACTCGGGAGATCGATTTCTCAGCATTGGGAGCACTCCGACCTCACCCATTCTTTGATACACTTTACTCTAAGGTAACCCGCACATCCGCTGACAGTCGTGACCATCAAGAGGTAAATGAGTCCCACCTCTCTGCTACACCTGAGAGACCGACTGCTCAGACGACCGTAGGTTCTGAGACTCCCCACACCTCCACTTCATCAACTGCTTGCACCGCCACCAGGACAACTTCTAAGGAGGACTCACAATCAGAAGCTATCATTAAGTCGGACATGATCTTTGTTGACTGCCTTGACCATTTTGATGATCCGACACAAGAGCCCAATAATGCCAAGCCAACTGAGACCACTAGCACTTTCCCGAGACATGTGCTGACCCTTCAGGAATATTATAATTTATATGGTGACTCGTCTGATGAGGAACCCATAGTCAGCACCACACCACGTCCCGGACCTTCAAAGGAAAAAACCAAGATTAAATTGACTCCACATAAAAACACGGTTGCTCCCCCCTCTAGTCCGCTATCTAGTGAGAGGAAGTCGAGAATTGATTCCTCGAGATGTTCCCTCGAACCTCTCAAGGCGTGTCTCTCTCATCTCCCTCTCAATGATTCAGGTTCTAGCAAACCGACTAAGAAAGTTTCCTTCAACACGCCGAAGAAGGAATTTTCTGAGGAGTCCTCATCTGATCCGGACAAGGTGATTTATATGAGTGAGCTCAGTTCGGCTGTTCTCAAGCCTTATCCAAGCAAGCAGCCGTGTGTCGACCCTCGTTGGACGATCCCTACACCTCACTATTATTCATCTGAGGACGATTCCGACAATGACACATATGTATATTATCCACCTCCTCGCATCCGCAAGAAGGTTCGTCACAAACCTTCTTAATCCTTATATATTCTCACTCTTTCTTGTATATACTTTTTCTCCCTCCCTCCCCAGTGATTCGAATCACTCGCCCCGACTCATCTCATTTCATTTTAAGACTATACTTAGGATAATCAGATCCTAAGTATAGGGGGGAGGTTGACCCGCATCCATTCATTGTACATCCTACAGATCACATCGGTTCTCATACTCACTCTTGTCTTATACTTAGACTGACCGGAGCCTAAGTATAGGGGGGACCGATGCCCGCCTTGTATATACTCATCCATTTTCCCTCTTCTCCTCATTCGCCCCATTTTTGATCTTCTTTCTACACTTAGGCTGTCAGAGCCTAAGTATAGGGGGGCGGAGCGACTTCTATACATTTTGTAATTTTAGCTCTCCTACGCTTAGCCCGAGCTATGTCTTTTTAGTCGCTTTTCGTGCTCTGAGGACATAGCACACGCTAAGTATAGGGGGGGCGTGTATATATTACATATATACTTTACCCATAGCTCGTACTTTCGCGTATTTTCGCGTATTTTTGTATATATTATGCAATAATTACGGGTGGGTAAAAATTTGAGAAATTTTTTGTAAAATACACTTGTATAAACTGACTCATAAAAGACTTGTATCATAGGAGGTATACGAAAAAAAAATTTTTTACTTGTATAAAAAATGTAAAATTCTTGTAAAACATACTTTTGTAAAATTTGTTGGATGTATACCGAAAAAAATTTGTATACTATATATATTATGTATAAACTAAAAACTTGTTGTAAATAATACAAATTGTTGTATACTTATACCAAAAAAAATTGTGTTGAAAATAAGGCTTCTTATTTACTCTTACATATCATCGTTGCATTTAAAAAAAAAGAGAGGTCTTGCATTTTCACTCATCTTCATAGCATGACATCTGCATCTCATCTGCATATCTTGCATATGCAAGGTGGAAAGCTAGTGGGTTCTGAACTAAGTTATGAGTAGATGTTGAGGATGGGCTTGATTTGACCTTAATCCACCTAATTTCAGAGGAACCTTATAGGAACTGGAGTTAAGATTTCTCAGGTCAAGTGACTTAATTCTTTGAGTCCGCAAGTCTATGTTCACATGTCATCTTGATTAGTCTAAGTAGAATATCTCGTGCACACGCATGATTCTTTTAGACAGTGACCTAACTTGGACAAAGCACAATGCACGTAGCTCTTCATTGATGAGGTGGTGAGGAGGTAGAATCCTTTAGCTTGGAGTAGCACACGGGTGGAAACATCCGTCCTCCTCTAGGGAGGGTAGTGCATCTCAACCTAGTCTGGTGGTGTTGAAGTCTAAGGACGGGACGCTGTGGGTTGCAATAATGCTTCAAAAGAGGGATAGTCTACTGGCTCAAGAGGAAAAACTCCTGATGTACATGCTGCAAAAAAAATGCAAGAACTTCAAAAAAAAAGAGACAGGCCACAAAAAAAAAGAAAAAAATTGCCTGTTGGAGTATGTATACTAGCAAGAAGTCTGCAGCTGGATGACTTGGCTACACTGGTCAGGCATCCCGGGATAGGTTAGCTACACTGGCTACCGTCCATTCCTTATTCTTTTCTCTACCCCCTCCTCTTGAGTTGGTCGCACTTGAACTTAGAAGGGAATACCCCGCTCCTCGAGGAAAGAGTTGTTGGACCGGGTTATTGAGTTACCTTGTTAGAGGAGGCTGGTTCCGAGTCATTTCTGATGTGGAGAGCTATTTATCACTTACACAGTACAAGTAAGAATCATAGTCATCAGAAATTTGCGTTTGAGGATTTGTTCTGACCTGACTGTTAAGGCGTCTTGAATAGAAGACTTGTGGAACTTGAAGTCTGTTAGGCCTTAAGTTCAGATCCCAATAGGGTTCCGCCACACAATTAATCCAAAGGTCGAGTCAAGCTCCATTTTCACCTTTTGTTCATGACTTTGGTATGGAACCCAATCTCATTTCACTCTTGCATTTCATTTTAGTTGCTCGGGGACGAGCAAGGTTTAAGTATAGGGGGTTGATGAATCTGCGATTCATCACTCTAAAAGTTGAAAATAGAGCTTTGTTCCCGAGTAATTAGAGGCATATTTCTACTTATATCGCATAATTAGCATTCATGCATACATTGATAATATCTGCATTTTAGTATTCATATTTGCATAAAATAAGAAGCCAATTTCACTTGTAAATATTCACCTGTATATTAGATAAAATACCCTATTTGTATATATTTTATACTAACTCCAAATCCAATAAAATCAACTCCATAGTGTATATATTACTAACATTAATAAAGAAAAAAATATCAAAAAAATATTAACTTGTAAAATCGACCAATAAAACCCCAATCCAAGTTTGAAACCACGAACCTTAAAATGCACATATCTCTCTCATACAGTGTCCGATTGAGGTCTACTCACTTTTAAAGTAATATATTTTTAAAGACCTTCGAAACAAGACCAATTTCATTAAAATCGGAGCTCGTATGCAAAACTTGGGTTTTGGGCCCCTTTTGTACATTGTACATAATGACCGTTTTACCCCTATATTTTATCTTTTTAATTTCTTCATTATTAAAAATCCAAAAAAAATCAGATTAAGTTGTAAATAATCTTTTCATATTTTCTCTATTTTTATTTTGATTTTTCTCTCTCTTAAAAATGACAAAAAAAAATACAAAAGATAAAATACGGTATTTTATATCTATAAGGTACCACCCAAAAATACATTTTGTACAGATGATCTCCGTTGATTTTCGGCCCTTCACTAAAGTTATAGATCTCGTCGAGACGAGCAACTTTTGTGTTGATCACTTTTTGATTTAATCCCTTTTGTTATTTCTTTTTGATTTTCTTTACATTTAATCTTTGAATTTTCTGGGAGCGACATGTGGCCGCTCCTGTAGCCGCCACATGTCACCCCAATTTTTTATTTTCGGATTTATTTTTTACTATTTTCGGATTTATTATTATTACTATTTTACTATCATTATTTTAATCATTTTTAGTAGCCTACTATATTATATTATTAAATAAATTATTTTAATCCTCTTTTACCTCTTCTCCTTTCTTTTCCCCCACTCCAAGCCACATCTTCTCCACTTCCTCCACCATTTTCTCCACTCTCTCCATCTCTTCTCTAACTCCATCCATCCTCTTTATAATCTCCTCCACTCCTCCATTCACAATCATCCGCCATTCTACGAGTTAGAGAGGTTCGAGCCCCGTTTAATCCGTGAGGTGACAGCTCCCCCTTAGACGTTGAGCGACGACGACCTGCAGGCGAGATCCGCGGTTAATCTCCGCGTAGCGAACTTCCCGTCAAGATCGCAAAGCTTCTCCGATTTTTCGTCGAACCGGATCGAGGCCACAACTGGAAGCCGCATTCCGTGGCTCCATTTTCGGCGAACCACAGGTAAGTATCCTCTATCTTCATCTTTGTCAATTTTTTTATCTAACATTTTGTTTATCCTGTTTCATCCACAAATCATCATACAAAAACTACAACCCCATCATCATATTCCACCGCAATATCACAATCATTATCATCATCACATAGAAATTACACCACCACCATCAACATCATTCCCACCATTTTTATTTCCACATTTATTTTCTTCTTCACAACAACAAGTAAAAAAATTACAAAGAAAAAAAAACAAAAAAATAATAAGCTGCAGGTCCACCGACCACCTCCTTGAAGCCGCTCAGCCACCAGCGGGCGCCACCGTCCACCGCATCTCCGCCTTCACGGTCGAGCACGGCCCGGCGGCGCTCTCCAGTCCCTCCACGCGCTCCGCCACAGGCGGCCATCCAGGCCGCGCACCCTCCTGCCGTGCGCACAGCCAGCCGCCGTCCCCGCTCGACGGCCGACCTCCAGCAACCCCTCTCCCGCCGACGCCAGCAGCGGCTGGCGCTTCCCACCTCACGCCATCCAGCCCGACGCAGCCACTCCCTTACGCCAACGCCTCCAGCCATCTGCGCGCCAGCCCCACCGCTCGACGCCAACCACCACCGCCTCCATCGCCTTGCGCGAGGCGCGCGCGCGCCCAGGCCGCGTGCTCCTCCCGCGCAAGCCGCGCCGGCGTTCTCTGGCCGCGCAGCCACCGCGCGCCTCGCGCGTGGCCGCCGCCACCGGCCGCCCGACATCCAGCAACCGCGGCCGGTACCTCACCACGCGGTACCCACCGCGCTGCCGCACCTCAACAGCGCCGCCGTCCGCGGTGCTCGCCCATCGCAGGCCACGCGCCTCCAGGCCGCGCCTCCGCGTCCCGCCACCACGCCGCCATGCCTCCTCTCCATCCGCGCCTGCGCGCGCCGTGCTCGACCTCCAGGCGCCGCCCTCCTCAGCCAGCTCTCGCCGCCGCTAACGGCTGACCGTAAGGTCGCGTGGTGCTGCCCGAGTTTCCAACTTGCTTGCCCTAGCTTGCGTAAGGAGGAAAAGGTCCATTTTTGTTTTTATTAAATTTGTGAATATTGCATAGTCACTCCCAGCAAGTTTTTATAATTTCAAAAGTGCCCGTAGGCATACTTTATTGTGTTGCATATCAATTTATGTTTTGCAAAAGACCCCTGACTTTGAGCGTCAATTTGGATAGTATTTCTACCTCATTTTCAATCAAAAAAATAGCATGTTGTAGCGCAACTAATTCTTTATCTTTCAGCTATTTATTTATATTTTTTTGAGCCTGGATGTTTTATTATAAATCAGATATTAAAATTCAGTGATATTTTTCTCATTTACGGTCTGAAATTCGCACAGTCATATTTATTGCTTCAAAAATTGCGAAAAAATTGTGGATGATGTATTTGAGTGTGCTTTAATTACTTTCCAAGTTTCGTTCAATTTGGAATTGTCGTTTGTATAAAATAAATTGTAGTGTGATTTCTGTAGTTAATTTTTAATTAATTCCACAAATCATATTTTCGAGAAATTTCAAGTCTTATGGATTCCTTGTTACATTTCATATTTGAGATAATTCATTCTCTGGATAATTAGATTTCGTGAATTAATTAGAAATTAAATACCCGTAATCACTCTATTTTCAGTAAAAAATTCATAAAAAAATCAAAAAGTATCAGAAAATTCTAAAAATATTAGTGTAGCTTCATTGCATCATTTTTAACTTCCAGTAATTTTTTCATAATTTTTGCATATCATTTGCACGAAAAATTGTACGAAAACTCCAAAAAGTTTGCATTTTTCATTTGCGCATTTTAAAGCCAAAAATTACAAAAAAAATACATTTTGCATTAATCATTGAATTAGGTTTATAGAAAAAAATACAATTTGGTCATTTTGAATTAATTTTATATTAAATTTAAATTTGGCTAATTTGTTGATTTTCTTAATAACCTAGTTCATTCATCTTCTGCATTTGGCATTTTTTTATTGCATAAAAAATCACAAAAAATCCCACTTGGAAAACCATAATCTAATCCATCTACTCTGATCCCGAGTTGTTCCTTTGCCTCCTTGAGTCGACCCTGGGACTTGCCCAGGCTAAATAAACATCAAACCGCATATTAATTTAATTCGACGATTAATCGAATCGTGCGGTTAATTTTTGATCGACGCAGATCTATCCGACTGCAACGCACTAGTCTAATCAGACAACATAGAAAGGGTAGGTCCGCGGCTCGTCAGCCATCTCCAATCATCCTGGGACGACCATTCCTCGCCTCTGCGAGGGTCGTCATTGACTACGGATCAGGAGAGATTCACTTCCGTCCTTTTGATGAAAGCGAAGTGTTGATCACCACACCCACAGTTGACCAGAGACCTGCAGCTGATGCACCTTCACCGATTCTAGCTGACTCCGAGGTCTGTGACCGATCTGACGCTACTAGAGATGTTTGCTTAGCGACCGCTGATGAGACCCGACGAATCCCCCGAAAGGGGAGGAAATCGGAAAGCATAGACTTCGCGGTTCCTCCTCCTGGTGTGTGACGATGAGTTAATGAAATCCAAAGTATTTACGTGATTGATCCATTTGAGCGGAGGGCAGACACCAAGACTAGGCAGGACTGACCTGTTTTGACTACTTCCACCGATAAGTTCATTCCTGGTCCTTCAAAAGTAATGATGATTGAGGTCGGTTATGATGCGAATCTTCAAAATTTTTGGCCTCTTGATGAAAAAGACGATCCGGGTGAGACTCTTGAGGACGATCTGAGTTCGTATACTTCCACAGATGATTTCGTTCCTTCGGATTTTCACCTGGACGATCCCTCGCAGGACGACTCTGATTTCAATTCTTCCGATGAGGATGAGTTTGTCCCATTCCACTTTGACATCAGCGAGATCTCTAAGGCCAGACCTGACCACACTTCTTCCACTCGCCCGTCTGTGCCTTCACACCACAGGACCACCAAGGGCGAACCTAGCCATACTACTTTCATTGACCAGTTCGTCCCTTTTCAATTTGATTCCACTGAGGGCCGTCACCCTGTCGACCCTGATCGGCTTCCGTCCACTGTGGACCCCGATGTCAACCTATACCATACTAGATCTATCACTCAGCGGTCTCGCAAGAAGGTTAGCTTTCAACCTTCTTGATCCTGTGTATATCCATCTCTGTTGTATATTCCCTTGTGTACCTTTGTTCTCTCTCCCATTTTGCTCGTCCACCCATTCTCGTGTTTGCCTTGCTTAGGACGTACTTTGTCCTAAGTATAGGGGGGTGGACGAGCCGAGTGTTCATTCGTTATTCTGTTCTTATCACTCCTGTTGTTGCCTATACTTAGGGCTTCTTTTACCCTAAGTATAGGGGGAGTGACGTGTACATTCTTCCATATCATTCTTTCAGCTGTTGATATCTTTTCTTCTTTTCTTCTTTTCCTCTTCTATCTCCTGTATCTATCAAAAAGGTGTCACCCCTTGTAGACAGTTTTCTATACTTAGGATGTACTCTGTCCTAAGTATACGGGAGTGTGCACCCCGAGTTCTCTATTCTTTGATCCTCTCCATTGTCTTCTCTTCTTGTCTATACTTAGGGATATCTTACCCTAAGTATAGGGGGACAATCTGAGTACGATCTGTTCATTCCCACCCTTGACCCTCCCTGCTTTGTGTACAGTCTGCTATACTTAGGATTATTTGATCCTAAGTATAGGGGGGACGGTCAACTTCTCATTCGTTCATTCCTTCATCCCTTATTTATTTATTCTTTAGACTTTTCTATACTCAGTAAGAGTTATGTCTTCTCTTTCTCTCTGATCTATGAGGACATAGCTCAATCTAAGTATAGGGGGATCGTATATACTGCGTATATACTTTAGCCATAACTCGTACTTTCGTATTTTCTTAATAATATGGCTAATTACACTATTAAAATTCATTAAAAACCTTAATAAAATGATGTGATTATTCCTCAAATTCTTTTTGTACTTACTGATTAATAAATCGTGTGAAAATATTTTTGGCAAAATGTTTGAAAAATAGTTTGAAAATCCTTGAGAAAATCTTTTGAAAACTATTTGGAAAACGTTTTGTTACATGTTTTCAACCTTTGTAAAAAGATTTTGATTATAAAATTTATTTTCTTTGTGTGAAATAAAATGTTTGAAAAAGGATTTGCAAATGGTTTGAAAAATGGTTGCAAAAATATTTGAAAAATCTATCTATACTGTTTGAAAATCTTTACAAAATGATTTTCAAATGTGTGTACATGTTTGTAAAAACTGTTTGTAAAAATTATTTTGGACTATAGTTTTCAAAAACTGTTTGAAAAACCTGTGTCAAATTAGTTTGAGGAATATACACATCTCATCTAAAATTCGCTATATATTTATAAAATTGACCACTTACCCTTGTAAATTCTTAAAATCCACTTCTTATAAAAAGCACTCCCGTGTAAATATTTTAACCTAGCTTTTAGCCAAAATCTTTTGTTTTCAAAAAAAATCCCAAAAACATTTGCAAAATTAAAATCCAAAAACATTTGAAAAACTTTTTTTTTTCAAAAATCATAAAAATGCATAGGCATCATCTTTTCAAAAACCCATAAAAAGTTCAAAATCTTTGAAAATTGCATCACAAAAATATTTTCTGCATTTGCATGGCATTCGCATTTTTCGGATTGAGTTTGATAGTTGAACGAGTCTAAGTAAAATCCGGAGATTGGAGCTTGATTGGAGTATAAAATTCTACCTAATTAACAGGAACCTTATAGGAACCGGGATTGAGGTACTTCAAGTCTAGTTGACTTAATTCTTTGAGGATCACGGGACTTGGTTCAATGGATTCTTGACTGCCTAAGTAGAGTATTTCGGAGCACACGTACGACTCTTGTTGATAATGACCTAACTTGGATACTTGCACCTTTCACATGGCTCAACTCAGTTGGAGTGGTGAGGGGGTTGGATTTGTCGGTATGAGACGCACACAGGTGGAAACATTTGTCCTCCTCTAGGGAGGGAAGTGTGCCCCAACCCGTCCAGTAATGATGAGTTTCGAGGATAGGAGATAGTGAGTTGCAATAAAGCTTCAAAAGAGGGATAGTCTACTGGCTCAAGAGGAAAAGCTCCGTATGTAAATGCTGCTGTATATAGTACTAAAAAACGCAAAAGCAAAAACTCCAATAAAGTGGACATGCCTATACAAAAATAAAAATGCCTGCCGGAGTGTACATATGTGTAAAGTCAAATAAGCAAGCTTGAGCTTCAAAGTCAAATCATGTGAGCCTGCAACTGGATACTTGACTACACTGGTCTTGCATCCTAGGATAGGTAGCTACACTGGCTACCGTCCATTCTTCTCTTCACCCCCTCCTCTTGGGTTGGTTGCCACTTGAACTTAGAAGGGAATACCCTGCTCCTTGAGGGATGAGTTGTTGGATTGGGGAATCATTGGGTTGTCATATTGGAGAAGTCATTCTCTTTGTCATTTCAGTTGGGGAGAGCCACTATCACTTACACTGTACGAGTCAGATTCATAGTCGTAAGGGTCTGCGTATGAGTTGAAATATTTTTGACCTGGCTATTGAGGAGACTTGAGCAGAGTTTTGGGATTCTCAGGGGCTGTTGGATTTCAAATCCGGTTCTCATTAAGGTTCCGCCCGCATTAAAATTTCAAAGGTCCTACTTAAGCTCCAAACTTTGATTTTGTGAAGACAAGTTTGATAATCAAATTTAATCCACTTTCTTCTTTTTCTTTTCTTGCTTTTTCTTTCTGCACTTATTGCATAATTGTTTGCTAGGGACTAGCAAAGGTAAAGTATAGAAGGATGATGAAGCTACATTTCATCATCTTTATTCTATCATTTTGGCATCAAAAACCCTAGCAAATGCATGTAAATACCCTTAAATACATCATCTTAGCATTCATGCATGTGCATCCAAATAGTGTATAAAATACTGTAATTAAACCCAAATTTATAGAATAAATAAAAGAAAAGAAAAAGAATATAATATTATAAATATTTTATGACCCGAAACCCTGAGACCTAGGCATCTTGATGAATAGGTCGACAAGGAATAAAGTAGGGGGAGATAAGGTTCAAAATACAATAAAATTCCCTTTGTTTTAATTCATTCTTTATTCATTTTGGGACTCATTTTTGGTTCCACTTTTTATACCTCAAATAAAGAAATTTTGTACATGAAAGTTGTAGATAATTAAATAAAGAAAAATACAAAATTAATTTCACTGAAAATAATGTACAGATAAAAAGTTATAGTCTGAATAAGATTCCAGAACTCCAACTTCCCAGACCCGTATCTTGCAAATAAAAACTTGAAATGTACCAAACTCACCTTTAATTGTATATAGCATAAAATAATATATTTAATGGAGGTGGTTTCGTATGTTTCGGGGTTCCAGTTTGAAAGTTGAGTTTTGGACCCCTATTGTATACTTGTACAGATTAAAATATTCATTTTATTATATATTCATTATTTTTTAAAATTTCTTATTTTTATAATTTTCTAAACCTTATTTATAATATATTTGTGCATTAAAATCAAAATAAAAATGCAAAATAAATTCAAATAAAAATACTTGTATATATGCTACATAGGTATAATACCTATACTTATACCTGTATAGAAGATACTTTTATTTTTTTAACTACACAAAACACTTCAGAAAAATAAAAGAAAAATATTTTTAAGTGTATAAAAGTATTATACAATTTTATAAAATAACAAACAAAATTAAATAAATTAAAAACATAAAATAAAAATAAAATAATAAAATATACAGGTAATATACCTATATAGGCGATAAAAAGAAACTTGTAAAAATATACCTCATAAAAATAATAAAAAATCACCATAAAATACTTTATAAAATAATAAACATTTTTTATTTAATAATCTAAAATTAATAATTTCATTTATTATTTATAAATGAATTAATAAGACTTTTTTTCCAAGGAATTTTCTGGTTGGTCCACGTGGACCAACCAAAATTCGTCCTTGGTTGACCTCGGTCAACTCTCTGACCGAGTTCTGATTTGTGTCAGACTGTGGCTTTTGACCCGTTTTCAACCTTTTTTCGAGGGCGTACCTTTCACCCTTTGGAGATGCAACCTTCACGACTTTTGATCCTGGTGCATCCCTTATACACGCCCAAGGATTTCCTTGGACTTTGGATCACTGAATCGAGTGGCCACCCTCGTTCTTCGCGCCCAGTCGACCACTTTGTTCAAAAGCCCCCGTCAACCTCCTATCCTCCTTGAACCCTCTTTGACCTAGCTTCACGCATGCTCCTGGAGTGCTTGAGGTAGAGGAAGGTGACAACGTCCTCCCTTGACCCTTGGCGGCGGCGTTTGACGCAGGAGAAGAGCGGCTTCCACCATCGTCGGAGCACCGCTCTTGGAGGTTACATCTCGCGGCTTTTGGTTGCTAGAGGTTGTTTTTTTCTTCCTTTTTATTTGTTCATTTTCTTGCACGTTTGATTCCCCATAGCATTAACATCAAGATCCCACGCCTATCTTGATTGTAACCCATCTAATCACTCCCACCAACCGTTCGCCGGAGCGTGCTCCGGCGAACTTCAAAGCCACCTCTACCTGCCATTCTGCTCGCCAATAAAAGCCGGGTCGTTGCTGCGCTTCTCTGTCGTGATTCCTCGTTTGTTGCAGGACCTGAAGGGGGTTTCTGCGCCCCATCTGAGACCTGGAAGGAACTCTAGGACCGCCGGCACATCGATGATCTCCAGGGACCCGCCGTTGGTCCCCGGACATTCCTGGTGGTGCTGCTAGCTTCGTGGTGACGTGAAGAACAAGCAGAGCCCCTTGGTTGAGTTCCGGCTGCTCGAAGACGCGCATATCATCGATTTGAAGCTCGCCATGCGCAAGTGCGTGGGGCGTTCTTGTTGATCAGCTCCGAGCCGTAGGATCGTGAATGTTCTTCCCGTGATACAACTGCCCTTGGATCCCCGCGAGCATTGACCGTCTGATCTACACCGAGATTTAATCGCAGCCCCTCATCAGCGAAGGGGTACGGACCGACAGATTGCCGCCACGTGTCATAAGTGAAAGATCAAAAGCCGCCGAATCGTGTCATGCTTTGGGTATTTTGCTCTCTTAACCCGAAGCGTTTTTGTATTTAGCAAGTACTCTTAAATCTTTCATCTGCCGTTATAACTTTTGTGGAATTTTACATAAAGAAACCCCAAAGTTTTGTAATATTCAGGTTGGCCCCTGCCAGGTGCGCGTGCCAACACACGTGGTGCTTAGCTTTTTGCAGAAACATCCTCGGATAATTTGACATTTGTATTCAGCTTGCAAACTTTTTAAATCAGTTATAAATTTCTGTGAACTTTACGTGTGCCCCCCTGAAGTCTGCGCATTTTACATATATAGCCCTGCCAGGCGTGTGTGCCATCGCGCGTGACCTTGGCATTTTTACAGGTTTAGCCAGGGAGCTTTGGCTATTGATATTTATTCTACAAATTTTGCTAATTAGTTATAATATCTGGAAACTTTTCATTCATGCCCTTGAACTTCTCGCATATTACGAAATAGCCCCCAGCCTGTATGCATTTTCTTGCTGTTGTCTCTATTTTTTGCATGCCTCTACAAAACTCTAAAAAAAATCCCCAAAATCATCATAGATCTTTGTTGCATAGTAGCTTAACATCATATTTTTGCATTGCATTTTTCTTGCATTTTCATATTTATTAAAAATAAAAAACATGCATTTTTCCTACTGTTTGCATTAGCAAATCCATAAAAATTATAAGCACGTTTTGAGAAATTCCAAAAAAATTATATGTTGTGTGGTTTATCATATTTTAGTGTCAGTTCAAAAATCACTAAAAATTTCAAAGTAAAAATCTTAAAAATTAGAAAACCCTCAAAATCTTCATAAAAATCTAAAAAATCCTAGAAAAATCCTAAAAATATAAACTCAAGTTCCGTAGCTTCCTTATTTTATTACCTTTTTTTTAAATTTGATTTGGGACAATTTTGTTACTGTTTTATATTTTTCATTCCCATTTTGATTTCGGCCAGAACCTTGATTCACTGTTTTCTTGTATTCTGCCTTTTAAAAATACCAAAAACATTCTGAAAATTCCCCAAAAATCACAAAAATATCTTACAATTATAAAAAGACCAAAAATATTTTATTCCCTGATTTTTTACTATTTTTACCTATTTTTACAAATATTCAATCCCTCTCTTCCTTATATTATATATATATATATTCTATTATTAAAAAAGAAAATATAAAAATATAAAATATAAAAAGAAAATACAAAATCAGTAAAACGAAAAACAAAATATAAAATTAAAGATTAAAAATAAAAAAATATATAAAAATTAAAACCCACAAAAATATTTTGCATTGCATCTTGTAGGCAATACATCTCATTCACACACACACACACACACACACACACACACACACACACACTTGTTGATCTATCCTGCCTTGCTCCGTGTGTTCGAACTCTCTACGTACTTGCATCTATACATCTTTTATGTGGATTTAAAAATAAATTTGACTCCACATTGTTTGTAATTGTTTGATATTTGATTGTGGGTAGGATATGCAGTAGGAGATGAAGTATCGACCGTTGGATCATGTGATCTGATGGTCCATATCGAGGCGCAGGCAGACACCTTAGATCAGATCATATGATTTGATCTAACAACGAGGGTAAAGGTGGGAACATGTGGTCGAGATGGAGTCTGGAGTCCCATCGTACGGTGGGGGTGGAGTGAGTGAGGTGGAGCGAATGTGGCCATAGGATCTTAGGGAGATCGGGTGGCTACGTTTGAGGCGGAAGGGGGCAGTTCTGATCTCATAAGGGGGTAAGATCCAACGACTATGGGTGCAGTGGAGACATATGGTTCATATGGAGGAGTGGTTTGAACCAAGGGTGCAGAGAGACGGGCTGACGCGGTGCAAGGAGAGGCCATTGGATGGTGAGGCGATCAGGCGGTGAGGATCTTGGCGCGAGGGAGTGACTAGGATCTGATTAGGATCATATATAACGGCTGGAGATGGAGCGCAGATCAACGAGTGAGATGGAAGGCGGATGGGGGGATCTAGCGGCCAGGGGAAGTGATGAGTGGCAGAAGAAGAAGCGGGCCACGTAGGCGGCCCAGAGGGCGCCACGTGGCCCAATCAGAAAATTCGAAAAAAATAAAGATAAATCTAAAAGAAATAGTAAGAGGTAAAATTAGAAAAAAAAGTCAAAACATGAAAGTTGTAGATCTCAATGAGATCTAGAAGTTTTATGTTGGACACAAAGCCAAAAGAGGTCATTTGTACAAAAGTATATTTTGGGGATATTTTTAAAGGGATAAAAACACCATTTTAGAGTTTTGAGATTTTTTTGTATTTTTTAGTTCTTTTAAAGGTCAGTACCATTATTGACGATTACTTAACCTAATTTTTATAGGTTTTTAATGAGAATTAAAACAAATAAAATAATAGTAATTAATTACAATAAATATAGGTTAATTAAACATACTTTATATACAATATAACACAAGCTAAAATGAGCGAATTATCAATGATTTTTATTGGATTGTTTAAGCCAGGAGTTTAATAATTGAATTTTAATATGCTGAATACGAGATTCATGAAGCACATCCCTATTTTTTGAAGATGGCCCAACTCGGGCTTTCTGCCATTTCATATTTCATATGGTGTTGATTCTACATACTTGGTGGGAATCTTGTTCTGTACATAGTTTGCAGTCAACACTGCCTCTCCCCAGAATTTCTTGGAGAGTCCTAGGTGTGACAACATACACCTTACTGTATTCATCAAGGTTCGATTCTTTCTTTCTACTAAAACAATCTGATGTGGTGTATAAGCTATTGTAGTCTGCCTTTAAATGCTTGTTTGAATGCAATAATCTTCAAACTCCTTTGAGGTATATTCCCCACCTCTATCTGTCCTAAGGGTCTTGATTGATTTTCCCAATCTTGTCTCCACTCCCATCTTATATCTCTTAAATATTTCCGACTTTCTTCCTAAGAGATAGACATATGAGAACTTTGAGTAATCACTGATGAATGTTATAAAGTAGTCCTTATTTCTATATGTGCTGACGCTCAGTGGTCCACATATGTCCGAATGGATCAAACCTAATAATTCTGTTGATCGAATTCCGATTGAAAAGAGTTTTCTAGTCATTTTACCAGTCAGAAAGTGTTCTCAAGGTAATGTCCTTGCACCCATGATCTTAAGAAACAGATTTGCCTTAATCATTTGATTCATCTTAGAATTTCCGGATGACCCAGTCTCATGTGCCATAAGTCAAAGTCAGACAAACAACACATGGAATACTCAGAAGAGATATTCATTGATTCAATATAGTTTATTACAGGAAGGCTGCACATGTCATGTTCAGGAAAAAACTTTCCCATCGCATAGACCTTCTTATTCTTGCCTATAGATACATGTTTACTATAAAACCAGACTTCAAAATCCTTCTTGAGCTGCACTGGGACATAGATCAAATTCCTGCATATTCTTGAGGCATATAATACATCATTCGGTACCGTAACGCTATCCCCTAGGTCAAGCCTATATGTTCCAACACCTTCTACATCCAGGTAGATGTTTTTTCTCATGATGATCATCTATTCTCGTTTGCTTAGCTTCTTGAAATCCATCAGGCCCTCCTTCGTCTTTGTGATGTGTCTGGTTGATTCAGAGTCGATCCACCACCCGTCATTGTTCGTGATGACGGAGTTGCATTCCATGACAACAAAGGATTCTATCTTCTTCTTTCCTTTGTTTTCATGCATTTTAGAATTTCCTGGCTTCTTCTTATTGGGAAGATTGTCCTTGAAATGGATATATTTGCCGCAACCCTAGCATGAGCCATGCGGGTATTTCCCACATTTTCTTTGAAATTTATTTTGGAGGGTCCTAGTCTTTTTTTCACATGTACGAAATTTGCTTCTGCTTCTTCCTCGACCTCAAAGATATCAATCTTCGATCTTTTTTTGACAGGTCCTGTTCAATTGCCAACTGTGCAGGTAGGTCTATCACATACTTGATGTTGTTATTCATCCTTAGAGATGTGGCAACCATGTCGAATGACGATTGGAGACTTCCTAGTATGGTTGCGATATGCATCCTTTCTGGAATTATGCAATCAATAGCCGCTAGATCATTGGCCATCACGATCATCTTGTTCACGTGCTCGCGGATGCTTTTAGATTCCTTCATTCTACACGAGTTGTACTTGTGTAGAAGAAGCTGGACGCTTACTTCAGACTTGGAGTGATGATTCACCTTAATCGCAGTCCAGAGCTCGTAAGCGGATTCGCATGTCTCAAAGACCTGAATTAGGTTCATATGCATATGAGTCAGTATCAAGCTCCTAGCCTTATTATTTGTTTTCTCCCACTGTTCGTGGGACCTAATTTCCTCCATAGTTGGATTTTCAGATAAGGTTGTGTCGGGCTTGTATATGATGGAGTGTATGCTATCGTGCAATAAGCCACTGTAGATCTTTTTACTCCACAACTCATAATTAGTACCGTTAAGGTACTCAATTTTTCCACCTCAGTGGCAATTGTCTTACTTGTCATATTGGATCTAATGAGATAAAAATAAGATTGGTATGAGATTGTGTAATTTAGCTAGAATAAGCAAGAGGAATTTTTTTGAATAATATTAATTTAAAACTTAACAAAGTAGATGAACAAAGAAGGTAATTTAAACGCTTAATGAGTACGAAACAATTAAAAAACATCAATCAAGGAAGAATTTTTCAAGAATAAAAATTTTAAGCAATTTAGACAAATTCAAAAAAAATCCAATCAACACACAACAAAAAACACCCTCACTTTAAAACTTAATAACAAATATATAATTTTATATTAACAAGGCTAAGGGTTTGAAGATAATAAATAAAAGATGTTAAAAATGTATCTTTGATCTCTACCATTTTCTTAAAAAATAGGTTGTATTTAATAAACAAAATAATATTCACTAAGTTTTAGGTTTTAATTAAAAAAACTTGCGTCCTTTTAAAAATATGACAAAGAGCCCCTTAAAAAAACAAACACACACGGGTTTTGTACCAACTACAAAAAAAGGTACGTCGTAGTCATCCTTTACTCGAGAGAGATAGAGAGGGATGGAATCGGAAGGGGTCTCCTGTAGTCGAGGTTCCAATCGATGCTTTATCCATCCCTATGGGGTAGTTTATACAGGGCGTAAGCCCTCGCCACGTCCATCCCCTTCCACCACGCCCTTGCGGTTAGGGTCTCCGTGAGATCCAACCTCGACGCAATTGCCGGAGGCGGTTGCTTAACCACGTCGGTCACATGTCGTTCTACAGTTTGCAAGTCAGTAATTGCTCAGTGAAGCATCATTGTCTATTAATAATAGAAAAATAAGCAAAGCATGAGATGTTATGTTATAGTAATATACAAAAAACAAAAAATGTTAATAATAAAGTTAATTATAAAGAAGATATTGACCGAATATGTTTTCCCTTACAATCAGGAATATGAAGAAAAGCTATCATATTATATAACTAATACATATTTAAATATGTGATAACTTAGAAGTTGTACATATAGAGGTTCATGGTAAGTTTTTTTGTCTCCTTGAAAGTCAATTTAGACATCGAAATTATGCTATGTGCTTTCTTAAAAAGCACACCTAGACAATCTCAACATGTTGGCGGCTATGTATTCTCCATTGTGATTGTATCTATAACCAAAATTTAAATAATTGCATTTGATAAAACGTATATGGTTGTATTGGTTTTCATGCAACCGTAAATAAAATAAGACATGCCGTGCTAGATTTTATTTTTTTTATTTGTTTTTGAGAAAGAAAAGGGTGATCTCCCGAGTTGGGAGTCACCACATAAAATTTATTTAAACAGAAGAAAAATTACAACGGTAAATCTAGGCAAAGGGTTAAACTATAAAGTTAAGCAGATATAAACATAATTAGATGTGCTTAGTGAGTAAGGAAAAGAAATAAGACGTCATAAATTCCCAGGAAAGGTGAATGGATAACCTCGACAGAGATGTGTGTGTATATAAGTTTAAGAGATTAACATGGAAGAATGCGGTTTAAATGTTGACATATCTATCAATTTTTTTCTAGAAGATCCGAGCTGTTAGTTACATTGGTATAGTCATACAATAGAGGTAATGACTGGGAAAATGTAGCCATACATAAAATTGCCTGCATAGATGAATGGATATTCTCTGTAGAGGTTAATGAAACAATATATACACACACACATTTATCTCTATAACATGGTTATATTTACAAAATTATTCTTATAAAAAAATCGAAGTTAACTTGTTCTCTCAAATTTTAATCTGAGTCAGAAATTGCTAAGTGAATCATCATTGCTCATCAGTATTAGAAAAGTAACTGAAGCATAAGATTTTACGTTGTAGTAATATGCATAAAACAGATAAAATGCTAATAATAAAATACCTTATTAAGAAGATATTGACTGTACATGTTTATTCTTTAAAATTAATGAAATAATTAAAATTATTATATTGAAGTTAATGCATATTTATATTATGTATAGTATGAAGCATTTATATAGAAAATAGATTTTATCAGATGATAATAGGGAAATTTAAATTAAAGATGAAAGCTAGCATCAATAAATTATTAGAAGCTGTACATATAGAAGATCGTAATAATATATTTTTTTCTACCTAGTTGAAAGTCAATTTAGATATCAAATGTATGCTATCTTACTTTTTTTAAATCAGTCTAGACATCCTCAACATTTTGAAGTCTATTTATGTCCCATTGCGATTGTATCTGTAACGAAAGTTTACACCATTGCCTTTGATGAAAATTATATAGCTTTAAAGCTATGCTTGTAAATGTAAGCAAAATAATCCATGACGTTAGATTTTATAGGAGAGAATAAATTTTCAACTGTAAATTCAGGTAAAGGGTAAGCTATAAATCTAATCATATAAAAACATGATCAGATGGACTTGCTGAGTAAGGAAAAAGAAATAAAGTGTCATGAATTCAAAGTAAAAAACAAATGAAGAAATTGATCAGAAAATGCATATAATATGAAGAGATCAATAGAGAAAAAGAGTTTTAACGTTAACATACCTATCGAATGTTTCTCCAAAACATTCAACCTATTAGTTACATTGGTATGCTCACACAATAGAGGTGATGATGGGAAAAAATAGGCAAACATAAAAAACCCTGCATGGATGAATGAAGGTTCTCTGCAGAAGTGAATGAAACTATATATCGATACATGAGGGCAGGGAGCCCGTACCCAGTGATGTAGGAAACTTCCTGCACCCACTTCATTTTCGCATTATTTTGTTACTTTTTTTGAATTAAAAGTTGAGGGGAATTAATTAATATGTTGAGGAGAATAAGTGTTTCAAATTTCATGTAAAATAAATATTCCTAACATGTTCATCTAAAATGGGTCGATTTCAGCAATTCTGAGACCGTTAAAATTTGGTAGTCTTGATTGAGATGTTAGAAGTATGGAATTAAGTTGAATTTGGAATGACAACATTGTGATACATGGTGATCTAAATTTACCAAGATTTCATTTCAAAAAAATCAAAAAATAATGAAAAATTAGGCCGGGTGTAGGGAATTTCCAGCACCCGTTGGTGTAGGGTCCTTTTTCCCTGGATACACATCTCTATACTACGGCTGTATATAGCAGTAGAGAAACCTTTTCCATGTATATCCGTCAAGTTTCTGTAGCGAAAACATGTGAATATAATATCAATTACACAATCAGTAAAAACAAAGGAGCTGTGGTAGTATTTATGATTCACGAGTAAATATTGAGGGATAAAATATTTTACTTTAGTATAAAGTTAAGGGAGCAAAGATAAGATTATATACAATCTATATAATTGCAAGTAAACTTTAGAAACATGTAATTAAAGTAAGCTTTATATGTACATGCCAGAAGAGAGGTAAGGGTTTTTTTGTACATAAGCAAAAAGTTTCAATGTCACAAAAAAATTAATGTTACACATAGGAGGAGCAAAACATAGAGCGGAAGTGTTTTTAGGTAAAGAAACCTGTTTGAATATACCAAAGATGACTTCATGCTCAAAACCAACGTCGGAAGTTGCGTACGCTAGCGGTTGCGCGGACCGGGTCTTTCGAGCGTGGAGGGATGATGGCGGACTGTGCGAGAGGCATACATGCCCTATATATATCAACCTCCTCTCGGGGGGAAGCATATAACAAGATCTCTTACATTAGGGAGCCCTCTCCCAACATACCTCTCTCTTTCTCTCTCTCTCTCTCTTGTTCTCTCTCAAGTAATAAAGCGGCGTACCTCGACTTCCTAGACTGGTTTCAAACTCATGAAGTCCCATTGCTCACTATCATTCACTTCAACGGCTAGCACATTGAAGCTTCACACCACCCTCGTCGAGATCGACCCACAAGCTGCAGCCACTGCAACCATTGTTCTTCATCGAAACCCTAAGCCAACTGAGTTTTTTTTAACCTTATATTAAAAAAACTTATGGCATGTATATTTTTTATGTTGGGTTTAATTGCAATTGTCCAGCCCCAACTTGGAGGGCTTGTAATTTGACCCCTTTGCAGGGGTATTATTGAAATATTTCAGCCCTATTCCCATTCCAGGGACGCACAGCGGGGAAGAGGAGAGCCCCATTCGTTCCAGCCGCCCAAACCCCCCTTTTTCAGCCGTTTCCAGTAGCAGTTTGAGAGAGGGTTTTTCGGACCCTGTTCTCCTTCCTCTACGCACGCGAGAGAGGCCGAGCGGGAGAGAGAGCGCACCAGCAGTTCGGGCTCGAGAAGAGCAGCTAGGGAAAAGGATTGGGGGCTACAGCTTGGGCGTGTCTTGGGAGCAGCCATTAGAGGTCGTTGCGGACGACCTCAAGGGGCCGAAGCCGTGTTTGGGTCTCCATCCGGGAGCCCACAAGGGAAGATACTCCATCTCCTTGTTTTAGAGCACAATATTGGTATTTTGGATACCTAGGGATAGTTAGTTCCTTGTAGAAGAACTATCCGTTGTGTGTGTGGCTTGTACCTCGATTTTGTGGGCAACAAAACCGGGAAGAACATTTGGCTTCATTTTGACCGTAGTAGAATCGTTGCCGGTCTTGCCCCGTGGTTTTTCCCTTACTCACATTGAGTAAGGGTTTCCACGTAAAAATCTTTGTCTCGTGTGGTTGCTTGCTTGCTTGTGATTGTGCTTGTCATTGTTGCCATTTGATTTCCCGTGTAGGGAACATATATTGCTTGTTGTGCCATCTTTGCTGCAGGACTGTTATAGGGGATTATCCTGGGTTGTTTGCCCCCATGATCCCCAACAAGTGGTATCAGAGCTCAGGTTTGAGCAATGGGCAAAGATGATGAAGGCACAATGATTAAGCTTACAAGCAGCAACTGGCAGATTTGGAAAGCCAAGATGGAAGACATCTTGTATTGCAAGGACCTCTACAATCCCGTGGAGGGTGAGAGAGCCAAGTCGGAGAACATGTCCGCAAGTGAGTGGACAAAGTTGAACCGAAAGGCCATTGGGACCATTCGGAAGTGGCTTGACATGTCGGTGTTCCACCATGTTGCCGAGGAGACGAATGCCAAGGAGCTGTGGGACAAGCTGTCCGAACTCTATGACCAGAAGACCGCTACCAGCAAGGCTTTCTTGATTAGAAAGCTTGTGAACCTGAAGTACAAGGATGGATGCAAAGTGGCAGAGCACTTGAATGATTACCAAAGCATTATCAACCAGTTGACTTCAATGGAGTTGGTACTTGATGACGAACTGCAGGCACGTCTCTTGTTGGGTTCTTTGCCAGACAGTTGGGACTCTAGTAGTCACCGTGAGCAACTCTGCTAAGGATAGCAAGTTGACCATGGCTATGGTCAAGGGCAGTCTCCTCAATGAGGAGATTATACGTCACTCTTCGGGAGAGGCATCCTCCTCTTCACATGTGTATGCAGTTGAGAGGAGAGGAAGGTCCAGCAGCAGAAGGCAGTCACATGAGAGGCAGAAATCCAGAGACAAGTCCAAGGGCAGAGGAAAGTGTCACCATTGCCAGAAGCCCGGTCATTGGAAGAGAGATTGCAGGGTTTGGAAGAGAGAGCAAGATGAAGCCAAGAAAGATCAGAAAAAGGAAGATGGGAATTTAGCTGCAGTTGTGGCAGATGAAAGTGCAGATGAGGTGATTCTCACCATCCAGGATCAGTGCTTGCATGCAGGGAGCGATTTGGAGTGGGTCGTTGACACGACCGCCTCCTATCATGTCACTCCACATAGGGAGTTCTTCACCATCTACACTAGGGGTGATTATGGGAGAGTCTTGATGGGTAACGAGAGTTACTCTAAGATCATTGGCATGGGCACCATCTCGATCCAGACGGATGTTGGGTGCTCAATGACACTCCAGAATGTTAGGCATATTCCTGATGTGCGGCTTAGCCTTATATCTGGCTCACTGCTAGATAGTGAAGGCTACCATCTGAAGTTCGGCGACAGCAAGTGCAAGATTAGCAAGGGTTCTCTTATCATGGCGAGAGGCAGGTTGTGTCACACGCTTTACATGACTAGAGTGAAGGTCATGGATGGCAGTTTGCATGCTACTGAGGCAGATAATTCAGATTTATGGCACCGTCGGCTTGGGCACATGAGCCAGAAGGGCTTACAGCTTTTGAGCAAGAAGAAGTTGATCCCCTACCATAATGACATCACTTTGTCTCCTTGTGATGCATGTGAGGTTGGGAAGAACAGGAGTCACCGTACAGGGCCAGATCCAAGGTGAAGGGAGACCTTCTACAGTTGATTCATTCTGACGTGTGCGGTCCTATGGACACGGCCTCTTTGGGAGGCAACAGGTACTTTGTCACCTTCATTGATGATGCATCTAGAAAGGTGTGGGTGTACATTTTGAGATCAAAGGATCAGGTGTTTGATTGCTTCAAGAAGTTTCATGCCATGGTTGAGCGCGAGACAGGAAAATTGTTGAAGTGTCTACGCACGAACAATGGGGGAGAGTACACCTCCCATAGCTTTCAGGGCTGTTGTGCAGAGCACGGCATCAGGCATGAGAGGACAGAGCCAGGTACACCCCAACACAATGGTCTAGCTGAGAGGATGAACATGACCATTGTTGAGAGAGTCTGTTGTATGCTGAAGACAACGAAGTTGCCCAAGACCTTTTGGGCTGAGGTGGTTCGCACCGCATGTTACTTAGTGAACCGATCTTCATCAGTTCCTTTGGGCTTCAAGATTCCAGAGTGTGTTTGGACAGGGAAGGACCCCTCATATGCTCATTTGAGGGTGTTTGGATGCAAGGCGTATGCATTGGTACCCAAGGAGCAGCGGAAGAAGTTGGATGACAAGGCAGTGCCTTGTATTTTTCTTGGCTATGGAGATCAGGAGTTTGGATACCGTCTTTGGGATCCAAGGAAGAAGACAGTCACCAGGCACAGGGATGTGATCTTTTATGAGAACCAGACGTTGGCTGAGGACACCACTGAGAGTGGTGATGCAGATGAATTTTCTATGGATGATGACAGTGATGAGGACACAGAGCCCTCTCCAGTATAGGGTACAGGTGGAGAGGATGGGCAGCTAGAGAAGCATGAGCCAGACGCAGACCCCATTGATGCAGGTCCAGGGGACCTAGGATAGGGGGAGCATCCTCATCTACATGCAGATGCAACAGAGCCTCAGGTCAGGAGATCTGAAAGGGTACGCCAGCCATCATCCCGTTACTCCACTTCTAGGTACGTGATGCTCACAGATGCAGGTGAGCCATACACTTTTGAGGAGGCACAGATGCATAAGGACAAGGGTCATTGGCAGAATGCAATGAATGAAGAGATGTCATCTCTCAAGAAGAATCATACTTATGACCTTGTTGAGCTTCTTAGAGGGAAGAGAGCCTTGAAGAACAAGTGGGTTTACAAACTGAAGTCAGATGACAGCGACAAGCAGGTGAAGCACAAGGCCAGGTTGGTAGTGAAAGGGTTCAGCCAGAAGGAAGGAGTAAACTATGATGAGATCTTCTCCCTAGTGGTGAAGATGAACTCGGTGAGAATGGTGCTAGGACTTGTTGCTAGCATGGACCTTGAGCTGGAGCAGATGGATGTGAAGACGACGTTTCTTCACGGTGATTTAAAGGAAGAGATCTACATGGAGTAGCCACAGGGTTTTCAAGAGAAAGGGAAAGAGCACATGGTTCGCATGTTGAGAAAGAGTCTCTATGGCTTGAAGCAAGCCCTGAGACAATGCTACTTGAAGTTTGATGCTTTCATGGGAAAGCAAGGCTTCAAGAGGACTACAGTCGACCTATGTGTATATGTTCGTCGTCTTCCCAATGACAGATCCGTCATTCTTTTGATATATGTGGATGACATGTTGATTGTAGGTCATGATTCCAACTTGATTGCAAAGCTCAAGAGGGAACTCTCCAAGGAGTTTGAGATGAAAGATCTGGGCAAGGCAAAGACATCTTAGGGATGCAGATTATGAGGGACAGGAAGAAGCACATGTTGTGGTTGTCACGAGAGAGCTACGTTGAACGCGTGTTGGAGCGGTTCAACATGAAGAATGCCAAACCTGTCAGTACGCCCTTAGCCTCTCATTTCAAGCTAACCAAAGAGTCATGTCCTTCTACTTCTGAGGAGAAAGCAGAGATGTCCAAGATCCCATACCAGTCAGCAGTTGGGAGCCTCATGTATGCCATGGTTTGCACTAGACCCGACATAACCCATGCAGTGGGCGTGGTGAGCAGATTCATGTCCAATCCGGGTAAGGACCATTGGGAGGCAGCGAAGTGGATCTTGAGATACGAGGGACCTCAAGTATGTGTCTTGTTTTTGGGAGGTCAGATCCCAAACTTTGTGGCTACACTGATGCAGATATGGCAGGCGACATTGTGAAATCCCGTATTTTCTTTTTCCTAAAATCTGGAATATCTTTAACATCCAAAAAATTCAAATAATCATGCCATTGCGCAGATCTCGTCGATATCTTTTCAACGAGCCCAAGAAATCCCAATTCCGATATTCCTAGCTCAAGTTATCGATGTTTTAAGTATAATAGTTGGGACCCATATATGGATCCGAACCATATCCGAAGTTGCACCCATTTTCACCTCTCCCTTTATAAATAGAAGGTGATAGGCTACTCTCTCAAAGTCCTAGCCACCACAATCCTTCCCTCTCTTTGGAGCACCACCATCTTGGTCGATTTCATCATTGGAAGGCCGCCGTCGACGTCAGAGAAGGAGCTCCAATCGAAGATCCGCGACCACCATCACGTAGGAAAGCTCGAGGTCACCGTGGTGCACGCCTCCGCACTGCGATCGAGCGACGGAAATACCATTTCCGTGTAAGAGGAGATCCCGAGGGAACATCCTCGGAGGTAACGAAAAATACCTCCCTCTTGCTGTTGGGCTCCACATATTTTTTTTATTCCTGTATATTTGAACATGCTTAGAGCCATGGTTTTTCCCTTGATGGGATTCATATACTAGTAACGATATTATACCTTCACTTGTTGTTGGTTTCATACGATTTGGATCATATGTCTTGAACATTGTTTGGGCCTTGGATATATTTACATATAAATCTTAAGTATCAATGAAGTTTATCCGCTCTTTGTTGTGGGTTCACATGGTCTTTTAATCGTCCTAAACGTGAACTTGTGTGGGTATTGAGTTTTCTTTTGAGCCATATTCCATCATGTTATTGATCTCGAGATGGTGATGCTTGTTTATCGTAGTATATTGACTCTATCATCTAAATTGTCATTATAGAAGAACCCCTTATTTATAAGACAAATTATCTACAAATTGATGATAGATTTGATCAATCTCATGCTATACTTGTTAGATCTATGCCGAAGTTTTGAAATCCATTGTATACGTAAGTATAGCCTATGATTACTGTACACTCCTTTGAAAGATCGAGCAATATTGATTCTCGAAAAAAAATACTAATAGTTAATTATCATCAAACATCCTTGACATAATATCGGTAACAAATACATTATTCTAAAACTGGGCAACGCACATGTTGATCTGAATTTATTTGATGTTGGAATTATTTCATTGTAATGGTGCAATTAGTATGTGTGATAATGTCTCATAACTCCTATTGTAGATGAAACATTTCATCTAGACGTTGCTCCAACTTCTGTTCATTCATATAATCACTTTCTTTGTTTTTATTTTAGACATGATAATTAGTATTAACGTAAATGAGATTGGAAAAAAAAGGACCAATTACGTTTCCTATATGGAGATTATGGTGGGGTCTTGTTATTACATATGTTTTAAATGGGGCCGTTATGACTCCTCACTCTAATTGTGTAATTCAATAGCCGTTGTATCATTAGCATCAACATAATTGATTCTAATAATGTAATTCAATAGTCATGCAGATTTATGATCCCGTCTAATTAATCTAAACTTGATGGCAACAGAAGTGCATGAATACTAGATCTCGGAAACGTCAGTGAGAGTCATGTAATTGGCATTCTTTTATTAGTCTGTCACAATTGATTATCAATGTTTTCTAAAAAAGATAGTTTAAAATAACAACCTGAAATACAAGGATAATAATTGCATCATTCCATTACATCCATAACAACATTAGGTGATTCTTTTGCATGTGTATGTTTCATATGTAACAATTCATTCTGTCCTTCTCATAATAATTTCCAACGGTCTGTCTATGTTCTTCTAGCATACGAATATAAGAATACACTTCTTCTATTTATCTTGATGACTTACACAATTTTTTAAGCTTGAATGACATATAATATTGTAGCAAGTTACTCTGTCAAATTACATTAAATCCCAACTGTGTTGGAAGATCAACCAACTATTTTTTTTGTCACACAAAGATTGAGTACTAAATTATTTTATATTTTTACCTACACATATACAAATTCACATTGGTCACTAGCGTATATTTTGGTGACGGTTATTTTCGTGGGTGAGATCGCACGGTTTTCGGGGTAGTTGGAGATAGGTGTCACAAGGGATTGGGCATGCACCCTTGGGGCCCCAGGTAGATGCCATGAAATTCGCGACCCCAACGGACGAGTTGGATGACGCGTTGCACCTAGCAACCCGGTAGCATCCGGAGTCGCTCGACGGAGTAGGCAGGTGGCGCGGTTGGCGTTCTTGGTTTCGCACTTATACACAATATTAAGACTCAGAGTAGAATTAGGTGTGGCCGCACCAAATTCTACTTCGAGTATTATTATTGTGAGAGGTGTTCCGGGATATGGTTTGAAGTTGGAGAATTTGAGGTTGAAATACTTGGAGGTTTATCCAAGATGACAAACAAGTTCTCGCGTAGCGGAGGCCTGCGAGTCGCATACTTGCATGTGCTAAAATAATATGAGAAATGATTATTGATTGGGTATCGGAAAATGTATACCATTGTGGACTTTAATCAATTTGTAGCAATATCAAGATTATGGTGATTGTACTTAAATGATTATATAAATAAATAAAAGTAAATAACTATGAGATCCAGTGTGAATTACAATGACTTGGTGTTCTTTCTAATATTTTTTCAATAGATGCATGTGCCATTAAATAAAGTTGAGTATACATTCTTTTCTTACCCCTGCATTAGTCATTATAGTGTTTGTCTCGTTACTGGGCAATTGCTCATAACGTTACCCTCGTGTGAACCCAACAGGTATACCTGAGCAGCAGCCGCTACAGTAGCGGTCTTTTGAGGAGATCAGCACTTCCTACGTCATACTTGCACTAGACAGGGTGCGTCCTATTTAGAGTAACTTATTTACTTCCACATCATTTTATGTTATTATTGAGAGACATTGTAGTGAGATATGTTGAGAGCTTTTTCTACAAAATTTAAGATTTCGTGATGTATCTCTTCTATGGACATGGATTTGATTATCATTATCAATGAGAATGGATGGTGTATTTTACTTTCCATTTCACATTATTCTCTTGTTGTTATTTATATTTCAAATGTTAATCTAATTTGCATAAGATGGTTTGCTGAGTATCATAGATCGTGGGCGTATTTGGATCGTAGGTCCGACGCTCCCGTCTCGTCGGTTTTGGTAGCCGGCGGGGCGGGGCGTCACAGACATGGACCAGAGAAAGTCTACCTCAGGCTACATTTTCACTTTTGCAGGGGGAGTCATATCATGGCAATCCAAGCTACAGAAATGTGTTGCTCTCTCTACTACAGAGGCAGAATACATTGCAGCAGCAGAGGCCGGGAAAGAAGTGTTGTGGCTACAATGCTTTCTTGGTGAGTTTGGATTAGATGACAGTGAGCCGGTTGTATTTTGTGATAGCCAGAACGCTATAGATTTGAGCAAGAGTACCATGCACCATGCTCGCACAAAGCACACTGATGTGAGATACCATTGGCTGAGGGATGCGATTGAACAGAAGCAGCTCATATTGAAGAAGATTCACACAGATGAGAACCCCTCAGACATGTTGACCAAGGCAGTCACTCGTGACAAGCTTCAGCTCTGTAGAGAGCTGAGCGGTGTCACCTCTTCTTGATCTCCATCACATGACAACACCTCCCCGTTGGGGCTGGAGGGAGAGGTTGTTGGGTTTAATTGCAATTGTCTAGCCCCAACTTGGAGGGCTTGTAATTTGACCCCTTTGCAGGGGTATTATTGAAATATTTCAGCCCTATTCCCATTCCAGGGACGCACAGCGGGGAAGAGGAGAGCCCCATTCGTTCCAGCCGCCCAAACCCCCCTTTTTCAGCCGTTTCCAGTAGCAGTTTGAGAGAGGGTTTTTCGGACCCTGTTCTCCTTCCTCCACGCACGCGAGAGAGGCCGAGCGGGAGAGAGAGTGCACCAGCAGTTCGGGCTCGAGAAGAGTAGCTAGGCAAAGGATTGGGGGCTACAGCTTGGGCGTGTCTTGGGAGCAGCCATTGGAGGTCGTTGCGGACGACCTCAAGGAGCCGAAGTCGTGTTTGGGTCTCCATCCGGGAGCCCACAAGGGAAGATACTCCATCTCTTTGTTTCAGAGCACAATATTGGTATTTTGTATACCTAGGGATAGTTGAGTTCCTTGTAGAAGAACTATCCGTTGTGTGTGTGCTTGTACCTCGGTTTTGTGGGCAACAAAACCGGGAAGAACATTTGGCTTCATTTTGATCGTAGTAGAATCGTTGCCGGTCTTGCTCCGTGGTTTTTCCCTTACTCACATCGAGTAAGGGTTTCTACGTAAAAATCTTTGTCTCGTGTGGTTGCTTGCTTGCTTGTGATTGTGCTTGTCATTGTTGCCATTTGAGTTCCCGTGTGGGGAACATATATTGCTTGTTGTTGCATCTTTGCTGTAGGACAGTTATACGGGATTATCCTGGGTTGTTTGCCCCCATTATCCCCAAGATTTTATTGGTCTTGACGTTAGGATATCTGGGCAGTTTTTTTTTATAATTTCACGACATTTTGATTGACATTCATAGTCTTCTAATTGTCATTCTAATTAGAATAAAGTTCTAATCATCCAATTAGATTACACATATTTTTTAATTGTCCAGTTTATTAATGTTTAATTTTTTTATTTTTATTAGTTCTATATTAAATTCAAAGTTGCTTTAGCATTGAAATTGGTTAAGTTTTTTAACCCTTATTGTGTTAAAATAAACACTGTTTAATGTAAGTTGCAAATTTTTTTATTTTTTGTTAATTAAGATCATTAGTTTTTCTTGGTTCACCTCGAAAGTTCTTTAAAAAAGTTTAATTTATGTAATTAATTCTTTTTTTAAGACATCTCCAGAAATGGGAATGTGTTGCACTTGTTCTGGTACTGAGTCGGCTTAGGGATAAGCTAGACTTCAGAACATTAAAGTGCAAGTTTATTAGCTTGAGAATTCTAAAGTATATAGGTTCTTCCATGAATCCAAATATCTAATTGAAACTTGTGATGCAACTTTCTTTAAGAATCATCAAGAAAAGGAGCATGAAGTAGAGGAATCAGATCCTCGGATTGTCCTATAGGACAATGAAGACGATTGAGCTTTAGACAAGAACTTGGGGATGATATCGATCATCCAAATATAGAGAAGGAACTTATGTAACATGATGATCCTTTAGAGGAAGTAGGTGGACCCAGACAACCCATGAGTACAATCGACAATAAGAGACCCAGAACATGGCATGCATGGATGGAAAATGATAATTTCTATGGATGCGAGGCATCGTATTACATCGTGGATGAAGATATCACAGATTGTATAGATCACATATCCTTTGATGAAGCTATAGCTTCATCTGAGTCGGAATCATGGACGTCCGCCATGAGGGATGAGTTGGACTCAATCGAGCGAAATGATGTATCTGAGCTATGTGATTTACTAGAAGGTAGGTAATAAATAGAATGTAAGTGTGTATTAAAGAAGAAGTACCAAGTCAATGGTACTGTTGACAAATACAAAGCCATATTAGTTGCCAAGGATTATAATCAGCAAGATGGAATATATTTCTAAGAAACCTACTCTCCAATGGTTAAGTTTACATCTATTCAGATTTTCTTAGCCATAGTTCCATATATGGATTTGGAATAGTTCCAAATGGATGTGAGGACGACCTTACTTAATGGAGAATTAAGGGAGGAGATTTACATGTGATAACTTGATGGCTTTTAGGTTGAAGGTCGGGAGAAAAGGGTTTACAAGTTAAGAAAGTCATTATATGACTTGAAGCAGTCTTCACGGCAATGGTATCTCAAATTTCATGAGAAAATTATCCAATTTAGATTTGTTGAAAATAAATTGGATAATTGTATTTATGTCATGAAGACTGGGAGCATGTTTGTAATCATGTCATTGTATGTGGATGACATTCTGCTTGCAGGCAATGAATTACAAATGCTCAATGAAATCAAACAAAATTGAGCAATGAATTTGAGATAAAGGACATGGCGAAGCATCCTATGTTATTGGAATTCAAATAACAAGACATGAACTCGAGGACATTGAACCTTAGTCAAGAAAGATATTAGCATACTATATTAAGGAGATTTGGAATGCAGAATAACAGTCCAGCTCCAACACTACTTGTGATGGGAAAGAGACTCAGTAGGAGTCAGTGTCCTAGAAAGGGGCAGGAACCTTTAGATGTACCATATGCACACACAATGGGAAGTCTAATGTATGCAATGATGTGTACTCGACATGACTTAGCTTATCCAGTAAGCTTAATCAATAGATATCAAAGCAGTCCCGGTCCAATACATTTTGAAGATGTAAAGAAGATTCTTAGATATCTAAAAAGGACAATACATCTGGAACTTGTGTATCAATCAGAATCGCTTGAAGTTCGCTTGAAGTTGTAGGATACACAGATGTCGATTTCGGAGGGGATGTGGATGATAGAAAATCTGCATCGGTTGGTGGTGCAACCGATTCTTGGGATAGCAAGAAACAATGATGTGCATCTAGACATATACAGGAAGCAGAATACATTGCATGTAGCATGGCCACCACTCATGCGGTTTGGATCAGATGCTTTCTGAAAAACTTAAGCCTTGAAATGGTTAAAGGTCCAATTGAAATTTATTGTAATAATCAAGTTGTAATAAGCTTGATCAATAGTGTGGCTAATAGTTCCAAATGAAAGCACACTGAAATCCAATATCACTATATACAAGATATAGTGTCAAAACAAGAAATAATGGTAACCAATATACCTACAAGTGATATGTTAGTTGATTCTCTTACTAAGGGAATATGAGCTAACAACTACATTAAACATGTTGGTTTGATGTGACGTAGGAATACATAAGTGAAGGAAGAGGTCTTCCATAAATAATGAGCCTCACTAAAGACATCTCCTTGTGTACACTACATGAACAGTGGGAGTATAGAAATTGATCATTTCGGTCAAGTAGGAGATGTTTGAATATATCAAAGATGACTTCACACTCAAAACCACTGTAGGAAGTTGTGCATGTCGCCCGTTGCGTGGACTGGGTCTTTCGGGCATGGAGGGATGACAGTGGACTGTGCGAGGGGCATACACGCCCTATATATATCGACCTCCTCCGGAAGGGGAAGCATATAACACGATCTCTCGCATTAGGAAACCCTCTCCCAACATATATCTCTCTATCATTCTCTATCTAGTAGCAAGGCAACGTACCTCGACTTCCCATACAAAACCTACATTTTAATACCAACACTTGGCTACTTGCAAAAAATGAAGTATAAAAGAGATTTGTTGATAATAAGTATATTATTTGAAATGAAATATTTTAGATTGCGTAAATATGAAGTACATTATCCTTTTTTCCCTTCCTCGGTACTTCCTTGAACAGACATGTTTGGCTGATCTTCAAATTTTCTTTTCAATCTTTTATCAGAATTCCATGAACTATTAAGCATTGCCAAAAGCTCAAATCATTAGTTTGCCATGGTATAAATAAGAGCTAAAATTTTACATAGGTTTAAATATTTATAAATGCAGAATATCGCAAGAAACCTATCTTGTGGACCGTCTAAAATTTTAGTTTGATTTACCGACTTTAGTGAGTCTGATTTAGATGTTGTCCCTTCATAAAGATTAACTGAATCTTTAGAAAAGGATGAATCAAACAAATTCATAATAGGTTGGAATGAAATTTAATGTTGGAAAATAGTTAGAAGTTTATCTTGGGTCTGAGGATGGCTAGGAGCACAATCTGGTATAACCTTCATTGTTTTTCCTTGTCCCTTTATTTTAAAATCACGAAAACCCAAACAATTCAGAAATTGAATGTTTTGCCAATTAAAGCCAGGATTGTCGGAGACAAAGTTAATTTATTCCTGTTTAAACTCGACGCTAGATGAAAGCATGAAATGCTTATGAGTTCTGCAACAATAATCCAAACATGATGATGAAAGATGCGTAGCTACATTCATCTTGGACAATCACGTTCAATTTGTATATGTTGCTTTATAAATTATTTAAATATATTATTATCAATAATTATGAAAGCAAGGAGAAAATGTAACTATTCCATGGGACCGTAGTATCCATGACAGAACATCATCGGTCACACCAAAAGCTATTTTCAAATGATTTCAGTGCAACTCTACATTTGTAACATGAATTATACCACCAACCATCAATAAGATCAATGTCGATTATCGTTGCCTTGCAAGTTATTTTTTTTATCCTATAAAATATATGAACTAAAAATTTGGGCATCTTTAAAAGAATGAATGATAATCAAATATTCAATTTTATTATAATGACTAAGTACTCTGTAAAGTGTTATATAATGATATTCATATGCAACTATGATTTAAATGGAAAATCTTTAGAAAATGTAAGTCAGAAGCTACCTTGAAAGATTTTGGATCTAGGTTTTCTATTTCCGCAATTGTTTTTCTGTTATCAAGGACTCCTTCTGCTAGGCTCATTGTGGAAAAACGTTGACCTTGTATCAAAATTGTGACATCCGATGGATCATCACTACTAAAATAGACAATATTAAGACCAGAGGATATTGTTAGTACAAAAATTCAATCACAAGAATATGATCATTTTTTTCATGGAATTTCATTACTTCTGGAGAGGATGAGACGGAAGAGCCCTTTTGTAAACTACCTCACCGCTTGAGTTTGTTACTTTCGTCATCAGACTTGGCGATTTTACATCCAAATCATCCATATCTATATCTAAATCATCTAGAGTTACATCCGAGACAGTCACAGTTGAGGTTTGAGAGTTACAATCAAAGTTGAGTTGGTTGGAAGTGATTATAATAAAATGTGGTTCGAAATCCCTATAAGCTAGTGGACGTATTGGGAACTTAGTTAGGATGCATTATACAACACTGCATGCCTACGGAGGTATCCCAAACCTAAGACATTCCCCACGTCTTAGAGTCGTAATGTGAGGTTGCACACTAACCAAGACCATAGACTATCCAGTAGACCTAAGAATTTAAATAAAATCAAGAAACCTTTCCAATCTCAACTTTTCCATCATCCAAAATTCACAAATTTGATCTTTGAATAATATAATAATAGTATATGTATACTTATGATCAATCAATTACATTATAAATATGTTTATATATGAGGTTAATGGGGCTGCCCCAACATGGTTGCCCTCGTACCATTTGCGGTGTTCTTTTTTTCAAAAAATATCGTCATGTATATTCATCACTATATCCCTCCTATATGCCATTCGAATTTCGTCAGAAACAGACTCCTACGGCCTCCATCAAGGCAGTCATTTTTTAATGGTAACGTAATTATTTAAATCGACACCATCTCGATGGAGGCCTCATGAGTCTCTGTTTATGACGAAATTCGAATGTCATATAGGAGGGATATGTTGATGAATATACATGGTGATATTTTTTAAAAAAAAATAAAAAAACACCGAAATAGGGGATGTGACATCCATGTTGGCTGCCCCCAGGGGGCAGCCCCATTAAATCCTATATATATATATATATATATATATATATATATATAATTTATCCAATGCGCACAGGGCCCATTTGAGTTTCGGTGCGCACCATTTGTTGGCCACACACGTGTATTACCAATTTAGTGGTTACCTATTTCGAAGGATGTTGTTTTTGGAAGGAGATTAATATGCAAAGCGATTTAACAATAAGTGGTATTCCAATTATATCGCGTCCTAAAAAATAGGAAGATCGTTTTAGAAAGAAAACATTCGAATCGATTATTTCTTGCTGAAAATCGAGATCCAAATGCTCATGTCAGTAATATATATATAATAGTCAAGTAAATACTTGTTGCGAGATCAGTAATATCCAAAACAACGGTCAGTAATTTACATTCATTGTATTACATGGTGCAGAATTCAGTAATATATACACAATGGACAAGTAAGTGCTTGTTGTGATGTCAGTATTATCCAAACAACGGTCAGTAATACATTCATTTTATTACATGGTGCAGATTTCAGTAATATATACACGATGGACAAGTAAGTGCTTGTTGTGATGTCAGTAAAACCATAACAAAAGGTCAGTAATTTTCATACGTTTTGTTACTTTGAACAAAATTCAGTAATTTAGAGATGATACTCAAGTAATATATATACAGTTATCAAGTAAATTATTGTTTGTGTTCAGTAATGTATATATCCATGTCTTATATCACATGTTCAGTAATGTGTACGATTCTCAAGTAATAGCTACTATGAGATCAGTAATAACAAAGTAATGGTCAGTAAGTCATGGGCATTGCTCAAGTAAGAAAGTAACTATTTGTTAATGCAATGCACATTACATCGACAATGGTATTACTAACCATTTGTTATGTTATTACTGATCTCACAACACACATTTACTTGACCATTTTATACATATTACTAAATTCTTTACAATGTAACTATTTGGATGTAAATTACTGATCATTGTCTTGATATTACTGATCTCACAATAAGCATTTACTTGACCGAATAATATTTATTACTATCATAGCGTTTGGATCCGCGTGGAATCATTTATTTGAATTGCTTCTTTCCAAAACCGTCTTCCAATTTTTAAGGACGTTGTATAATAGGAAATATAGGATTTTTTTAAATATGTCGTAGCCTATAATTAGAAATATAGTTATTGTTAATACACGTGTATGGTCCAGAATGAGTGCTCATTGAAACGCTAATGAGCCCTGTGCGCATTGGATAAGCCCTCTCTCTCTCTCTCCCCCCCCCCCCCCGCTCTCTCTCTCTCTATATATATATATATATACATGAGAAATGTTAGGATAATGGGTGATCATGGGAGGTGCTTACAAACAACTTGAAAACCTTTTTACATACGTAAGTAGAAATATATTTTAGTTGTTACTGTTTTTATACTTGTTTGCTTTTGAACATATTAAATGCCTGCTTATTTTATAAGTTTTTGGGAAGTACCAGCGCCCGCTGACGCCTCTTCTTTCCAACATGTTTTGATAGGCAAAGAGCCTGCTGCTCAGTAGCTGTTAATGATTCCAGACGATAGGGTATATACCAGACGGTATGTTCCTTTTGTTTCAATTTTGGTCAGTTGATGTAAGCACTCTTTCTCTTATGTATATATGTTTTGGGATAAATGCATGAATGAACTGTCGACTTCTGATGTACATGTGTACATACTATGAAAATAAATGGAATGAAATTTTGGTGGCAATTGTCTCAGTTTTGAATCTGATGAATGTGGTTTGGAATGTCATGTGCAAATATAGCAGCATGAAAAAAAATTTCCATGAAATTTCAATACTTTCTGCGACCTTATGCGAATGTAATAGTGCGAAATGTGTGTAAATGGGTACCCGGATCCCCTTGGATCAAGGTACCCATTTACACACGTTCGTACCATTACA